>JAKIXB010000004.1:641383-1282767 GCA_021642125.1 Nothophoma quercina | reverse complement strand
GAGTTCTTGCGGAAGCGTAGCCAACCCCTTGACGCTTCTCTCAATCAGTCCCTCTGTTAGCTGAGCAGCTAGCTTGAGCTTGCGTTCGCCTCGATTGGGAGCCCGGGCTTGATGGGCCAGATGAACGAGATTTCGATCCTTGAAAAACTCCAACTAGCCTGTCTGCTTGAACCAGCTGGTCTTGTCTGTTTTTGCAGCGTCTTTTAGCGTTTGCAGCTCTTCCTTGACTTCTTGTTGTGTTACTTTGTACTTGGTAAGCTGTACTTCAATCGCAGCCTCAACACTAGCGTTTTCGGGATCCACAGCATCTGCCAAACTAACGATAAAGTATTTTTGCAGCCCCCTAGTGCGGAAGAAGCTCTGCACTTTTACAGTCTTGTAGAGCAAGCTTTTCTCTCCTACTTACGCCTGCTCATGATTTCGCTTGCAGTGCCTGCGCATCTCATTTTTGCTGATAGTGATCTACCTGCACGTCTCGCACTGCGCCCCATCAAGCGGCTTTCCTAGCTCTTCTATCGGCTGCGCGGGCTCGTCTGGGGGCTCAATTGCGCTTAGAGTAACAGTCTTAAATTGACTAAAGCGCTTAAGTATCTGTCGCCGTAGTGTAGCAGATGCCGCATGATATTTGCGAAGATGCGCGTTGAGACTAACAACGGCTGTATAGTGCTGCTTGCAAACTACAACGCCAAAGTCTTTGAGAAAGCAGAATACGTCGTTGCAGTTGCTGAGCGTAAGCTGTCGGGGCCACTTGCGGGGGTTTGAAGTGTCGCTTTCGCTGTTGCTTGTGTTGTTTGCCTGATGGGGTGTCGTTGCTCGGCTGTCCCATACTAGCTCCATTGTGTAGAAACCCTAACCCTACTTACCCTAACAGCACCACGTTTTGCTAAACTTACTGACAAAACTTTCAGCGTCGCTGCGCAGAGTACGTAAAAATTGAGTTTGTATGAGATGTTTCTTAATCCAAGCGCAAAATGGTTGCGATTTGGTGGTGTTGGGGTAACGCGTGGGACCACCAAACCGTTTCGCTTAAATAGGGGCAAACCCTAACGCTAAGCCTATCTTGCCGCGATTCGGTGTCCTCCACGCGCCCTTGTATTGGGTAGGGCCCTTACGCTGTGCAATAATTATTAGAAGATAGGCTTAATAAAGCTTGTCTCTATTTCTATATCTCTATACTTAACGATATACTTAAAGGGGACCTTCTTAAGAGTATAGTAGTAGAGTTTCTTACTATATTAGAAGTATATTCTAAGAGAAAAATCCTTTAAGACACATCTTCTTTTGTATTATACTTATGTACTTTTATTGAGATATTATAGATACTTAATATCTAAATATTAGTTCTAATAGTAGAAGAGGGCTAGATTAAGCATCCTTTAAATATGCAAGATAAAATGCGTAAGCATTTTGCAATCTATAGAAGTTAGTTACTGTTTAATTAGGTGCTATAGTTATAAGTATATAGTAAAGAGATTAGAAATAGCTCTATAAGTCTAGGCTATATCTACTAGTTTAACAACCATTAACGCCTTATATATAAATAGCTAGAGCTAGGTATAGCTAATTTTAAGAAATTTATTACTACCTAGGTAGAGCTAGTATAGTCTAAGCTAGAGTAGCTCTTCCTAATCTATAGTAACAAAAAGCAAGAAGATATAATCTCTGTATTTAAACTACGCTACTTAGAGAATAACCTAATAGAAAGCACTAGGGGCTAGAGCTTCTGTAAAAATTCTTAAAACAAAGATATCTTACTAAAGGGGAATTAATAGATACTTAATTATATTCTAGAAGCTAGGGCGCTATAAGATAAATTTATAGAGTTGTGTAAGAGAGATTCTAAAGTGCTCTAGAAAGTATTAGTAGTAAAGAGGTATATTTCTAAAATAGAATTATTTCTTAAGTAGCTCTTACTCTTTATTTATATTACTATAGGCTAGCCTACTTAGTGTATAAAGATTCTTAGCTTATATTACTATAATATAGTAAAGAGGCACTATTAAAGTATTTTTATTAAGGATAGATTAGTTAGTATAGTTACTATATATTAAAAGAGATATAATGTTATTAAGTCTATAAAGATTATCTACTATTATCTTCCTAAGGAAGTAAGCAAGCTTATACTGTACTACCTATAGTTTATTTTACTATTCTAGAGAAGTCTAGACCTACTAGTTTTAGGAACTAAAGTATCTTAATTACCTTTCCTATAGTTAAAAGGTAATATATCTTAGATTAGTACTTATCTAAGTAATACGTTAAAAGAGTAAGTATAGATTTACCTATAAACCTATCTAAATATTACCTACTATAGACACGTTGCTATTACTATATTGCGTATCTACTTTAAAAGTAGTAGATCTAAGCAGGACTATAGTATTAAAGAAAAGATATTAGATAATTAGGTAAGCTATATAGCCTAGATAGCAGGGTCTATATATGCACGTAGGCTAGAAGAGGCTCCTAGAGCTATAAAGGCTAGAAGAGCTAAGTATTAGATAGTTAGTTATTAATAGTATAGTTTTTATAGGTTTTGCATTTACCTACTCTATACTAAGCGTCTAGCTTTATTTAACGTGTTAGATAAGGAAGGTGAAGTAGTAGCTAGCAGTAAGAAGTAAGAATATATATATAAGAAAATATTTTAAAATTTTAGATAAATTACACGTTTAGCTATAATATATAAATAAATAGAAATATATATCTATAATATAATATAGAATATAGAGTCTATAATTTAACATAGTTAAATTCTATTAGTTATTTTTAGCCTATAGTATAGGCTTAATTTATTATAACTATTATTAATGCCATAGTAGATAGTAGTATTATAGGTAAGCATTTTAAGTATATAGTTAAGTACGTATTAGCTATATATAAAAAGTGCAAGCATAGCGTTTTACCTAGCTAGATTAAGACCTATATCTAGCGCGCCTATTCTAGGACCCTAACTCTATAATAGGATTTATAGCGTTAAGGTTTTAATTTAGTTAGGGCTTAAATATATAAATGCCCTGCGGATTTTGTAGTACACAATTTATAGCGTTAGGCTAAAGAAGTAGGTATTGTTAAGTTCCTATAGCCTAATGGTTTTAAAATTTAGAAATATAAATTACTGCGTTAAGCTGCACGTTATAGCTAAATTACAGCCCTATAACTTATATAGTTAATAATATTAGGGTTACGTATTTACGGCTTAGGGTTAGAGTTTTAATATTAGGGTTGTAGACGTAACGTCAGGTTCCCTAGACCTTAGGGTTTAGAGTAGCTTCTAAACTAACAATTAGTAACTCTAAATGTAAATACGCGATTAGCTTTATTATAAACTAGGAGTAAAGACGCGTCTACTACGTAATATATAGCGTGGTATAGAGTCTATAAAGTAAAGTAGTGCTCTATAAAGTACTAGTTTTAGCCTATACTATAAAGCTAAATTATTATTATATCTACTACGTGACTATAGTAGAGGACTATATTATAAACCTACATTTTAAGTATTTACCTAAGTACGTATTAGCTATATATAGAAAGTGCTAACACGGCATATTACCTAGCTAGATTAAGAGCTACGTATAGCACGCCTATCCTCTTGAATAGAAGTAAGCTAAAGCTATTATAAAGGAAGTAGGTAATTAGCCTAGCTTAATTTAGTATATAGGCAAGTTAAACGTGCTAAGCTAGGCTATTAAGCCTATTAAGTAGTTGCCTGTGTACTAGGATAGATTAATATACAAGATTAATATAGACTATTACCACTAGATATTCTATAGTAAAGGTATAATAAAGAACTATTAGTAAGATATGTATAGGTAGTTGCTAGTAGAGAAAAGGGGATGCCTATTCTATATAGAGTAGAAGTAGATATAGGAGCATATTTAGAAGAACTATAGGAAAGTGTATTACTAGTAGTTAATAGCCTAGGGTTATAGTAAATAGTACTTTAAGGTCTACTAGCCTAGTAATAGTAGCCTAGATATTATACCTATTAATAGTAATATAGTATAGGCGTAGGTAGGCAAGAAAATAGCTAGGGTATAAGCTAATATTAAGACCTAGTAGTAAAACACTATCTAGGAAGGTAAGTAAGACGAGGTAAACCTATAGCTAAAGTAGACGTAGTAGCTACTATATTTAGTTAGTATAGAGTAGCTAGAGTTAATAGTATGTATTAAAGAGCTTATAGCTAAGCCTAACCCTAAGCAAGAGTAGTAGGCTAAGCTTATTAAAGTAGTAATATAAGAGGCTATAGATAGGTTAGCGTAGTTTAGTTAAGCATCTATTATTAACTATATTAGTATATTTATACAGTTAGAGGCTATTTGAATAGAGAAGCACTAGATATAGTACTAGCTATTATAGCTATATATAGATAGGTAGTTAATTATTCAGCACGTACAGCTATAGTAGTAGATAGTAATGTTTTTTACATACACTTAACGCGAGCACACGTAGAAGAGCCCTAAGTACTAGTTTATACACTAGTAGTAAGAGGCGTAGGAGGCATTTATTAAGGAGGTAGAAAAAATTGCAGAAGGAGTAGAAGAAGAAAAGATAGATAAGGACATAGATAAAGAGAAGCAAGAGGAGATAGATAAAGAAAGGAAAGACGATGTTAATAAGGGTATTAACAAGATAGAGGTAGCCTAGGATATAGCCCCTAACACTATTATTAAGCTAATAAAGTTATTAAGTACCTAGTAGGCGTGTTTAATATTTTATATTACGTTAATAAGCTAGAAGATTATATATAAGGAGTATAATAGCGCGTTAGTATACGCGTTAGCTATACTAGGCATTAAAAAAGATGGTTAGAAAGGCCTTAAGTAGTATCTACCTATTTTATTAGCTATTATTAAGGTAGCGTAGTTTATGGTTATACAGCAGGTATTAGAGGTATTAAGCTTATTAGAAAATAAGGATGTATTTAATAGTAATAGCGCATATAAGAGAAATAATATTAGTAACTTACTTTAATAGTAGTAAAAAGGATGTTTGTAGTTTATATAGGTAATAATAGACTAGTTTATAGTATATAGTAGCTATAGCCTAGTATAGTAGATATTAGATTTAGAGATATATAGGTTAAAGGTATATTATAATATAACTACGCGTAGGCACGTTAAGTAGGTTAGCTAAGAGGAGTTACTATATAAGAGTTTATAGTTTAGTATAGTCTAGTTCTATAGTATAATACATAGATTAGTAGTAGAAAGCTAGTAACTATTAGTAGATAAGTTATTATTTAGTAGTAGTAAGACTATAGTACTTATACCTAGCATGCTATAAAATAGTTTACCTAATAACCTAACTAACAAGCAGCCTAGGTAGAGTTTTTTAAAGAACTATTATACTTGTATACCTATAATTAGAGAGAAGTAGTTATTTTAGTAGGTAGGGTAGGATGCTGCTATCTAGGACTAGTTTATAAAGTAGGGGAGCTAGCCTAGCATTAGCACGTAGGAGGTAGAGTAGTATATAAATTACATAGTAGCGTTTTAAGAGAAGTTAATTGTGTTAATGTATATAATAGGTAGATAGCTAGCGTAAGAAACAGAGATTATAAGTATATAGTATAGTAATATAGTTAAGGGTAGTTACTATAAGATATTTACTAAGGATAGTATAGTTATATTCATTATATAGTACCTAAACCCGTAGTTATTACACTAGATAGCTAAATTAGACGTTATTTAAAAGATAAATATAAGACTATACTGTATTACTTAAGTAATATAGAAGGGCCTAAGAATTCGCGTATATAAAGTTTACTTAAGACTTAAGGTACACGTAATTAAAGTAATATAAAGTAACTATAGCAGCTGCGCTTATAAAAGCTAAGAGTAGAATAAACTAATGCCTATGCTGTACTAGCGTAGAGCCTTCTACCTATATAGAAGTTCTAGAATTACGTAACTAAAACTAAGTACAACTCTACTTAGCATATTAAAGCAGAAAGACCAGATTAAACTAGCTATAAACAATCTCTTATAAAGATAGAAGAGGTTAAGTAATAAAAGAGCTATAAGTAGTAGTATACTCTAACAAATTTAATATTTATTAAAAGCAAGCTTCTTCAGGAGGTATTACCTACTACTAAAGCTACTAGATAGAAGGTTTTTCCCTGCTAGTCTTATAAGTATCTATAAAACAAGGCTACTACACTTAAGCTTATTATATTATAAACGTTTATACCTATACTTAAGTTCCTATACTTATATAAAGAGGATAGCTTACTATACCTTAAGACTACCTACGCTTTAAGTATATTATTAGATAACCTAGCGTTTAATATAGCTACTAAATATATTACTAACTATCTAAAATTGTACGTTTTACCCTAGGTTTATAAGCTATAATATTATACTACTAGTAGTATTAATCCTACTCTACTACTTATCCTACTAAGTTAAATAACGTATAAAGACTAATAATTAAACTAGTCCTAAAAGGCTTTATGTAAATTAGACTTTATATTCTATTACAATAATCTTAGTTGATAGAATATCTTCGTTAATCTACGTACTTTTAAGGTTACTATAATTATTAACTAGGAGTTTACAGGATACTTTACAGAGAAGTTTAAATATCCTTAATAAATAAAGACCTATAAGGACTAAAAACAGGATTATTTGCAAACTAATCATCTTATTAGGTTTCTTAATAATTAGTAGTAAGAGTATAAAAGCGTAACTGCAGATACTATTATACTAATTACTAAAAAGTTTAGTACTAACTCTTAACAGTCTATAAAGAGGCTTCGTACTTACTACTATTATAAGCTTATGTTAAAGTCGTACTGGACCAAGTCCAAAAGTGTACTAGTTCGAGTTGGGTCTTGGGGATGAGTACGTTGGATTAGGTAGGGTAAGATACCTAGACAAAGTCTAATACAGTATTAAAGGTAACAGAAGAGTAACATGCTTTATAACTTATTATTTATAAGGTTAAGATTTCAATAACAAACTTAATTACTAAAGTTAAATATAAATAATAAGGGTTGTGTTCCTGCGTGCTATATACAAAGGAAGGAAAGTGCTCGTTAATAAGTAACTAGAGTTAGTCCTATTAGATAAGTTCTAATGCTTGTTAACAAGCAGTATTGTACTATGCTTGTAAACAAGCAGTTACGTGTATCATGCTTGTTAATAAGTAGTTACGTGACGTAACCTAGTAGTTACTTCTCTACTTATTATAGTAACTCTAAGGTCTAGTTAGTAGGTACTTATTGCTGTGCTGTTCTCGTGCTTAGAGATCGTAATAGCTTATTAGTAACTATTATATGTATATATTATAACTATAATATTTAAGGTATCTAGGCTTTATTATTATATCTTACGTTGCTGCGTCTTAGCTAGATAGCTGCTACTATAGTTAGTAGATATATTATATAAAGTAGCTTACTTATAGAGTTTATTAAACTATCCTTACTAGAGCTATAATAGTAGCTTTATAGGTGCCTAACTAACATAGAGAGACGCATAGTAGCCTATAAAGAGCATTATAGCCTCTAGTAGGGATCTTTATATAGTCTTATAATAGTAATTCCTAAAATTAGGTTCTTGCTGTCTGTAGTGTTTTTAGTAGTTTTCCCTTTAAGGCACATTTAGCAATGCTGCCTATTTAATACTTAAATGCCTAAAATAGCTTTATATCTATAGATAGTTACAGAAGGGCACTACACTTTTAAAAATAACTAATCTTATAGAGTATAGTAAAAATATAGTTAGTGTACGTAAGCTAATTAAGCTAATTAATACTTACTTAGGCTTACTAACCTAAATAGTGCCCGCCCTGTATTAATTATTCCAGCTAAAATAAAGAGCCTAATTATAGATAAATTACTGCTTTACTATTTACTAGCGTATACCTTCTAGAGTGTAGATAGGAGTACTTTGCTTTATAAAGTATTAATTAAGATCCCTAAGCTTACAGCGTAGGCTTAGAGTCGTGCTATAGCTAGGGTGTAAGATAAATCTATATAATTATACCCTATCTAGATTAATTAATAGCATAAGAGTAACATTATAATGTTCCTTTAGCTTTATAGTAAGCACGAGCTTATTCCTTATAGATTTACATGATTTAATATAGGAATAGTATATCTAAGCAGCTAAGACATAGATAGCTTAAATAGTAAATTTCTTTCTAGAAAGTAGGTTTTTTGTGTTATAGGGGGGGATATTAATAATTGTAGTAAATTATTATAGTACTAAGCAGTATTACCACGTAGGCGTTTAGCTAGGAGTAAAGTACTAACTTAATAAGGTTGCTAACTTAATAGTAGAATACGTTAGTAGTTATTAGTTATTTATAGGTAGGTTAACTAGCCTACTTAGGGTAGCATAATATTCTTGCAATTTACGTTTACGCGAATAATTACGCATTTTTTATGCAAGAAAAGGATTGCCTTAGTAATTTACTTAACTAAATAAAACGCTAGCTCCTTAGGATCTAGCAATTATCTCTTTTTACTAGTTTAGTAGAGTTTATTAAGTATAAGTCTAGATAGTACTAGCTCTATACTATACTATAGCACGCTTAACGTATTATAGTTATAAAGTCTTATAGATTTATTCTAAACTACCTCTTCTATGCTTAACTAAATCTTTCTTTTTACTTTAGTATCTCTAATAAGATACTTAGCGCTAGCTTTAATGCTAGACACATAGAATAGACTATAGATTTTAATAGCCTAGATCTTCTAAATACTACCTACGCTAGTATAGTTAGCTAGATTACTTATTAGTTAAGACTATTTAACTATAAAGTTATATCTTATAAGCGTATAGAAGATAACTCTAAAGAATCCTATACTAGCTATATTAAGAAGCTTAAAGTAGTCCTAGACTATTCCCTTATGAACCTCTTAGTTACTCCTATAATAGTTCTCTAGGCTTACAGCACTACATATAGTTAAGATATAACTTATTTTAATAGATTACTACTAGATTTTAGGTAGTAGGTAAAGGGATTAAAGTAGAATATTTATATGAATTAGGTTTTACTTGGCACTTATTAGCTAGTTTACGCTAACAGCGTAAGTATATATAACTTATCTAATACTTATAGATGCTAATAATGCTTAGAATATCCTAGTTACCTAATAAGTCTTTATAGCTCTAGCTATACTTATATTACAGCTATATAGTTATATCCCTCTTTATATATACTAGTTATCTAGCAATAAAGCTAGCTATAAAGTACTTATATAGATATAGTAAAGGTCTCTATCTACTTTCCTTTATATAGAGGATAACTAAACCTCTTACTACTATACTATTACTTATATTCTCTTCCTATAATCTGCGTTTATATTAAAGTCCTAACTATTTTTAATATCTATCCTAATCTCCTTGTTCTCCCTTAAACCTGCACTTCTAGAGAATCTATAACGCTTCTTTACTACCCCTTATTATAGCTATAATAATTAGTATTACTACCTCTATCTATTAACAGTTCTCCTTGTTACTCTTCTTAGTATTATATAGTTTTTAGCTAATCCTACACCTAAAGCATATTTAGCTGTTCTTAGCGTACCTTAGTCTATTTTAAAAATTATTACAGCTATTAATTAAAAGCTCTACTAGTCCTACTATGTACTTAGCTTAAAAGTATAAAAACTAGTCTCTATTATCTTCTCCCTATTATATTACCTAATACGCTGCGCAGCTATCTGCTAGCTGGCCTAATACTTTCTATACTCTATATATTTTATAACCCTACCTCTACTACTACCTATACTACTTGATATTTCCTTTACTATACTAGTTGCACGTAGCGCAGTCTTACATACTATAGTTAATTTCTTAGCTATTAAGATAATTACTTATAATTGCTTATTAGTAGCCCTTTAACTAGATAAACACCTTTATAACTAACTTATCTATACTTTAACTTGCGTCGTTATTGCGCTCTACTTTCTCCTCTTCTACTAAGATTACTAAATCTACTACTTTACTACCACGTCCTACGCATCCTAACTCTTATACAAAATTAATTATGCTATATAGCATACTAATATAAAGCATATATATTATACTAGGATAATCTATACCTATTCTAAGTACTAAAGTAGCTATAATTAATCTACTATTATCTACTTATCTTACTACCTAGTCTACCTAATTTTTAGCGTCTATTCTAGTATAGTAAAAACTATAACCTAGATTTTATACTATCTCTTTATACTAGTTCTACGATCTATAGTATACTATACTTTTTAAACTCCTAAAGTAGTTTACTTACTGCTAATAGATCTGTATTACTATTACTATAAGCTTACTCCTTAGTTTAGTTTATATAATATAACGTATATTTAGCTACACTATACTAGCTTAGATGTACTAGGCCCTATATATAAGTATAGCCTTAGAAAGTTCATGCTCTAGTATAGGAAACTGCGTAGCTGTTATAAAAACTATAGAATATAAAAGAAAACGTAGATTCTTTAATTACGTAAGTTAAGCTTTATAATAACTAGCTATATAAGTTAAGTAGCACTTATTAACTACTACCTATCTTAGTAAGCCTTTTTAGTTTAATAATAACGCGTACGTAAGAAAGTTCTACTATCTAGTAAAGTTAGCACTTACTAAAACTATAGCTACTAGATTTACTTAACTACCTCTTTATTTAATATGCTTAATCCCTACCTTCTCTAGTTAATCTAAGAGATTATTTAGTAGCGCCTAAAACAGCACTACAATAATAGTAACACTAGAATCTAGTAGATAAGCTAGCACTATAAGAAGGAGGCTTTTACCTCCTTTAGTAGGTAGAACTACTATAAAAGGCAATTTCCCTTATAGAACTACCCTTATTACTAGCTCCTACTCTATTAACTAAAATAAGGTTTACGTCTAGCCTAGTACTTTTTATATTATAAGCTTAAGCTTAGGCTTAGTATATATAGCTGCTGTACTTCTAGGAGGTTTCTATATATAGATAGGCTCTTCCTGCGTAGTGCTATATTTATTTATTTACTAATACTTTAGTACTCTTTATTTATTATTAAAGATACTATAGTGTTTTTTTACTTCCACTCTACTATATACGCCTAGTTAAGGACGCTGTAGTTCCTAATGCCTTTACTTAAGATATTACTGCTCGTGTTGCTTATAACTACTTAGTAGACTAAAAAAGCTATACTACTTCTTACTAAGCTACCTAAAAAATTAGATAGAGTAGATACTAAGGTATTATATAATGTTGATAGGGATGCTATATATTTATACGCTAATTTTCTTAGTTTATCCTGCCTATAAGTTAAGCCTATTCTTAAGCCCTATTTCTAGTTCCTTAATAGCTTCTTTACCTACTTGCTCGTAATAACTATGCCTAAACTAAGCGCTAATAAACTCTTACCTAAGTATAATAGCAGCATGCTAATATTTAAGCGTTATAAAATAGTAGCTAAGCTATATAGTAGTTTCTTAAGTAACTTCCTTAGTAAGTTGTTTTATCTCCTAGGGGCTGTTGCTACTAGCCTACACGTAGTTACTCTAGCTATAACTAGTTATATAGCTTACTAGATGCTTACTAAGTAGATGCATATATATAAGGAAGACACTAAAGAGCTAGCTAACTCGCTAAGGTAGAGAACAAGAAATAACTTAAGGTTTATCCTAGAGAAACTGCATCTTGTAGTAGTAGCTAATAAATACAATCTATCTATTTATAATAAAGATACTATAGTCCTATAAGAAGCTATAATAATATTAAGCTGTAGTAATCTCTATACCTCTTACAGGTTAGCCTCTAGTTATATAGAGGAGAAATAATAAAAGCTTAGGAAACTAATTATTCTTCTATAGGTACTAACGCACATAGTAATAGTGCTATTAGCTATTAGCCCTTATCTTCTAACTAACTTAACTCCTAACTAACCTCTAAATAATCTACTTAAATTTACTACCTAACTTATTACCTAGTTAGGATAAGAAGAAGTAACTATAGCTAGTTAAGGTTACGTTATCTTATATACTCTTAAAGGGAATTGTAAATTAATCTACATAATTAAAGACGTATATAATTTCCTCCTAGAGTATATCTTCTACCTACTTGAGAACACTGCTTACTATAGCCTTAAATTACTTAATAATAATAGGCTAACTATAGAGATGTTAAATAGTTATATTTCTTAACTATTATGTACTTGTAGAGTTTGTAGTGTTTATTGCAATTTTTTTGGAATATATAAGTAGGCTAATTATTATACTTATAAGGCTATATAAGCTATCTACTAGATAATAACAACGCTACTAAAGGAATATCCTCTTCTTAAGCTTACCTAATATCTTGCGTTAAGCTAATAGTAATAAGTATTCTACTACTAGAACTCTTATATAGTATACTATACCTATAAGTATATAAGAATAGATTTTTAAAACTTGTAGCTAATTTATCTCCTTGTTAATGCCTAGAATAGCTAAGAAATAGACAAGTCTACTACTAAATAGATAGTTACTAGCTTCCTAGAAGATAAAAGAACCTAGAAGTTTTATTACCTTAGTAACCTATGCTTTCTTGTTATATCTAGAGCTAACTAGGTAGAGTAAGGCTTAAGCTAGCTATTTCTAACTTTTTTACTAGGGAAAGAGCTCTCTTGTATTACATATAGAATCCTAGTAGCTTTCTCTATTTAGTTACTTTCTATCTAATAGATTAGCGTTACTGTTAAGGCTTTTACTATAAAAACTTAGTTAATAGGCTAGATCCTTATTAGTAGTAGTAATAATATATAAATAATGGTAGATAAATTGCTTTATATATCTAGCGTATTAGCGCTAACTCTCTAGGTTCTATAACTATACTAAGGGTTATGAATTAACCTTCTTATAGCTTATATTCTTTAGCTAGCACCTTATCTTTTATATTAAGGTTAATAGTTCTACTACGCTTTATTTAACTATAAGTTTGTCTACTTTAGCTACTTATTATAGCGCTTACTTTATGTAGTTAGGTATTTTACTATCGTAACTAAGGTACCCTGGATTCTATCTAGTAAGGTGCTCTAGCTATTTATTATAGTTAAACTAACTAGTTTAGTCTATCTTAACTATAGAACTATTAGCTATCTTAAGCTCTTCCTCTTACTTTACTTTAGCTTCCTTATACTTACTTAGAATAGTAGCTACTTTAGTATTATAGACAGCTGCTAGTGCACGTAAAACTATTAGCTTAGTAGTAGTAGAAGGAAAGACTATAAAGTACTACTAGAAGCTACTAGCTCTAAAGAAGGTTTAAGCCTTAGCTACTATCTAGTGTTTTCTATTATCCTTGCTTAAGTGCTAACCATGCTTCGTGTTATAATACTATGTAATTCCTAGCTAACTAACACTAATATAACTATACTCTTCCTCTTTATATATGAATATATTAAGTAGCTCCCTAAGTACTAAAAATAGAGTATCTATACATTTATAGCTACTCTATAGTTTACGTATATAAACTTAGCTAGGTTTAATACTATTATAAAGCAACGCAATAAGACGCAGTAGAATCTATAACAAGAATATATAATATAACCTAGAACGCGTTATACTAAATACTCTACGTAATTACTTACTTCTATTTACACTTACTTCTACCTAGCGTAATAAGCCCCTAACTACTATCTAGAAGCTATGCGTTAGGCTATCACTTTATAGCTAAGGACTCTTATAGGGGCTTTCTATTGTTATTTTCGAAACTTTTTAGCACTAACTACTAGTAGGTATCTAGAGTAGTAGTAGGGTCTAAATTATACTACTATAATAACTACTACTATAGTCTTTTCCTATTACTTATACTAGTATTAGCTTTATTTGCAGGTACTATTATTAGTAAAGTATAATTTCTGTATATTCTAGCATATAAGATAAAGTAAATGCATGTATACTTTCCCCTTAATAAAATTAAGGCTATTATATGAAGAGATGTATATAGAAAGGCATTAAGTAGTCCTAATCTATAAACTATAAGTATATTAATAGTATAGTATTATTACCCTACTCTACCTCTAGTAACTTGCCTTAGATATAAGCTTAGCTAGTGCTTAAGCTCTAAAGAGCGTAATATAGTATTAAGAGATTACTCTAGTTACGTCTTATAAAGAGATGCACTGCGTGCTAATATACCTTTAAGTATATATTAACGTTATTCATAGCTTATAAGCTACTATTACCTATAGTTATATTAATTACAAAATTATATACTTAAACTACTGCTATCTTAACATTTCGTCCTATTATACTCGTCCTCTAGTTTCTTAAGCTTAGCCTTTATAAGCTTAATTCTCTTAAGTAATAAGCGCAATTAATTATCTTCCTAGTTTACTCTTTTAAGTTCTATATAATGCGTAATAGGATCTATAGACATAACTCTATCTATAATTATAGTATTATAAGCTATAGTTAAGACTAAGACTAGTAATATGCTTATACTTATAGACTAAGTATAGGACTTATCTAAGTTCCTAGCAGATAGCCTATTATTTAACATCTTGTTTACCTATAACTTTCCTTTATTAGCAATAAGCTTATGCTAAACAATACTATGCTAAAGGTATTATTTAATTAGCTCTAATTAGAGCTTAGCTAGATATACTTTACTAAGAGTATACACGCTTATATAAATAGATAGTTTATAGCCTGTCTAAAAACAGAGTAGTTAAAGAACCCCGTTATAATTATTTAGCATATTTAGATTAAATAGTTGAACTAGGGTAGGAATATGTTGCTTCGTAAGACTTATAGCAATCTAGTAATGTAGTTTTATATTTAGCTTAATAGAGTAAAAGGGCGTTAATAACTAAAGGTTCTTTATATACGTCTATACTTTAAAGTATGTAACTAAGCTTCTATGCGTTATAAAAAGTGTAGATTTATTACCTTTAAATCCTTAACCTTTAACTATTAAGTAAGAAAGTTACTAAATAGCCTAATATATGCTAGATATAGGAACAGGACGTGCTAAGCGCTAAGCGCAGGAAACTCGACTATATAGAAGGAGCTATTTAACTTTAAGCTTACCTTATTATACAAGAATACTAGTATAACGTACCTGTTATAAATAAAGATATTATATAGTACTACTACTAAGTTTACCTAGTAGACTACACGAAGCTCTTCCCCTCTAACAGGCATCCTGCTTATTAGGTAAATACCTAAAAATAAAAGTATAATAAGATAATTACAACTCTTAAGGTAGTTTAAGGCTTTCTCTTAACTTAGGCCTTATAAAGTGAAGCTAAGCTCCTTACTAAAAGTATAGCAACTTAAATGCTTAAAACTTCCTTCTATATAGTTTAAAGGGTAGTAGAGAAATAAGTATCTTAGCTAATACGTTAATAGATTGTCTTTAATATTCTATGATATAACTTATAGATACTAGTTTAATATTAGCGCTCTTGCAGTCTACTCTAAGTTACTAGTAAGATATCTAATTATTTAGTAAAATTACTATAAGGAAATGTGCCTACCTTTAATCTCTAGTACTTAGCTATCTAGAGACTAGGATATATTTATGCAAGGGCCTTTACGTTTAGTAATAGTATAGCTATGCTATAAACGTTTAATTAGGTATCTAATAAAAGAGATACTCCCTTATTATAGAAACTTAGGCTAGATATACTTATAGAATCTCTTAGCTTAGTTTGCACAAGCGGCTCGTTCTAGCTATAGTATTTCTAGACTTTAGTAAAGCTAAAGAGGTAGGGTATACTTAAGAACAACAAGTCTACCTACCTAGATTATTACTAATAAGTAGGGAGTATAGTCGTATGCACTCTAGAAGGCTAGTTTATTTAGAAAAACTCCTAGAATGCTAGAGAAATAGATAATAGCTTTAGCTTCTAAAGCCCTATCTATTGCTATGTCTATCTAAAATAAAACAAAGAGTTAGAAAACCAGCTTAAGTACTAATACCAGAGCAGAGGTAGTACTTCCTGCCTATAGCTTACTTATTACTCTCTAAATAACCTCTATTACAAGTAATTAGTCTCTTATAAGCTATAAACTATAAATCTCTTATAAGTTTTGCCTTAGCTTTAGACAGAGCTGCTAAGCACGGAATATATAGTAAAGGAAGTAATTAAAGTAGAAGTAGTACCTCTACTTTATCTAACTTTGCTATAGTAATTTAAAAGGGTATAGATAAATAATATACCCTAGCTCTATAGCTAATAGTAGAACACTTATAGAGTCTATAGTAATATTTTCTTATACCTAGTAAATACGTAGCTTGTAATCTTAAGGAGTGTATAGAGGCTTACTTCTATAGTAATATTACTAATCTACTCTACGCTGTTCTAGAACTCTAGGTTTAAGTCTTCTTTATAGCAAGAAGGCGTCGTAGCTATAGATGTAATTAGATAAAGAGGCTTATAATTAAACCATTAAGGCTATCTACAGCTCTAAAGCTACTCTATATTTTTATTATATTCTAGCTCCTTAAAAAGGCATATAAATCCATATGCTTCTTTAGCAAGCCTAGCTTCTTCCTCGGCTTCTATCTACTGCAGCGCGAAGGCGTTAACATTATTATATTCTAGTATTAATAAACCTGCAAGTCTTGTGTTTCAGCCTTTAAGACTAGGAGTAGTAGTATTATTCTCTCTTATACACGTATCTACCTACTAGTACTTTATATAACTATTTTTTAGTATTATCTACGCTTAAAGCATGCAAGAAACGTCGCTTTTAGTAACGCTCTCCTATCTACTATTATAAGCCTTATTAAAATATAATTAGTATATAGGCTAGCTAATTATTTTAAAGGGGTATTGCTAGTAGTAGTAACCGTAAATAAGTAGTGTAAGGAAGTTAAGTAGTAGAGATCTATCTAGAAGCAGTATAACGTCGTCCTTAATCTATATAATAACGCAGTCCTTATACTCTACTATAACTAAGTAATAAAGAGGGGGCTTAATCTAATAAGAGTGTTAGAGATATATATTTAATCTTATGTATACTATAGTACTCCTACAAGCATTACAGAACAAGATGCTATATTATAGAAGGTATAAGATTAGATTAGTTAACTCTAAATATATCTAGATAGCTATTAGCAATATATATTACAATAATATAGACGCTTAGCCCTAAGTAAAATACCTTTACTAGTGTAAGCTTATAGGGCACTATACAAGCTTTACTTAGCATGCCATTAAGAAGGAAGAATAGGACCCCTGTAGGTTTATAAGCATTATATAAGGTAATTTAGCAATAGTACTTCTTTTAAGTGCCTAGTCCTATATGTACATAGACAGAATGTGTAGAAGCAGATGTTATAACAAAGTCCTAATTAGACAGGAGGCAGAGACGAGGCTGTCAGTCAGAGCGCTAGCCTAATTTGGCTGATTATTAGTAAAAATGGAGCTAGCAGTGTTAGTGCGTCCCCATGGATCTACTATAGGGGTAAAAGTGGAGACAAAGCCCATTTCCGCTGGAAATGCGAGGAGTCGCGTGGAGGTAGGGTGTGGTGACGGCGGGCATGGTGATGCTGTTGTGATAATATTGGAAGAACATCCAGTGCACGTCGTGCCACCGGAAAGTCGGTATCTCCTTCGGGAATATCGTCGTCGTCGTCGTCGTCGCTACAAGTTTCACCGGTGCAAACGTCGTAGCAGACAAGTGTTTCGTCATTCGGTGTCTTTGCAGCGCGAGCGTTCCAGCTCCACGTGTTGCACAGTACCCGGTAAGCAAGCTCAAGAGGACCATTTGTGGTCCAGCTGTCAAGGCCCTTGAAATAATCGTATGCAGCTGGAAAATGAAGATTGCCAAACTGAGTACCCATTGCTTCGTTCCAGATCTTTTCTTCTGCTTTGTACATCTCGGATTCTCTGGATTTTGCCGTGAGTAGTGCCAGCAGGAGGGTGTAAGTAACATCGAGCGGATACTTCAAGTCTCTCTTGACTTTAGTCGCTGTAGTGGGTTCGTCAAATGGAACCGGTATTATACACCTTGGGTTCTTCATACAATCTTCCATGGCGTCTCGATATGCGGTCAACTTCGGAGTCTCTGTCGTGACGGTTGTATAGTCGTTGGGTTCACAACAAAACGCTTTGGCTGACCCAGACGCGCAATCATCTTTCTCATGGTGACCCATGCCCACACGAATCTTTCCTGTTGGACATCCGCTGATACACCAGTTTTTTGGCGCTCCGGTCATAAACTTTCCCATTCCGCTGTACTACTGGCAGTTTGAGAATCGTTCCTTTTTGTTGCTGTCGTCGTAGCAATACTTGCGTTCCTCAGGCGCGCCTGGGGTAATCTGACCGAAATACATTGCGTTACACACGGCTGCTCCCGAGCCTGATGATGCCTTACCGAGTTGGGAAGTCTTCTTGGAGTCCGAGATGAGACATGCTTGCGCGTCCTCGCAATTTGGTCGGGGTCCCCACTCTCCTTTACTAACTAACTCATGAACTGCCGATGATTCTAACAGCAGCAATGAGAAGACGGCAAAGTTGCACGCCACTTATTGGGATGACATCGCTGTCGTTGCTCCCTTCGATTCCATTTCTTGCACATTTCTACCCTACAGATAGTAGTGTTGCCGCTGTCGCATGGCTTCTGTTCTTATGTATTCTTTTGCAGGATAAGTGAATTATACATCGTCCCACTACACGCGTGCAAGTGCTTGGCGTTGGCTTCCCGTTGGAGTCCTCTTCAATAGTCGCTGCCGGACATTATCACTCAAACTCCACAGGCAGACGTAGAAGCATACGCAACTTTTCATCAGCTTCCTTTGTCTGCGGAGTGTGGCTTCGCGCCCGAGTATATCAGAAGGGGCCTTATAAGGGCGATCGGCACACTGGCTACGAAGCCAGCAGCGTATGGAGACGTCTGCGTGTCTGACAGAGGCTTCGCATTGGTCAACAACTTGGCCCAGGGCGACGATCATGAGCACAAGCCTCTGTTCGGCATGCTTGTAGTTATAAAGACTGGTGCCATCATAGGTAATTGACTAAAATTTGTTTCTCTCTCTGTCCTTGTACTTTAGCCATACAGGTCGTTGCTTGACAATTCTACGTGGGGAAGGCGAATAGTTGAAGTTGTCGACTGATTTCGGGTCCTGTAAACTGATCAAACCTGGCGAGGGGAATATTCTCTTAGTCTTCTTCTTCTCAGCCGAAGTCATGGGTCAAATCTATTGTGCATACGAGATGATCTACGATATTCGTAGGTGAACTGATCCTGGGGAAGAGGAGGGAAGGCCCGGCCTCCAACCTCCACAAGTGATGTAGAGTGATCATCCAACTGCAGCCGGATTCAACGACAGCACCAAGGATGATGAGGCCTGGTGCGAGATGTCAGTTGGCTTTCTTTATCAAGCTCTCTACTTGTTGAGGTTCATTGGGAGCCATTAACATTATTGCGCGTTCCTTCGTGATTTAGCCAAGGGGTGCCTATCGCACTCTTTGGCAGGGCAAAAGCCTGCTGAGCAGCTAGCGCCTTGTTAAGTCGAGAGCCTGCTAGATGAGCTCTATCAGCCCGTACAGAGTAGATTTCAAGCACTGACAACCATCTCCATCCCTCCCATTAGAATTGAGTCTGAACCGATCTGCTGCTCATGCTCCTTCTGGAAGACCTCATACTTTGCATCATGCCACTCCCTCGCCGTGACCCATGTACCATTGCTATCTTTGTATTTTGCCTCATCTTCTGGCCTCAGGAAATAAGCAATAGAATATCGATGTTCAGAGCTGTCGATAGGGACGACCTGATGAATACATGAATAAAGTTGATGTCCCGAAGCAAATCTCAGAGAGTCACCAACGTTGATGACAGCATAGCCAGGCCGCGGCTCAATGAATTCCCACTTCTCGTGGTTCTCGGGGCCGGGTCGTTGGACCTGCAAACCCCATTGCTCAGAGAACAAAAGCGTCAGACTGCCGATGTCGGTGTGCTTCTGATGTCCGACCTCTTTGGAGCTTGTGATGTCACCGGGAATGTAGCGGAACATAGCGAGGGTCGAGTTGGATTTGTGGTCGTTGCGATGCGAATTCTCAAACCTATCACAGCCTTGCAGGCCGAGGGCTGTGGAGAGGGCAGAGAGCATGGTTTTCGTAATGATGCTGGAGCCAGCGACGAAGTCGTCGAAGACCTTTACGTCGTGATCATTCTTAAGAATGGAAGGCAGAGCAACAGTTGAACCCTTTGAGAGCTCATCTCTGGAGACCTGGTGATGGATTGTAAGGTTTGGTTTGACGTTGCGAGAAGACAGTGTGAATGAGAGAAGTGAATGGGTGTAAGGAACCTACTTTTAGTATCTCGTATCCGTCCTTGGTGCCATCAACAACCCCAGCATGATTCCCTACAGGTTCATAACTGCAGCTTGATCAGCTTTATATGGCCTGTTACTTTTATGGACGAGAGAGTGACTGACCCATGCTCCTGAGAAGGAAGACCAATCTCGTTCTTCTCGTCATGAGAGGAATTGAAAAACCTCTCCATAACCTTCAGCAGTCTCGCTTTGTCATCTAACATTCGTCGCCCATCGATGTCTTGCAAGTCGAGGTAAAAGAAGCCTTCTGTCTTACACAGATGCAGTAGCTTATTGAGCTCTGCAGGTTCTTGGGATAGGAGACGGGAGAAGTTGATGACTTGGAGCTGGGCAATTTGGACAGGTTTACCCTGATAGTGGATGGGGTTTGAAGGGCTGGATTGGACTTCAATTGCCATGATGGAGAATGTTATAGAGGAGTAGTCGGAAGGTTCTAGGTCGTTGTATCAAGCTATAATGTATGAACTGTATTGTGTGAAAATGAAGCGTTCTGAATAACACAATGATGACAGTTCCTTCATTTATATATGTGGTTTACATGTTGGATCTTACGGGTGCCGAATCTTGTCTGCAAGACGGGACTTACACAACACGATCAGGGTCAATACCCGGAGATAAGGCCGCTTTGCAAAATTTCCTTGGCCATGGTAAGACAATCCGTAATCACGCCATGCGGGGGTAAGAAATGGGAATGTGCGGGGTAGTAGGATGGAGTGAGGGAAATCTATTGAAAAACGCCCAATTTACGTTGGATGCGGATCTTTACGACATTTGCGGCTTTTTGTCTCAGTCGGGAAGGATGATCACGATTTGTAGATGGACGCCTAAAACGCAAAGCAAAAATGCAACCGATATACCATGGTCTCGGGACGTTTTGCGGGCCTTGCCAGCGGCCCGGATCGCGTTATGGAAGGAGCGCTGGTACGCTTTCGGCCTAATGACGTAGGAGGCGGCGTTCTTTGTGTGAGGCATCGCGCACTCTGTACCTACAATATACTTTTCAACATTTGTTTGCTTTCTTCTGGATACTCTGATGCCATCTGCCATCTTATTGACCTGGAAAAAACAGGCAAGAGGGACAAAAGAAGATGACAGCATCCTCGATCCAAGAGAAGAGCTCGTCGCAACTCCACTCGTCAGACGGAACCGTTCCACAGGCACCCTCAAACAATATTATCGATTTCGAGGATCCAAGAGATAATTCCAATCCAGTCAATTGGGCTTTTTCCAGGAAGGTCTCAACCAGCCTTCTCTACAGTTTGACGAGTTTGGGGTCTGTGTGGGCCAGCACCGCGTATGTTTTCGAAGACACTATGTACGACGTTTTGCTAAGCGACAACAAGCTACGCACCAGCCAATGCCAAGATATCCGAGCGGTTTAATGTGGACCCAGAGTTGGCCTTGGCGGGGACGAGCCTATTACTGCTAGGGTGTGTGTAACGTGACCCCCTTGTTCGCCTAGTCCTGACTTTGCTCGCTAGATGGGGCTTCGGTTCTCTTCTGTGGGCTCCACTATCAGAACTTTACGGACGAAAATGGCCCGTCTTGATACCTTTCCTAATCTCTACGATCATGTCGTTCGGAACGGCAGCCGCAAAAGATATCCAAACTGTTCTCATAACTCGCTTCTTCACTGGTTTCTTCGGTTCTGCACCCATTACGTGTACCGGAGGCGTCTTTGTGGACCTTTGGCATCCAACCCAACGTGGCAATGCTATCGTCGGTTACACATTCTGTGTTTGCGGAGGTCCAGTAGGTTGAGACTTTCATCGTCACACAGTTATTCGAAGACTCTGCTTACACATTTAGGCTCTCGGTCCCGTCGTTGGTGGTGCAATCCTCTATTCCGGTGCAGATTGGCGGTGGACTGAATACGTAAGCTGCGCGAAACATAGAAGCGTGTACCATCGGGCTCGACTAATACGAGATCTCAGGTTACTGGCATCCTTCAGGCCATAGTTCTGCTCCTCGATGTTGTATTCATTCAAGAAACCTACGTGCCGGTATTACTCGCACGTAAAGCCGCTCGACTCCGCATATCAACCGGTAACTGGGCTCTCCACGCCGAGTGGGAAGAAAACCCAATTCGCCCAAAAGATCTCGCCATCAAATACGGCCTCCGTCCACTTCAAATGCTCGTAACACCGATATGCTTATCGATAACCATCTATGTCTCTTTTATCTATGCAACATTTTATGCCAGTCTTGCCTCCTTTCCCATCATTTTCCAAGAGACACGAGGATGGAATGAACTCACTGGATCTCTGCCATTTCTCGCTGTCTTAGTTGGCATTGCCGTCGGCGCGGGTGTAAACGTTGCAAACCAAAAATATTACAACGCTGCGTACATCGCCAACAACTCGGCCCCTGTTCCTGAAGCAAGACTTGTACCCATGATGATCGCTTCGGTAGTCCTCCCAATCGGACTTTTCATCATGGGATGGACCTCCACGATCTCCATCCACTGGGTCAGTACGGTCGCCGGAGTATTTATGCTCGGCTTTGGCTATTATACCATCTTTACGTCTGGTCTCAATTACCTCATTGACACGTTCCAGCGATGGGGCGCTAGCGCTTTAGCAGCGAATACGTTCGTAAGGTCTGTTCTGGCTGCTGTCTTGCCTTTACTCATCCCCGCCATGTACTATCGGCTTGGTAATGGGTGGGCATTTACGGTTTTAGGCGTCTTTTCTATCCTCAATATTCCAATCCCGTTTGTATTCTGGTTTTATGGGCCTAAGATCAGAAGCAAAGGGAGGTATACGTCGAACCTAGGATGAAGCATACTGGTATTGAAAAGTCTTCAACGTACTACATGGGCAACCTTAATCACTCTGCAATGCCCCTATCAAAACTCTACCCGCAACACAATGCTTGAAGTCTTCTTTGATGCTCTTGGACTGCAAGAGCTTTGTTCGATTGCTGCGGCTGTAGGTCATCTAACCCGGTTTGCCTTACTCGACCCGAGCAGGAGACATACGCTAATCATGGTTTGCAGCCTCACATCGGACAACTTTGCGTCTACAAAGTACAAATGATGGAGCTTGCACTGGACCGGAGGAACAATGAACGCAAGTGGTTTGCAGAGTCTGGCCAGTATATCGTCTGGGACTCGAGTCTTGAGAATGACGTGCTCGTGTCACACGGCCTGGGCAGAAGCAAAGTGTTGGATGTAAGAATCTGCATCTGCCAATTTTGTGGAAGGAATATTACAACTGTTTGCTTACAAGTCGTAACGGAGTTGGGGGATTGTTCTGAATTTCAAGCATTCAAGAAGCAACCCGAAAGCGGTCGGCAATTTCGTATGGTGTATGTCATGGAGAATATAGAAGTGATGGTGCTAGTAGCGCTTGGGTCAAGGATAGTATGAATATTGGGCAAAGTTCGGCAAGTTCTAAGCTTGGTGGTACATTGACTGATTGCTACGGAGTTCTCTCGGTAATTAGAGAATCATAGAAGAGAATCTTATGACATCTATCGGTCATTCAAGATGGAACATTTCGTAGAGCAAAGCTAGAAAGACAGCACCTAGATTGACATGATGAAGCGGGTTGTCGAAGAAAGGTTTTCACAAGCAGGGCCTACGGGTGGAGTTGGTCCCACTCCAACCGACAAAGCTAAAGCTCTCCAAACGGAAGTCGGAAAACTCGGCTTGACCGATCTGAGTGAAGGAGACAGGCTGGCATAGTCGACTTTCCTAGAGCTCGGTCTGAGACTGTGGAATCCCTCAATGGAGATCTGCATGAGGCCCGAGTCGTTTCTATCTCCCGCTTCTTCATCGACTACGGCGGTCGCCGCCTTACACCGGCCAAGCGTGGAAAGTCATCTTCAAACAAAGGGAGTGTAATTATTCCTTCCCTCATACTCATTCAGGAACTATAGTCACTACTTGAGAGTATACTCAGGAGAATTACTCATACGCTATGATACTACTTCCTAGTCTATTCCTCGATTCGACTATTCGTCAGTGATAGTTAGGTTACTACCCCGAGCATGTCTGGTGTACGTTGAGCCATAACTCCGCTCGCTAAACTTTTGGTCAATGCTTCCGAAAGAATAACTGTTGTTAGGCTTATTCGAGTATGACGCCTGGCCGATCTGCCTGGTATCTAGAGCCATAGGTCCATTCACTAAGGTGAAAGTGGATACATCGGGCCTACCGGAGGACGAGATCTTCAGTTCGCGATCAAGAGACGCGTCGATGGTGGTATTAGAGCCGGAAAAGGTATAGTTCGTGTTGACAGTTATCGGGTATGTGTAGCTAAGTGTGTTGCTGAAATCTGGAGCGCTCCTCAGTACGGCGGCTGAGGTACCGGCAGTCATCTGAACGTTATCCTGAACCAACCCCTCTTCACCTAGGTAGCCGGTGTTGGTATAGTCAAGGCTCTGTGTCCAGCTACCAAAGGACGACTTGGCGGTGTAAATGCGCTTTGCCGTGACTCCATAGGAGAGTGTCTGGTTTGTACCATTGCTGGCAGTGTATGACGAAGTCGTGTGTACCTGGATTGAGGTGGAGATGGTAGGGGCAGCGTGTGTGCCATTATAGGGCTCCGAGCCATAGAAGAGGAACAATTTCCCCGAAACAAGCCAGTAACTGTTGATGCTGTTTTCCGAAAGGGTGGCTGCTCCATTACCACCATTATCATCCATGCCTACCACCTTGACATTGAAGGAATGTGATTTCCCGTCAAGGAGGTAGGGTAGGAAAGGTGTGATATCAATTTCATACTCACGCAGATCATAAGCATCGATACCAACGATGGGCCTCCAGAATCCGGGCGCAATGCCTCCGGTGAAGATGATTGGGAAAGGCCATGCCACTCCAGCCAATAGTCCGTCAATAAAGAGCTGAACCTCACGGAAAGGACCATACCCAATGAGTGTTCCAGCAGTCGAGTCAAAAGTATGAATGTCGGACTGAAGAGCATTGGTGTACCAAAATTCCTCGTTGCTCTGTCCTGTAGCAGCGATGGAAACCGTAGCGTGAGTAACATTCAGTGGAATGGATCGCTCGACGGTTGCATTGTCGCCAGGTAATGTGAATATACTAGGTGCACCAGTAGAACCCAGCTCCGGAGAGATTGGTAAGATCAAATCGGCATGCGCGGGATCAGTCGCGTCGTAAAAGAAAGTTGCAATCAACGTCGTGTTGAAAGCTCCGGTATATGTCGAGTCATAAACGTTGTTCAGACTAAATATGATGTCTTGTGGGGATTTCCAGAGACTGAGATACATGCTCAAATCTTTTTGGTATTTGAATATGATGCCCGAAGCTGTAGGCTCGGCTGTAGAGGTACGCCAGACTTCGATGTTGCCGAGAAACATCTCTGCGAGTCGGTCGAATTGACGGCCAGCAACAGTAACAGTCCATTCAATGATGACGCTGTTGAAGTCGCAATCAGGTGGGGTGTACTTCCCAGTATAGGGAACGCCATAGGAGCTAGCGAATGTGTGCTCCATTAGAGTCTGTTGGACATTGCACTTAGTCGACTCGGGGATAATCAGAGGCTTGTAGAGTTGGATGATATCCGTGGGCCCAGTAGGACTCGATGTAGCCTGGAACGTATTTGCCAACTCGAGGGGCTTCTTCGGCGGCGAGCGATGCGCGCTCGCTGCGTGCCATAGCAGAAAAACGACAGGAAACGATGGAAACTGCATTGCTCTTTCGGCCTACGGGGAGATAGGACAAGTTCAGCAATATAAAAATCAGGCTCGCTCAACTTTGGAATACAAGGCAAACACAAGAATTGCGGCATAAGCTTAATTCTTCCGTTCGCTCTTTTCCGATGAAGATCGACCAATATATTAGTTCACAAGTACGGATGAGGAAGGCGACTATGCGACGGGGCGAGCTAGATAACCCTATCTCTAGGATGATCGCGATAATAAGCATTTTTTGCGTGATAGTAAAGAACGAAGAGCTCATTTGCACCTATGACCATACCCACATCGGTGCGGTCGCTTAAGAGAAGCATCAAAGTGGTGTTGACGAACAAGTAAAGAACTGAGAGCGTGTTTTAACACCTCGGTGTACTTCGGCAAAACCATGCTGCAACTTTGCAAGCGTGATAGTAATTGCGCTATGCCTGGACGATCGACTAGGCGCGGCTCGCAGGGGACCGTTATCTGCCCATCCACACCCACACGTGTCCTGCCCCTTGCATACACTATCCTCATTGCAGAAGGTAATCATTTTGGCATGGCGAATTAAGTATGCAAGTGCACATGTGCCTTCCATTGAGAGAATAGCCGCCGACGCGATCATACACTCTCAGACAAAATCATAGCGGCGATTGGCGGGGCACAACATGTTTGAGGTGGCTATGTGAGTGTATATAAAGCAGAAGGATTCAGCCAAGAAAGGTCAAGCATTGATCTGCATCATCCTACATGGCTTCTATCGTGTCTTCTTTTATCGCTCTCGGCTCTCTTGCCGGTATAACCGCGGCCGCTGTATCAGTATGCCCGGCATCCGCACCTGTCAGCTGTCAGAGTTCCGGCACCATCCAAAACACATGTTGCACTGAGGCTCAGGGGCAAGTGTTGCAAGTTCAGTTCTGGGACTCTAGCCCTGCTACTGGCCCGGCTAATTCCTGGACCATCCATGGCTTGTGGTAGGTGCCTTGCGACTGGCGTTGGTCTTCACCGGAGATCCTGACCACAACTACAGGCCTGACAATTGCGACGGTACCTACAAGTCGACATGTGACAGTTCAAGAGCATACAGCGATATCAGCTGTACGCTTCAAGAGAAGGGTGCTACTGACATTCTAAATTACATGGAGACCTATTGGAAAGATTACCAAGGCAGCGACGAAACATTCTGGTAAGCTTCTATCGTTTCGACATCTAACCCCGCACATGCTGACCTGTTCTTTCAGGGAACATGAGTGGAGCAAACACGGAACTTGTTACTCGACGTTGAGCCCCAGCTGCTACACCAACTACCAGGCCGAGGACGAACTTGTCGACTTCCTCAACACCACCATTACATTGTTCAAAGACTTGCCCACCTATCAGGTATTCGTCAAGCATCTTTGTCAAACTTGACGTCAACTAACATTCAGCAGTGGCTTTCCAACGCCGGAATCACCCCTAGCTCCAGCAAGACCTACACCAACGCAGCGATCACCAGTGCTCTGAAGGCAAAATTCGGCGCCACACCTATCTTAACTTGCACAAGCGGCGAACTCAATCAGATTCAATATGCCTTCAACGTTCGTGGCAGTGTTGCTCATGGCAACTTCATTCCCGTGAACCCTACGGGAACTTCGGGCAATTGTCCGAAGACGGGTATCAAATACTTGCCCAAGGATCTCAGCACTACTCCAAAGGCCAATGAGGGTAGCTGTTAGAAGCAGATACAAGTTGTCGATAGACGAGGTGCCGAACAAGTCGTGGGCAGTCCCACATGTAGGCTGAGCCACAGGACCATTGCTAGCCTAGCCATCTCAGTAGTGTGCGCCCTAATCATTGAGCCAATTGATTGTGCCAATAAAGTCCCAATGCATCAGTACGAGTATACTCAGCCGCTCAGGAGGCGGGTAAGCGTCATATGACCGATGTAGTAGATCGAAGTCACTTACCTCTTCTTCACAAGATCGGGTTGCCTGCTTTGCAACATCCTCTGCCAACTGTTGGTAGCGTCTCGACGAGTCAAACGAGACATGCGCTCATTGTACACCGCTATACTCTTGTCATTAAACGAAGATGTTCGTGTCATGATAGATTAAGAATGGCTGCAACTCCCGTCACAGCTTCGCCGGATCTGAGCTTGGTACGACAATGGTCGTACAGAAACCAGACTGTAATAGTGCTGTACTTTGGCGGTACAGCACTGATTGTAGGGATGAAATTCAATGAACATGTGTTGTGTCCCTGTTGAAGAGCAACCAAACTGAGCTTCTGCGCCGTCGAAACTTCCAGTTTCACGCTCCGATTTGGCGCAGATACCAAATCATACTACTTCTGGAATTCTTGTTATCATCAACAACATTTCGAGAAGGCTGCTGCGAACAGTTGGCGCATTCGTCGCCCAACGTCCCGTGATGTGAGCAGTTGACAAGGGCGTGCAGTCAAGGATACGGTGATCCCATACATGGTGTTTATATTCGATAGCACTGAGGTATTTGTAGCTACCGTTTGCGACGCTGTGTGATAGCCGCTAAATGGATGTGGACGTCTTTCGTGTGGAGGCAGGCGACGATTTGGCCCTGTGGAAACTTCTAAGAGGGGGCTAATAGGTCAGATCACGCGCTGAAGTCGATTGGGTCCCTAATCTAAATATCTCTGTTTCCCCGATTCTGATTTCTAACTAGCCATTATGGAGGTAAAGCGGTAGATTGAATTGACAATCAATTCTACTCGTATGCAACTCACAGAAGATACAAGACCAGCCAGTTGCTCGAATAAGTATCCCACCACCCTTGCAACGCACATATAGAGTACTACGGCATTTTGCGAGTCGAATCGTGAGTTTTTGCCCAACAGTAATATGATGTCTTAAACAACTTGACCTGGGAACTTTAATAATCTAAAGTTGATGACAAAGTTCGACTGCTTACCATGGAACGGAGTCGCCAAACCTCTCCTGGATTTGACTGGGTGGGTAGCATCTGTCAGCGCCCACACCTTGAAAATCACCTGCCGTTTGCACCACCCTGCGTGTATCCCTGGTCCAGATCATCAGTTCATTCTCGTTCGCCTCATCGGTTGCAAGAATCAAAGTGGAAGCCTCGTTAGCCCATGAGCAGCGACCCTGAACTTGGAAGCTCAACACACATGGTCGACCTGGCCGCCTGGATTGCCAGTTCGCCTGAGAGCAGGTTGCTCTACTCGTCCCCAGATCCCATCTTGCGGAATTTCTTGCACGTCTTCTGTCATGACTATGGCAAACTCATCACAGGAGATGGCCATAGCCTCAGACATATGGGCAAAGTACTCCACTCTCGTGTAGTCATCTGCAAAGATGCAACGGAGGTGGTTCTCTTCCACCTGAGCACCATTGTAATGATCACAGGACCAGATGTCCTGCAATATTAGCTCTGTGTCGATCTCATGGGACGGGCATATAAACCCAAATGGTAGTCATTGAAGTTCTTTCTGTATGGGCAAATGACTCGGCAGCATCGCTAAGGTTCTGGGTGTGGAACAGACACGTAGAACGTCGAGGTTCATTGACCTTGGTACCCATGAAGTACTATTCGACAGTCAGTGACCTGAAAGCCATCATCGGCTTATTGCTTACATCAACGGAGTACTTGTAGACATCGTCGCAAAGAACTCTTTGTTGGAGATTATTGGTAGAAATAGGCGTAGCCTGTCCGACCAGTGCTTGAGTAGCCAAGAGAGTAGTGGGAAGGAGAAACCTGGTGACGAACATAATTGAACAGTGAGTTTTTGTGGTGGACCTATCAAATGGTGATGATGGGCTCGAAGCTTACTCTCCGGTGCAGCATAATATCTTCTAATACTTACTCACACGGATCTTTACATCGCAAGGCTAAGTACGCACCCTTGCGGCGTAGTCCGTCGAACCTCAAGAACTCACACCTTTAGTCTCTCAAGAGATTGTATGCATATCAAGTCCGGATCCATCCCGCATTGTCTCTGTGTAGAGACATCTGCATGAGGCCATGCCTCAGCCATGAGCCTAGCCTATATACGTATCAAGCCTCTAGTTTCGTAAAGGCACGGCAGTATGCAGGTCTTATCACATCTACTTGACCGAAAGGAGATTTCCACTTCAAGCATCCATGGTGACGACCTGTATGGAACTCTCCGTCGGGTCTGCAACTCTAGTCTAGATTCGATGAACTCTGTAATCTGCATTTTTTGAGCGCGATAGTCGCTTCTATTCCTACAATCAATCACATGAAATTACATGTACGAGATTGCAACTATCGATGCCTGTGCTGACGCACAATATATTGAGGTAAAGCGGTTCTCATCAGCGTAGTTGCTAGAAGACGCCCTTGACAAATCGACCAGTTGCCATTCAGGTTTGCGCAATATATTACATACATCTCTGTCGAAAGCGACTATGTCGAAGTTGAAGATGCCGCATGGAAAGTAATCGCATCAGGAAGCATCACTGATGAATATTTCTCGAATATGATATAATCGATACGGGAAGGAGCTGGTTGAGACTCAAAAGTTGGTACTTCGTTCCAAGCACCCACGCTCAGAAACACCTTCGAAGGCTGGGTGCATGGATTTGTGGAGCTACCGATAGATACACAAGGGTGCACTGTGACAACGTCGTGTCTAGCCGAGCTACCCAGGGAGAAGAGCCCCAAATGATCATTGGCATGTGTGCCAGGAAGCAATGAAAACGTAAAGAGACAGATGGAGCGCTGACCGTTCGGCATTAGCCACGCACACATGGCGTCAGGTACCGTATTCTGTTCTGATAGTTAGTCCTCTCCTTTATCGTTGCGTGCGCTGTATCTCAGCTCCTCACGTGGTCCTCCGTGGCACTGACTACTCTTTTCATCTCCCCGAAGCTTCCAACATTTCGTTCCGAGGATTTGAATAGGAAACACTACAGCCGATGGGTTCCAACGTGCTTGAACGAAGTCTCTCGTGTTGAACATAGCTTGTCGGTGCTCCCATATGCAGTGGTGCGAGCAAACTCTATTAGCCGTACGGCGCGCACAGACACAGTGATGGGCGCATGCCATACCACCAGGACCCGATCGACGATTAGATCCGAGAAATATTCAACGCTCACGGATGTAGCCGTCTTAGCGGTCATTTTGGTCTGTATGCTACTGGTTTGCAGCCGCTGTTTGCGAGGTGGTAGTGATTAAGTTCTCAATCACTGAAGGTAGGTTCACGTTTCAACTCCGTGTTTACGCATGTGTGTCACATTTGTTCGGCCATCTCAACCGTAGCTCTTTCTTCATGCATAGTACATAGGATGCGCTGTAAGTGACAAGGCTAGCTCCAATATATTGATTGCATTGAGAGCGCCTAAGGGGAACGTTAGAGGCTCCTATGAAAGTTGCATCACAAGCTTAGACATACCGTGGTAGTATTCTCTTATATCGTCTCTACATATCATAGTTATGTTGCCCATACTTAAGGCCTCCAACCATATACACTTATATTGATAGCATCCCAAGCTCGAACCAGGGAACGTGATCATGGCGGCATGCTTCATGGACAGTCTCTTGAATATGAAGAGTGATGCCATCACGGAGCAGCAACTGCTAAGGAATGTTCTTGCCCACTTCCAAGGAGTCCGTCATCGAGAAGATACCATCCTAGGCATTGGAGTGCCTTTGTCCAAATTCGAGCCCTGGATAGCATCGATCCGCGATCTGGCTTTGGCGGACGATTACGAGCCCCTGAGAAGTCAGAACCCGACCTTGTTGTTTGAAATAAGTCATTAAGATCCTTCAAGATACGTCCGACCACGAGCACTTGCTCAGCGTCTGTCTCTTGGGTCAGACTGATGAATTTACAACTGCTCTACACTCCTCCCGTACGCGCCCTCTGCACCCTAGCCCGCTCCAGCCAGCGGCTTGCATTGCAGCGCGGCGAAAGTATATTGATATACTTCGCCTTTGCCTTGACGAAAGCGCAAGGTTTGACGGTCATCTGAACAACGCAGCGCGACTTGGGGCACGCGGTAACGAGGAGATGCTTGCATTTCTATTGTCACGGAACTGGGCCAACATGCAAAATGATCCAGAGAAGGTGCTGAAGCATATCAAGCTATATGGCGAAGACAGTATGGAGGCTAGTTGGTTGAGAGAGCATGCTGGAAAAGATCTCGTCGTCGAAACCATCCAAGGAAAAACAAGGACGAAAATACAGAGCACACACGACAAGGTGGATTCTATCAAGGGCGTGAATCCCAAGACCAGGGTCACTCCTGAGCAAACCAACGAGTGGTTTAAGGAGATCAACTGGTAAGAAGGGATGTACACCGTGCCAAGATCTTATCAGCGCAGATGGATAAATGTGAAGGGGCCAAATGCACTTCGATTCCCATTCAGGTTATCTTCTCAATGCTACCCTTAACATTAGCAAGCAACTTGACCCGGATACCATTGGCAGTGCTAGTGACGTTACAGGAATGGAACTGGCTGATGCCAACCTTGTTCAGCAGTGACTACAGTGAAAGGGACAGCTACTGCTACTCCGCTGCGCCATTACTTCCTAAGGCTTCCGTCCTTACCTCCGAACAGATTATTTCGACCGCCTTCTCAGCAAACGCGTACACAGCAGTCAGTATGTTGCCTCTTGGTATGATTGGTAAAACACTCGCGTCGCAGACCCTTACGTTCTTTGTTCCGTACACTCGCAGCCGTTCGTCAACCACGCCCCCAAGGTCTTCGCTCATCATGGAGCAAGTACCACATGGGTGATAGTTCGTAGCTGCGTTGACCGGCAGTATCCCCTTCGCTTGCTCGAGGGAGGAGATCGGGTGAGGAGAGCTTCTCGGCAGCCGCCTTCCATCTGGTTTAGTTATGGCAGTGAACGATGGCTGTTGGAAGAGCCGTTCGATCAGACGGATGTGACGGGCTAGTACTTCTGTGTCGAGAGGATGGGAGAGATAGTTGAACTTGATCTCTGACTGATGCAAGGGATCTGAGGTGATGTGACAGCTACCGCGTGAGAGCGGGTGGGCTAGCATGGCGACGACGGACACGTAGTTGCCGTCAACAACAGATGGTGTGCCTTTGGGGAAAGAGTCGGCGTCGCGATTGCGCTGCGTGCGGAGCATGAATGTGGTGGCAGTTGCTTCATTGGGGCTTTCGATGGTTTTTTGAATGATAGAGTACTGCGCTTGGAGGCTTGAGTTGGTCTCCTGGTCTATCCAGCGTTGAACAAGATCGGTGAGCTCTTGCGTCTCGGACGCGGTTTCTAGCATCTGCAATGGTGTGAAAGCGAAGCTGTAAGCTGCCCCCTCAGAGAGTCGACCAGTGCGGCTTCGCTCGTATTCCAGTAGTTCAGCCCTTCGCACCTCGGGATCCCGCAATATGTGATCACGAGTAGGGATGTCATCTTGAGTCTCGATAGACAAGCTGCAATTCAGGTGATCCTGCAGGTTCTCGCCGACTCCCGGTAGCTCGTGCAAGACAGGGAGATCCGCGGCTTCGAGGATCTTCCTGGACCCTATGCCTGAACGTTCCAGAATAGCGGGCGATTCAAACACACCTGCACAGAGAATAATTTCTCGGCCGCTGATCATGTGTTGATCTCCCTCATTAGTATACAAAATAGCCTGAGCCCTGAGCTTCCCATCACTGGTCGAATTCTCATCGAATATGATCCTTTCGACCTTGACGCCAGTCCTCAACGTAACGTTGGCTCTCTTCATCACCGGCTCCATGAATGCCGTACCTGCATGGCTTCGCTCGCCTCTGGACGGGTCAATCGCGTTGGTGACAGTGACAGCTCCAGCAGCGCTCTCGGTAAATCCCGTAGGCGTGGTCGCGTGTCCCAGCTTCTCAAACACTTCGATCCACTTGGTCTGAAGAACATCCATCTCTCGAGGATACGATGTCTGCACGCGATCCAGATGCACCATATCATCATTCACGCTCGGTCCAGAGTTCTCAGCCTGCCACCGCCTATAGCAATTCTCCATACCCTGTGCGTCCCATTCCGCTCTGCCCACGCTTGTAAGAAGCTCCTTCGCTATGCGGTCTTGCCACTCAAAGTTCGGGAAAACAACGCTGTGGCTATTGATTGCACTGGTGCCGCCAACCAACTTCCCTCTCGGATGCTTAATTCTCCTGTTGTCTAAGCCCGGCTCCGGCTCGGAGGCGTATTGCCAATCATACGCAGGGTCCGACTGAAGCGATGCTGATAGACCGGGCGTTTGGACCTTGGGATCATTTTGTATATGTTCTCCGGCTTCCAGAACAAGGATTCGGTGCTTGGGTAGCTGCTGCGAGAGACGCGAGGCAATTAGGCATGAGGCCGAGCCGGCGCCCACGAGAATCAAGTCGTAGTCCGGCGCGGCAGGTGAAGCATCCTCTGAAGTATTTTCGCCTGACATTCTGAACCTTAACCTTGAAACCGACGAGCCTTCGGGGATTTTGGTCGAGGCAGATATAAAGAGCAGACCTCTCGACCTTATCAATCTAGAACAAAGCATACCCAAGTAGAGTCTGGTGGCCTTACGATGTCGTTTTTAAGACATTGACCAATCAGCATGCCGTCTCTGAGATATGTGCCTGATTAGGAAGGTGCCACGTGTACCGACAGTCAGCGCTGTACCAAATTCGTCCTTCTAGCCAATGACCTCGGAGATGAATTCATCCCGAACACACCACAAACGCCGCGGGGTGCCTTGTTCATTTCTTTGGATGCACACCGTGCACGACTCTTTTCTGTATTTCTTAGTGCTGCATTAGGCTTACTTCTAGTCGCTGGCGACATTTCGTCCACGGGTGTGTCGAGGCCTAGGGCGGAGCAACGAATAGACCCACCAATCAAACGAGAGGTTCAGCGTCAAACTATAGCGGCGATAGAGACTCGACATCGGCCCTGAGAGTGATTTGAACTCCTACAACACAAGTCCACAGCATCACCAAAGATCTAGCTTTCCTATACAGGATACAACAAGACCTGAAAATGATTCCACGCCTGCGGGCGACCCTCATGGCGTCGCCTCATCAGCACGTCAGCGAGGAGAATTCTTACTCAAGCTGTACTCCAATGTCCCCAACCTTCCTATTGTTCCGGTATCCCGATCTTCATCCTGTTCCTCAAGGAAGATAAAGCCATGACATGCGGCGGGCTTCGAACAATCGCTGGAGAAGGCTCAGCTGGGGCGATCAAGCGCGTCGATGTGATGCCAGAGGCACGCGGTAAGGCGGCCGGCTTTCCAGGTCTCATCCTTCTGCAGCCGGAATTGCATGCGCTCGAACGAGGCTGAGCGACATTGCGGCCGGACACCGGCACGGTCATGGGATCTGCGGATGGGGCCTGTTAACGGCATGGGCACAGGCAGATATGTTGATCATGGCGAGTTCGCCGCTCTCAGCTTTGAGAAGGCTCTAAGCTGTTGAGCAAAAAGTCTGGTCTACATGTTCCAAAGGCTCTCGATACGTTCTCTTCTGGGATCCTCTCGGCCCCCTCATGTCAGTCGCGAAGTGGAGAGAATACCGTGGCAGCTCCTCCGCACTGAGCGCGATTATGAAAGCACACCTCTTGACACGGATCAAAGCAGAAGAATAGCGTTCTGAGATTGGTAACGAGAATGAACAAGCAGGAGGATCGGCAGCAAAAGGGATAGCTGGGGACATTGTCCTAATGAAACAGCAGCAGTTGGAAGACAGCGACGGTTTTCCCCACTAAGATAATAAACCTTGAGTCCATCCCGCAGTGCGCAAACCACCTTTGCAGCACACTACTGGAACTCGAAAGCATACGCTGTATCAGTCGTAGCAGGCCAAACAGGGAACGTAAGCTACACCAACCAGTCAGCTCCAGCACCAGCACGATAGAGAAGCGCTCCAAACGCACCTTATTCGCAGAATACGTATACGTATACAATCCCAGATCCACCAGCTCTCCCACGCTGCCAGACTGGCCCTCCCAGTCAAACCGGCGGGTCCGAATCGTGACAGAACCGCTCTCAGGCAGTCCGACAGCACTCAAACCTTCAACAGCGATATCGTACTGATCAGTCGTAAGACGACCACCAGCAAGGATCTTAACTGAGTTCGCTTTCCCACCGCTCGTCGCGAAAACATCGAATTTCCCATCTGTGGAACTGGATGTAGCAGCCCTCGTGTCGCGCATGGCGTTGTAGTACTTGTATACGTGGTATTCGCCGTTAGGGAAGTAAGTTCCATCTGCATTGCGACCGAGCAGATTGGCCAGGAAGTCGTGCAGCTGGCCGTAGAACGCCCAGTTGGCTCGCAAGCCACGGATGTTGACGCGCTCGAGCTTGGCAATGTACCAGGCGGATGCTGAGGGGCGCTGCTCTTCGGGCGTGGCGTACTCGTTGACATCGATGGGAAGAGTGGGCAGTTTGCGTTGAGCGAGGATGGTGGCGAATTCTTTGGAGGATGTTTCGGGGTCGTAGCCGCCGTAGAGGTTGTGCTGCGTTGTTGTTAGTGATGGCGACTATCAGATATGTGCAGAGTAGGGACTGAGCTTACCCATGACCAGATGGTAGGTATAGTGTTAGTGGCGGCGATATGATCAAGCCATTGGTTCCAATTCTGGTTTGTCTGCGTCGGCGGACCGGTCGTAGAGGGACCGGAAGTACTCAATCCGGGGAAATCAGCTTGAATCTTGTTGTGAGTTCTTGACCACAAGTCCAGATACTGGGCCCACGTCCGTGGCCAAAATCCAGCACCATCAGGCTCGTTCCAGATATCGTACACAACACCGTCAACCATGCCGTTGGACTTCATATCTGCAAAGAGAGTGTCAAGGAACTTCTCGTAGTCCGACCAATCACCATCATCGCCAGGGTACTTGACGTTGTTCTGGTTCAAGCCATCGGCGCCCCAGAGGTCATGCGGAAGCAGGATGAAGTCAGCTCCCAGGGCGCGGGCAGTGCGATAGTTGCTCAGAGCTGAGGCGAATCAGCCTGGATACTCACCTCACGCCCATCCACGATTTGGTGCTTCAAGTTGGGCACCACCAGCTCTGGTGGCTTGGAAGCCCATGTCTTGGTAGAAACTCAACGGGATCTGCGTGGAAACGGAGGTACCGTTGTCGGGAATGCCGTAGATGAAGGCGGAGGCGAGTTGCTTGGGAGTACCACTGGGCTGAGCGAGCCGGACCGTTGCCGTTCCCTTAGCCTGAGCATTGGCTGAGAGGATGATGGAAAGTAGAACCAGTGCGCTTGATAAGGTCTTCATCTTTTCAAATTTTCGCAGGACAAGTGGTCGAGACGAGGTGATGAGATGCTCTTCCAGTATCTGAACAAACTGACCTCTATTTATACGTCTCTGGCTACTAAATTCCACACCTGTCATTCCATGGAGGAGGATGAAGATCGTCAAAGACGACATCCAAACGCCTGCAGGAGCTAGCCCTTTACCGTACTAGCTCCCAGCAGCAATGCAACGAAAGAACTTGGATGCGGAAGCTAGCACGGTGGCTGTTACCCCAGATTACCCCAGATTACCCCAAACGAGAAGATACGAGCAATAGTATCGATGGAATAGTTGAAGTAGCGAGCTTCGCAGCCATTCTGGGGTGCTAGTACCCCACCCCCACCGGAGGGTTTGCGGAGTACTCTACGGAAGGTTGTGGAGAACCCACGGAGTCTTGTGGAGAGGATGCAATACTGCGGTGGAGATCGCACTACGTACAATGCAAATGGACGCTGCGGAACGATATACCGGGCGATCATGTCATGCTCGCGATTGCGCGATGCCCGTATTGCGTGCGCACACGTGCCAAGCGGTCTACTTCTTCTTCTCCCACATCGCTTGCTCAAGCGCATCTATCGCTCTCTCACAGCTCCTTGCAATATCCTCACTCAATCCCTCTACCTCGCTAAGCTCAGCCAGTCTTTCCCTCCAATGCGCTAGTCTTTTGTTGTCCACCTCGTCGCTCCTGTCAACTTGGCTCTTCTCAGCCCAGTCAGTATATTTCGCAGTCTCCTTCGCGCCAGCCTTGATCTCCTTTCCCGCGATCTCTAGCCACGCCGCTGCGGCACCGAGATGGGTCTCCAGCTGCGCAGTCGCTGTGCTTGAGGATTCCAGCGTTTCAACAATGAGTCGCAGGCCATTGGCCAGATCATTCATCAAGCCTGCACGCAGAAGTCTCGCGGAGAAGGCGTTGATGTTGGTCCACTGGCTGCTGATTTTTGATGTGTCCGACGCACGGTTTTGGCGTTGGTGGACCGCATCGAATGTCTGGCTCCACACGCTGTCGTAAATGCCACGGAAAGTTTCATTGAGGGACTGCGTTTCGTTTGTCCAGTCGATGCCGCCAGTCTGCTTGCTCGCAGGGACTTTGCGAATCGCTGTAACGATGGTGACGAGGCCATCTTGAGTCTCCGCAAAATCACGTGCTAGGAGGATGATAAGGTCCCAGATACGGAGCTTGCTATCGGCTGGGACACGGCGATTTGTGTAGGTGGTCAGTTCCCTGGCACATCGTTGCGCGTCGGTGATACCGTTGAGGTAGGCTCCGAGCGTCGAACATTCGGGCTCTGAGTATGTCGCTTTGGAATATTTGGTGCGGAGGCTGATAAAGTAGGCATCGTAGTCTGTGGTCATCTTGAGAAACTTGCGGTTGTGTGGAGATTGGGCTGATGCGGCAGACGCTGATGGGATTGAAGTGATGAAGCACTGTAGAAAAGACTTTGAACCCTTGAGTAGATGCTCAAACAAGATGAGTGCAATCTCCGGTGGTGGCAGGCTTGTGTATTGATATGTGCGAAGTGCGTCTGTTCGGAGTCCGAAGATGGTGTGAGGCGTCCGACTACTGTGCCACATGACTCAGCCACAACGAACGAACAGCCAGCTACTATTTGTTTAGAGCAACCAGCGGACATCCTCTCGGCTTAAACACCCTTACAACATGGCGGAGCCGCAGCGTACACACAGGAGAGATTGCGCAAAGGCCTAGAAACCGTGGCAACTGGACCTGAACTTGAACCATCCTTGTCAGGCATAGATATAGTACCGGAGTGTAGATTCCTGCTGCTTCTCAGCAACGCACATCGGAGATGACTATGAACGCCTTGATGGCTCCAATAGCCGGCCCCCAAGTATCACAGCATACAAGAAGCGCCAATCCAGCAGCCAGATCTCTAATTCAGATCCGCAGCGCATTCGTCTTTCTCCAGTCCTTCCTTTATTCTCATCCAACCCACGTTCTTTACCAAACCTCACCCCAGAGCCTCTCATTCTCAAAGCCGAGATGTACATGTCCAAAATACTCATTCCCCTGGCCATCGCGACCATGGTCGCCGCCGCCCCAGCAAAGAAGCCCAAGCCAACCTCGCAGAAGAACCAGATCACAGGCCTCCCCAAGAAGTCAGTGAAGTGCGGTGCAGGACACCCGCGGGAACAGAGCTTCACATCTTCTCAGATCAAGACAGCAGCCGAAGCAGCTCTAGATCTTGTCGATACTGGCAAGCAGCTCGGTATGTTGTGTGTCGTGGCGCATACTAATAGGACTTGCTGATGTGACTTGCAATCAGGCGCGCAGAACTACCCGCATCGCTACGGGTACCGTGACCCCGCGGTCAAGCTCTTGTCGCAGTGCAAGAGAGGCGATAATCTGCAGGAGTTCCCGATCATGAGGGGAAAGTATACTGGTGGTGATGTTGCGAATGTGCCTGATCGTGTTGTGGTTAAGATCAAGGGAAAGAATAAGGCTGTGTATTGCGGACTGATGACGCACGAGGTGAGTAGAGCTACAGTGTTGGACTTGTGCATAGTGCTGATTGGACTTTAGGGTGCACCGCCTGCGCCTGGTGTGGCAGGGCCGTTTACGAGCTGCTCGGGCTAGGCGCAGATAAACCGCTTGTCAACTGCATTGGTTCTGACAGTTGGCTCAGTAGCAAGGATTTGGTGAAGGCAACTGAGATGGCCGGTCTGCATGCGTCAAAGTTTTGGGTTTTTCGGTATCCGTACAGTGGCATTACCTTTCGCGTCAATTACGTCTTGCGTTCGTATCTAAATTGTAGCCGATCGTTCTGAGAGGCAATTGACAGCTCCCTTTGCGGTGCAACATCTGAGTTTCGGTGTTGACGATGTGACCGTCTACAGGAAGCTGCCACTCAAGAATTGATTACTCTTACTCAGTGTCTCCCTCTTCTCTTTGGGATTCTTTGACAGCTGCACCGCATTACATACAGCCATGCACAAACGAGTTTGTGAAAATTCCTTGCCAGACCTTACCGCACACTCACGCTGCTCCGAGATATGCTCCACACGATCGTCGCGTAGAACAGCGACGTAATCGCGTCAGTCATGTTTCTGAGACCCTGAGTTATCTGAACTGCACTTTGTCACAAGAGCCTCAAGTGAGTTACCCCATCCACATAGTGACATGATGCTACAGTCTAAGTCCGGAGGGCACAAAGCGCAGTAACATGTGGAGGGTTCGGGAAGTATATATTGAGATCAAAAAATTGAAAAATGATTGCTCCAGGTTGTTGCCTAACCGCATAGCCACAATTGGCTTGAGCAATCCGGTCGAACCGGATTGTCGGGTACTTTGAAGCCTGCATTTGCCGGTGTAGACCATCCCAACGCAAGGCTTTCTCCAGATGAACTGAATGTCGTCCCGTGACTGGAAGTCTGCCTGACGTGGCATTGGTCATGCACATATCTATCGTAAAGATCTGTGATTGGACGCCACATGCCGTACAACGCGCAGCGCCTCTTTCTTGAGCGCATCACAGCCACTTCATGCTTGCATGGCGCCAGCGTTGTTGGCCCTGCGCAGTCATGATAGCGGATGTATTTATCTAGCCCGCAGCCTGACGGACTTATATTGTATTCACGATCTTTGACTTGTGTTCAGCACCGGCACCAGATACAAATTCTCTCAAGTCTCGCCTCGATATCGATAACTTCCACTTCTACCACTGTTTCACGGCGGCAAATGTCAATCATAGGGGGCAACGATGGGGTCTCGAGCTCAGCCTCGCGAAGCACAACGAATCCCGCAAGGCCACGATATCGAGGCACTCAGGATCCAGCCTACAATTTCCACTGTGAGCAGCCCGAACCCAAATTCCTGCATCCAACTAAGACAGCAAAGTACCCGAAGTTCCAGCACAAGAAAATGCAGTACAGGAAGTTTCAAAGTACCCCATCTGCAGCAGTCCAGACGGACCATCGCTGCAACTAGACCTGGTTCGTCTGGCGCGCCTTCTGCTTGAATTCGACATGATGCTCTGCCGGCGCGTAAATTCGCACAATAACAAACGCGTTTCATCCACGACCGAACAACGCAGGCCGGAGCCATCATTTAGTATTGAAGACTTCCACGCGATCCGGACTCAATCCAGGGACGTTCTGTTAGACCAACGCCAGTTCGATCCAAGCTACTTGAGCAGCGACAAATTCCTGCCCATATGGGCAGAAGGCATGCGTATCGTTGAGGACACGCTGAACCGGGCCACGCAGAATAGCAACGAGCAGACCGAGATGGTGCAGAAGCATTACCAAGACATTGTGCAGCGGTATGATCGCCAAGCACGAGATGTGCAGATGGAAATGCTGGAAGTAGCTCGGCTGGGCCTTTTAGAGAGAGGGACTATTGAGTCGATCCAGGCGCGTTGGATACATTTGGATAGGACTTTGGGGAGATATTATGAGCGGCAGGAACGTCTGCGCGACGAAGACACGCCTTCTATGCAGCGGCTGTCGACGACTTGGTAAGTCCCTCAATGTTGTCAGTTTTTAAGCGGGATTTTGATGTCGTACGCAGGAGCGAGTTTCGTCAGTTGCTGGACAACACGGACCCTGTTACGCCGCGGATGAGTGATGAAAGGACAATGTTTCAGCAAGAGTTACGCTCGACATTCTCAAGCTGGATCCAAGATCGAACTACCAGGCTCTGGTGGATGCTTTTCATCGGCGGAGCAATATCGCTGATATCTTCCGCTGTTGGATTCGCGTACTCGCGCCCGTCAAAAGGCAGCACAAAGGATGCCGAGTTTTGGTTCCTTGTACAGAGCACTACGATGCAGCTTCTTGGGCTTGGTATTGCTGCGCTGCTTGAGTGGCGGGAGGATGCAATGCCAAAGCATCGCTGGGCGGTGCCAGCTGCTATTGCGTGTTTTCTGGCTGTCCTTGCTGTTCCTTTGTACTTGGTGCTGCCTACCAAATGGAGCTCTTTGGCTTGCGTCGTAGCGAGTGGGCTTCAGCCTTTTTTGATGTTGCAGCATTTTTCGGCATCTAGAGGGAGTGCTACGTCAGGTGCGCATATGGGCGTGAGCAAAGTTTCCAGATAATATTGCCGGGTTCTCCGAGGCTGGAAATAAGTTCCGATACATAGAAGGGAGAGCCGGAGAATGGATCGGCGTCTACCTTGGCTCACTGTAGGCATGAGAAACACCCATTGTAATCGGTTCGGGCATACTTGAGAGGATGTGTGTGTGAAGAAAGAACAAAGCAGCACTCAAGTGAATCGTTGCCGCTTTGTGTACAATCAGAGGAAGCTCCCACTCGAGAATCGATCCCCAAAGCCCTTACTCTTACTCAGCATCTCCCTCTTCTGCTTGTGATTCAGATTCCCCTGCACGGCCATGTCCTTCTCGTAATCAAACGCCCTCTTACTTGGATCATCCTCCTCGATCTTCTTCTTATTCTGATGCTGATCAACCAGACTCTTGCCTCTACTAGCATCGATCTTCTCACGCATCTTGCGCGCCCGTCGCTCCTCCTCTTTGCTCCTCCCACTGCTTGCTGCTGCAGGTGTGTTCGACGATGCGGTCGTGATGCCCAAAGCTTCGTCCTGTAACCTCTTCAACTTCTGCTCTGGTGTCTCGGTCCAGGCGCTGCTCATGCCACCGCCACTGCCAGCGCTCTTTCCCGAGTTGAACTTGCGCGCGCGCTGCTTGGATGGATCTAGACGTGCGGCGAGGTCGTCTTGGGTCGGTGGCATGGTCATCCAATCGTCTCTTTGCGCCTTCTTCGGCGCTTCTGCGAACTGTGGATTTGTGTCGAATGCAGACTTGGCAGGCGCATTGTCTGTGTAGGCGCTATGTGTCGCGCCTGCTGGAGGAGGTGCAGGACCAAAGTCGTCGTCGCTGCTGTCTGAGTCGTCTGAGGGTGGATTTGGCGGCCGTTCGTCGAGGGGCGCTGGCGGCGCAGCGGGGCCCACGACGCGTGTGGGTTTTGAAGACGGTGGTGGCGCGGGCCCTGCATCGCTGTCTGGAGAGCTTGACCGGGAGGCAGCGGACGGCGGGAGTGCTGGGCCAGCTACTCTGCGGCGCTTGTCGCTGGTGTCGGGGCTTGGTGCGCGATCGTCCTCGTCGTCGCGACTGCGTTTAGAAGCTTGTGGAGGCATCGTCGGTCCAATTGACGGCATCGTGGGTGTTGATACTGTGGTTTGTGTGGTGAGGTCGTGAGAGCAGACGTCAGAAGCTGTGGTGGAGCTTGCTCGAGCTTGAGCTTGCGGCCCGCGGTCGCCGATCTGGGAACTGCGCGTCGACGAGCGACACTCCCGCATCGCCGCCATAGCCCACCAGGGTCTGTTATCACGCAGTGATCATATCGCCTTGAAGGCCTCCCCGCTTGCTCTTCGGCTGCCATAATCGTAATACCAAATTCTTGCGCGCGCCCAACGTCCAGGCCTTAGACAACATCGCTAGCATTACGCGCAACCACCGCGGGGACCATCACCCCCAGGCAACACTGTACACATACAGAAGCTCAAACGAGACCAACGAATGCCCGCGTGAAGCGATGCCCCACAGTGGACGAGCCTCATGAGCTCAGAACCGGGGTTGGGCCACACCAGCGCTCACAACGACCCCGACGACACAATAGACATCGGCGATGGCATCCAGGATGGGCCCATCGTCGAGCATTTGGAGGAAGAAGAGATAGTGAACGGCGCACAGGACGAGGATGATGAGGGCGAGGAGCTGGAATCGGTCGACAGCAGCCGCAATGGCTTGACCTTTGCGCGGACGAGACGCAGCCAGACGCACGACGCAAACACGACGACTGAGCTGCCCCTACGGCCTAGCAATGCCCTAGCAGGCAGACCGGCGAGCTTCGAGTCGACATCCACCCCCGATGATACCCCGTCGATCCAGGGCTCTGTCGTCTCCTCGCCCAGGAGCAGTGTCGCCTACTCATACAACTCGCCCCGTCCGAACAGACCCGCTCTCCAGCCCTTTGAACGCCGCTTCTCTTCGCGCCTGTCGCCCTCGCCGCTCGCAACCCCACGCGGCGCATCCCCCGCCTTTCTGTCTGCCCACTCGCGCCAGTCCTCACTCTCGAGCAACCTGCTGTTCCAGCAGCTGCCGGACGATGCCGACACACCGCAGCCGCCATGGGAGGTCGTCCGCTGGACAAAGCTCAAGAAGATTACTGCCCAAGTCTTCTCTGAAGTTGGCAAGCGCAACTTTGGCCGGCCGACATGTTTAAATGTGGCCGCGTCGCTGGTCATCGGCACCTCAAAAGGCTTTATCCTGGTTTTCGACTACCAGCAGGTGCTCAAGTCCATCATTGGGCCAGGAACCAAGGGTATGTACATTGTTGTTTGAGTTCCTGAACCACCATCCTGACCATTCTGTAGCTGTCGAGTGCGGCGCCATCACCGCCCTCGCCATTTCCGCCGACCACTCCACCATTGCTGGTGGCCATGCGACAGGGCACATCTTTACGTGGGAGCTTTCAAAGCCCGCCAAGCCCTTTCTCCACGTTCCTCCATTGGATCGAGCCAGCTTGGACCATAGGCAATCTGATGGCCATGTATCAGGCGTAGCGATTCTGCATATTGGTTTCCTTGGTACACGGCATACTGCGCTTGTTTCGGCTGACGATGGCGGCATGGCCTTTTCGCATCTAGCTACCCGCGGTCTTGGGGCCATCGCCAGGAATGTCAAGATCACTCGAATCCTGGGCAGATATCCTCCCTCTCTGAAATCGCTAGAGAAGCCTAGGAAACCGAGTTCTGTCCTCGCCTTCGCACCTCTGCCTCTGGGTAACGTGGAACAGCCGACCGATGTCATGGGACTGACGGCACTGCTTACGCCCTACCTGCTCGTCATCGTATCAACAACGCCCGTCGCCCAGACTCAGCACAAGGCGCCGCGTCCAAAAGAAATTGCATTGCACAGTGCGATGAGTGGCTGTCTTGCGTGGTTTCCTGCTGTGAAGCTCAAACACTCCTCTGGCGAATCGAGCAAAGCAGTTTCCAAGACCAAGCTAGTTTATTGCTGGTCCAACATCTTGACTATATTGGATGTCACCAGCTTCGTTGCACCTCCTACCGAAAAGGAGAAGCCCACTGAGCTTCAGTTCAAACCGCGCAGTCGTTGGCGCGCTGAAGAAGCTATCGTTGCGGTACAGTGGCTCAGCAGATCCGTGCTCGGTGTGCTGACCATCAGCCAACGCCTGCTCATCCTAGAAGACACTACCCTACGGACAACTGACACCTTTGATCTGTTGCAGAAGCACATCTACCACTCAGATTTGTTCTCGCGCCAACTGCGACCTGTCGTAGAGCAACACGACGAAGAAGACGCATCCCTACATGGTGTTGTTGCCGATGCGTTCTACATGAGCTTCAGAGCTTACAAGGGGCGAATGTTCTTGCTTGGCTTCGACGATGTCTCTATTGGCACACTATCGAACTGGGCAGATAGGTTGATGGCCCTGATGGAGGAGGGTGACTTCATCGCTGCCATCGGCCTTGCCACTTCCTACTACGTTGGCGACGCCGACAAGCTGACGGTGGGACTCCCAGAAGATGACAAGACGAGACATGCGCTAGTGCGAGAGAAGCTGCTCGAAATGATCTCTGCCTCTCTCAAGTACGCATTTGCCCAGAGCGATGATAATGAAGACACGAAAGAAGCGCGCCTGAAAGAGCTCGCCGAGGTCTGCTTCACAGCTCTATTCAGCATGAAGGAAATCGACTTCCTGTTTGAAGACGTCTACGAAGCCTTTGAGGACGCCTCTGCTGGGAAGCCATTCTTCGAAACTTTGGAACCGTACATCTTGGACGGCGAGATCGAAGAAGTGCCACCAGAAGTACTCAAAGACCTCATCACGTTCTACGCTTCAGTGGGCCGCGGGCCTCAAGTTGAGGAAATGATTTGTCGACTTAGTACTGATACTCTGGACATTAACGATGTCACCACGATTTGTCAGCAGTACATGCTATACGACGCGCTGATTCACGTCTGGACTCAGACCATAGGGGATTTCATCACGCCTCTGACCAACATCCTGGATCTCGTAAAGCTTATAGACTTCAACCTCGATGATATCGACAATGTCCTTGTGGTGTCCGCGAGGAAACTTTTCCCATATCTGTCTTACACATTTACTGGGCGCTTTTACCCCGGTGGGGCATTTATGGATGACGATCAAGCCTATAGCGCGAAAAAAGACATGTATAGGTTCTTGTTCTCGGGCAAGAACCTTCAGTGGCCGCCGGGGTCAGGACCGATTTGTCTGACTCGAAACGACAACAGCCCTGAGCCATCCTTCCCCTACCTACATCTCGTACTCGAGTTCGACGCCTCAAGTTTCATGAGCATGCTTAATGAAGCCTTCGAGGACAGCTTTTTGAACGGCGAAGCAGAGACGTCAAACGGGACCCAGCAGAATGGGAAAACGCTTACGCCTACCCGTCAGTACATCGTCAACATACTCCTCGGTGTCATGACGCCCGAAGATTTCAGCGCCGAGGACATCATCTACTTCTATATGTTCATTGCGCGTAACCTGCCAAAATACCCACAGTACATCATGTTGCCCGGAAGCTCGCTTCATCAGATCCTTGTCGGCCTGTGCAATTACCCCACAGATGTTGTCAAGGAAGACTGCCAGTTGTCCGTCGAGTACCTGCTCACCATCTACCACCCACCAAATCTGCAGAGTCTGGTGCCTATGTTCGAGACGGCGGGCTTCCACCGCGTTCTCAAGTCTGTCTATCGAGGCGCTCAGCAGTATGCGAAGCTGCTCGAGACATATCTGATAGACAGTGAGGACGAAGAGGCAGTGTTCGATTGCATCAGCGACTTTCTCAAGCCAAGTAAGGGATTGGTCAAGAAACAGATCAGCGAAGTCAAGCAGGTCATTGTTGGCCGCGCAGAAGACCTTGTCGCGGTGGACGCGGAGCGGGCAGCCATCACTCTGAAGTCGTATGCACCAGACCTTCTCGAAGCAGTCTTAAATGCCATCGAGGACGATCGCGATACTCAGTACCGTTACCTCAAAGCTCTCATCGAACCTAAGGAGATACAATCTGACGAAGCAAACGGTATCGATGAGAGCCTGCCATCAGGCTTTGTGGAGCGTTATGTCGAGCTCATGTGCACCTACAACAGCAGTCACGTTGCAGACTTCGTCGGCCTCCTCAAGTCTGGTGACCTGAGACTTGATCCCGTTCTGCCGGCCCTGGAGAAGAGCGGTGCAATCGATGCAGCAGTCGTACTTCTAGCGCGCGATGGCTTAGCGAAGGACGCCATGGACCGCCTAGTCAAGCACCTTGGCACTCTGGAAACAGCACTCACTGGTCTCATCGCAGCCGCGGCAGAAAGCCCTGACGTTGCGAATGCCGAAGAAGCTGCGCGCGATCTCCTCGAGAACATACAAAAGTATGTCAAAGTGGGCATATGGCTGTGTCAAGGCCAAACAAAATCCACCACACCCGTCACTCCAGCTATTGACCGACGGAAGTCCGCGTACGGCGAAGTCATAGAAGAAGATCTCGCCCTCGACGAACTCCTCTGGCTCGATCTCATCTCCACAGTCGTCAAGTTAATCAAAGAAACATCAATCGCCATCGCCGAATCCGACTTGCCCACTACCACCAAATCCGAAACTCTCGACACTCTCTCCATAACGCGCTCTCTCCGCGAGTCCGTCCAGCAAACTTTCTCCGCCCTCCTCGCATCCACAACTATCCCCCCAGTAAAACAGTCCACACAGGATCTCACTTCCTCCCGCCCAACCCTGGCCCGCACGCCGAGCCAGCCGCAAACCAACCCGTCGTTCCTGCGCATCCTCCGCGCCTTCCTGCACCGCGCAGCGACCACGTACTCCCCAAGCCTAACGCACCTGCGCAGCGTCCTCGCCGAGATCTTCGCCGCATACACATTCGAAGAGCGCATCCTGAGTCTCGCAAACTCCTTCCTCGACAAAGAAGGCTTCACGCACGTATCCCAGCTCGCAGCTCTACGAAACCGTGGGTGGCGCCCGCGCGGCCAAGTCTGCGAGGCCTGCAGACAGCGCACGTGGGGCCCTGGCGCGGGCGCAGGGGTGTGGGATGCGTGGGAACGCAGTGAAGACGGGCGCGCGCGCAAGAGGAAGGAGGTTGAGGATTTGAGGTGGTATGATGCTGAGCGCAGGGGGAGTCAGAAGGGGAAAGGCAAGAGTGCGAGTCAGAGTGAGGATGAGGAGGGGGAAGGGGAGGCGTCACAGAGGGGTGGGTTGGGCCCGTTGGTCGTCTTTGCTTGTCGCCATTTGTGGCATAAGAGGTGTGTTGAGGCGGAGGTGGGGGAGGGGAGGTTGAGTTGTCCGCTTTGTGTGGGGTGATGGGTTGTGGTATGTTCGTGTTGTGTCTGCTTCTGGTAGAGGGGGTTTTTTTAGATTTATTCGAGTATGCCGCACTCGGGCCTTTGGTAGCTTTTAAATCTTGCCTACTTCTAAGAACACACAGCTACTCTAGCAAAGCTTGAAGCTATTCCCAAGGGAGTCGCTAGCACACGCCTACTGCCAGAACTGGAAGGAAAGCCCAACTCTCTAGCGCCAGATGTGGCTTATCAGATGCCACTATCGAGGTACGAGAGCGACCATCCTCCCCTCTTCGCCTCTTCTGCTTTTGCTCTGCTCTTCTGCTCTTGCGCTGCTCAAGGTAAAATCATACTCACCTCCGTGGCTTGCACAAGTAGCAGCAAGCCGACGTTGAGGCTCGATAAGCCCAGGATGAAGCCGTGCCTAGAGATGCTCTGCAGAATTGGTGTTGCGCGCCTGACCGGCCCGCGCCGGTCTGGGGGAGCGATGGGTTGGTATGCGATGCGGGTAACGGAATAGAATGCATTTACAAATAAGCGGGTTTCGCACTACCTACCTACCTACAAAGCTCGATCTATAATGCTTTATGGTACTAGTGAATTATACAGGTTTATGGATATCGTTTATACAGTGAATCTAGTGTTTTGAAAAATTTGGAATTATTAGTGGTAATGATCAAGGTGTTTGTCACGCGTATTTCCGTTATATAGACCGGCCGGCCCTTGCATAGGCGTTCGGGTTGGGTAGCTGGCTTGTGAGGTAGATGTATGTATTCCTCGCGAATCCTGCAGGACTTAGATCCGAAGGGATTTGTGTTGGACTTTGGTATATGCCTGTTTTGTCCTGTATTGTATCGTCTGCTTATAGTTACAGTGCCCTTACATTGTTGCACTGCCTATTACGCGCTCTATATAGTATTAGTAACTTAGAGTATATTATAACTCCTTCTTCTTTAGTTCTATATGTTAGCCTTAGTAATAGTGCGGGAAGTTGAGCAACGTTTAGGTACTAAACTATAGGACTATAGGTAATTAGCGCAAATTGTATAGCGTTGCAGTGTTGTTGTATGAGTGTACAGGTAGGTGTGTTGTTTAGTGAGTGCGGCTTTTGTTGTTACCCGCGTGTGTGCCTGCATCTGCTATTTGGGGGCGATTTGCAAAACCCCAGTCGGCGCTGCGGTTCGAATCTGTTGTGCCACAATCTAGCGGCGATTTCAGGCAACCATGGCAGGGGTACTGGTGTCAGCCTGACGGTATCTATCCCGGAAATCTCTGCGCTATTTGATTGGAAACACCCCCGGATACAAGTCATGCATTTTATCAGACTGGTTCTAGCTACGTCTTTCCTAAAGATCGCCACTTTCTATGATCGGAATTCTTCGTTGGACTGCTTGTCGCATCACACCCAGGCTACAATTCGATGGCACTCATTGCAACGATGACAGATGACGAGTCTGCGGTCTCAGTCGATGTTGATCGGTTTTGCAGAAGCCTCTGCAGTGTTTGCAACGTAGCACGATGGCTCCAAAGACCACATCCTCCAGACCTGGATAGAAAGTTGAACTCACAATCCCGGACCGTAATGTACACCGAGCACCAAGAAGAAAGTGTCGAGCTATCAGACGTGGCAGCTCTATCGCCGGAATGCCCTGTCTGTAGCATGATAGACTCACTATTGCCGGCTAAAGGCACCCCAGGACGCATGCAGATCAGCCTGGGGATACTCGCGGAGACAATACGACCGCCCTTCCATTGGTCCACAAACCATGTGAGGGGGGAATACGACGTCTTGAATATCACAATCGAGAGCGAGCTCACAAATGAACCACCGCTTATCGACGTCAGGCTGGTCAAATCTCACCAATCGATGGTACAGAACGTTGTCTTACGAGAGATAATACCTAACGAGATCGATTGGGAACTAGTAGCTAAATGGCTCGACTGCTGCGATACAGATCATACTGGCGATTGCGGGCCTTCAACAATGGTTCCCGTACCTGGTTTCAAACTCATAGACTGCTTTACAAAGGAGATTGTCGAAAAACCACCCGGAGATTGCAAATACGTTGCACTCTCTTACGTTTGGGGCGAGCAGAAGAGTTCCGGTTGCGAGAGTTCGATATTCTCTCGAACCGTCGAAGACAGTATCAAGGCCGTTGTGGCGCTGGGTTATCGATACCTTTGGGTGGATCGACATGTAAGGCTCGGATTGGAAGCACATTTAATCACCCGTACTAATACGAGCAGTGTATAGATCAAAATGATGCTGCAATCAAGCATATTCAGATTGGTATGATGGACTACATATACTCACAAGCACACTTCACTATAATTGCGCCAGCAGGTAACGCCAACTACGGTTTACCGGGTGTGGGACTGCGTAAGCGCCGGCAAGCGAAGCACTTCGAATTCGGCTGTCTCCATTTCGATGAGTTCATTAATTTGGCGGATCAATTCACGAACTCGAAGTGGGTAGATCGAGCCTGGACCTTTCAGGAGGGTTACCTTTCTAAGCGAAGGCTCATATTCAGCGATCACGGTCTCATATTCTTGTGCAACGAGATGCACTGCTGGGAAACCTTGGGCCATGGGATTTCCGGAGGCATGGGTGAACCCTTTGTCCACGTCGTCGATCATCACAAATATCTTTCTCTCTTCCCAGGCATTCGGCAACCAATCTCCAAGTCCCATCAGAGCGAAGCAATGGCAAATTACTGTCGAAGGACACTCACATTTGAGCAAGACGCTCTGGAAGCCTGTCTGGGTGTGCTCAGCGCCATGAATGTTACCCATTACTGGGGTCTAGATATACGTTGGCGTGGAGACGGATTGACCGGTGACTTTGCCCTGCAATTATATTGGCAAAATGTAGAGCCCACTTCACGACGACGCGGATTCCCCACATGGTCCTGGACAAGCAGCACAGGTAACAAGATTTTTGACTCCAGAGATAAAGTTTCACGAATCTGCTGCACTCAAGTTAGTGTGGATGGCTCATGGGTTGACACAGCAGATTTGGCTGGTCATTGGGAAGGTGATCTTACAGCACATACTTCGTCTAAGCTTCTACGAATCGCGGGGCCTACGCTATCACCAATCTGGATATCTGACGGAACAGGTGATATCCGCATGTCTGTCCCGTTCGGAGCTGATTTTGATCTTGTCACCGTTCATTTGGACTGTGCAGAAGACTGTTTGAACACTTTAGACAATGTCTTGGCTTTGGTGATCGAAGTACCTGGTGGCAGCTGTCACGACAAGCTGATTTTCTTGTTGTTGGAGTCAAGCGGAGAACACTATCGCAGGGTCGGTGTTGCAGTAGGAAGAAAAACTTGTTTCGAGAAGAAACGAGCCTTGGACTTCCCTTCTCAATGGAGAGCACAGACGGAGTTGCGGACTCTGTTGCTTGAATAGTTGCTAGAGCTCACAGATCTACTGGAACATCGCAATATCCTAAGATAATCCACAGCATGAAATTCAAGTATACCATGGGTATTACTACGAGGAACAAGTGAGGACGAGGATCTTACAGCCGTATAATCTGTACTCAAAAACATGTATAGCACCCATCGTACCTCGCCAAGCGCCTGTGGATGACTACGAAGGGTCATTTGGGCCTCCACTCCGCGCTTGTTGCTTACGAGCCAGACAGGATGCCTTGTCAGCGCCAACCCCAGTTGGGAGCTCGATTACCACTATCCATGATGACGATCCCTTTCTAGTCAACAATAGGATTATGGTCAAGGAAAAGGTGCATCTGATTACAGCCATTGTAGAGATGAAACTTGATTGCCGCTGTTTAATGTTCAGCATAAATAGCCAACCATCGTCGGGCTGGATTCCTGCATTATCAAAGCTCACACGGGAACAATTTTCACTCGCAAGACATGGACACACGAACAGAACGCAAGCCGAACGTCGTTCTCATCCATGGGGCATGGTAAGATCGAAAGTCTAATGCCAGGGGCTTTGCTCACTCCACATTCCTCTACCTAGGCACTCGCCAGACGCCTACGCACCTTTCACATCGAAGCTCGAATCGCTCGGCTACACCATCTTCGCCAAGACGCTTCCCGCTGTGGAAAATCCAGACCCGCCAAAGAACCTCGCGGAAGACATCGCTGCCGTCCACTCGTTGCTAGACGAGGCCATCGGCGACGGCAACGATGTCGTCGTCGTTGCGCACAGCTGGGGCGGCATCGTAGCGGGCAGTGCACTTGCCGGCTACAGTGTAAAGGAAAGAGAAGCATCAGGTCAGAAAGACGGAGTCGTGCGCGCCTTGTACATAGCTGCATTCATCGTCGACCAAGGCGTCAGTTTGCTGGACTGCGTCGGGGGCGATGCTCCGCCATGATCGCGTGTCGAGGTGAGTGAGCCAGCGAAACACGATGGTTTTCCTTCTGCTTCTTCGAATCGGTTCACTGATGCGTTGCGTTTGAAGGGTCGGTACATCTACTCTGTGGGGTCGCCGTTCTACGAAGATCTGCCCGATCAAGAGCAGCAAGTGTCGAAGGACGCGCTGAGGCCCCATGCCTGGGATACATTTCGTAAGGGCGCTACGGCGGCTAGCTGGCTGAAGATACCGACTTCGTACTTGCTGTGCGAGAAGGATCAGGCGATTCCCGGTTTTGCGCAGGAAGCTATGGTCAAGAATGCAGAGGCGAAGGGTGGAGTGATTGAAGTGACACGGCTCGCATCAAGTCATAGTCCGTTCTTGAGCAGATTAGATGAGACAGTGGACTGGTTCAGAGAAGCCGCTGGTGGTTCGTGGTAAGGTGTCGCGGGAGGTTATCACCAAGTCATCTGTGTCTCAGTTTCGAAGTAGACGTCGCGCAGCAATGCTTCTGCGATAGAACGGTAATTGCGTCTCGCAGATCCTACTGGTTGAAAACTCCTCAGTTGCCGTTTTGCTCAGTGTTGTAAAGCAGATATCGTGTTTCCCACACAGGAACGTAATGTGCTTCATAAGAGCTGCGTCTTGCAAGACCCAGATATGCTCGACCCAGGAGGTGCGAAAGAGAAGGACTGCAGTGTCCCAGAATATTGGTGGCAGATTCTGCATCATAGTGTGAAATGGGTATGAGATAAGTGGAACCTTGACAGTACTACCACAACAACAGTAGATCAGCGTGCGACAGATGTCATGCACAACATCAGCTCGTAAGCCTCTCCAGAAATGATCACTATGTCATAACGAGGTCTGCCAACAGGCGTTGCACGCTACTTGTTATATTGATTTGCTGGAGTATCTCCTTGTCGTTGGCTTGTTTGGTGCAGTGTGCATCAATCCAGATATGTTGCGTGATGAGCCTACCATTCTCACATCGAGCCAGGTATGGTAGAACAGTGTACATGCTGTGGAGGACGCGAAGCTGGCAGCCATTACGGCTGATTTCGGCTTGGAGACTCCAGCAGTAAGTCAGGGCATCGAATTCGAGCTTAGCAAGGTTGGAAACTTGCAGCATCCAGGAAAGGCAGTTAAGTGTGCTGGGCGCAAGGAAGCGTATCTCGCCAGCGGCAAGAGGGTGATACAGAGATGTTCGCAGCTCAGCAAAGCCGACAGACGGGCTGTGGGTATGTTCAAACAAGACGGAAGATGAGATGTTCCAGCAGTTGAACATGGTGGCAAGAGTGGTCACGCTTTGCAGCAAATACCAGGGTGTTGCCGCTGAGTGTCATCCCGCACGCCTGATGTACAAAACCACGAAATTCAACCTAATCCAGCGTCATTGTATAAATCCGGGCGTATTTTATTAGTCAATACTCGGAAGATTCTAAGCATGTGTCGTGATTTTGTTCTCATTACGTGCGTGCGAAAATTACCTAGGCAGCTCTGGATAAAGCGTTTTCGAACTCTACAAGAAGTGAGATGCTTTCGAAATCTTATTTCTGATTTGTGGAATATTACGCTACTCCTACGGTTCCTTGGCTGTCGTACAACATGTGTACTGTGTCTACAAGTCTCGAGTTGTGCGAAGTGAGGTGTATCGTCAACTGCGCCTCATGCCGCATCACTAGCTGGAATTTCAAGACTGGCACAGCCACATTCCTGTCCAACCGCAGCTGAGCTCGATCGTGCCCCGCGATGATCTGGAACATCTGATCAGCCCCACTATGACGGCCACAAACCTTATACAAAGAAGCCAACCCCCCGCGCCTTATCTCAGATAAACTTCCATCACAACAAGCTTCTCTCCACCACATCCACCTCCTCCAGAACTACCCAGATCATTTATACCGTCTTCCTCACACCTACAGTCCACTGTACCACCATGAACAACCCCAACAACAACGCTGGTGCCGGTCAACAAGACTATCTTGACAAAGCCTTCGCGGCGGGCGCAAAGAAATTCGGCGGCGCGCAAGGCCAGAAGATCGCGAATAACCGCGGCACGAGCGAGAAGATTGTGCGTTTTCCACGACCTGCGCTGCGCTACGCGCATGCTTTGATAACTTGCGGAGCATGACTGACGTCACAATAGACCGACGGAATGCGCTCAGCGTACGAGAAGCTCACAGGCAAGAAGGTCAACCCCAAGTACTCAAATTAGTGCACCTGCGCCACAGCCTTTGCAATGGCGGCGTTATGCAGAGATGGGCGAGGTCACTGAAGCTATGAGGTTGTGGACTCTCGATTGAGCGAGCGATGTCGGCGACGAGAAAGTAATCATTCAGATACCCATTACAATAGATACACAGTCTTTACAGGCCTGATTCTCAGACAATCCAGCGCCCGTTCTTCATTATATTATGTGATAAAGGCACCTCCAGCTCGGCTCGCGGCATTCCAAGCTAAACCTCACCAGATCACTTCCTTGCCTTGATGATATCCGCTGCCTTCTCACCAATACCGTACATTGTCGCCTGCAGGTGACAAGACGGGATAATGGGTATGATCGACGCATCAACGATCGAGAGACGCTTGGTACCATAAACCAACAACTTCTCGCTCACACAGCCGCCCGCATCCTCGGGCATCATCGGGCACGAGCCGGAAGGATGCGCCAGCGTGGGACTCAGCATGTTCTGCGCCAGCAGCGAATCGTAGATTTCAGTATCGGTCTTGAACTGCGCGCCTGGGACCGTCTCCGAGATCCTGAATCGGCTCAAGATTGGTGAGGAAAGGACAGAGCGGTAGTAGCGCAGACTGATACCGAGGATGGTGCGGTCGACAGGGTTGACGAAGGCATTATGAAGGACTGTTGGTGGGCCTGTGGGGTTAGAGGCATTGAGGTATACTGTGCCTCTTGAGAGAGGCTTCTCAATACCTACAAGGCCGAAGGATGCGTCAGCGGGCACAGGAAATTCTGCTACAGCTGCGTCGCGGCGCTTGAAGATGTTGGCAATGAGTCTCCGTTGAGCGGTGTAGCCTTTAAGGAGCTTCTTGTTGGTTTTGTACACCGTGGGAAGATAGTCGGTATCCTGTTGGCCGTCAAGGCTGGAGACAATGGTACTGGCGTCGGCAGTCATGTCTGGAAGGGAGATGAACGCAAGAGCATTTCCACGCGCATTTGTGTAGGGACCGGTCTTGTTTGCCTCGTACTGTGCCCATGCGGATGCGTTGAAAGTAGCATTGGTGATTAATGAATTTGGGTTTGGGAAAGTAGTGGTGGTGGTGTTGAACATGACGGTCGCCCAGGGATGATCTTGGAAGTTGGAGCCTACAGCATCAAGCTCAAGCTTGACTTTGATACCAGCGGCTTTGAGAACGTTCTTCGGACCAATACCACTAAGCTGTAACAGCTTTGGCGTTTGAATCGAGCCTGCAGCAAGAATGACCTCTTTCTTAGCAAGAATTGTCGATACCTTGCCAGCAGCATCGACGATCTCGACACCCGTCGCTACTAGCGGCTGCTTCTTCTTTCCATCGAACAGAATCTTCTGCGCAGTAGTTTTGGTGAGGATTCTCAGATTGGACCGAGTCTGAATGGGATCATAGTAGGCGTAACGTGCGTGGGCTCTGCGTCCAGTCGTTGCATCCATCGTGTTGGGGTACCAAGAGGGGCCATAAGATTCACCATTGTTACCGTCCGGGGGTACGTGAACTCCTGTAGCTTTCCATGCGTTCCAATAGTCCTTGAGATCAGCGTACTGGTTGCTAGTAACAGAAACCTTCAGAGGTCCCGCACCATAAGTGGAGGGATCCCAAGTGATGTTGAAGTCTTCGACAACGTCGGCTGTTGCGGGCTGATAAGTGGTACCCTTGATGAAGTATGGCTCCAAGCCTTTCCATCCCCAGCCTTTGTTACCTAATGCTTCCCACGCATCATAGTCGGCGGCGCTTCCGCGATCATAGACCATGCCGTTGATCACGCTGTAACGATTTAGTGTGTTGAGTTGAGCGGTAGTACGTTTGAAGGCTATAACTCACCTGCCTCCACCCAACACCTTCGCGACAACGACGGGGTAGCTATTATTACCGAGTCCGGGTTCGGGTTGGGAGTTGATGCCATCCCACATAAGACCGTTTGCTGCGGTCACATCGTTGGCCTTGTAAGGAATCTTGGTAGCATCGGTGTCGACATTGTCACCGCTTTCAATCACGAGGACAGAACCTAGTCCTAGCTATTAGCAAACCATTGTGAAGCGATCCTCAAAGCCACTTAGTGTGGAGCTTCACGCACGACTTTTGTCTTCAGACAGCCGATTTGCCACAATGAGGCCTGTAATCCCTCCCCCCACGATGACATAGTCGTATTGCTGGTTCGCAACGGCACAAAAGACTGGGACGCTGAAAAACTGAACGGCCACAGCCAAACGAGAGAGCACGACCATCTTTGCGGTCGATCGGAAGAAACCAGGAATGAGTGACTGGGATATGAGACGAGCGATGCACTTCAGTAGGGAGCATGGTCAGCAGAAGACTTATACTGCCGAGCCTGACGTTCGCTCCGTCCACGATAAGGGGTCCATAAGAGTGCTGCAAACATTAGGCTGACGCTTTGGTGTTTCCGAACCATTGATGGGGTGATTACCTGGATACATTCCGGGGTTGAGGTTTGTTGCGCGAGTAATCCAATGTGTGATGAGGTTAAGATTGCACAGATCTATGAGGCGTTAACCTGTTATGGCATTAGCGCGGTGCGTATAGAAAGAAGGGCCGGGGACACCAATCAAAATTACCGCCACCCGCTTGTCCGTCCGTTCTCCGTACCAATAAAGAGCAGGTCTTGATACAACGATTCATGGAGTTCGTTTACACCGCATGGCAAGAGCCAGGTGCTGCTCATTTACCGTCTTGTCTTAAGCGCTTCAGGTCTGACAGCCGATGCAGCCCGTTTTAGTGGTATGCACTTCAAGCTTGACAAGCGTAGAACCTCGCTAGCGCATCGTACGGTCTTACTTTACCCGCTCTTCTCCACAAACAGAATAACCTCCGCCTTGTGTGGTCTGCTGTGCTCGAGACGCATTGTTCAGCAGCATCGGTTCTATTTAATCCGGTCAGACAAGCGCGCGATATTGGTCGCTGAGTTTGTGGTAAATCGGTCCAGACTTCAAACCCAGTCGTCCGGCGATGGTCGCGGAAGTAGAGCTTAACCGTGGTGGTCCGCCTGTTCGTTCGCTCTACCTGATGCGGGCGAACACCGCAAAAGTGGCGGCTCGGTCAAATCAATATCTGACCGAAGGCATTTCTATACGACATGCGACTCAGAAATTTGTCTCAAAGATAGAGCAAAAGAGAACTGGGATGCCCTGCCAGATGTTGTCGGTCATTCGTTTACTGAAATCTCATATCATCGCCCAACCCCGACAGTCCCGGAAATGGACAAGGGTTTACATCCGTAACTTCTATGCATACCCGCGTCAGCTCTCAATTCGTGCACGCTCTGGCCGATATCACACGCTCCTATACCAAATTTGCTGCCACAAACTATCTTCGCAATGGCAGATCCAACTCCACAAGAGTGGCCCGATCATCGACTCAAGGTCATGGTGCCAATGTGGACACTGCTGATCATCAGCACAGCTTTCTTGGTATGGAGGGTTGTGTATGGAGTGCAATGTCGGCGAAGGTTCATGATATGTGACTATCTGCTCATCGTAGCTTGTGTAAGTGCTCTCTCGCTACCACTGATGCGACTGGTGAATACTGACATACATCACTGCAGTGCCTCAACATTGCAGCGACGTCGTTGACACAGAAGTTGATTCATCTGGGTCTCGGACGACACATCCTCGATCCATCTGTTCTACCGACCATCCTGAAGTACAGCTACATCCTCTGGATTATCCAGATCCTCAACGTCCTCGCAGTCGCATTCCTCAAATGGTCGATCTGTGCATGGCTGTTGGTACTGAACTTCTCCAAGCTCTATCAGGTCATTGTCTGGCTATCAATTGCCATGGTCACCGCCCTGAACTTTCTGGCTCCAATATTGACCTTCTTTGGCTGTATACCATTTGAGAAGAACTGGAACGTCATGTATAAGGGCTCCTATAGATGTTGGGCGAAAGGAGGTGAAAAGCTGTCTTACACCCAGGGCGTGAGCAATATCGTCACTGACATTGTCTACATGGCCGCCCCATTAGTCTACTTGTCAAGTGTTCAATTATCGAAGAGGACGCAATGGGGCATTCGGGTTGTGTTCTTGTTGAGTATCCCGTAAGTTTCGACTCCTATCGCTGGTCCTGTTTAGCACACTCAAAGATCATGTCCTTCGCTGACCTCCTGGCGTAGAGCCACAGTGTGCTCCGTCTTCAAAACCATCGAACTCCATACGATTTTCCACACGCAAGACCCCACTTGGGACGGTGTCAATCTGACAATCTGGTCGCAAGCTGAGCTGTCTCTGGGGATCATGATTGCCTCACTTCCGCCTTTGCGCAAGGCGTTGACGAAGGTATTCCAGAGCGTCCTGCCATCCACCATGACCAATAGTCAGAAGGCGCCTCATTATGGCTACGGTCATTCCACCGGTGGGGATATCAGGATGAATGACTTTGGAGGAAGTAAGGCGTATCACAGCCGCATACCCGAAGAGTCCGTTCTAGACGAGGATAACGAAAGCGGTCGCGCGATTTTAGGGCAGGAAGAGCACAAAGGACCGGGTATCATGAAGCACACAACCGTCACAGTGAGAGGGGCTCCCGAGATGTCCTGAAGGTGATGCGCTAAGGATCTCATCATGTCATATGGACAGCCATGCTTGGGCACCATCCGTCTTGAAGACACTGGCAAAGTACATATAAGAAGAGTGCCGCGAGATTGCAGAAAATCTAAGTCCAGCTCATCGCAACAATCCACCTCTTCAAATCACGATCAACGATTTACCATCTTTTGTTGGTCGATCTTCTACCCATCTGCCTGACATGCTCGCCTCCAAGTCAGGGCTTCAAGCACCATTGCTCCTGGCTATCAGCCAAGTCTTCTCCATCATCTACCACGTCACTGCTGACAACGCACAACAGCCTTCATCAACGACAATGGCCAGGCGTACATGTACTGGGTCGATTCGATCTTTCACTGCATCAAGCTACGTGGTGTACGACGTATACAGACAAGATCCGATGCTGGCGACAAATACATGATTGCATGGCGACTGCCAAAACGTACTTGGTTGTGTGATCGCTGGCTGGGGAGGGTTCAGATGTTCAGGTCTTCTGCTTCGAGTGGCGTAGTACCCATGACACCTGTTCCCGGCGTACAATTGATGTACTCGAACGTCGCATCACCCTCACGTATGACGCTGACTTCGTGCCACGTTCTGAACAGTCTATTATCAGGGAACGCTTTGTAATGAGCCATCGCCCCACGCCATATGGCCAGATGGGAGCTATCGGTTTTGGCCCAGTTCTCGAGGTCTTCGAGATTTGCGAAAAATCCGGCGCCACATGTCTCTTTCTTAGCATAGTCGATCAGGGGTCTGTCCACATCGGTGTTGCGTAGATATCGAAGACCCATTGCGCCTGTCTGCTCTGCATTGTCGTTCAGATATTGTAAGCCGTTGCGCAAAGCTGGCTCCAGTCTGTGCTCATACGCATCAGCTTCTATCTGGCTGCAGTTCTCCCACCACTGTCCGGAGCGTATATGAACAAGATTCGCATGACTGGTGCCAGTCAGACGTTCCCCTAGCCCTCTTGGAACTGATTTGGGACGGAATATGCTTGTCGTTGGACGAGTAAACAAATCGTGTGCTGAATCAGGAACACGATCTCGAGCTGCACCCCAGTACGTAGCTAGATCGTGCTCCTCAGCTCGACTATCAGGTATCTGGCCAAGTCCGGGAAGATAATTAAGACCAGAGTAGTTGGTCTCAAGGCGTGAAACAGCTGTCCTAAAACTTTCATGCCAAAGGCCGATCGAGCTACGAGCTCCATGTGGAAGCTGAGAATATTTTGAGCTGAGTTGAAGACGCTTCAGGGCTCGAGCATGGCTGTCTGCATCGGTCCAGTACCCCACCCAGATAGTGGTGCCAGGAGCCTCGCGTCCATCGATTAGTGAAAACGTCTCGAAGGTAGACAATCCGTTGTCAGACTTTAACCACGACTCAATTTCCCGACATACTTGTAATTTGGTCCCTGCAGCGTCTTCATCGTGTTGCTGAACGCCAATGTAAGATGTGTGAACATGAGTGACGTCTTTCGGCAAAGTGAGTGTATACCTTGGGACAGGTAGCCGGTGGTTCTTCGGTTTGCGCAAAGGGAAACGGCGCACAGCACAAGCCATTCTAGGTTTTGGACCTTGAGATTATTGACGCACTGAGCTGACCGCAGTCGCGGTGGTGATGTTATGCGGGTCCGCGGAAGACGATCTCATCCGAAGGTTGTGGGGCCCTAATCCAATTGGGCTTAGTGTGCCTGTGGTGCTCTTTGTAGAGCCGACCTCGGCTTTACCACACGAATCACATCTCACAGAAGAGTCCCGTAGTATGGACTTACAGTGTGAGTTTCCAGTAATATCTGTCTCTTGCATCCTTTGTCCCATCTTCTGCATAGTTCGAGATCCCGCCAGCTAGACTTCAAGCTTTGATGATGAGAATGATCGTGGCTACCGTAGCCAATGGTTGTTCCATTGCGTTGGTAATGGCAACCTTTCCCACCTGATTGTTCGGACACAATCACAAGATTACAGTTGCGAAAGCAATATCCTCGATGCTCGCGACTCTCGGCAAAAAGGGCTTCGGTACCTACTTCGCGTACAGCAACTTCTGTCTTTTGCATGGTCGTTTATGCGTGGTTTTGGTTCCCGAGACCAAAGGCTTGTCGCTTGAGTACATGGGTCAGCTGTTCGAACAAAGGATCGTTCGTGCCCCTTTTGAGCCGTTGGTCATTAACAACAGGGAGAGCGGTGATATGAAGAGTGGGAACAGCGATGAGAAAGAGACTGCTACACACATTGAGTGTGTGTAGGTAGCAGTCAGCCGAGCAGACCCGCACGTAATGAAAGTAGAGACCTCGGTCGTTCAAGCCTAAACAGCTAAGACAGACCCTGTGTTCCGCCGTTTCAAAGCAAAATACTTACCTTATAGCTTAACCGTCTCCTAATCGCATCCAGTCTGGCATCAGATATTCTGTCAACCCGAAATATACAGTGTAAGTATGCTCTCATCAACGTGTATCCTGTCATTTAAACATACAGAGATACGCGGCTATATAGGAATCAGTCATGGTTCCTGCTAATGGGAGTTTTTGGGTGCATCATCTGGACAGGTGAAAAAAGCAACTTGCCTCACAGCTTGCGGCGCAGCGTCCTAATCCGGATTACCTAGTCACGCGAGACTCACGAGAGACCCACTGTGATTACAGGCGTAAGTATTGGAGAACGGCGTCAAGGGGTAAGGACCGAAGACACAAGGACTTGCACTCTCTGTTTCAACTAACCAGGCCTATCTTAGCTGCTAACCGCCACTTTGTCTACCCTGTATAGAGCTATGGAGATTTTGATACGTACCTAGGCTTAGTCACTAGCTATCCCTAGACCTACTCACAAAACTCGTGCGTATAACCACAGCGGTAACAGCGCGCTCATGGCTAATGGCTCACGACCCAATCACCGCAGTACAGTTCGTCAGATCTGTCTTCATCACGCCATGTAGAGTTCCAACCTTAGATCTCGTCGATAAGTGCAACGTTCACTACAAAAAATCCTGATCGCGCTCAAGAGTCTCAGCCTTGCGATTATAATTACCCCGCACGACGACTGCGCCACTCTCATCTGTTTACTTCCCTTCCTTCGGATGTCAGCTCTAACTCTTAGCTGCAATTGACTTTATACCTGCCTGTGCCTCTTGCAACAGAAACATGGCCGCTACTACACAGACCTCGTCAGAGGCCGCTCGTATGGCTGAGCCAGCGATACGCGTCTCACAACAGCTGTTAGACATCCTGCAGCAGCTTCAAGGAACATCAAAACTTCTTGTCGGGCTCGCAAACGATGCGCAGTCACTCGTTACTTCGATCACATGGATCAGCACTGTTGATGACCATGACTGGCATATGCTTGATGCGAACGCGGCTCGGGAAGCAGCAGACCACCTCGAAAACTGCAGGATCGCCTGTCAACTCTTCATACAACGCGTTGAGGTTTGGATCGGGCAACCTGCGGACCAGGCAGTAGCCTGGCGGAATCGGGTATCTGTAAGACTACGTAGGAGGGAAGCTGTAAGAGCACTGTCTGTACGTCTTCAAGATTGCAAACGCAAGGTCGATACTGCGCGGCAGACTATGTAAGTCACTACGTAACTATCAAGTCCCACGACAGAAGTTCAAGCGTTCTAGTAATAATCTCAGGGATCGTCCCAAGTCAACTACGATAATTGAGCGAATCAACCGACCTTCATCCTCTCCCTCGAACATCGCTGTGGATACGGTTGCAAACAATACACACGTTTCAGGGCCCGATATCGATTCTGATGAGCAAAGGGCCCTCGAATATGGTGACATCAAGACTGGAATCACAGGAGATACCGGGAATCTGGACATCTCCATCAGCCGAGCAACGGTGGCCGGACTAGGGCCTTGTACCAGTGAAGCGTCGGGGCGATCAGGTGAGACTATGGAGGGGATCTCCAGTAGTGTCCTGTGTTCTCTGTGCGCACGCACGGAGTGGGGAAAACTGGGTCCACACGTCCGTAAGCCAACTTCGCCCAAGGACAACCTTCGAAGATTCGACCGGTCAGAGGGTAGTTGTATCCTATGCCACATGTTGGAGTTGACGGGTAATCAACAGAGGACACATACCATCAACGCACATGTTGCAACAACGTATTTCTATCGAGAGGAGTTTGCGGAGACCTCCAAGCAAGCTACGAAAGGCCATTCGCCCTCAGATTTTGCGACAGTGCTGATACCGGATACCGTGTCTGCTACCTCTTCAGTCTTGCTGGGCATCAGACGTTCGACAATGCCGGAACAAAAGTTTGCGCCTCGTCTGATCAATCCATCATCAGTCGACTATTTGCTTCTCCAGGACTGGCTGGCAATTTGTTCGGGTCATTCCTCAAGCGAGTGCTCGACAGACAAGTCAACGAACGTCTGGGGCTTTCGATTGATCCTCTGCCAAGCGAGAAAAGTTGTACAGGCACCTAGAGGGTCCCCTTATGTTGCACTATCCTATGTTTGGGGCGATCAACCTGGCTCTCTGTCATTGGATGAACCCAATGACTTTCCTCGAACAGTAAGCGACAGCATGGCTGTAGCTCTAGCTCTCGGGTTTGAATATCTATGTGAGTGGCCTTCATGACTTGGCTCGCTAGATAGAGCTTAATCGATCCGACTCGGCGAACCTGGGCTGATACATATTGGTTACTCTAGGGGTCGACCGATATGTGAGCGTGTTTCAAGTTCCAAATTTGCTAAACTGACACACAGTAATAGTGCATTAACCAAGACAATGCCGCGGAGAAACATCATCAGATCGAGAGTATGGATCGAATCTACTCTGAAGCCTCCCTGACAATAGTTGCCGCTGCAGGAGAAGGTCCAAACTACGGACTTCCTGGCGTGAGCACAACGAACCGCGTGCCGCAGCGCTTTGTCAAAATGAGGGACTTTACAATAGCCGAGATGTATCCCAACATCAAGGCGAGTCTGCGTGAGTCCAAGTGGTCCGGTAGGGCCTGGACTTTACAGGAAGGTTTTCTGTCCAAACGTAGGCTCATCTTTGATGATCACCAAGTCTCGTATGTGTGTGGTCATGGCTATTGCGCAGAGAGCTTTACCGGCGAGGTCACCCATCTCCAACTCAACCAATCACTTGACCTTGCTGACTTTTTCTCCATGCGACATGTGAGATCTGGGCATGGTCACTTCAGGCTGGTGGAAGAGTTCTTGGAAGAATATACCAAGAGACAATTGTCTCATGACTCTGACGTCCTCAATGCATGCCTGGGGATTCTAAATTCTTGGAGACGGGATACCTACGGCTCGGTCCTCTCAGGTCGCGCGATCGAAACCCATCTGTGGGGAACGATACTGCGGTCATCTGCCAGCATGCTACTCAATTGGTATCACACACGGCCAGCGCGTAGAAGACGGGACTTTCCAAGTTGGTCGTGGGCCGGCTGGAAAGGGCCGATCCGATATGCATCGACCCTCTCAGATGACGTTGGCAAGATGGAGATCAAGGTCCTTGACGACAAAGATCAATGGAGGGATCTCAGATCATACCTTGGGAATAGCATACTAGATTCAGGCGTTGAAGCAGATGTTGGAGGCGCCGAGGCCCCTAGGTTGTTGAGGCTCACTGGTCACTGTGTCAGCTTTCACGTGACGTCAACACCATCACTGGTCAAGCAACATATTCCGTTCGGTCTAGAGAGCGAGCCTTACATACTATTACCGATAGCAAACGGTATATTCCAGGTCTTCCGGGTCCATCTCGATTGCGATGAACTGAGGGCGACGGATTTAACGAAGTGCGTACTCATGGTCGTGTTCACAAGCAGGCGACTCCCCAAGGAACGACGAGTTAGTGGCGCAGGAGAAGGTGTGTATGATTATGGACCTGACGATAGCGGAAACTACAGCCGCGGACAACTGATAAAGATGATTCCTCACGATAACTGGGTTACGATCAATCCGGACGAGAAAGGCCACCTGTCTATTTTCTGTCTGATACTGAAGATGCTCGGCGATCATTTCACAAGAGTTGGCATGATTTCGTCAGAACTACCGCTGGCCCCGGGGATTGATACGCCGAATGAGCTCTTGTGCAACGAGTCTGGTTCTAGTGAGATAAGGTTAGATTCACGGACGCATAACTCTATCTTCATATCCTCGCGGCGGCCCGAGTATCTACAAACCGCTACGACACGTTCACTCGTTATAGAGTGATGGTTTGGAGAAATCATGTACGAAAATATCGTCATTGACATCAACTTCTTCGGCTATTGCCAGATCGTTATTCTAATGCATCTGTATCTCAATCATTGCAACCTGCAAGACACAGTATCAAATACTTACAGCCAACGGTAGAGCAAGCATGGGTGCCTTGTACACAGTCTAGCTGTGCAGCAAAGTGGAGGGCCTGCACAATCGATGACGGAAGACATCCCACTGCATAGCTTTTGCGATACTCATGCTGCAAATTACGGACAAGCATCCAGCTATCCTTATTGAGAACCCTTTTCTCTTTTCAATTTGTTGCTGGCTCCAGCAAGATTGCCGTGCGCCCATCGATCCGCACCGAAAAGGATGCTTCACCTTTCCCGTCAGCCTTTGCAACCTCCTTTCCAATCCTGTAAGAGCCTCCGACCTTCATGTTCTTGAACCCAAGTTCAAAAACGCCTGGCTGTCTTCCATTGTAAAGGACGAGCTCGACTGACTTGCCGTCGCGCGAATATGCTTTGGCAACGAGCACATCTGGGAATGTGACCTTCTCTAGGATCGGCGCACGGAAGCAATGCTCCGGTGGGCCTTCCGTCAACAATTTGAGCCAGTCTCCTCGCGCACCCAAACGTGCGCGCAGACCGTTGCATTGGCCAATGGTAGACAGGCCTTTGTTCTTTAAAGCACCACTCTTCGTCTCGAAAACCGGAAAGTGCTCTTCGTCCATTTGCCGCACAAGCTCGTCGCGAATTTTATAGTCACCAAATTCGCTTGCCACACTCGCCATGGCATTGCGAACAAACCCTCGACCACTCTTGTAGTTGCCCGGGTCGATGTTGTCTGCGCCGACAAGGTTGGTCAACTCCAGACGCCCATCCTCCGTCCAGCGCAGGTTTTCTCGCTTCATCAGCGCCCAGTGCCGATGCGCAACGTGTGGAAGATATGGCCCGCAAAATACAGCTGGCGCTACGTCCGAAATGGCTCCGGCGAGACCAGGTATAGTGAATCCTGTAAGCTCAGAGCGGATGGGCAGGATGGTACCATCGGCGTTTGAGAATTCACTGGCCAAGGCAGCGTCGAATCGCTCCTTTAGTCGATCTCCGTAGTCAGTACCTAATACTTTGTCACCAGCAACGATTCCACTAATCCCGACCAGGTTGCATAGGGTATAAATCCAGTTCGGCTCGCATGGATACAGGTTCCAACGGTTCCGGTCCATATTACGGAATACGGCATCGGCAATCGCACGCAGATCATATTTGTACCTCGCGTTGTCCGTGACAACGAACTCCATGGAGTCTTCCTTCTGATATCGGTCATCTCTCGTCGTGATCTGATAAAGCGCCGCTGCCAGTAAGATATACCCAGAAACCATCTGTTGTCCATCAACACTGGCGCCCTAAATCAACAACAGTATCGACTTACAATATTATCTTCCTTGATTGGGTCCCAGTCGAGGGTGAACTTGCCCAATAACGACTCCCATTTCCAAAAACTTTTGGTCTGCATCAGCGACAGGCTTAGAGCTGGGCGGCTCTGCGACTACTCACTTCAGGACCCTCTTTGTCATCGACTTTTCAATCAAGCCTCGCTCTGCTTCAGAAAGGTATCCATGGAAGTTGGGACAGTAGTGGTTTTGGAACATGGCAAGCTCATACGTGCCTTGGTAGAGCTGATAGCGGATTGCCGAAGTCTGGAACTGGTCGATAACATCATGGTATGAAAAGTCATCCTGCGGTGTAAGGCCCATTTCCAGTACCCATTGAAGGAATCGTAACGATCTCTCATCAGCCTCTCGGGCCCCCGGTGCAGGTGCTGGTACGGCAGTCGCATAATTTTCCTGCACTGCGTCTAGAAGAAAGGCATTGCGTTCATCTCGTTTCTTCTCAGCCTCGCTGTTGGCAAGCTGAGTTTGCCAATACACGTACGAAATGCCAAGTGCGCATGCTGCGGTAACGATACTGCCAGCGGATTCCAGTACAGAATCCCTGGCTAGGAGGGATGCTATCAGCAAGGAACCGGTCCAAAGCGTTACCGGAAAAGCGAGACCGCCACAACCAAACCACATAAAGAGGATGACTGGTACAGCAGCCATTGTCAAAACAAGTCCCAAGATCGAAGGGATCGTGCACACTGCGACAAAACCTGCTCCTGGGAAAAGCAAACCTAGTCCCGCCGTCCGAAGTCGAGGATCCTCGGTCTTGTAGAAGGTCGCCAAACCAACAGCTGCCAGGCAAGCATATTGGAGAGATGTGCGTCTCTGGTAATATTTCTTTGCAGTACCCTTACCGCAACAGTGAGATATCAGAACATCTTATTAGGTCAGAATTCTTCGCGAAGACGCTAGCACGTACTGACCTTCGAGATTGAAACCCTTCAAAGGAGACCCTCCAGAAGGGACATGTGGTCTTCCCTCCAACGGTTGCGTTGCAGACACCTGGTTCGTTTCTGTCTTTGTCGTTGTAGTGGTCATTGTGTGTCCGGTCAGAATGACTGGCTGCTGTCGAGCTTCATCGACCGGCTTTGCCGCAGGCGGTATGCGAAGAGACAATATATCTAACTCTACTAGCGCTACTGTCCGCACTCCTCACTCCCCAACAACCTCGCCCCTGCTATAGGCTTTGCGACTAAGATGCAACGACTCAGCGCAGTATGTAAAACCGGGCCGACAGTGAGTAGAGGAGCCAACCGGTATCTCAGAAAGAAGCTTTGGTCTGATGAACCCCACATTGAGGAGAGTCAAGATACTCGAGTCAGACAATTCGAGTTTGGCCGGTCATACCATTTGGCGGAACGCAATTCTACAATGCGGGGTCGCGGACCACGAAACCCGTTTTGCGAGAGCGAGACGTCAGTGAATCTGAGATTCTAGAGCCCGCCTACTTTCAGCTTGGAGGACTGGGTGTCAGACGCGGTTTTCCTTTGATCTCCTTCTCGCGATGCTGGACCCGGCACAGCAATCTGAAAGAATCACCACCAATTTCCATTCACCCACGACATCATGGCCTGCTGTATATTGACAGCTTTCATTATGAATCAACTCATTAAAGCCTGCGATACTCTCGATATCCGCTTCCTGCAGATCAAGTACAATGACGACGAAGGAGATGCCTGCGCTCCAGCAGACGCACATAACAACACATCAGAAACATGCCGCATCACTATTTCCGGCATGACATGTAGTGCTTGCTCCTCAAGCCTCACTCAGCAGCTGGAGTCATCTTCTGGAATCTACAGAGCAAGTGTGTCATTAGCTTTGGGTCGCGCCACCATATCTTACGATACTCTAAAGATCACGCCGCCGGAAATTGTCGGAATTGTAACGCAGGCAGGATACGACACAGCTCTTGGGGAGAAGAGTCTCAATGAGGCTATTGAACGGCTGCGTCAGTCACAAGAACTCCAAGACCTGAGGTCTGCCATCACGTCTGCCAGTGTTTGCTCCACAATGATCATCGGCCTCGAGAATCTCACTCATCTGAGCAAGTTCAGCAGAGATCCTTCGCGGTCTCAATCAGTCGTGGCTTTGATCTCACTTTTGTTGGCCTATAGAGCTCAAATCACAGATGCCTGGTCGATTCACTCGCGAGCATGGTCCGGTCGTGGTAAACAGAACGCGACTATGGAAACTCTTATAAGCTTATCACTGCTTTGCGGGTTTTTGTTATCTATGTTGCAAATCCTGCGACCGAATTCATCACGCGATATCGCTTACGCGTCTTCAGGCTCGCTGTTGACCGTTGTCGTCCTCGCCGGTAGATATCTCGAAGCCGTACTCAAGAGAGAAAACAACTCCAAGCTTGCCGCGTTGTACGAACTGCAGACTGCGAAGGAGACATATCAAGTCACCTCAAATAACGTAAGGGGCTCTTTGAATACTAGCAGCGTAGCACTGATCATTAAGGCAGATCGAGATGGCAGCGTCATTGCTAAGAAGAGGGGATGAAGTCATTATCAAGCCAAACGCTACCATACCTTGCGACTGCTTCATAGTAGAGGGAGGATCTGCAGTCAACGAATCAACCATCACCGGGGAAACGCTTCCTGTGGCGAAAGGTGTAGGTGACTTCCTCTTAGCAGGGTCGAAGAATATTTCGAACGATGTCCGTGTCATCGTCAGCCGGGACCAGTCCGAGTCTACACTTGCAAAAGTTATTGAAGGCGTCGCCGCAGCTACCGAGCAACGATCAGAAGGGATCCGAACCTTAGATTTTATCATGAGCTACTTTGTCTCAGTTGTATTGTTTCTAGCTGCCGCTGCGTTCGTCGTGTCAGCGTGGAATAGTCGACCAAACACTGTCGTTGATGCTTTCATGACTGCGTGTGAGAGGGCGACGACAGTGCTCGCTGCTGCGTGTCCGTGCGGCATAGGGCTTGCAACGCCTTCTGCTGCTATGGCGGGTATAGGTGAGTGCTCTATGTTCGCACCACAATGTCTTGAGAGTGATTGACACATGTCCTAGACGTCGCGTATTCTCAAGGCATTCTAATCGGCGGCGGTATCGGCACTTTGCAAAAGCTAGCCCAGACGACTCATGTTGTAATGGACAAGACAGGCACGCTGACACAGGGCCAACTTGACGTTGTACACTATCATTTCGACCAGGCATTGAGGTTCAACCGTCATCTGTCTTATCGTCTACTAGCTGCTGCAGAGATGGAGGATGCACGTGTGCATCCTGTAGCGAAAGCAGTGTTCAAGTGGGCACTATCGCAAGCGCAGCAAGGCAAATTACAGCATTCATTAGCAGAAACTCGAGACCTGACGCGCGTCCTTGGTATGGGTGTCAGATGCGAAGTAAAGGGACATTCGGATGAATGGATCTCAGTACACGTCGGGCACGCGTCGTTCCTCGAGGAGAACGGTGTCATTGTTCCTACTCTGCACGAGGAGAAACTGCTGGAAGCTTTGACCGTTCATTTCGCATTTGACAAGCGCCATGCCGGTTATGTTGTTGTTCAAGACACGGTCCGCCACGAGGCATCTTCTGTCATCGCGTCGCTGAAACAATCTGGCCAGCAGGTAACAATGCTGACAGGCGACAATGCTGTAGAAGCGGCACGCATCTCCACAGGACTTGACATCAGTGTCCTGGGTTTCCGTGCTCTACCGAGCGACAAAATGCAGCACATCAAAGATCTTCAGCGACAAGGTCAACATGTCGTTATGGTCGGAGATGGCATAAATGATGCTCTCGCGCAGGCAGCAGCTGACGTAGGTGTATCTATCTCGCTTGCACAAGGTTGCCTCACAGGTGCAGGGAGCGTGATAGTCCTTTCTGGCAATCTATGCGCTTTGCATGCTCTGTTCGCGATCTCAAGGAAGGTGGTCAAGCAGGTCAAAATCAACATCTGGTGGGCATTGTTATACAATGCTGTAGCGTTGAGTCTGGCTCTGGGGATATGGGAAGACTGGGGATTATGTATCACAGCGAGCACAGCAGGGATGCTGATGGCGGGGAGCAGTGCAAGCGTACTAGGTATGAGTCTGTGGTTGAGATGGAGATTGAAGTCCGAGATACTCCAATGGTGTATGGCGAGGCAGCGCGGAAACATTCAAGACTGAAGCAACGAATCCCGTATCGACTGTCTGGTTTGTCTTTGGTTTTCTGCTTGTTCGTTTGTGCGACTGCCAAGGCCTCTAGTGCCGCTTTCCCTAAGCTTTCCCTGCGCGATCGACGATACAGGTCTAAGGCAACTACGATCGCGTTCCCAGCCACCGATCGTGTCTAGATATCAAGAACGATAATAATGATGCACAAATGTGTTGCAGCCCCTTGATCTGATCGGGTTCTTGGCTCTCCACTACTCTGGCAACAGCTGTCAATCGACTTCTGTGTACTCGGTTTCGGGACCCTTGACCTCCGTTGCACGAGCCGCACTAAACTGCAGTCGGCTGAAAGTTACAGTATAGAAGAGCGCATTACCACGGCATGCCTCGAGTGGTTGATATGACCTTGCCTCTTCGTGGTCAAGTTCCCCTTCTCCAGCTCCTGAACATCTTTACAATACGTCTTTTGTGAACATGACATCACGCCTGCTTACGATAGAACACCAATAAACCACGAACAAGTCATCGAACCCAGAAGCAATGACTTCGAGCGAGAAGTCCGAGAAGCTCAAGCCTCAGAGTCCAGTTGTTTCGCAAGACACTGAAGATAGTGGACAGTCAGAAGGGAAAGATGATCAGGGGACGCAGGGTGGGCTGGGGAGCTTTTTTGTAAGTTCTAAGCCCAGAGATATGTTAGCTTGACCTCAAGCTCACTGGACTTTATAGCGCATCTTCACATATGCCAGCAATGTCGATCGCGCACTATACTTGATCGGTCTCACAGGTGCTGTCGTTGTTGGCGCTGCTCTGCCCTTGATGACATTGGTCTTCGGCGCTTCGACAGCTGAGCTGAATCGACAAGTCACTGGCCAAGACAGTTCGAGCTTCACGAGGAACATCAATAGTTTGATACTATATTTCGTGTACTTGTTTGTGGCTCGCTTTGTTATCGGCTATGTGGGAACTCTTTTAGTCTGCATCGCAGCTGCTAGAACGGCCGCAAGCTTGAGGAAGGACTTTCTAGACAAACTGCTACGACAAGATGTAGCTCATTTCGACAAAGACCACAGTGGTTCTGCTGCAACACAGGTCACCACAAGTAAGGTGCCTTTCATTAGACCTCTTGTATCTATGCTAACATCGATCACAAGATGGCAACAGGATCAATCAAGGCATAGCCGAGAAACTGTACACATGTATTCAAGGCATCTCACTGTTCTTCTCTGGCTTCATCGTCGCGCTGGCTGTACAATGGAAACTCGCCTTAATCGTAATGAGCATCATACCCGCGATCATTCTCATCACAGGAGGATGCATCGCCCTAGATGCTCCTATCGAGGCTAGAGTAGTAAGTACAGATCCGAATCCCGTAAGGTCTAGGTACTAATAGCAGGAAATTAGACGAAGTTTTACTCAGAGGCTGGGACTCTTGCTCAAGATGCGCTCAGCTCGATCAGGACCATCCATGCGTTCGGAGCACACCAAAAGATTGTCGACAGATATGATGCTTACCTGCAAAAAGCTCATACCGAAGGCAACAAGAAGTCTGTGCTGTACGGGATCTTGTTCTCCGGTCAGACCTTTCTAGTGATGTCAAGTATTTCGCTTGCTTTTTGGCAAGGCTTCCGCATGTTCCAGAGCGGAGAGATTGCCAATGTCGGTACAGTCTTCACAGTAGTGCTCAGCGTCACGCTAGGTGCTACTGGAACCTTGCTCATCTTCCCACAAATCCAATCTTTTACAAACGCTTCTTCGGCGGCAGGAGAACTATTCGCCACTATCGATCGTCCATCATCTCTCGATCCACTTGCGACAGAGGGTCTGCAGCCCGACGCATGCACAGGGGAGATCGTTGTTCAGAACCTGCATTTCGCCTACCCAGCGCGACCATCAGCGCAAGTTCTCAAAGGGCTAAGCTTGTCGATCCCGGCCGGTAAGACAACGGCTCTAGTTGGTCCCAGTGGCTGTGGCAAGTCCACACTGGTCGGACTGATGGAACGTTGGTACCAACCCACTTCAGGACAAATCATGCTGGACGGTCGTGATGTCTCGGAGTATAACACGAAGTGGCTGCGGAGCAACGTCCGTCTTATCCAGCAGGAGCCTACACTCTTTTCAGGAACCGTCTACCAGAATATCGCGAATGGCTTGGTAGGCGAGCAGAAAGACCTACCGGCTGAGAAGCAAATGATCCTGATACAGGAGGCATGCAAGGCTAGTAACGCACACGACTTCATCGAGCAACTACCGGAAGGATACCACACCCAAGTTGGTGAAAGAGCAAGCATGTTGAGTGGTGGACAACGACAACGCATTGCTATCGCTCGTAGTATCGTCTCCAACCCGAAGGTCTTGCTCTTTGATGAAGCCACAAGCGCACTGGATCCACGCGCAGAAAAGGCCGTACAAAGCGCCCTTGACCGTGTCTCGATAAACAAGACGACCCTGATCATTGCTCACAAATTGTCTGTATCCTTTCCAGTTATCGTTCATGCGCTGACATCTTCAGAGCTACTGTCATGGCAGCCGACAATATTGTTGTGATGACAAATGGACAGATCCACGAGCAAGGAACCCATCGAGAGCTGCTGGAGCGCGAAGGTCTCTACGCTGCAATGGTACGAGCGCAAGACCTTGGTACCAAAGCCGACGATGAAGAGCTTCTCGAAGCACAATCGGAGACAAAGCCTACTGGAGGGGTTCAGGGAGAAGAGTTGGCCCTCGCACGAACACAGTCCCAATACAACGCCAAGGACCTGGAACAGGAAGTTGACCAACTTGCTGCTGGGACTCTGAATTATTCCCTGATCAAGTGCATCTGGATCATGCTAAAAGAGAACTCAGACCTCTACTATTGGTACCTCGTCATTATCGTCGGTGGAATCATCGGCGGCGGCACCTACCCGGCGCAGGCCATCATTTTCTCCCGTCTCGTACGAGTCTTCACTCTCCAAGGATCTGAGGCAAAAGAGCAGGCAGACTTCTGGGCGCTGATGTTCTTCGTGCTAGCGATTGCAAACCTTTTTGCATACTTCGCTATCGGCCTTTCCTGCAATGGCATCGGCCAGACATTGACCCATCGCTATCGCAGAGAGATGATGCAACGCATCGTCAACTTTGATCAAGACTTTTTCGACCGTCCGGAAAACTCGTCTGGGGCATTGACGTCGAAACTCTCTTCTGCGCCAACATCACTACAAGAATTAATGTCCGCAAACTTGGGGCTCATATTCAACATATTGGTCAACATCACCGCTAGTAGTGCATTAGGTATAGCTTTTGGGTGGAAGCTCGGCCTCACTCTGGTGTTCGGGGGACTGACCATCATCGTCGCTGCCGGGTATTATCGCATTCGTCTGGACCAAAAGCTCGAAGCTGCGACGGACATCCAATTCGCCAGTAGCGCAGGACTTGCCACAGAAGCTGTCACCTCCATTCGGACGGTCAGTATGTTGACACTCGAGCCGTCAATCCTTCGCGAGTATAACGACATCTTGCAGGCAATCTGTTCCAAAGTCATCCGGAATCTGTGCATCACTCTTATCCCATACGCACTCTCTCAGTCTGTCGACTTTCTCGTCATGGCACTTGGCTTCTGGTACGGATCGAAGCTGATCGCTAATGGAGAATACGATGTAACGCAGTTCTTTGTCATTTTTATCGCCATAGTCTTCGGTGGTCAGGGTGTTGCGCAATTTTTCTCGTACTCAACATCTATCAGCAAGGCTGGGGGCAGCGCGAACTACATTCTTTGGCTGCGGACAGTCAAGCCAAACATCCGCGAAACAAATGAGACCAACGGCAGAGGGCCTTCCGATGATGGGATCATCGCCATGGAAGATGTGCAATTCAGGTACAAGCAACGCAATGCGTCAAGAGTCCTACGCGGGATATCAATTAAGATACAGCCTGGAACTTTCGCGGCGTTCGTTGGACCATCTGGTTGTGGCAAAAGCACAGTTGTCTCTCTATTGTTGCGCTTTTACGATCCGTCATCTGGGCGCATAACGCTCGACAACCAGGATATCTCGCTGCTGTCGCCACAGCTCTACCGTCGCTACATGTCTCTAGTGCAGCAAGAGCCACCCCTGTACCTTGGATCTGTACGCGAGAACATCGCCATTGGTCTCGACCATGAGCCTTCAGAGGAGGAAGTACAAACAGCGTGTCGACAAGCAAATGCCCTCGAGTTCGTATCATCGTTGCCAGAAGGATTGAATACACCTTGCGGATCCAAGGGACTCCAGTTCTCTGGCGGGCAAAGACAACGCATTGCAATCGCTAGAGCGTTGATAAGGCAGCCACGCTTGCTCCTTCTAGACGAAGCTACCTCAGCTTTGGATACACAGAGCGAGAGGGTTGTACAGCAAGCGTTAGATGAGGCCGCAACAACAAGAACGACTATCGCCGTAGCGCATAGGCTGTAAGTTACGAAACCCAACGAAGACGTCTGAACATAAAACTAACATCGCTGCCAGGAGCACGATTCAGCATGCCGATGTCATCTTCGTCATCGAAGACGGCAAGATCGTGGAAACAGGGACACATGCACAACTGCAGGAGTTACGCGGAAGGTACTATGCCATGTGCCTAGCACAATTGCTAGATCAGAGTGCATGATTGAATTCCAACGGATCAAGACACATGAAGCTACATGTCTTTAATTTCGATCGATAGCATCATCGAACAGATCTCTGTAACACTCGTTCCCTAATTTACACTGCCAAAGGACGTTCCGTGACGAGCACCCACATCTGTTCCTGCACGAAGATCCCGTTGTAATTCGTAGACTTCCAAGGCTTGTCAGGCTGCGCAAGGGCCCAGTCAAAATGCCGCATGAACTTTCACTTGATTAGCTGAGTGACCAGGGATAATCCCACATATTGACTCACCTCAAAGATGACCTTCGTGATCTCAAGCCAAGCGATAGGTTTGCCAAGGCACTGATACTTTCCATACCCGAAGATCAACTCAGTAGTTCGCCGCATAGCCATCAGCTTGGCCTCGTTTGTCTGGTTTTCCTCCAACAGCCAGCGCTCAGGTCTGAAGTGATCGGCATCTTCCCCGAACATGGCTTTGTCATGATGTACACCCCATGCATTGTAGCTGATATCCGTTCCACCTGGTAGGTGATATTGTTTGCCATCGACGGTGACGCGATCGCCACCTTTCGGTACCTTCTTGGGCACAACGTCAGTGACCGGGGGGAAGATCCGTAAGCCTTCTCGGACCACAGCTTGTAAGTATGGAAGATCCCTAAGAGTTCCATCTTGAACAATATTAGATGCGGCGGGCGCAATTCCTGAGCGTACGGCTGCATCGACTTCTGCTTGCAGACGGTAATAGATGCGCGGATGAGCGATGAGGTAGAGCATGGTCGACCTGATAGCTGTAGCAGTGGTATCGGACCCAGCAAGTATCTGCAGTACAGCCTCTGTAAATAGGTCATCTTTCGACAAACCGTGGTGTATGAATGAAGCCAACATGTCGGAGCGACCTTGAGTCGACCTTTGAAGTCGGGAATCGATGAGCTTACGAGCCACTCCCATCATCTTGCCGAAGCCAGTCTTGTCTTTCTCCGAAGGACCTAGTAGGCGTGCGAGCGGTGGCCATTGTAGGTATTTCGTCAAGCCGAGTGCAGCTGAGATCATGACAACTGTGAGTCCCTGCTCGCCTGATTTAATGTAGTCATTCAAATCTTCATCGGCCAGGAGATCACCAAACGCCTCGCCGAAACCAATGGTGCTGATGACATCGAGAGTGAAATATTGAATTTTGCGCGCGAGATCCATCGGCTTGGAGCCGTTAGATGTGGAGATGTATTTTCTGCGAATCAAGTCGAGTAACTCTTGCAGTCGGGCATCAATGTCTGGCTCTAGGGACAGGTTTTCTTTCCCAGAGTAACCAGAAGCCATCTGCTGTCTGCGCTTTGAGTGTTTCTCTTCATCGAGCTGGCTGAACACATGGTCCTTGCCAGGCTCCACGCGGGTCGCAGCGTTGAACCAGTATGATCGAGTGTACTGCGAGCGGACCGCATTCATGTGCGCCAATAGCTCAGGCGAAGAAGTGACTAGCTCATTGGGTCCGACACGTGCGATAGGGCCTATGCAAAGTGAGCATGCCCCGTTGCCGTACTACTACAGCGCTAATTGAGCCACCCACCGTACTTATCGTTGACTTCTTTGTATGCAAGATGCGTGTGCAAACCAAGAATCACACGCGAATGCCAGAATTCAGACCAGCCGGTACCGAAAGGGCCGCTGAAATGCCGAAGACGTTCATATTTGCGATATTTGTCTGCCAGGTAGAGTGCGAAAGCGGCAGTAAGCAGCACCCAGCGAAGAGCGTACAACTGAGCCAGAAGAGACATAACGAGCCAGAAGGACGCGAGGAAAAGACAATCGCCTGATGCGCTCACACCATGGACTTTTCCATGGTTTTAGAGGATGCCGTGCTGGCACGTTCTCGTTAAAGTGGGGTTCAAGCTGTCGGCGGGGCCGACTTAGGTGAAGTGCCCGTGTCGAGCCTTCCCGTCTCCTAAACCATGCGGGGCGGTAGTTCCGTCAGTCCCTGCGCCTGTGAAGACCATAGGTTATGCGGATCCACCACCACGGGTACGTTGATTACTGCGCCGTAATGTTGCATGATTTTGTCGCTTCCCTAGTACTTAATTCTGACCGCTTGCTGTCTGCTGCGGCCCTGCATACCCTCCACCTCATCCGCTTTTCACGATGAGTGACGATCAGCCCACCGTGACCATAGTTGTCGATGTGAGCGCACGTGATGCTTGTACCCACAGTTGAATATGCTGATCAATTGCAGGATGATTTGGATTCTGCATACGACGAAACTGATGCGTACGTGTCCTGTGTATGGAAGGGAAGAATCGGTCTAAGTGTCGCACAGCCAGAGTTATGCGACATCTTTGTCGTCCAGCGTTGAAAAGTACAAGTGGGAGAATGGAAGGCGTTATCACAGTTATCGTGAAGGAGGTTGCACGCCCGAACCCCACCAAATCGTTGTCTTGGCTAATCTTGGTAGTGTACAACTTCCCCAATGACGAGAAGGAGCAAGACCGACTGGATATGAGCCATCATATGTGTCTACTGCTGCTGGATGACAAGCTCCATCTCGCTCCGCTCCCGGAGGACCGAGCTATCCGTATCCTGGATATTGGAACCGGAACCGGCATCTGGGCGATGGACATGGGCGACAAATATCCGAATGCGCAGGTCATCGGAAACGAATTGAGTCCTATTCAGCCGAGATGGTAACTTGTTCGCGCGTGATGACCGATAATAAAGCTGACGAGCTGTCAGGGTACCGCCAAATGTGCAGTTCGAGATCGACGACGCAGAGAGTCCATGGCCACCACGAGAGCCTTTCGACTTTGTCCACATCCGCTACATGCTTGGGAGCATACAAGACTGGCCCAAGCTGTTGCGACAATCCTATGAGTGAGTCCGTGCCCTTCAATTGGCGTCTTTGTTTTGGATGAGCTGATTGGTCAGAAACCTGGCTCCAGGTGGCTGGATAGAACTTCAAGATTTCAACACATTGGCATATAGTGAGGATGGAAGTGCTGCAGAAGGCAACAAAGTCATCGAGTTCTGTCATGTATTCAACGAAGCCTGCGATAAGATCGGACGGCACGGGTCTCCAGGTCAGCACTTGAAGGGCTGGGTGGAGACGGCCGGGTTCATAAATGTCCACCACGATGTGCGCAAGGTCCCGATTGGAACATGGGCAAGAGACAAGAATTTGGTTCGTACAAGAACCCAGTGGGCTGTAGGCCTGATATTGACGAGCTGCTAGAAACAAGTCGGCGGTATCTTTCGAATCAACCTAGAGGAACTCTTGGAAGCAGCACTCCTCGGCTTGCTGGTTCGAGTTGAGAATTGGAAGCCGGAGGAAGTGCATGTGTTCATTGCACAAATTAAAGCTGCATTGAAGGACCGGACGGTACACCTGATGGAAGAATTGTAAGCCTGCCTATAAAGGAACAACTCTGGAAGCAAGACTGACCTATGAACAGCCACATTGTGTGGGCTCAGAAGCCTGAAGCTTGAGAAGCGGAAGATGACTACCAATCCGTCCGAAAAACCTGACTTCTGGACGATTTGAGCTGTCGAGCTTATGGCGTGAATCGTTGTAACCCTAGAATAGGTCCTTCCAGTTGGATCATCGCTTCTGGTGTTGGTCTTGTAAATACCGCTTCGGGCGGTTGGCTTAACAATGATGAGCAAGGACTTGATCAAGATTGAGATGAAGTAGACGATACCTAATGTGTTCCCTCTTTCATATCGTGATTGTGGATAGACAGCCGGTACCTCCCCTTTTCAAGTGGGAGGTTTTTTGACCGATCCTCCCATCAACAGTCTGATCAAATGTACCTCAAGCCTTGTGATAAGCCTGTTCAAGTTCAGCATAGAAGCCGCTTCGTTTTCTCGCAGCATTGCGCTCCCATCTCTGCTTTTCTTCCTTTCTCCTTCGCTCCTTCGCCCGTTGTTGCACATCACTCTGCATTTCGATCCACTCCTGTTTCGTACTCCCTCTCTGCTTTTTTTTTTGGTTTTCCAGCAGCTGCTGCAAGAGTTTGGGTATGCCGAGAAAGTGAAACAGGACAAAGTTGCCGAGGAGGATGCAGGAGATGAGAAGCAAAACGAGGGCGGTCCTCATGTCTGCAGCGGCGCTTGATACGCGCTATGATCGGAACAGTCAGATTTTCAGTTCAAACCAGGAAGTAAAGATGGTGCGGAGTACTAAAGAATTGGGGATCAACGTGGTTAGGAGGAATGCTATGGTTGCGAGCGGCAAAACATCGGAACGCGGCGATGACGTCACTCAGTCATCGGCAACCTCACGGTCTGCGAGAGCGAGAAACCTCCGATAAACACAATGTTAGAATTTACCATTGTACTTTCGTAAGACTTTGGAAACAGCTGTCTTTGCGCTTTCGCTACGGCTATTCTTCGATAGGTTGCCAGAGCTTTTCATAGGTATCTCGGGAGCCCAGTCTAAATTGCAGACGTCAATTCCACTCCCATGCACATGTTGCCTCCTACCCAGCTTCTTAGCTCTCGATACAGCTATGATCAGAGAGAACGATGGGTTCTCTCTACTAGTGTCTCAGTCTCCTCTACTTGATTCTTAAGATTGTCGAGATCGGATTCGTCCTGCGCTCGGCTCCCGTTGCGCTCGGGGTTGAGCAGGTGGTGGATCTGAACAGTGATACCTTCAATAAGATGAGCTTTCAGTTGAATTTCAAGGTCATAGACAATCTCTTCAGCCTGGGCGCAGTTCTCTGAGGATGCAGGCTGACTCCATATAGACACGATGTTGATATGGACGGTGCGGAGGCCGGTCAGAGACTGCAGGAATCTGAACGTAGTCCCATCGAAACTGTACCAGACATCTACAACCAGAACTAGAGCTTGAAGTCATCTTGTTTTGGATCGTACCAGACGAACTCGAGCTTCATGGACTCAAATGCTACCTTCTGGACTTCCGTGAGACACTAGAAGAAGCGAGTCCTGTCTAGTTGCCGAACAATGAAGATGTGGCGAGATACTGGCAGTTTGACAGTCTCCTGGTGAGTTTGGCGGCTGGCTTGCAGTAGGGCAAGGTGCGGCTTGATTGAAGCTTTTTTCTCGTAAGGCTCGTTTTCAGTGGGCTTCTGCTCGTAAAGATTGTAACGGTGGACTTGCAATATTCGTTCGGTATCGCCGCAGATGACGCATCTGTATATCTTATCACTCAGTCCGGCTGGCAGGCGGAGGAGAGGTGACTCGCGTTGGTTGAGCTCCATACTGTAAGGTCAATTATCGCTCCTTCCGTGTTGATGACATGATTGGCTTACAGCGCATCTTGATTCAAGCGATCGCGTGACAACGCCGACGCGGGTGACGGAAGGGTGTTCACTATGCCTTCCATGGTGTTGTCGCGAAGGTAGAGGTTAGGAGACTGTAGTGTTTGTAGGTGAGAGGCAACGTGTGGTGAACACAGGTGGGTCAGACAAACAGTACGTCGATGATATCATTGGTCACGTTAGTCTGTCGTATATATGTTACGATGGCTAGGTAAATCATTTTGTCTACTCCAGTGCCTGTGCAGGCGCGTCAGTCTGCTTTCCTTCCACCCCTCGAGCGTGCTGCCTCTAATTTGAACAAGATACATTGGAGAATTGATGTGACTACGCAACGGCATCCTTCTCGATGCCTTTCTGTAGAGCTTGACTCTCTGTATTGTATCGCTGCCACAGTTGTTGGTCGAGGCGTATCGTGGGGCACAATATGGAAGGCACCAGTGACTTGACAGTCGTGGCGCGACCCTTCTCACCTTCCCCTCAAGACGCACCAACTCCCCAGCTACCGCGTCATCGCCTTTGACCTCACAACATGAATCTGAACGAGCTTCTTTACTCAAGGTCTCAACTGTCGTTCTGCAATACTGTCAGCGCACTGTCGATGTCAAAAGCTAATTTGACCTGGACATACACATGCGCACACACAAAAGGCATTACTCAAGGTGTTTACACTGGTGCAAAGCAAGCTGCGGTCTCACAAGCAAAAACAGGCAAGGATTAAAGTGCAAAGATCTCATTACTTCGAACTAGTCATACAACAGCTGTTTGTGCAAAAGCAACGCTCGCTAAGCAGATAGTGTGTGACAAAGGAAAAGGTTGCTGAAGAGCTGACATCGAACTGAGACTAAGCCCAGGACATTCCAACGAGAACGCTGCAAAACATTATACGTCCGAACCATCGACCTCGGGTCTGAACACCTCCAGTGCTGACCTTCCAACCCCCCGATCTTCCAGCCAGCCTCGTAGGCTCCATTCCCTCGTGTCGATGGTGTGTGGTATCATTTTTAGCCAACAGAAATCATCAACATCGTACAACTCATGTCTGTTCAGACGTAACGTTTATTTGTTACCACCGAGCAGACCGCCGACAAGAGGGATGTTGCTCGCGCCACCACCGCTCTTCTTCTTCTTCTTGTCGTCACCACCAAAGAGGCCACCAAGGCCAAGACCGCTGAGCAGCTTGTTGATACCAAGACCACCCAGGAGACCGTTGACCAAGCCACCAAGACCAAGACCGTTGAGGAGCTTGCCGACCAGGTTGAGAACACCAGTCAACAGCAGACCAACAGCGGCGATGATCTGGAACAAAGGCTCGGTGAGCAGAGCCCAGAGAGGGTTGAGCTTCTTCTTGGCGTGGGGCATGTCGGAGATCTTCTTCTTTGCGTTGTCAATCGTAGTGACAACAGAAGAGGTAAGCTCCTTCAAGGAGTCGGCCAGCTTGTACTCCTCTGGTGTAGCCTCACCAGTCTGCTGGCGGCCCTTAGCCTGAGCAGCGATGCGACCATCAGGGTCGAGACCACGGAGCGAGCCATTGCACTCGTTCAGGATGCGGCCTCCCTCTTCGATAAGAGGCTTAACGTTGTTGACCAGCTCCTCCTCGTCGAGTTCGTCGCGGGGTGTGCGATCGGCCTTCTCAATGTACTAGGAATATGTCAGTATGAAATTGTTGAAACAGGAAGTGGATAACGCTTACCTCAGTGATCTGCTTCATGACAGGCTGGACACGCTCCAGGGTCTGCTGGCAGATAGCAGCCATCTTGTTGGCGAGCTCAGAGTCTTCGCGACGCTGCCTCTCCTCGTCGGTCTCGTCCACTGGAATCTCCTCTTCCTGGATGTTACCCAGAAGGGTGACCTCGCCAACCTTGTTGCCGTCGTTGTCAATGACATAGCCGTTGTCATCGATCTCAAGACCAGCGCAGTGACCAAGATCACCAGCAGTAAGACGACCGATGATATCGCCGTTCTCGTCACGGACCTCACCCTCCTTATTGACATGCATGCCAGACATAGGGTTGATGCGGCGCTCCTTCTCCTCGGGCTCCCATCGCTCGGCCTTACCGATGACGTTGCCGTTCTTGTCGTTGATGTCGCCATCCTCGTCGACGTGGTGACCTGTAAGCTTCTTGATGTCACCCTCGATGACACGACCAATAATGGAACCATCAGCGGTCTGAACGGTACCGTCCTTAGCGACGGTGTTGTTGTCGAAGCCAGCGAAAGGTCCCTCGGGTCCGGATGAGGCACCGTGGACAAGCTCAGCCTTACCAACGATGTTTCCAGCATTGTCCCAGATCTGGCCCTTGCCATCGACCTTCTTGCCGACAAGAGTTTCTGGGTCACCCTCAGAGACGCGGCCAAGGATAGTGCCGGATGAATCAACAACATTGCCAGCCTTGTTGACAGTGCAACCAGCGAGGGCGGAGAGGTCGACCTCCGCAACCTCTTCCTCCTCGAAGGGCTCAGCATGGCCCTTGACGTTGCCATACTTGTCGATGATGTCACCGTCTTCGTCAACAGTGTGACCAACAAGCTTCTTCGCATCACCCTCGGTAATCTGACCCACGCGGTTGCCGTCGTTGTCCTCAACGAATCCATCCTTGACGACGCGCAGGCCTTCGTAGCCGGCGAATGGTCCCTCCTGGCGAGTGACGCGCTCGTTGTCGGGAATGAGCTCGCAACGTCCAACGACTTTGCCAGTGTCTCCGTGAATGAGACCCTCGCCGTCGGACTTGCGACCAGCAAGCTCCTTCAGGTTGCCTTCAACGAGTTTACCGACAGGAATGCCCTCGTTGTTGACAAGGTAGCCCTGCTTGTTCAGTGTGAGACCGTCGAGGCTGGACAAGTCGGCGGGAGCCGCCTCCTCCTCATCCTCAAGAGGCTCAGCATGGCCCTTGACATTGCCAAATTTGTCGAGAATGTCTCCATCCTCATCGACGTGCAGGCCGACAAGGCGCTTAGCATTACCCTCGACGACGATACCAACAACATTGTCATCGGCGTCAGCAACCTGGCCATCGGCAATAACGCGAAGACCCTCAAGACCACCAAAGATGCCTTCAGGCTTGGACTCGCGCTCGTTCTCAGGGATCAACTCGCAACGGCCAATAATCTTTCCGGTGTCGTTGTGAATGAGGCCTTCGCCGTCAGACTTGCGGCCGGAGAGCTCCTTGAGGTTGCCCTCAACCAGTCGACCGATAGGAATGCCGTCCTGGCCGACCAGCTTGCCCTGCTTGTTCAGGGTAAGACCGTCAAGAACAGAAAGATCCGCCTCCTCTTCAGGCTCCTGCTCCTCGAGGGGCTCGGCGTGGCCCTTGACGTTGCCGAACTTGTCAAGGATGTCGCCATCCTCGTCAACACGGAGGCCAACGAGACGCTTGGCATTGCCTTCGACAACCTCGCCGACGATGTTCTCATCCTCATCAGCGACCTTGCCGTCAGCGACAACACGCAGACCCTCAAGGCCGCCGAAGATACCCTCAGGCTTGGACTCACGCTCATTCTCGGGGATGAGCTCAACACGGCCGATGACCTTGCCAGCGTCGTTCCAGATCTGACCGTTCTCATCGATTTGACGTCCGTTCAGCTCCTTGGCGTTACCCTCAACGAGACGGCCAATAGGTACGCCCTCGTCGCCGATGACATTGCCCTGCTTGTTGACAGTCTTGCCCTTCAAGATAGACAGATCCTCCGGCTCAGGTGCGTCCTCCTCAGGCACCTCTTCCTCCTCATAGCGTTCGGCGTGACCGACAACTGAGCCCTTCTTGTCAAGGATATCGCCGTCTTCGTCGACAGCACGGCCAACGAGCTTCTTGGCGTCACCCTCGACAACCTGGCCGACGCGGTTGCCGTTCTCATCCTCAACATAGCCGTCCTTGACAACGACGAGTCCCTCGAGACCAGCGAAAGGAGCTTCCTCCTCGCCTTCCTCCTGGGGAACAGTCTGGGCGCGGCCGATGACGTTGCCCTTGTTGTCCCAGAACTGGCCCTCGGCATCGGAGGTGATGCCAGCCTTGGAAAGCTTCTTCGCATCACCTTCGACGAGTTCACCGACAATGTTGCCATTGCTATCGATGATCTTGCCAGACTTGTTGACGGTAAGTCCGTCAAGAACGGATAGAGGGGGCAAGTTGCTCTCAGCGGACTCCTCAGCATCATCGGCGGCGTCTTCAGCATCGTCGACGGCATCCTCGGCAGCGTCTTGAGCGTCTTCTGCGGCGTCCTGAGCATCTTCGGCCTGAGCCTGAGCATCCTCGGCACCCTCCTCGGCGTCCTCAGCACCCTCCTCAGCGTCTTCGGCCTGCTCGACCTGCTGCTCGATGATCTTAGGGAGGGTCTTGACCTTGCCGATGACGTTGCCATCCTTGTCGAGGACCTCACCCTTCTCGTTGATCTTCTTGCCGGCACACTCCTTGATGTCGCCCTCAGCAAGCTCACCGATGGGCTCACCATCCTCATCAAGAACCTGACCCTTCTTATTGACCTTGAGGCCGTCAAGGGTGTCAAGGTCAGGAGTAACTTCAACTTCCTTGACCTCGGGCTCAACCTCGCCGAGACGCTCCTTGAGCTCCTTCTGAGCCTCGAAAGCAGCCTCGCCAGCGACAACTTGGACCTTGCCAATTGGGTTACCGTCCTTGTCGAGAACCTCACCCTGGTCGTTGACGGTCTTGCCAGCGCAGTCCTTGACCTCGCCCTCGGTGAGCTCACCGATCTCCTCGCCTTCAGCGTCGAGGACCTTGCCCTTCTTGTTGACCTTCAAGCCATCCAAGATGCGGATGTCAAGAGCATCCTTGGCGGACTCCTTGAGCTTGTCGGCAGCGCCCTCGGCGAGCTCGACATTGCCAAGAACGTTGCCCTCAGAGTCAACGACCTCACCCTTCTCGTTGACGGTGAGACCCTTGAGCTCCTTGACATCACCCTCGAAATCATCAGCAACGTTACCGACAACATCGCCATCGTTGTTGAGGACCTCGCCCTCGGAGTTGACCTCGAGACCCTCGAGAGCCTCAACACCGGGAAGCTCATCCTCAACGTCGGCTGCCTTGTCTTCGACATCGTCCTTGGCATCCCCAGCGGCGTCCTCAGCGGCATCCTTAACGTCGTCCTTGGCATCTTCAGCAGCATCCTTGACGCCGTCGACAGCGCCGTCGGCAGAGTCCTTGGCCTCGTCGTCTTCATCCTCGTCCTCCTCCTCGTCATCGTCGACAAGATTGGCGGCATCGGGGTGGAGTTCGGCACGAGCAATGACGTTGCCGTCATCATCAAGGATCTCACCATCCTCGTTGAACTGCTTGCCTTGGATGTCGGCTGGGTCACCCTCAATGAGGTGGCCGACAAAGTCGCCATCCTCATTCAGAATCTGCCCAGTCTTGTCGGCGGTCAATCCCTTGAGAATGCTGAGAGGGGGCAGCTTGGGACCAGCATCGGCGCCCTTCTTGAGCTCATCGGGAAGTTGATCCTCGGGGAGGAGCTCGCAGCGACCGACAAGATCACCATCGTCATCAAGAATCTCGCCGTTGTCACCAATGGGGTAGCCAGCAAGGTCCTCGGCATCGCCCTCAACGAGGCGGCCGACGGGCTTGCCGTCTTTGTTAACGAGGCCCTCCTCGTCAACCTCAAGACCCTTGAGAATGCTCAGATCGAGACCATCAGCCTGGTCCTCAACTGAGTCCTTGGCATCATCGGCGGTGTCCTGGGCATCGTCGGCAGTGTCCTGAGCATCATCCTTTGCGTCCTCAGCAGTGTCCTTAACATCGCCTGCCTTGTCGTCGGCTGTGTCCTTGACATCACCTGCCTTCTCGTCGGCGGCATCCTTCGCATCCTCAGCTGTGTCCTCGACATCGGCAGTAGCGTCGTCAGCCTTGTCTTGCACGTCGTCTGTGGCGTCTTCGGCAGTGTCTTGACCATCCTGGGCGGTATCCTTCGCGGCTGAGGTTGCGTCGTCAGCGGCGTCCAGAGCAGACTTGTCCTGTGACTCCTCGGTGGCATCCTCAACAGCGCCCTTGGGGTCCTTGGACGCCTTGCCTGCAAGATTGGAAGCGCGGCCGGCGAGACCACGAGCGCCACTCAGTGCACCCTCGCCAGCCTTGCTAGCGGTGTCTGTGGCATCGTCTTCGGTGTTGTCGACTGTGTCTTCAGCGTCGTCGCCAGCCTTCTGTGTGGCATCGTCTTCAGTCTCCTCAGCCTCCTCGTCATCATCGTCGATGGGCTTCGGCTCGGCTTCTGAGAGGTCGTCGCCCTTCTGTGAGACCTTGCCGGTTGTGTCTTCGGCAGTGTCCTCGACGTCTTCCGAAGTGTCTGCTGCCTGCTTCTTCGTGTCTTCAGCAGTATCCTCTGCCTTCTTCTGGGTATCTTTTGCGGTCTCTTCTGCCGTATCCTTGGTGTCTTCGGCGGTGTCCTTCGCTTGCTCCTTGGTGTCCTCGGCGGTGTCTTGTGCCTGGTTCTTTGTGTCCTCGGTAGCCGATTGGGCCTTCTCGGAAACGTCAGATGTGTCAGGTGCTTGCGGCTTGTTCAGCTTGGGAGCTGATTGCTGGGGCTTCCTGCCAAGCTTGGTAGGAGTGCGGGGGGTATCACTCTTTCCTGCGGCGGGGGAAGGCATGTTGAGTTCGTCAATGGGTGATTCGTAAGTTGATTGAGTAGGTGTTCGTTGACTCGTAGCAGAAACGTTACTGCTGATAGATCGTGAGCGGAGGGAACGGGGGGAATTCCTATTAGGCGTCGGGGGGAACGAGTAATAGGTGTAAGAGTTAGAAGAGTTTTCTGTCATGTATCAATTGACGAATGGGTCGTCTTTGTAGCTGGAAAGAAAGAGCAAGGATTTCAAGGCAGGCGTGCATTTATGAGGTCAAATGGGCCAGATGGGCGATTTCTCAGTATGACGTCGACGTCTAGAGCTCCATGAGGCATGTAGCAGGGGGAGCTCGCGCCACAGTAAGGAGGGTAGGGCCAGCAGAACCTGTTTTGGAGACCTTGACTGGAGGCCTGTACGACAGACTGCGACGAACCAGAGCTTAGTTGCGTCACTTGCTCCAGCCTTGAGCGGGGCGACGCTCCAGTCTCGCGGAGCAATGATGAGAGAGCTCCACTCAGTGAGGTGACAAGCGTGGGTGGGAGCTGCAACAGGGGTTTGCGAACTGTGGCGGGGACTGGGATGCGGACCCATCGTCGATGGCTGCGGCGGGAGACTGCCAAGTTCTAAGTCGCCTTAACGCGGTAATTGATATGGGACGCGTTGTTGCGAAGCTTGAGATTTTCTCGACGGATCTGAACCTGGAATGCTTCGGCAACATCTTCGTGAACATCACCGTCTTCCTGCGCCCAAGTCAACCACATTACACCCTCAGTCTTGTCCGGAGGCCACACTGTCGAACAACAAGCTGCGTACCAGTCCGCCAGACTTGGACACGAAACCTGCTGTCTTCCCGTTGTACGCTGGACGATCCAGGCCCGATCGACGGCCTCGCAGCAGCCCTCCCCACAAAACTCCAACGATCGAAAACGTGTATCCCTGACGCTGCCGCATTCCGCTCCTATCAGAAGCCTGCAACGCGCGGAGGCTGTCAAGAGAGAGCAAGTCTTACCGCACGGTCGACCAAGCAGGTTGTGGCATCCACCAAGTGATGTAAGTAACCATGACGTAGCGGGTCCGGGAAGACCCCTGCCAAACCCCTGTTCCCTATTCGCTTGCGACGCGGCCCCGCGAGCCTGCACCTTCCATGTTCCTTGGATGCAGCGCGCCTTCGTTGAGTTCGAACTGCGGGATGGAAAATGAGCGGGAAGCCTCAAAGCCCCTGCGTGCTGCTGGTGATCAGGAACAATTTGAGGCGAAATGCACCCCGGACTCTGTCAACATCGTGGCTCAAGAATGGATACAAGTTGCTGCGTGAGAACCGTCAGACGTTGGATCGTACCGCGGAACCGTTCAGAACACGCGACGCGACGTTTGGCCCGAGGCCGTTGAGATCTCGATTTTGGATGCGCTAACTGCAGCGCCGAAAGTTTCGTCACACTGGCCCTCTGCGATCACTGCAGAAACGTGCAGTCGGTGCGGTGTGCAACGGGCACGCACGGGGCATCGACAACGACACGAGAACTCATCTCTACATAGTAGTAGTACAGCAGCAATCGTGGTTCCAACAGTACTGCGCGTTCGATGTACCAATACTCGAATATGTGTCCAAATCACAGACCTTCACAGTATCGGTACCTGATGCAGAGCATCGATGCATGCCTGACCTTATTGGGTATTACGGCATACATTATTGACATGTTGACAGGCCAAACTGTGTCTCACAACAGCACAAGTCTCCGTTTGCGTACACAAGCGTTAGGTACCGCAACCCCAGGTATGCATTTGCAATTGACCAATCACAATCGCTGAGTAACGACCTTCAACGTGCCAACCTCCCGCGCCCTGAATTGGCTCGACCGCTCGCCCCAACTTGCTCAACCACAAGACGCGCGCAGACATGACAGCACCTAGCGTACCTTGAAGCAGCAGTGTACCGAACAATCACACAATAGAAAACCTGCTGTTGAGATTCTTACACACATAGTGTACCATTATGCCAACATATTCGAGCTGGAGAAGCGACACGGCGAAGCGCCGGTCCCTCGATAGAGACGAAGGTGCAATCTCACGTCCACAATCGCGGTATGCATGACCATGCATGATGTCAGTTCTCGCTTCGATCAGCCAGCCGCGTCCGCAACTCGACGGGTAGGCGTGTGGGTTCGGATGAACCTGACTTCCGGTTCCTGTTCCTGTTCCAGGATTGGCTTCCATCGCATCGTCGTGGGCCGCTGGCGTTATTATTGCTTGCGGCAAACGACTGCAGACTTCCAAAACCTTGCTGGTGGTGCAGCACGGCATCGCGATGAGGTGTGAATCGCGAGAGAAGTGTCCCCGAGCGAGCGAGCTAGCTGCAAGGGCCCGCGGAGCGCTGGAGATCATACGGTAGGGCGGTGCACTAGGTATGATTTGCGACCATTAGGGGACTTGCGACGGGCGCAGCAGCCTGCATTGCTTTTTTTCCAGAGCTTGGGCTTGTTGTTGGCAATCACTAGATGTCTGCTACCGTGCTTCGCAAGTCGATTCGTGGACGTGCCTCCGCGGCAGCGTGTTGCGGATATCGAATGCTTTGTCGCGTACCTGGATGCGCAATCATGAGCATCGTCAGCCGAGACTAGTATTCCACTGGGAGACCGGCAGAGCTTATGCAGGAACGCTTTGTGCCCTGCGGCATCTGTCAAAGGTGGTTCGATCAGATTGGAGGCTACTCAATGTGACTCGAGGTGTACGCTTTACGCTACATCAATCACCGTTTGGAGGAAGACATGAGTATTTTTGAATGTGTTGGAACAGTATGTTCCGCCTCGATGGTTTGCATTTTGTTCTGTTATGTTAGGGCCGTGGTTTTGTTATGGGATGGATGTATTGGTCGGTGGTAACTTTTGTCTGAGTAAGCTACACACTTTGAGAGCCTCACCTTGGAGTATGCTGAATGTCCATGGCATTACCGGAGTACAACTCGACTGAGCTCGCGGCCGATGCAATGGTTATACACGTTTGCCGTTGTCGTTTGCATACTCAACCGCAGTGCAATGTGTTGCTTTCATGGGAATTGACGACATTGTTTGCAGGTTTATCTGAACCACCAAACCCATTGGAAAATCGACAGCGCCGCCACAACGCGTTTCAAGGTACGAAAATTCCGAGAATGATCGGAATGCATTCTAACTCCTGTATCAAGTCAATTTTGCACGCACAACTCTTGATTGGCGACGTCGTTGACGCGTGCGATACGATCGAGGTTGACGAGACGGGCACCTTTATCTCACCATCACGTTCAATAGGTCACTGCTTTTTCGTTTGCTTTTAGGAACGGCTGTCATTGCATAAAGGTATCACGGGGTTCGATCTAACAACATCAAGCAGGTACGCTACTCAAGCCCGTCGGCTCTGGGGCGACTCTTCGACAAACTATCTCTCCTACCATCCGGCGGAATCCCACTCTCGACGTCCTGACCAGACCGACTCAGGACCTTCTTTCTCCTCTGCTCCTTGGCCTGCTCTTTCTGCCGAACCGCCAAGTCCTCTTTCTCGCTACTCCGGCTGATCTTGTTCCAAATCCTGCGTTTCCAGCCCCGCTCTTTGCGCTCAGCTTGCTCCTTCTCCGCCTGATCGGCCAGCAGCTGTCTCTCGCGCTGCGCGCTCTTACTGTTATCCTTCTGCTCTTCGACCTTCTTTTCGTACACCTCTGGGTGCACGACTTTGGTCTCGACGTCTTTTACGGCGCCGACGCTTTTCTTGACTTTTCGTCGCGTCTTGACGTACGCCTCTAGTCCGACCAGTACTGCATACGAGCGCGATATACTGACGCGACTCATGTCGACGCCGTTGTCTTGCATGCTGTGGACGAAAGCGCGGAAGTTCTTCGTCGGGGGCCGGTAGTGGCCTGACAATGGGGACAGGCGACGCAATTGACCATCTTTGATGCGGACAAGACCTGCAGAGGATATGCGCGCGCCGTGGAGGAAAGAGGAGTGCTGGAAGGCGCCCGATTGCTTGATGCCGATGTAGAGACGGAAGGATGTATCGGCGACCTGGTCGATGTCAGGATTGAGGTGAGTGGACGAGGAATATGACTTACGAAGATCCAGGAATTGGGCTTGACTGAGCTACGCAACAGGTGGTTCAGTATTGTCGCTGCCGAGACGTGCTTGATCTTCCTGAAGCCCTTTGCTTGGTCTAGATCCTCGTTCACATAGTGTTCGCCCTCGACATCGCTATGCTCGGCCGAAGAGCTCGAGCTAGAGGATGATACCGACGAGCTTCTTGATTGTCTGAAGTTCTTGGTCTGCCCATCATGCAGCAGCTGCCCATTCGGCCCGTACGCTGGGGTATCGTCATCCACAGGAACAATACCATTCACACTATCCTTGTACTCAGTTGTTGTATTGATTCGCTCTCCGTTCTTTGCCCAGCATAGCCGGCCTTCATTGTCGATCTGCACCATATAATTCAGCCGCTCCTCGCGCGACAAGTACCGGACCTGTTCTTTCTCCAGCCGCTCTCTTGAGACAGTAGGGTGCTCGAAATTCCGTCCCTCGCCTTTGTCGAGCCAGTAGAAGAAGTTCTCGTTGGTCGAAGCTTTCTTCCAATACTCATGGTATGCACGCAGATTCGAACCGTATCGGTGCTTCTGGTCGACCATTTCGAGGAAGTACTGCAGATCCATCATCTTCGCCGTCTTGTCGCGCTCAGACTTCTGCTCTCCCTTCCGTCTCCTATGGTCCGCACGCTCTTCGGGCGAGCGCGAGTCGTCGGTATCTGAATGCGAGACATCAGGCGCATCGTCTGCGCCCGCTCGACGCGCAATCTCGCCTACACGCTTCCAATTGCTGCGCGCCGCTTCCGAGGTCGCGCGCGCTCTTTGCTCAGGCGTCGTCAAAGCGTCTCGGTTCGGCTGGCTATCTGCGCGCGATTGCAGGCGTGTTGCGTTACGCCATTTCGCTGAGGGACGGGTTAGGATGCGCTGACGGCGGAGAAGAGGTGGGCTAACCGTCTCGTACAGCCTGTGCAACTGTCAACTTGGACTTCTGGATTCACGGAAAGCTCAGAGTGTGTACTTCTGCCCAGCGCGCACCAGCATCCAGCCCGATGCCCTGCAGCTGTCGCCGTTCTCTGTATCCGCGGTAGTTGCGCTGGATCATCTGCGCCGCTTGTTGCTGCTCATGGTCGCTGTCTCGAGCAATGCTGGTCGGGACAGGTTTGTCCTCGGCCGCAGCAAGAGCGACTCCAACCTCCGCCATCATGAGAAGAATTACAGAGAAGCGTGAGGGACATTTGATGTCTGGGCGCGGGGAGATGTGATAGCGGAACAGTCGGCGGGGCTGGGGCTGGAGCTACGGACCCTGGCTCGAATCCCTGTTCAACGGTTATTCGGCAGGCAGGGCACGTCATTGTTCTGGCTGGATGAACAGCACGAAATGACAATTTGAACAATGGGAGAGACGCGTCGTCTTTCTTTGCGGGTTTGACATCGTCTCAAAAGGCAGCCATTCACCGCGTCTGCATGCATAACCATTTCTTGTAGTGGCTTTTGTACGAGTCCCAGAGAGCCGACAATATTTTGAACGACGTTTGCTTACTCGGGGATTTGTCAGGTTTGGAACGTGTATGGGTTCTTGTCGTGGATTGGACGCGGTTCGCAGCCACAAATAGCGACAACAGAAAGATGATACAGAGGATGCGTAGACTCAGATCGAATGCTAAAACAGTGTTCGGCGACTGCAACACGTTACGAGAGTTATACGAAGCTCGCTGAAACGACCAAACAGAGTTCCATCTCCTCATCGACACGCCCTCGATCGTATCACGATACAGCTTAAGTAACGGCGTCTGCTTCAGCGCTCTCGAGTACCACTTCCAACTTCCTGGCCTGCGCATAGTCTTTGACAATCTCCTGGTAGTTACGGCCCAATCTCCTGCTGACAAGGATCGTCTTGATGTTCGGAACGCTGTCCAACGCCGCCATCTCGTCCCTGGGAAGGAAACAGTGGAAAAAATGGCTGATACGCACAGTCCTGACGACAGCACGCTTCTCTTCCTCAAGCAATCGCGACCATCTCGTCCAATGAGTACGATTGGTGTACTGGAACACATTCTCACTATACAGAACAAGCTCCGTCTCAGCATGTACGGCTCGACAGGACAAGAGCAAGTCTCTAAACGTTCTCATGCCATTGGAATCCGTGAGATAGCTCGCCACGTGTTTGGGCCAGACATCCCGGTGCCGGATGTAGTCGGGTACGATCACATGTCCTCCCGAGCAGACTCGTAGATACGCACTCTGATCTGCCCTAGTAGCTGAAGGAACGGCGACTGACTGCTCTTGGTTGGTCGTGGTTCCGCGCTCTGCTAGTACACGCATAGAAAATGAATTGTGGGTGACTTGCAATGAACGGGCTTTGGCTTCCCCTTCTTCTTTTTGTCTCAGGCGAGCTCGGAGCCCTGCTTCGCAACATCGCAGCGATGAGTAGCGATACTAATTTGAGGATAGGCTATTAGACGATGATTCCAATGAGAATAAGGATGTGCAGATATCGGAAATGACTTGAATGAGACATGTTAAAATTGCATCCTCGACATCCGGAATCCAAAAGCTGTTTCGAAAGTCGTAAAGAGCTGACATGCTCGCTGTAGCCCACCTCATCTGCCTTCCACGTTCATTTCAGTGTTCAGCCAGTGTATGCCATAACCGTACGTAGAGTTGCCTTCGACTTAACAATTCGTCGAGAGATTACCTAGATCTGGCCACTGCAGGACGCATAATGTCAAGAGTGGGAGCAACATTTCTCCTTCATGAAGACGATTCTCCATCCTTTCGATCGCGCAAAGTTCTGAACGGCTTGTCTGTCCTCCCAAGCATCGTCGGCTTCCTCAATGACAACGGTTTTTAGGCCAGGAAGATCCGCGATTTTAGTCAATCCGTGAAGGACCACCCTAGGGTGCCTGTACGACGGCCAGTGGCCGCAGTTGAAGCGCACGATTCCAATGGCCTCACGCTTTTCGGGATCAAGCAAGTCGAGCCAGTCATCCCATCGATTATCATGAATCCTGGGGAGATAGTGAAATTGAGCCAGCTTGTATAGCAACAGTCGAGCCTCTGCGTGGATATCGCGGGATGCCAGGACGATTCCTTGGGCGAACCGGACTGGACGGAGGGCGTGGCCGTCGATCTCGTAATACTTGCCCAAGTGCACAGGTGTACCATCAGTCTTCTTGATGACCGTGACGCGGACGACTTTGTCGCTCAGGGCGAACTCGTAGATGCGGTTCCGAATCTCTCCAGGCAAGCGAAGAAAGGTGGAATGCTCGCGATTCACCTTATTGCTGAAGTATGTTAGTGTTGTGCATAGCTCGGCAACGTACATCTCTTTAGACTCACATTGCGTCAGCTTTGGCTTGCTCCTCAGCGCGTAGGCTTGCTCTCAGTCTGATGTTCGATCCGAGTGGCCTCGTGATTTGAGACATCAGCTTTTTCTTGGCTCTAGTAGGCTCCAATGATTGGTCTGTAGCAGTGCGTTTTGCCATAGTTCTTTGTGCTGCGTGCCGTTGTAGAATTTGCTGTTCGAGAGTGTGGTGAGTGTTGTGGAGAAACTGAGCCGGGTGAGCATAGATAAGTAGGTACGGGCAAGCACGCTAGCCACATGGGCGCGCAAGTACAGAGGTGAAGGTGGAGGTAAAGGTGTCTGCTTGCAACACGTGCATTACCTGCATATGGCGGCTAGGTTGGAGCACTGTAATTCAATCGATCAAAAAGCGGGACAAATGGATGCAATCATGCAGTAATAACATTATCGAGGCACCTCTAAGTTCTGGTGTTGACCAGCATCTGAACGCTCCACAAATTAAGGCCGCTCGTCATCAGGCGTCTGGGTAGTATTCTGCGCTTGCTTGTTCGCGGCAGCTCCTGCATCATGCATCTCTACATCACCATCCGTAGAAGTCTGCGTCTCCGCTACCTCACTCCGTTCCACCTGCTCCTTCTTCACCTGCTGCGGGACTTTGGCAGCTCTCGATGTCTGTGTACGCGGATGTGCGGTGTGGTCCTGGTCCTCGTTGAACACCTGATGAGCGTAGTCGTGTTGTTTCCGAGAACTGTCTAGACCATCCGGGAAGATCCGACCCAGGATATTGTTATGCTTCTTACGCACACTGTCTGTCATGTCCGGCTCTGGGTGACGGTGCGGGGTCGGACTGGGAGTGTCTAGACCTGCAGACGCTGAAGCATGGAGACCAGTGGGCGTAGAGCCAGCATCTCCTTCTCGCTGTTGCTCCTCTTTGCGAGCATGCACCTTTCTCAAATTTGCAGCTGAAGATTGCGAACGTCTGTCAGGTCTGCCATCCTTGCGCACCAGGATACCTTCTTCGTTGCGCACTGGCTTCGATCGTGTCTTCTTCACCTCTATCGGCGAGCCGTTGTCGGGATAGACGGTACGAGGTCCAACCTCGGGCGTCCATTCGCCTGGTCGTTCCATCAGCATGGCGCCGCCCCGCATGCCACTTCCACCACCGCCACCTCGCCGCGCGATACTCTTCGCAGAATGGGCGGCATGATCTTCGTAATTGGGTGGGCTAGCCTGTGAGTCAGGCACAGCCGACCACTGGTCTCTCTCCCACTCTGGTGTTCCAACAGGATGTTGTTGTCCCTGCATGCTCTTGCGCACACGGCCGCCCCTACTACCCGGTCCTCGACCTCCTCTTGAACCCCTGCCTCGCGCAGGTCGTGACTCAGCCATACGCTGAGATTCGGATCGCCAGCCGGGATCTGGATGGCCATCTGGGGTTCCATAGGGTGGGTATGGTTGTGATGGTGGTAGTCCGGGGTGCGCATCTGGGTGGACTACTGGTTGCGGAGCTGGATATGGTTCCGGTTGGGCTAATGGCTGCGAGGCAACAACAGGCTGTGTCTGGGACGGCAAGATATGTGATGGCCCTGGAGGGATCTGGCTCATTGGAGGACCATCCTGTGATTCTCCAGAGACCAGTCGTGGACGTTTAGGTGATCCTGGCGCAGGGCTGGCTCCGGAGTGCGGGCTACCTGTGCCATTCTCAAATACTCGCTTCACGCCAGCATTCACTGTTGCCCATCCGTTTTGGGTAGGAATCTGCTCGTTTTTCTGAGTGCTCTCTTGTGGCACTGCTGCGGCAGGTTTCTCGTGGTGGGGGACAGGCTGTGATAGCGAGGTTGGCCGAACCGGTGTCTGAAAGTGAGGCGCCTGGCTTAGATGTGGGGGCGCTGCGTGAGCAGTTTGAGCAGGATGTGTGGGCTGATGAGCAGGATATGCTGGGTGTGGCTGCGGGTGCGGCTGGCGTGCGGCAATCGTTTCGGCTTCAAGCCGTGACACTCGGCCGTTCACTATAGCTACATGATCCCTCAGTGTTTCCAAATCGGTTGTCCTGTGTGAGATATCTCCAATGCGCCGAGCCATTAGCTCGAGAGCATCATCTTGATAGCCGGGCTGCACAACTTCACTTGGACGCCGCGCGTTCTCTGCTCTCGTAACTCTTATCTCCTCTACCAGGCCTCCGATCGTCTGACGGCAATCATGTAGTTCCCGAGCTAGCTGATTCACAGTGTCGCTCATCCTGCGTAAATCTTGATCTTGCCGTTGCAAATGAGTTTGAAACTCATGGCGAAGACTGCCTTCTATCTGCCGTACAATCTCGGCAGATTCCATCTGTGTGCGAGCCTGGGCAGCTAATGCGCTGGTGTTCTGCGATGTCTGTGTTTGCAGGCGCTCAATTGCATCGAAGTACACCTCTCGTGGCTCACGAGGGTAACTGTGTCCGTTCTTTTCGCCATTTGCTGTTGCCTCTGATCGAAAGATCTTGGTCGAGCTTTCAAAAGCGCTTTCAGGGCGCGACTGCGCGAGTTGTGGAGAGACCGAGGGAGGGATTGCGGTGGGCGCCGAAGTTGGGTTGACGACATTCTGGATTGCAGGAGATCGCGAGTCCGCTGGATGAGACGTATTCGAAGGTAGCGATTGGCCTAAAGACTCCTTCGGCTGTGACGTTTGGCGCTGTTGCTGTGCGTCTTTCTGTGCAGGCTGACTCCATAAAGGATGTGAGGATGAGAGAGGCGTACCGAGACTCATAGTGTCTGCGCCGACGGCGTTTGGTGCTGGAGATGAGGTAATTGAGCCTTCAGTGGCTGCCAGATCTGGCGCCACGTCTTCCTGTGGTTCTACAGTAGTTGTCTTGCCTGGTAATGTTTCGCATCGCAATGTGATACGCTGGAGCTTGAAGAAGTCTCGATCGCTGTAACGATTGTATCAATAACGTCGAAGAGTATGCGAGAAATCATGCAAACGAATGGGACACGGTGAATATGCGTGGCAGGCTATGCGTCCAATGCTGTTGCGCGCATGTGTCGGCATACACAGCGCAACAAGAGCGGATCAGGTGTAGATGTAGATCAAAGCAAAACGTGGAATTGGATTAAGCGTTGAGACTTACAGGAATCTCCTGCCATCTGCAGGCGTATCAACAACTTTGAAGCCAAGGCAGTCGTTGCAGGTTGGGCAGTATGTCAGGTCTATCACACTACGCAATGTCAGCGAGGTGCCAAACCTTCGTGAAAAAGGTGCGGGTCCCAGGATTTAAGAAAAGCTAATAATGTGTAGGGTGGGAATAATCTGAAATGACTAGCGCGGACACGCCAAAAGATTTTTAATACAATGTACCAGACCATTTTCATTGGTGCCGGGATACGCTCATTAATGCTAGGGCATTATCGGGTACTTGACTGGGAAAGGCAGTTGTGCGACAATACGTAACAGGGCGCAATATGCGAGGGAGCAGATGCACTTACCATCCTGCTAACTCCGTCTTGTCTAACGCCTCTTTCCTTTGATCCGAGGTTCGTAAGAGACTTCTGTAAGACCCTAGCAAAGCTGGGCTATAGTAGCTGCTGGTTTCTTTATGCCATGAGTTATAAAAATCGCCGATCTTGCCATTACACTTTTTGCAAAATGCTGTGGTCGAACGATTGATTGACGTTTCAGGATATGGAGGAGTTCCAGGACGCGGAGAACCCCCATCAGCGCTTTCTGCAATCTCGACGACCTTCGAGCTGGCGGTAATGGCGGTCTCTGGAACAACAGATGCTATCTGAGACAGGGAACGCTGGCGCTGATGTGCACTGGTCGTGTCACGAGCTCGATATTGTCGTCTTGTGCCTGCCATTATCTATGCTTTACGCCCGAAACTCTGGTAGTCCTCCAGCTTCTTCTTGTTAAAGAGTTCGTGGTACAGCACATGGAGACGGACCGACAACCTAAAGATCGTTCAAGAATGACGCGGGCCGGAGTAACCGTTGCTTTGCTGTATGCGCCTATGACCGACAGCGATAGGTGTTTACTGCAGTCCGAATGTTCTTAGAAGGTGTAGCGGTGCTGTGTTACGTGCAGGAATGGCCCGTCAGCATTAAAAACTCCGGTACACTTCCAGGCAGAGGCGCGCAACGTTTCAGAGATCGAAACGGAGGGTAAAAGTAAGGAAGAGTAAACTAGCGAATTGCTATACGAGATTGAGGGATTGTTGGGATCCGAGAGACAAAAAAGGCTTGCGCCAGAAAGCAGCCGATGGAAGCTCAGAGAGGGAAAGGGTGTTAAGATTAGCAGAAGTTAATGATTTAGCGTCACGCTAACTGGATAGACGCATGCAATCACGAAAAAGAGCGCTACTAATCTGGCTTTACCGGCTTATGCGGTTCCAGACCCTGGTCAATATTCATTTGACCAAAAGACGCTGCCTATCATCATTCTCACTCATCACCAAGCCGCCTTGTTATCAACCGAATGAATGACTCAAGGGATGACCACTTCTGGCATACTCATCGATCGACCTACCACATCCTTCGATCCATGCATTAAGTACCTTGAAATTACGGAGCTTGATCTATGGTAGACGCACGGATCCAGGTTTCCAAAGTTTCGTTCAGCAATTACTTTTTCTGCACATGCCCCACACAGCACGACTAATCACCGAAACTGTCTGCTGACATGCAAGGGACAATTATTGCAGGAGCTACCACGATATGCATGACAAGAAAAATCGCGTGCGTCGCAGGTTGCGTCAATACAGCACTCAAGCTGCATTGAAGATTACTATCTCTGCAAACGCACTGAGTCATACTGATGGACTCTCATCAGCCGCAGCGCAGACACGGCGAGGATATCGTACACGAGATAATAACCCTAATAAATGCAACGTTGATTGTGGCGAACGGCGCCACCGCCATTAATGTGGCCATAAGCGATGAGGCTGCAATACAAGCGCCTGCGTGAGCATAAAGCCGAGTTTGAAACCCATGTGCTACTACACGTGTAGCACACGCGAGGCACAAATACTTGCACCTCACTTGACAACAATGAAGCCAACGCCATTGCGAGCGTCCTGACAGGCTTGCGATAGGGCCTGCACTTCGGTATCCGTCCACTTCACACTCAGATTGTCCCAATTCTTTGTAGCGTACTCGCGGCGGTATTGCTGCTGCATTGCTTGCAGTCGACGGATCTCTCGTGGGTCGCCTGTACCACTGTACACGATGAGCGCTGTGCAGCGTGGCAATGAGTCGTAAATCTGGGTGATATGGTTGACGGTTCTCGAAACGGCATCGCCGAGCTCCCCGCCTTTGACTTCGACGTCATCATCACCATCCTTCAGAAGTCCCAATCTCTGCAGGGCATTCTTGCGGATCAGCTCAACATCTGCGGTCTTTGCGTCGTCCCACCAGCCACGAGCAAGTTCGAGCTCACGTAGACGCGCCCAGATAAAGTCAACTTTGCTGGTGGCGCCGTCTCTAGCTTCCATCAGTCCCTTCAGTGCGTCGTCGATGGCTTCAACAATTTGCTCGTCTGATTTGCATCCTTTGGAAAGCTGCGCCTGACCGCCGTGTCCACGCTGTGGCTCGCCCCAGTCGATGACAGCGCCAGTGCGCGTCTCATCGTTGGACTTCGGTCTCGGTGTGCGCCCCAGCCTCTTGAAGATGGACTCTGCGTTTGTGTCGCCAGATCCCCACTTAGGGCCCTTCTCGCACTTCTGCTTGACCAGATCAAGACAGGTCTTCGAATCCTCAACGCTGTCGTGGCCGTTGGCACCCTTCTGGACCTCTCGGTGCAGATACTTCTGGGCAAGCCACTTCAATGATTGTTTGTACGGCGGTCCGCGGGGATGAGGAAACAGGATGCCTGTGTCGATGATGAACGGATGTGTGAGCTTCATTGCGTTCAAGTCCGAATTAAGTGAATGGCCTACGAGGATCGTGCGTGGCGTAATGAGCTCCAGTAGCTCCTTCTGAATGTCTGCCAGAGTGGTCGTGACATTTTCGAGCATGGCTGGTGTAATACCTGACCACTGAGTCAAGTAGTCTTTGATAGGTACGTCAGGCTTGACCAGCTTGTCCATAGCTACAGTGCCGTCCCAATTCAGAAGGCTGATACGTGTCAGTACAAGCTGATCATTTTCAGCTTTGCACATTTCACAGTCGACCGAGATGACATGACGTCCGGCGGTCACACTGCCCTGCTCGATCTCACCCTCGGGTACATTGCCCTCCTCTAAACTCGCAACGTTGGTGTCGACCCAGCCATCGTCCACAGACTGTCCGCTTTCCTGCCTCTGCTTGTGCGCAGCCGCCTTAGACTCTGGTGTTAGGAACCATGCTGGATGAAGGACATATTCGTTCTCCTGCTGTTCTGCGAGCGTTGCAATATATTCGGTGATCGGTGTGCGTTTGTTGTCCCAATGCTTTGAGTTTTGTGGTGTGGGGCCTTTGTGGCCACCATTCTTTTTCATCTGCTTCTCCTCTTTCGTTTTGGGGATTTGGGAGGTTAGCATTGTATGAATGGGCGAATGCACCCTGACAAATTGGTTTCCACGGTGCTCGCCTTGAGCTTTTATCGGCCAGACATGATCGAAGATGTCAGAGAGCGGCTTGAGTGCGGTTGGTAATCTGTTAGGCTTCAAGCTGGCTGGATAGTATTCGTTGTCTGCAATGCGCAAATACTTTGGCTTATCCTTCTCTGTGGATGTGACTTCTTCAGCAACGTAAGCAACTTCAGCGGGCACCGACTCAGCAGCTGGCTTGTCGATGTCCATAGCTGACGCTTCCTCCAGCGGAACCTTGCCGTTGAACATGCCCAACTCCAGCCCAGGCACCATAAGCATGACGATTTGTCGAATACTTGTACGATTGCGCACTGATACCCATTGGGGCGCATTACCATCTGCAAGTAGATAAAGCACCAGAGCCTGTAGATCTGTGATCTTCACGTGCGATTGCAGTCGGGCATGATGTGAATGCTCAATGGACGGGTAGTTCCTCTCCAGCTTGCGCTCCTTGCGCCGCTCTTCTCTGGTGATGCTCGTGTCTTTCGGAACATCACCGGCGCCTTCTTTATTCGTCGAGAAAGGGTTCTTCGGAGGCGAGGTTCGATCTCCTAGCTTGTCGCCAGGAGGAGCAAATGGGTTGGTGGTAGGTTGATCATCAGCAGGCTGTACGCCAGCGCTTGATTCTCGGCGGCCACCATGAGAGTTGTCGGAGCCTGTACGCTCCTTTCTCCTCCTCTTGGAGCCGCCGGCTACAGTCCAGCCTTCCTCGTCTTCGACAGCAGTCGATGTCGCATTGGGCTGTGTGTCACCCCTCAGATGCGCCAGCGTCGCGCCAAGTCCGACATCGACGAGCTCTTCTTCGCCGCTACCGCGCTTTCGTTTCGTCATGTCGGTAGGCATGCGAAGGGCATGAATCGGTGTTTATGTGCGTGCTAGATTGGTAGCTTTCGATCTCGAGAAATGTTTCTAGTTGCAACAGCCCTAGCGCCACGCTAAGGGGTTATCGATAAGCTTCGCTCCTGCCCAATCTTATGACGCGCCTGCTGTTGCTTTCACTTTCGCTTACACTGTTCGGTGTCAGCAAATTCGTTCCATGTGTCTATTATGACAGAAATACTCCGCTGCGTATTTCTGATCATGACAGTCGCGTAGCTGTCCGAAAAGGTAAGCTAGTGGTTAAAGGTGTTGATTACAGTCGACGACTTAGATACAACTTTATGCCCACATGCCCATCTCGGCCGCTTCGACCTCACAATAGAACCATCCGAGGCTTATGACGAATTTCCATCGTCCAAAACTAGCAACTCGAGGTTTGGAACGTTTTGCCACAGATCCTATACAATCTCCTTGTCCTTAAACAGCAGGCTTCATACTCGAAAACGCATACCTAGCAATCCTCCACTCCCCATCCCCCTGACCTTCCTTCCTCAAAACAAACAATTCTTGGTTTCTGTGCTCCTCCTGCGTCCCCCTCTTCAACCAGTACTTCATCCCCTCCGCCGTGGTCCGCGCAAATGCCCACTCCTTCCCCGTGACCACAATCTCATCAATCTCAAACTCGATCTCCAGCTTGATCGTCGCAAAGATACGCTCGTAAGCGGCTTTGAGCGCGTTCTGGCCCACTGCAGGCGCAAAGCCGGGCGCCATTATGACGCCGTCAGTGGTGTAGATAGAGAGGACTTCGGAGATGGAGTGAGATGCCAGGACGGCACCGTAGCGGTTGAGGAGGGATGTTATTTGGGGTTCGTCGGAGGACACTGGAGGTTTTAGTATGACAGGTGGATGGTTTGCGATTGAACATACTTGTGAATTGTATTTTTGAATTTTAAATAGCGGGTATAGCGGCGTTGTATCTATACTGGATGCAGGTGTGGGGGGTATAGGGAGTTGTATAGTGTGGATATATATACGCTCTGCTTTGTATGGCAACATCCTTACGACTATGATTGACGCCGAAAGTGGTGTCCTGCGACGTTGATATCCACCGCAGACCCACCCCCATCTTTGACAATTTTGGTAAGGGGAGGCCAAGGATTTACAACGTAATAGGCTTGCGCCAACGACCTGCTGGTATGCTCGTCCAATGGCACACAATGTCTATACGACTACCGTCTCTCCGATGTCGCACAGTCCTACTTCCTTTCCCCACGTGTATCCCTCAGCCTCAGCACCCTTCTTCCACCGCTCAGGTGGCTCCAACACGGGCTCATAAGCTGCCGAATATGCACCTCGCAAGGTACCATAATGCATGCCTATGCTCTTCTTACTCCTCACATCCTTGTGTATTGAGAGAGAGTCTTCAGGACTCGAGTGCTGACCCGACAGCACCGATCGCGGTTTGAAGCATCCAATCGGTAGGAGTGCAAGATCGAAAGGCCCATATAGCTCGCCAACCTCTTTGAACGCCGGGCATGGTGGGTGTGGCGCATCGTGATGCGAAAACTGCGCGTCGGAGGTGACATGACAATATCCTGTGTCGCCAGCGAAGAAAAGCTTCTTGCCATTGTCCTGGGGCTCCCGAATGACCCAAGAGCACCACAGTGTTCCGTCGAAGTTCCAGGGTGTGCGGCCTGAACGGTGCTGCGCGGGTGTGCACACCAGATCAACGCTACCCGCAGTCTCCGTCTGTAGGGTACAACCATTCCACCAATCGAGCTCAGTCACCTGGTCTGCCTTGATACCAGCACCAAGACCAGTTAACACTGCCTTTACACCCAATCCGCAGAAAAACCGCAGCTCGTTGTTCTGCTTCGCATTGAGCTTCTTGAGAGTATCCGAGTCGAGATGGTCATAGTGGTCGTGACTGATGACAACGGCGTCTATGTCCGGGAGGTCTTCGATGGCACATGGTGGTGGTGTGAATCGCACTGGTCCGACCTATTCATAATCAGCAGCTTACAGTAACCATTATGCATCCCACATACCATGCCGTATGGTCCCACCCGGTTGCTCCAGACGGGATCGATCAGAATACGCGCTCCTCTTTCGAGCCCTTCGGATCTGCTAGTCTCTACCATAAAGCTGGCATGGCCAATCCAGGTCGCCTTCAATCCATCCTGTTGTACGCCAAAGTCAGGCTTGCGCACCTTAACAAGGCCAACGCGATCCAAAGGGACAGGCACGAAGTTCTTAGGTGTGGTGAATCGCGTGCGTATCGATCCAATGAGGCCAGAACTGTTGTACGAAGGCCATGGATTCTTGAAGCCGGTGGGTGGTGATCCAATATGGTGTGCTGTGGTGAACTTCTCTGGCTGCAACGGTTGCAGTGCGCTCACAACGGATTTCGGTGGCATGACGACTCCACCTTGAGTCCAACGCCTAAAAAATGACGGGCTTCAGCGAAGACGGTTCGCGCAGGCATTGTAAGGCTGGCAGTGGTGATGTTATTGAAAGTGAGGACGGAGTTAGCGGGACAAGGAACGCGCCGCGGACGTTGAGATCAACCGCCGGACCGTTCACGTCACGGCCCTCGAGCTTTGGGTCTGTTCGAAGGCCTTCACGAGGCGCAACTTTTACTTAATTGGGGCGTTTGTGTGATGAGTGTTTGCTCAAAGAAGCTCATTTGGCATCTGTTGTGGCTTGCTCTTGTTTACGTCATACGCCAGACCGTGACTTCCGCCGTTCGCCTATCACTCTTCCCACGTTCGCACCTTCCTCCACATGCAATCCTCAAAACAGACATCAGCCCGCGACATGGCCTTCTCTTTTGCACTGTGGCTGACAGTCGCCGTCAAGTCGGCCTCGAAATCATGCATCCTCGGAGACGGCAACTGATCTGTACAAGCATCAGGGCACCGCTTGTGTAGCCTTATCTCGCCCGCATCCAATCAACGTCGCACGTGAGATCAATCATCCACCCTTAGCTTTGCTGCAGGTACTCCGAGCGGCGAAGAGCGACGATGGCTCCAGAGCTCCAACAAGGGTCCTTTTGCACTCACCTGCCGTATGTGGCAAGGAGCTTCCGACTTCATGTAGGCTGTGGGCAAATTTAAGGGCATCCAGCTCCCAGGTTTGTGGGTAGGTTCTCATACAATTCTTCAAGTGATTGTGTCTTCCCTCGGCCAAACTTCAAGATGCGCGGTACTTCCACAGCAGCTACAGCTCTGCTGGCTGGCACAGCCACTGCTCAGCTCTACCCCGGCTTGAGCAAGCTCAACCACACTTGCCAGCTCCAGAAACCTCTCCTCTCATGTCCTGCTCAGAACGCTTCTGATGTCGATTCCTGCTGTACCGAGACCTTCGGTGGTCTTGTCCTCAGCACCCAATTCTGGGACACCTACACCGGCTTGGAGTCTCAAGGCCAAGTCCTACCCAAGGATACTTGGAGTCTCCATGGCTTGTGGCCCGACTTTTGCAACGGCTCCTACACACAATACTGCGACCTGAGCCGCCAATATGACCCCATTCCTTCACCCAATACCACCAATGGCTTGAAGAATGGCACCGTTGTTCCACCCTACACGGGCCCCAACATCGGCACTTTCCTCGAGCCCTTCGGCCGCTACGACCTGCTGGAGTACATGAACACATACTGGATTGCGCAGAACCAAGACAACGCCGGCTTCTGGGGCCACGAGTTTAGCAAGCATGCCACCTGCTTCAGCACCTTCAACACCCCGTGCTACGGCCCGCAGTACCGCCAGCACGAGGACGTTGTCGACTTCTTCGAGACAGCGATCGAGTACTACCAGCGCTTCCCGACCTTCAAGTGGCTCAAGGCCAAGAAGATCGTACCCTCAAACAGCACCACATACTCCTACACCGACTTCCGAGACACCCTGGCAAAGAAGCACGGCGGTATCCCGTTCATTGGATGCTCAGGCCCTAGATTCAACGCCACCGCTGCCGGAAAGAACACCACCGACAACGGCTACACTGTGCTCAGCGAGGTCTGGTATTATGAGCACGTCTACGGGCGTCCTCAGGAGGGCAAGACCGTGCCTGTCGACGCGAGTGCGACATACCAAACCAACTGCGCGAAGACCAAGGGTGCGATTCATTACTACCAGCGCACTAATGGGTCGGAGAAGGTACCCGCTGTGCCTTTTGCCGGTTAGATAGTCGTAAAAGCAATTGCAATATGCTCGGATTATAGCTCGAGTCAAAAGTACACTATCTTCTAACGTGTCGTACCAACTTGGATAACAGCCCAGGAACGTACAAAACTTTCTATATAGATAATCAAAGCCTATTCCAGAACTCAGCAATATGCCCCGCAACATCTCCAGCCTTCTCTCTCACGACCCCATGCCCAGCCTGTGGGACAACCCTAACATCGAACCCAAAGCCCCTGATCTCCTCCTCCGTACTCAGGTCATCATCAGCACCCAGAACCACCAGACTCGGCACACCCGTACCCTTGGCTCTCACAAACAACTCATCATTGTCCGTCACGCCCCCGTCCCTAAACACAGCCGTCACAGTCACAGAATGCCCCGCGTGGTTCTCCACCTGCCACTCCCTCAGCGCCTCAGCAACGACTCGACCATCCGCAACGCTCGCCCGCCAATCCAGCGGAACCTTCCGCTCGCCGCCCTCAAGCACGCTCTCAACCCACTCAGCAGCCTTCTCTTCATCTTGCAGCTTACACCCAGCACCCAGCCATCCGCGCTGTTCTTCAGTGAACCAAGCCTTACGCACCAGCCCCGCGGGCGCAACAAGCGCATAGCTCTTCACCCTCTCCCTCCTCCTCCTCTTCTCCTGTTCCCCCTCCCCCTCCCCACCCAAAAAATCACCCACATACCCCATCGTCAACACCGCCCCGAACGAGAACCCCACAACATGCACATCCGCCCACCCAAGCGCATCCAGCACCGCATCAATCAGGCCATGAAAAAGCGCCCCCTCATGCGGCCGCACAGGCGTATCGCTCAGCCCGTGGCCCCACAAATCGACCAACGCGAACGATGTAGCGGGGAACTTGTCGCGCAGCGAGCATGCGAGGGGGAACATGCCTAGCGCGGGGGTTTGGACGCCATGGATCAGGAGGACGCGGGGTGGTGGGTTTGAGGGCTGGGGTTTGGCAGCAGAGGAGGAGGGGGAAGGGCGCGGGAGGATGTAGTATGCTGCTGTTCCGATGGGTGTGGTTAGGAAGTGTGCGGGGGGGAGGAGGGTGCCGAATGTGGATGTGAATTCTTGTTCTGAGGGGCCGGGGATGGGAGGGCGTGGGTCGAAGGTTGTGCCTGGGCGGGGGATGATGAGAGGATTGGCCATAGTTCAGGTCTTTTAGTGTTTTGATGGAGATACTGGACGTCGGAAGTGGATGTGTGAGGCTGATGTGAGGCTCTTATAGTGATATCTAGTAGTGATAAGGTAAGGCGTGCTCAGTACGGATGCACTATTTGTAATCTAGATTAGCCAATGTTCACTTCTGATCGTATCTTGCGAGATCCGGGTTAGAAGACAAGTATAGCACGGGCGAGTCATGAACCACGTAAACGTCAATGCGTACATTCATTCAGGACTATCATTACAGCCAAGTAGTTGATACTCGACCTCGGTAATCATAACAACATCATCCTTGAAACCCCATCATGATCGATAAGAGGCTCATTCTACAGATCCTCGTCATCAGTGTCCTGCTCCTGCACCACAGGCTCGGTATGCACCCGGTGCAAACCTGAGTGAGCCTCCTCGCCATCTTCAACATTGCTACCACGCAAGCTGCTGCGCCTCCTTCTGCTAACCACCCCGGGGAAGATTCTAGGCTCGCCGTCGAGGTTGACGCTGCTTGATGTGCGCGTCAAGCCGAGGTCCTGCTCAGCTGGCTGCTGGTCCACGGGGGGCTGAGGCGCCGATACCACACTAGGGCTAATGGTCATGCTAGATGTGCGGCGCGGACGCGCGGTGTGAGCAGCAGTGGGTGATGCTGGCGCGGTGGGCATGCTGGCGAGATCAGTGTTCGATGCTGATGGGTTTAGCCGCGCCTGCTGAGCTGGGAAGGAAGACGGAGGGAGCTTTGGGAACGTCTTGTCGTGCTCGTGCGGGTCGGTCGCCGACGGTTGAGGGTGCAGCGAGTGCACTGGCGAATCTGGGTGCGTGGCCTGATGCGTCTTGGATGTCTGGGATGCGTGCTGCTCTGGCTGAAGGTTCGATGCTGTGAGATCATGGGTTTCGGCGTTTGCAGCCCGGGTGTATCTGTCGATCATAGCGAGCTCCTGCATGAGCGTCTCATGCCTAAAGGCCTCGCGAACGCTGGGCACGTTGGACCTTGCCATGTCATTGCCTGCAACGCCTGGAAGATGGTAGTTGCTACCTAGCCATTTCTGCTTGACAATGTGTTCGAAACCACTTTGCTCGACGGAGTGCTTGGCAAGCTCACACATATCGACGGCGCTCAGCTTGTAGATCTGCGCGGCGACAGAGTACTCCTCGATCAGCGGCTCCTTCGTGAAAGCAAACTGCAAAGGATCATCTGTCGATAACGAGACATTGAGGCCACGTCGGAAGTAGCTCAAGAACGGGTTGCGCTCGTAGGCCAGGAAGAGAGCATTGTTGCTGAGAGGTGACATGGCCACACCGATCTGCTCCAAGTAGAAGATGTACTGGAGTAGCGGCACCTTACGAAGCAAGAGACCGTGACTGATGCTGTGGCAGCAGAGAACAGCGGCAGCCAAATGATCCGTGTCTCCAGCCTCTCCGCAATGCGGGCGAAGCAAGAAAGTGGTGAAACCGCGCTGTTTCCTCCAGACGTTTAGTGATGCGATGTTGGAGAAAAGGTAGTACATCCAGTAGCTGTAAGGCGGGTTCTGCTTGGTGTTCCACTCTTTCGGTGACGGGAACTTCCTGTACACACGCCGCTCGACCTTGCTCTCGTCATCGACACTGTCAAATCCGATGACTCTCTGGAGGAAGATATGAAGCTTGGGATGGCTGGACGGGTCCTTGGTGACTTCAAATAGCGGCTGGAAAACGTTGCGCACCACCTCTTCAAAGTCGTGCATCAATCCAGTAGCCTTGTACACATCGAAAAGGCGGGGAACCTGAATGAGCCATCTGACGTTTGGTGAGAAGAGCTTGTTGTCAACAACCCAAGCTGCGAGCTTGTCCCACTCATCGAGATCGCGGCCGTAGATGGAGATACGCCACTCGACAAACTGGTACTTGCTGGACTCCAGATCGGAAATGACTTCCTTTGTGATCTCAGCAAGATACCTGCCCTTGATGAAATTGTCGGTCTTGAGGAAGATTGTTCGCAGACGCGACTCGCCAATAGGGTTGTATTTCAGGTTGAATTTGTCGAATCGGTGGAATGAGTCTGTGTGTGCGTGCATATCTAATGTATCGATACTGAGATCGTACGCAGTCAAGTTGATGGACTCGAACACCTCTCTGAGCGTGAGGTGCTTACCATCACGGAAAAGTACCACCTCATCTGGCGACTTCTTCATCTTTGACTTGATGAAGCGCAGCAAATGCTTCTGGTTCATGCACGCCGAGTGGTGAACGTGAGTGTCGACCTTTCGGACGTTGTAGAAGTCTCTGTGCGGCACCTTTTTGCTGTCTGCAATCTCTTGGTACTCGTTGAGGAGATAGTAAAGGTTGAATTTGCCCTCCAGATATTGCAGTCTCCGGAATGCGAAACTCTTGCTTGGTCCGTCAGAGGAGATCTCCAGGATGGCGTCCAGATCGATGTAGAATTCCCGCAGTGTGGGGATGGCGACGATGGGTGTATCGAGCTCAGCGGATTTGGCGTTCTCGTACACTTGGAACACACCACCGCTGTCCATGCGGTAGGTCATCTCAGAAGGTCCAGGGAGTGGCAAAAGATCCTCCATAAAGAAGTCTTCTCCAATGTTTGTTCCCATCTTGCGAGGGGGCTTTGGCGGCGCCTCAGTTGGCTCGAGGATGGCGCTGTTCTGCAGGCTGCTCGAGGCATTGCGGCGTTGCTTCGAAGAGTCGTTCCACACGGGCTCTGGATGAGGTGGGTAGATCTTCCACCCAGGGTCGTCCCTCGGGTTGTCGAAGTCGTGTTGTAGCGACAAGCGTATGTACTTGTGGCGCAGATCGAGCACTTTCTGTACGTTGGTGTAGATGGCACTGAGCTCGGCGGTCACACTTGAGTCTGACATGGCGAAGCCTCCTGCGCCTGAACCGACTCCTATTCCTGCGCCTGCGCCGTGTATGCCTTCGTCTGCAAGCAGCGGCTTGTCTTCGTGGGGTAGGGCGGGGTGTTTCGAATGCGCTCGCGCTTCCTGGTCGACTTGGAGGAAGACATCGCCCACTTGACTACCCTTCTGCGAACGAGGGCCCTGTGACTGCTGATAGTGTGACTGACCGAGCGGGTGCCCGCCGTGCTGGTGGCCCTGGTTTGCAAGGCTCACATTGCTCTTGCGCGAGCGAATGCTCATGCCATCTGCTGCGCCAAAGTTCGCAGGGAATGTCTTCGCGCGCAGAGCTGGGCTGTAGCCGTCGCCGGCCTGCGATCCTCCGTGCTGCGTCTCCCATTGGTGGCGCTGGTAGAACTGCTTTGCCTCGGTGTGGCTCATTTGCTTCTCGGCCGTGTAGTCGTAGAAGGCAGTCTTGCGCTGCTTGTCGCGCGGCAGCATTCCACTCTCGTCTGTCTCGATGCCCGTGCCATCTGCCGTGCCACTCGCACCAGTGAACCCTTGCGCAAGGTCACCACTGCCCGCTTCGGGATCTGAGAGATCTGGGCTGTACTCCTCGTCCTCGTCTGAGGAGAGCGTCTGGTCATGGCTGAGGGTGGGGCCCAGCGCTGGAGAGCCGTCTGCATCAGCAGCGAATGCTCCTGCAAGTTCAGTCAGTCCCAAATGGTGAAGTTCGTGAGAAGCTGCTACGTACTACCTCGCATCGTACCGCTGCACATTTTGTGTGTAAGTTATGGCTTTTGCGAGGACATCAGTAAAAAAGATCCATACAAGGGAGCGACGCGCTTTCATCGGGCCCTTCCGAAAGCGCCGCGTAGTCCCGTGTCATTTTGAGTGACCGTCGAGCTGCGCAGTGTGTCACACACAATGTAGGCTGCAGTCATAGAAACAGTGCAGACACATCTTCCTCAAGAAGGCAGAAGCTCTGAGATAATGCTCGATCACGACATGCTAAAGTTAGGCGCCTCCCTCCGATCCGTGGAGGCCCTCGGCATGAGGCGTCGGTAGCAGCTATTCCGAGTTGCGCCGTGTTGACAGTAACTCATAAGGCTGTTCATGAGCTTGGAAAGGACTCTTACGAACGCTGAACTGACTTGCAAACGTCCTCGAATTGTCAAACATATCACGCGTAGCCTAGAGGCGCGAAAGGCAAGGCTCACACTGCTTATGGCGGCTGATGTCATATTGTGAGGTTCGACACAAGAACTGCATTTCTTCAGACTGTGTCATACGTTGGGAGAAAGCGCTGACGTGTGCTGAAGAACCCTTTCCATCGCAATATGTCAATTGTTGCAGGTGCTTTGCAAAGTCCTTGTATCATGGATTACAATCCTGCGCACGTGCAGGCGCAACGCGCCTCGCGCTAAGGAGCTTCCATACTCGTCGAAAATTTGGCCAGTGCAGTTCGCCGTCAAGATACCCAAGTACTTTCTTACTTTGCAATCTTTCCATACCGCCGTCATCATGTAAGCTGTCTCGCAGCTCCAATCTACCAACAGTATCTAATTGCCCCAGGTTCCTTCTCCGCCGCACCGCCGTCCGCGCCATCAGCGCAACTCCCTCCAAGGCGTTCCTCGCGACACCGCGCTCCATCTCCACATTCACACCCGCTTTCCGCACACAACAGAAGTGGGCTGTCTCTGCTTTCCAGAGGAGATTTGCTAGTGACGATGTTGTGAAGAAGGAGGAGGTCGCCGCTGAGGCTCCTGAGGACTTCGCCCAGACCATTGCTGAGCCCATTACTGAGGACGGCCTTACACCTGTCCAGAAGGATGCGCAGGCCGAGCCTACCAATGCCTCTGAGACCGTTGACGCCGATGCCCTCCAGCAGGCTGGTAGGCGAACGGACAGGCCAAAGAGGACGACTGAGCGCCGCGAGAAGAGCGATGCGCCCCCCAACAACGTCGTCTACGTTGGCAACCTGTACTACGAAGTCACTGCCGATCAGGTCAAGCGCGTCTTCTCGCGATTCGGTGAGGTCGAGAACGTCAAGATTGTCTTCGATAACAGGGGGTTGAGCCGAGGGTGAGCATGGTTCTCTGACTCTGTGACATGAATTGGTGGCTGACAGTTGAGTAGATTCGGATACGTCGAATTCAAGAACATCGAAGACGCCAAGACTGCCATCGACAACCTCGACATGCAGGTCTTCGAGGGCCGCAACCTCGTCTGCCAGTTCCACAAGGCTAAGCCCAACTCCAAGACCCGCGGTGCCACCAGCAACTACGAGTCCAACCCTCCCGCAAAGACGCTCTTCATTGGCAACATGTCTTTTGAGATGTCTGACAAGGACCTGAACGATCTCTTCCGTGATATCCGCAACGTTATGGACGTCCGTGTCGCCATCGACCGCAGGACAGGCCAGCCCCGAGGCTTCGCCCACGCCGACTTCATCGATGTCGCCAGCGCCACCAAGGCGAGGGAGGTTCTCAAGGAGAAGGTCATCTACGGCCGCCAGCTCCGCGTCGACTTCAGCAAGTCCAACGCCGACCGCTCTGACAGGAGGAGGAACGACTCTGCTCAGGAGTAGAGGGTTGCAATTGCATTACGATTTCAGAAGCATGATTGGCAGAGGCGTCGACACCTTGATCTTCTATCTTGTCGTTGAATATTGTGTTGATAGCCAGGCGTGCATGTACCATAGCAGAGGAGCGTTCGGCGTTCTTGTCACCTATATCCTCTTGTACATGACCTGAACGCGGATCGGTGTTGTATACCAAAATGATGAAGCTAGCGCAATGTTTGCCCTCTTACGAGTGTGACCCTGGCCTCGCCAAACGCATCTTCACTTTGTCATCAGGGTTCCGCGTGTCATTGCCACAAGCGGACATTGGAAAGCCGAGGTCGCTCGGCCTCCACGCCAGCCCCACTACCCCATGCATGCGTTGATAATCAATGTCGGGGGCTGTTGCCTCTAACATCTTGCACACTCCCCACCTGTATCATAGACTGTCCTTTTGTCGCATTTGATACGGCGTCTTCGCATTCTACTGTACATTCTGCGCATCCCCATTTCCACCATGTCTTTCCTCGGCGGCGCCGAGTGCTCGACGGGCGCCAACCCTCTCAGCCAATTCACGAAGCATGTCCAGGATGACAAGTCCCTACAGAGGGATCGTCTGGTCGGGCGCGGGCCGGGCGGCATGCAGGAGGGCATGCGCAGCCAGCAGATGGGCCCTCAAGATGGGGTACGGAAGAGTCACTTGAATATGGATTGCGGACTCGATTGCTAACATGTCGTAGATGATGAACGAGTTCATGCAGCAAAACGCACAGCTTCCACAAGGCCCCGGTCCCGCGTCACCGTTCGCAATGGAGCAGATGCGGAGAGAATTGGAGCGCGCACAACACAGCGGATCGCCGGCGTGGGCAGCAGAGTTCGACCCGGGCATGCAAGCGCCACAGATGGGTCCTTCGATGCAAGAGCAGCGGCCAGCAGGCTTCAATCCCGCCGAATTTGCGAAATTCCAGCAGATGAACCCGACCGAGCGCACGGCGAGCCCAGCAACCGCTCCACAGATGGGATACCAGCGGCCGATGCAGAACTTTGGCATGGGCATGGGCATGGGAATGGGCGGTATGGGTATGATGCCTCAGTACGCACCGCAGAACTTCCAGCAGCCCATGCAAACCTCGGGCAAGGGCAAAGAGCGCATGGTGGAGCTTGACGACCAGGACTGGGAAGCACATTTCGCCCAGCTGGAGCAGACAGACCAGCAGGACCTCGACGCGCTGGACGCGGAGGCAAACAAGAACATCGAAGCGGAACTGAACGAAATGGACAGGTCAGTAGAACCATTGGAAGACGTCGACTTTGGCGACTTCGAGTCCGTCTGGAAGGGAATCCAAGCTGAGACACAACGTGCTAGACACCTTGCCGACGAGTCCCATTTCGGCGACGGCATGCACATGGGCGAACTCGACCAGTGGGAAGGCTTCGATGGGCTGAACACACACTCAGTCCGCGATCCAGCAATGGGCGACTACCTCTTCGAGCAAGAAAACCTCTTCAAGAACGTCGCCAACCCCTTCGAAGAGGGCGTCAAAATCATGGAAGAAGGCGGCAACCTCTCCCTCGCAGCCCTCGCTTTCGAAGCCGCCGTCCAAAAGGACCCAAACCACATCGCCGCCTGGGTCAAGCTCGGCGAATCCCAAGCCCAAAACGAAAAGGAAACACCCGCCATCCGCGCCCTCGAGCACGCTCTCAAGCAAGACCCCAACAATCTCGAAGCCCTCATGGGCCTTGCGGTATCCTACACAAACGAAGGCTACGAAAGCACCGCATACCGCACACTCGAGCGCTGGCTCGCCACCAAATACCCCTCGCTAATCACCGAACCACTCTCCTCAGACGCAGAAATGGGCTTCACAGACCGCCACCAGCTACACGAAAAAGTCACAAACCTATACATCGCAGCCGCCCAACTCTCCCCCACAGGCGAGCAAATGGACCCGGACGTACAAGTCGGCCTAGGCGTGCTCTTCTACGGCGTCGAAGAATACGACAAAGCAGTCGACTGCTTCGGCGCGGCCCTCGCCTCCACCGAATCCGGCGTCTCAAACAGCTCCTCGCAAGTGCACCTCTTATGGAACCGGCTGGGCGCCACCCTCGCCAACTCCGGCCGCAGCGAGGAAGCCATCGACGCGTACTCGCGCGCGCTCGCCCTGCGGCCCAACTTCGTGCGCGCAAGATACAATCTGGGCGTCAGCTGCATCAACATTGGCTGCTTCACCGAGGCAGCGCAGCACTTGCTCGGCGCGCTGGCGATGCATAAAGTCGTCGAGGCGGAGGGCAAGGAGAAAGCGCGCGAAGTGGTGGGCGACGGCGTGAGCGAGTCGCAGCTGGATAATATGATTCATCAGAACCAGAGCACGAATCTGTACGACACGTTGCGGAGGGTGTTTGGGCAGATGGGGCGGCGGGACTTGGCGGACGTCGTGGGGCCGGGGATGGATGTCGAGCGGTTTCGGGGCGAGTTTGAGTTCTGAGGAGAGGCGGAGCGGTGGTGCTGGTGCTGGGGAGATGGCGGGATGGGGTGATGTCCGGATAGAGACAGAGACAGAGATACCAGCCGATCACGCCCGGGTCGATGAGGCCCAGGTCGATGACTATGCAAGCGAGCACGCTGAAGCGCGGCTTCGAGCCGCAGAGAGTCTTGGCTACTCGGTTCGTCAAAGCTTTCAGGACGATTCCAGTACGAGGCCGCAAGAGTACGACACTTGGCTTCTTGAGAAGCGCGTCAAATTCCGCAGTGATTGGGGCGAGGAAGATGTGGGCGATAGCTGCTGCTTCGGCACACGCACCGTAGATATGGGTATGGATTGTATCTGGAAGCTACATGGTGGTGTATAGTCAGCTGTATCAAAGGCTACATCGACACGAAGTGACTGGAAATGCGGACAATGCAAGACTATCAAAATCAACGGCGTCACATCACAAGCGTAATCAAGGACAGCCTCGCGCGAGCAATCAGTGGTTCTAATATAGCATTCCAACCAAGAAGATATATATCCAGGAAATGGCCCTTTCAAGCCAATCTCAATCTCGCCATACTCCGTCCCTCTCGCAAGCAGGCGAGACTCCACAGGCAAAGTGTTCGTCCGACCTTCAAAATCCAAAGTCCCACCCAAAACTCGCATATCAACTACCGTATGTGCCTCTTTCAGTAATCTGAAACCGTCGCTCCAACTCCTTGAGGTCGCTCGCTCCTCATTCTCACCATCCCTTCTTCGTCCACACAGGGGTTCATCAGCATGCTCCTGGCTTCTTCCCACTCGACTCGGCGCGATTAGTACTCGGCGTTGCCGTTCCCATTGTGGACGCTGTACCCAAAAGCAGTAGCGCCGTCCTCGGCCATGTCTTGATCGCCGCTCAGAACATGTTGCTGGGCATTCTCTCCACCGGGCGCGTTGGCGCCGGCCCCAGGCGCACCGAATTGGCCGGTAGGCTTGTTCTGATTTGCGAGGAGGGTCTCATACCACCAATCAATACAGAGTTCAGAATACGTTTGCGCCAATGTGTTCACAAAGGAGAGACACAGGGACGAAGGGGAAGTTGGCAGCTTACCTCGCGGTACCGGGACAGGTAGATCTTGAGTGCTTCTGAGTAATTCTCGAAGCCTAGCGACGTCATGGCGAAGAGGATGTCCTCGCCGTTGACCGTCTTGCGCTTCTCTTGCTGGCATTTCTCGGAGGCTGTATGTACAACATCAGTGGCTGTTTCATGGTCGGCCATTCTGAAACTCACCCTCGCTGGTGATGAAGGAGATGAACTCGCTCACGCACTCCTGCATGCATTCTTTCGCCTCCTTTGCTATCTTTGCGTTTTCGGGCAGGGCCGTCTTCATGATTCGGGCGACTGGAGCAAAATTACGAATGTTAGCATCCGACACGGCATTGTTGCTTGTGCTCTTGGACCCGTTCTGCGGTGAGGAGGTGGACGACCGCGGCGAGGACGACATGGCGGCTGCTGCAGGGCGGCCGTTTTCCAGGTACACAAGGATGCTGATTCGAACGTTTGACGAGTCAAGCGCGCGGTCTCAGAGCCAGTGCTTCTGATCGAGCGACGTGCAGACGGGCAGGAGTTGTGCGCAAATCAAAACGACGGGGAGGGCTGGGGGGATGAAGACGCACCATTTGCGATTGGAAGCCATCGGTCCTGTTCCTTGACCTCGAATTCGTACCCGAGTCCTTGCGCTTGTGTATCCTCAGCGTTCCTGTCCATATGTTGGTCGTCGTCAGGCGACTGAGGTGGTTCCACACCGTCCTTCTTCGGCGGGGTGGACGACATGTTTATTCGGCTGGCTGCAGGGGCAGTTTCCGGCTTCGAGGGTGCGTGTGCGTTGGCGGACTGCTCAGTGATTTGTTGGCGTCCACGTCACTGCAAGACAACTGCCAAGCCGTGTAACGATCGATGTGAGGCCGGGGGAACGACACCACTGCAACGGACTGCCTTGGGTTAGCGGCATGCGAGCAGCTGAACGACGTGGGCAGGCGCAAGGGAGGAGTCGTTGCATGTTGCAGGTGCGTGCGTGCCGTGCTGCTTACCTGGCGCGGTGGAGGTCAATGGTGGAAGGCGCAATAGGCGCGTGTGACAGTATAGGCAGGCGCGACTCTGTCTCCAATGCGGTGGAGAGTATGCCTAGTCTCTTGGAGCACAGCTAGAGCAGTAGCCGGACGCAGCGTGTGCGACAGTGCAATAGCGCGGCGAGCTATGGAGCTATGTCACGGTGCTTGGGGCGCGATTGTGGGACCGCATGCAGCCGTGGGCGGGCTAGCGAGGCGGGGATGGGGCAGGAGAATTGAGGGTGCTGCGCTGAAATGCGTGTTGCTGTCGGTGTTGTTGTCAGTCGTCGTCGTGAGCGCCCGTCTTCCTGCGCGGGATGTTCGTCACAACAGACGCGCCGGCCAATAGGCGCGCGCCGCACGGTGGTGAAGCTTCAGCCCAGTAGGAGCTTGGACTCGTCGCGAATCGGCAGCGATGGGGCAGCACTTACCTCCGCAGTACGCAATTCTGGCGGTGAACGAATCGAAGAGGGCGCTGGGTGTTCGAGGAGAAATGATGCCCACTCACAACACGCAGGCAGCAGGCGAATTTCTGGTTGGGCAGGAGCGCGTCACCACCGTGAGGGGTCGTCTAGAGGTCGGCCCGTACCGAGTGCATTGAACCGTTCCTTCACTTCACCTTTTGCAAATATGACAGGAAATCTGATCAACAGCCATATCCCTATGGCTTTGACTCCGATTCCCGAAATACGCCCCTCTACTTGCAATGGCTTCTGCGTGTTACTTCCCTCTCACGCTATGCAGATGCCATGAACGCTGCACCTCCTTAGGGCTGACAGCACGCACTCGTACTTGACGGCCCGGCTGCTGAGGAGCCGTCTCCCATCCCGTGTCCAGCGCTGCCCACGGCCCGGTCAGCTTCACACCGGCACACCTCGGTCTGTATGCGTTGTCCTCGCTGCGAACGTGGACGCGAACGCTACCAAGCCTCACTTCTGCTCAACCATGCCGCACCTACACCGTTCACTGCCGTGACGTTATCCTCGACAAAAGTGTTGAAGCCACCACAGATGCTCGCACCACTCATAGAACAGCCCTATCTGCTGGATAGCCCAACGAGTCGGCCTCGGTATCCTATGAGCTGCATGTCCACGCCTGTGGGACCCTGGTCGTCGATCCTGTGTGTGAGCTGCATGACAGCACATGCTGCAGCGGCCATTGACACGTTGGCCCTGGCTTGGTCAAATCCAATCCCAGCAGAACGGTGGAGTGTCGACTACTGTAGGTGCGTCAGGGCGAAGTTTGAATCGCAGATCAGGCTGCAGGTTGCGTGGGTGATAGTGGGAAGATACCGTGTGGAGGTGGACTTGACTGCAGCGCTATGAGGTCATGTTATCTGGCCATTGTATAGGGCTGCCGCTGTGAGGTCTTCTGGATGTCGTTCGACGTGTTGAGTGTTGTTCGTATCTGATATGCTTATTCCGAATATGCAATTGATTGAGGTATTATCTTAGTAGGTTGATCCTGACATGGCCCAACCTCCAGATGCCGCCGCCTGCCTCCTCGCCATCAACTCACTCAGAGGAATGTCGTCTTCCTGCTCATCATAGAATTCAACGTCCTCATCGACCCCAAAGTCCTTTAGTCTCTCCCCCTCAGAATTGCGCCATCCTTCCTCGCCCTCATCTCCCCCTCCATACTTCCTGCCCTCATCCTCAGCCTCCTCACTGGCATCGTCCGCATTATCGTACTCGTAGTCATCGCGTCCGTTGTCACGGACCGCTTCCATACGCTCAACAAATGGCTTGCGCCTCCTAACCTCATCCTCCGCCTGTCGTGCCCTAAATGCCGCAAGCGTGTCCTCCTTGCTCAGCTCAGCATCGCGGTATGTGAACGCAGGACCATCCTCCTTGACACGGCGTCGATACGCGCGGTCCGGGTCCGGAGGCGGCCACGTCGTGCTTGCATCTTCGAAACCATTTATTTCGAAGCTCAGGCCAGTCTTCAAGGACGGAGTTGCGGCGAACGGGTTCAGCCAGTTCAGAGGATTTGAGGAGCCCATTCCCTGCGCAATGTTGGCGAAGATACCAATGTCGTAGGGGAACTCCTGCCGTTTGATGCGGATCTGGTCGCCGTCTGGAGTGCTCAGATAGCCGCCGAAATGCCGGGCGCGGCGGAGGAGGGTCTTGTGGCGCTCGATTTCCCAGCCTTCAATGGTGGTTGTGTTCACAGACAGACACCATATGTTGCGTAGAAACAAAATTCCAAGAGCGAAGAGCGTGATGCTGTTTGCGATGAGTGTGGTGAACAGATGCGCTAGCTGGAAGAAGGAGGGGCCAAGGTAGGATGGCAGGTCACGGTTGTTCCAGAGATGGGCTAGCCGCGTGAATAGGAAAGATTCCAGAAGAGAGAGACCGATAGTGGTAAAGAAGAGGAAGCGTAGGAAGTGTGGAAAGGTAGTGTGCGATACGCAGTTGGCTGTCCAGGGACAGTGGTGATCCATCTTGGGTATGCATCTACAAAGTGTTAGTACTTGAATCAAATTTCGAAAACAACGAGATATATTTTGAGCATACCTCTTGCACTCTTTACAGTGATGTGCTCTTGGCGGTTTCGCAGCATCACACTTCCTACACCATTTCCTACTCTTCGCCACAGCATCACCTTCTTTTCCGCCAACACCTTCCTTCTGCTCTCCAAGCTCTTTCTGTGCCCAGTCTTTCGGTATAGTTCCAGGATCGACGAACACGCTCTTCGTGTACGTGATCCATATCAAGATAAGGATGACATTCGACGCGATGAGTTCATTCTTCGTCAGCGGTCCTGGCTCGAGATGCATCAACATCCATTGTGACGGATATCCCAGGAAAAATATCAAGCCGTATACAAATGGCACGGCGAGCTGAGAAAGTGTTGACATGTTGGTGAAGTGGATGTGTAAGGTCGACAGATGGAAATTGCGGTCGTGCGCAGGGACACGTCATTGGCTGACCCATGCATATGTGAACTCCACATCTATAGTCGTCCACACGTCTCTTCATCCCAACTGTTGATTTATCTGGTACACTTCATAAGCTCTGAAAGGACCCAGGGATCATGGCTGTTCCTACGTGGCCGTTCCTATTGCTCATACCAACGTTCGTTCTGGTCCACCTCTTCGTTGCACCCTATACCAAGGTCGAGGAATCGTTCAATATCCAAGCTACACACGACATATTGATTCACGGCATCCCAGGAAGCAATGCTGATCAATTTCTGACCGCCAACTATGACCACATCTCATTCCCCGGCAGTGTACCGAGAACATTTACTGGCGCTTTGATCTTGAGCGGGTTATCACGACCCTTTGTTGGCTTCTTGAGCAATGCAGCTCACATGCAACTGCTGGGTAAGAGCGATGGATTAGCACTTGAGATTTAGCAGCTGATTTGCGCAGTGAGAGGCATATTAGGGTTATGCAATGCATTCTCGCTCGTTGCGTTTGGGCGGAGCGTGCAGAAGGCCTTTGGAACAACTGCAGGCATCTGGTATGCTTTATTCCAAGCAAGCCAGTTCCATGTCATTTACTACGCATCTCGTACGCTGCCGAACATGTTTGGTTTTATCTTCAGTAAGTTGCAAATCGGACAAACTCCTTGCGCCATGTTGACTGGAATAGGCAATTTTGCGCTTCGAGCTTTGTTGAACGCGTACAATGTTTCATACAGCCGCGAAGACGCCAACAGAAGATATCGACTCTGTCTTTATCTGCTCACAATTGCCGGCATTGTTTTCCGCTCCGAACTGGCCATCTTGGTTGGGACCATCACGCTCTACCTCCTCCTCACCCAGCGCCTCTCCATCTTGAAAGTCATCATTCCAGCAGGAGCAGGAGGCCTCATTGTAGGCCTCTTGTGCACCGTCCCAATCGACTCTTTCTTCTGGCAGTCCTTCCCACTCTGGCCAGAATGGATCGCCTTCTACTACAACACCATCCAAGGCCACTCAGCAGACTGGGGTACATCACCATGGCACTACTACTTCGCCAACGCTCTGCCGCGCCTCCTGCTCAACCCAGCAACATATCTACTCTGCATCCCCATCGCCGTGCTGAACGCCGCAACCCGCAAACGAAGCCTCGACCTCCTGATCCCGCTTCTCTCCTTCATAGCCTTATACAGCTTCCTGCCCCACAAAGAGTGGCGCTTCATCATCTACGTAATCCCCGGCCTAACCGCCGTCTCCAGCGCAGGCGCATCATGGATCTGGACACGACGCTCAAAATCCAGCATCTACGCTCTCTTGTCTCTCGGTCTCGCCGCCTCCATCCTCCTATCCTTCACCGCCTCAACCACTCTCCTCGCCATCTCGGCCCTCAACTACCCCGGCGGCACTGCTCTGCACGCCCTCCACAACAACATCCCACACCCGCCACAACACCACTTCAATGTCTACTTCGATAACCTGGCGTGCCAAACTGGCGTCACGCGCTTTCTTGAGCTACACAGTGCGCCACAGACTGTGCTCGATGTGCTCGAAGCGCAGGACACGCTGCAGAAGAGGACATGGGCATATGACAAGACGGAGGATCCTGCCGTTTTGCTCGATCCCTTGTTCTGGGCGAAGTTCGACTACGTCCTCGCCGAGCGTCCGGAGAAGGTGATTGGGAAGTGGAGCGTGGAGCATGTCGTGTATGGGTTCGGGGGCGTGCGGGTTCTGAAGCCCGGGGAGGAGAGTGGGAGTGTGGGCGAGGAGGTTGAGGGAGGTTGGAAGAGGGGAGACGGAGGAGAGTGGACGGATAGAGTGGCTGGGGTGTGGAGAGCGGCGGAGGGAGTGCTGAGGGAGAAGGTGTTGAGGGGGTATTGGGTTGAAGTGAGGATGGAGCCTAGGATTAGGATATTGCGGAACCAGATGAAGTAGCGTAGCTCGCCAAGGGGAAAGCGAGGTACGCGCTCTGGAATGCATAGGAAATTTTGGAAGCAACATAATTGTTTGTTCGAGGTCAGACATTGGACTTGCGCATGTAGCGATAGTACTGCTGCGCTGTATTCAACAAGACGTTCGGTTCTACGCGCATGCCACCTTTGAGTCCAATTACTATTCCGAATCTTCACTCGACCTCCCAGCCAACGGCGTAGTTCCCAGGCTGTCCAACCCCCTTTCTGTAATCAGTCTGCCATCTCCATTCGCCGGCAACGCCGGTAGTCCCGACTCCACCCTCAACTTCTCATACTCATCACCTGTCTTCTGCAGCTGTTCCTGGAGGAACTTCTTCCTCTCCTCGATCCTGATCCTGTCATCCTTCAGCTCTTGAAGTTTGTTCAGAATCGCATCCTTGCGCTGCTGCTTCGTTCTGGTCTCGATCTGCAATCCCTCCAACACCTCGTTCAAATCCGGTAGTGGGGTGATTTTGGGCGGTGTTCTTGTTCCATCTTCCTCGTCGTCGATCTTCTGTCCGTACCGGCCGGCGCGTGCTTGTGCTGCTGCGAAGGCAGTGTTACGCTCTTCTTCCGAGTCGTTCGAGTCGGAGTCTGAGCCCTCGGCTTCGTTGATTAGCTCGGCCATGTCTGCGCGCCGCTTGCGCTGGGCTTCGCGCTCGGACTTGCGACCAAGTGATATTCGTCCGTCTTCAACGAAATCGTCAAAGCCTTCTGCTATGTCTTCGTCATCGTGGATCAGCCTGGTTTCACCCCACTTGTCCTTGGGTCGGAGGGAGATCTCGTTGCGCCTCATGCGAAAATCGTCCTCGCCCTCATCGTCAGACGCCCATGGTCGCTCGCCGTCGTCTTCGTATGCTCTTTCTTCCTGCGCAAGGCGTTTCCGCCGCGCCTTCTTCTCTTCAATCTCAGCAGCGGTGGGTATCGCAGAGGATGTCTCGGCTGGCAGGGTCGCGAGCGAGCCGAACTTTGATGCAATGTCGAGTGCACGTGACTCCTCCTCTTCCTGAGCGGACGGCTTCAGGTCTTTTGGTGTTGTGGGCGTGGAGCTCCTCAGCTCCGCTATGTAGTCCTTGCTGTACGAGGGTCTCCCCTCGTCTTCAGAAGCTCCCGCGCCTTGTACCAGTGGTGACCTTGCGCGCAGCTGCGCACTCTTCTCTAATGCTATGCGGCTGAGGTTTGACTTCTTCGGTGTGACTACCGCCGCATCGCTTGACTCGTCGCCATCGTTGGCATCTGATTCACCAGGTCCAAAGGATATGCGCAGCGACGAGCGCTTCTTGCTCTTGCCCAACGCTGGTCGCTTGACTACCGATACTACACCGTGAGTTAGCACGGAGCGCCTACGAAGGTCAGAAAGAGGAGCTGACAGTTTGCGACAAGGTGCAGACTTACCAGGCTTCGGTGCTTCGTTCTGTGAGCTGTTTGCGCTATCTCCTGAATCGTCGTCGTAAGCGCCAATCTTGCGCGCGACGCGGCCAGATCCTGCTCGCTTCATGCCTGGCGATTGTTGTGTGTGCGAACGAAATAAAGTTGTGAGGTGGAGTTGAGATTCGAGGCTTCCGTCTTCACGAGATCAATTACTAGCGTGGTTTCCGTCGCCAAGAATCCTCGAAAACGCCCGCAGGTGCTACTCGACAACTCAAGCTTCTATATCAGCGCAACACCCACCTCTGCCCGAATTTCGATCTTCACCGGAGCGTCGCATAATTCACATCCGTCAACATGCCTCAAGCACAGCCCGAGTTGAAGAAGGTGCGTCTCCCGCGACCGCGAAGGTCACTCTTAAGCTAACCGTGGATAGTACCTTGAGAAGCGCGTTCTCGTCCAGCTCAACGGAAGCCGCAAGGTCATGGGTATTTTGCGCGGCTATGACGTATGTTCTCCCATCGTTGCTTCAAGGTTGTCATATGCTTACATACGGCACAGGTATACCTCAACATTGTCTTGGACGACGCGTTAGAAGAGAAGGCTGGCGGCGAGAAGGTCCGCATTGGCATGGTTGTCATTCGTGGAAACGCTGTCGTCATGCTCGAAGCGCTCGACCGCATCAACCAGGACGTTCCCAAGATCGGCCGATAAACCTGAAATACCCCCAAGCACACACCCCGAGCGCGGCAATCGAGATACGACCGAAGCGAAGGCGTGAGGCTATGCAATGAGAAGGTAGAGACAGACAGGATTTAAAAGTCTTGGTGGTAGACGAGACGGCATGCATGGCGTTCAGGCGAAATACTTTATGGGTATGCCTCCCCAGTCCGAGCCCAGAGGAGGTGGAGAGAAATCGAAACTGTGTTGACGCAGAACCCATATTAGGGCGACACAAATGATACCATATCGCACGATCTTACTTGAATTGAATTGGCGGATGGGTGCCAAGAGATTCGCGGATACAAAAGTGAGGGTAACAGCAAGCTATCGAAATACATTGATACCACTGACCTTCTCTCCATGCTGTGTGTTGCTTAGTGTTGTTATTCTCCCAATAGGATCACGAGGGGAGTCAATGGTTCCGCAGAGTCTAGGAAATCATCTTAAATGCCATGGACTTGATTCACTGACAGTGGACCAACATGTGCGACAGAACTGCGCCTTTACCGTTTGCTAGCCCCGTGGATAACACATTCCAAGTCCTGCTCGCTCTATGCATAATAGCTTCTCCCGGTTCGGGCATGACACACTGTCGTAGGAGCCATGCTCTCAATCTGCGCCGTCGCTCATGCTTCCTTTTCCCCAGAATCGAACCTCTCACTACACACCCAACGCCTCAACTCTCAACATATGCACTGTCCCCTCAATCCTTTCACTGCGCCGGAACATTCGCCGCCGCCTTCTCCCCCTTCGTCTTCTTCTTATCCTCCACCAACTCAATATTATCCTCAGGAATCTCCTTGTACTTCTCGACCAAAAACTCCTCAATATCCTCACTCAAATCGCCCTGCACCGTAATCTCCTCGCCGCCACCGGGCAACTTGGTCACACTTGCGCCCGTCGCGAACTTCTTGCCGAAATCCTTGGACACCTTTTTGATGTCCAGCCCGAACGCTTCGAGCCCGGAGACGGCGGTCACGTACTTGCGCTTGTTGCGCTCGATGCGTTTGATGATGATCTTGGAGGAGGCGCGGGTTTCGGCTTCGCGTTTCTCGGCGGAGGCGGCTTTGTTGGCTTTCTTTACGGCGTCTTTTTCCGCGCGCTTTTGGGCTTCGACGGAGAGCGAGGAGAGGTTTTGGGCTAGTGCTTCTGTGAAGGTGTTAGAGTTTGCTTTCTCAGGCCAAGAAGAGATCGCGCTGTGTGGGGTGTCGGCGAAAGGGTAGGTGTGGGTGGGCATACCTTGCGAGTACAGCTTCTGGTGCATGTCCGGGTGCTTATCTGCGAGCCATTCTTCGCACTTCTTCGTTGTGCCTCCGAACTCGCAGTACTGTTGAGCGAGTCTGTTAGTCTATGCTGGCGCTTGACGCGTGCCCGGTGTCGTACCTACTTCTGCTGGTAGTGTGCATACTGCTTCGTGTTAGCGGACATCTGAGGGGTGAGATCGAGCTGTGTCTGACCTCCGCAGTATGTGACTTGGTTTGGTAATGTGTCTGCCATGGCGTGGGTTTGTTGTCTTTGGGTTTGGAGCTCTGGTTGAAGCTGGAAGTTGTGATGTGAGACGCGAGAAAGCATTTGGTGGGGCAACTGGCGCGGGGTTCACGAACGACGTAAGTGCAGGGGTCTCTCGTGACAGTACCTCACTTCACAGCATCTCAAGATTATGGACTGAAGATGTCATTTGTAGAGGAATTTGCTTGAAGGCTTGAATGGTTATCTGATGTTCGTCTAAACTATTCGACTGCAGGTTCGGTGCAAGCCGGCTGGAGCAAGTCCTTCATTACGACCTTGATCAATACCAGCATGCCACAAAAGTTGACGTGAGCTGCGTCTACAAATCGCAATATGATAATGCTGTATGTAGACAGCGCTGAACTCCGCTGAACGTCGGTCTGATACCCATGTGTCCTGCGCCTTCTCAGGTCATGTCATGAAGTGCTTCACGCTACGGACATCACCACTTCCATCCTAGACAAGTTCTTCACACTCACACTCAGAGCCCCTTATTGGCCTGGCTGCTGAACGACTTGCACATTGTTCTTCTTCTACAATGATCGTCAGCATTCACATCAGTCCTGGACAACTCCACTAGACATACCTTCCACTTCTCCATCTCATCCTGTCTTGTCTTGTACTGCTTGACAAGTTCCTCGAGCGTCTTTTTGAGACCATCCTGGTTCGTCTGCAGGATTGGCACAATGTCTGCAACAGTCCGCTCAGTGAGCACGCCGTTGATCATGCGGAAGCATTTGCGGTCTCCAGGAAGGGGCTCTAATGTCTCCAAAACAAGCCTGTAGAATGTCAACAAAAGTCACATATGCTGACGAGACTTTGAGGAAGCATGAGAACTGCTAAGAATTGACCGTTGAATGAAAGACATACTTGTGCTCTTCTGTCTCTTGCTCAATATCACCAATCTTTGAGGCGATGTTTTGCAGTGTCGTCTTGTAGTTTTGGTATGTGGTCTGTAGCTCTGTGACTTATTAGTACAGTCGAAAGAACGAACGATCTCCGACACATACGTTGCTGCTTGTCCAGCTGCGCTTTTGACGCCATCTTGAATTTGCCGTGTTGCGGTGTTGTTGCACGCGGTTGCGGGGAGAGCTCGGTGGTCGCAAAATTTCAAGGCGCAAACACAACTTGCAACACCTAGAAACGCGAACAAGCAAATGTAGCAAACGCTTTTAATACAAGGGATTCTCTTCGCTGCAAATCTCTCACTTCAGATCTTGGGCTGTCAGCAGTGTGATGTGCAATTGAGCGGCCGCGGTGCATGGACCAAGTGTACTTCACGAAATCTTGAGATGCCGATTGGATAGCTTCGGCATCTTCTTCGAGATCGAGCTTCACGCCACTGCTCGAACGAATCCACGCTCTACTCCCTCTCCCAAACCCTGACAAACTCTCATCGAATCGCGCGCCCACAATGCATCCCCACCTCCACACCGAGGAAGTCCAAAAGAGTACGCCCCCCTTCTCCAAAACCTACCTTACCCACCACTTCCTTACCACCTCTCTACACAACCTCCGCTCTCCACACAACCACTGACCCTCTTTAGGCTGCGCCGAAGTCGTCGCCGCCCTTGACGAATGCCATGCCCGCGGCTTCCTGTGGAAAGTAACCGGCAACTGCACGGACGCGAAATACAAAGTCAACATGTGCCTGCGCGGGCTGCGGCTAGAGAAGACACGGCAGAACCGCGAGGCGGCCAAGGAGAAGAGGGAGCATATCAAGAAGGTCTGGGCGGAGCTAGATGAGGGGAAGTTTACGGAGCAAGAGAGGGCGGAGCGGTTTCTGGGGAAGCAGGAGAACATGGGTATGAGCGAGGAGAAGAGCGTTTGAAGAGCCGAGTGCGGAGGGAGGAGGTTGCGTGTGAGAAAAAAGGCGGAACTGGTTGCATTGGGCTGGAGTTTGGGAGGGATTTGTATACTATGGGTTTTGGGGTGTGTATCATGGCGTTACAAGGATCACTCCGTATCCTCATTGCGATTCTGCGCGCACAGAGTGGACACTGCGGGCTCTGTAGGTCTACGCAAGGAACATTGATATATTAACATGTTCTCACTCCAGCGCTTTCTACTCACAACTTCGCCTTCCCGTCTTTAGTATGTCCCCTCTTATACTCCTGCACTAGATCCCACGCAACCTCCGCATACGGCTTCATCATATCCCCATAGTCCTTCGCCTGCGCACTACTCGCCTGGCGCACCGCATACCGCGCCGCAATACCCTGCATGATAATTGTGTTCCTGTACGTCGCAAATGCATCGCCCCACGTGAGATCGGGTCGAGGATCCCAGCCCGCGACCTGCGAGTACCACTCGATGAGCTGCTCGCGAGACGGCAGTCCGGGGGTTGCGCCGGGCTTGAAGCCCTCGTGTGCGCGGCCGACGGACTTTGCTTTCTCACTTGAGGCGGTCAGGTAGGGTGAAAGGAGGTTATTCAGATCGCTCAGGGGATGTCCGATGGTGCTCATTTCCCAATCTAGGATGCCGATTACGCGCGGTTCGGTCTTGTGGAAGACGACGTTGTCGATCTTGTAGTCGCCATGCACGAAGGTGCCTCTGTCGGGCGGCTGGGTCGCTGGGTCGCTGAAGAAGGCGACCATGTCGTCTTGGTGCGGAATCTTGCCGACAGGCAAACCAGTTTCTTTGTCTTTTGTTGCGGCTTGGGCCTGGGAGATAGTGTTGAAGGTTGCGATTTGCCGGTTGTAGAAGCCTGTGGGTTTGCCATAGGTGGAGAGGTTCACGGATGAGGGGTTCACGCGGTGGAATTTGGCGAGAGTTGTGATTGCAGAGTGCCACCTGGGGAAGTCAGTATAACATAAAGTGAGATCTGAGCGGGGACTTGAACAGACATCTTGGTGCGCTCCTCGGGGGTTACGCCTGGGATTGCGGGGTCCTCGAAGATACGCCCGTCGAGGAACTCCATGATGTAGAAGTCGCTGCCTACTACACTTTCATCCTGGCAGAGTGCATAGGCTATGGGCACTGGTACATCGGTCTTTTCGAGAGCATGGATGATTCGGTACTCGCGGTCAACCTTGTGGGCTGTCTACACGGTGTCAGTGTAGCCCAAATAAATCTTTGGTTGACAAACCTTTGAGAGAAGCTTGCCCGGAGGCTTCTTCCTCATGACAAATTTCTTGCCATTCTTGTCTGTGAGTTGATATGTTGGGTTTGACTGCCCATAGCCGAACTGCAACGCATTAGCTCGTGTTGTCGTGTGCTTCCGATTGACGTACCTGCTTCACATCAACGGGCACAGTAATCTCAGGCACATGCGCCTTTATGTACCGCTCTAGTGAGGCTACATCTATAGGTTGTCGTACGTTGCCGGCCATTGTGTGGAGCTGATAAAGGTGGACATTTTGGGGCGCGCGGAGGTGATGTAGTTGCTGCAGATGTCAAGTTACCGAGGCATGCCAGAAGCTGGGGTCGATCTCCGGTCCACTTCGGTGCCGACTCGACCAAGTTCGAATTGGAGGAACCATTGCGAAGGACCTCATAACATACATACATCCAAATTCTCTTTTGATATTACTACAATGTTCTGTTTGATTTTGCTGTGGTTAGAACAGGGCTCTGGTGTTCACGCCGTATATGAACATGAAGCGATTACTTTGAAATGCTGTCGATAACTCAAGTCACTGCAGTAACTCGAAACTCACTGCTGGATACTTCGCATAGTCGTCGCCTTCCATGCAGACATTCATGGATCGTCAAGTGACGAAGTAACGATGAAAAGACCAACACGTGAGCACGCGTCAAATTGCTTCTGTTCGCGTCGCGTCTGCATCAAGAAGTGGAAAGCTAAGTGCGCCATGCATGCAGCTATTGTTGACTGCTTGTTTACCGAAAGCGCCTCTTTCCTTGAGTTGTTGATCAACATCTGAGCAAGACAAAGCCTGTTCCCATCTACAAGGCTTATCATAGTAGCAGTTCTATGGCTCTGGTAGCGAACGCTTGGTATGCACTCGTCCCGCGTCCTTGAAAGCACAGGCTTCGTGTCACGGCCCCAGATAGCGTCCGCGATTCAGATCTGGCGTCATAAGATCTGGGCAGTTTTTGCAGTAACTGAACACATAAACAATGGCCGGTGTGGACTCTGTAGAACATAGTGAATACAATTGTGACAGAAAGTAAACAAACATGGCGGCTTGAGTGTGTTCCAAGGTTGTAAGCTCAAGGATCATCTTGGTTTCACGACTGTGGTTGGTCGTGGTCGGGCAGCAACCACCGCCGCACCCTCCTTACCCCTGCTCATCAACAAATACATGGCAACCCCAACACACGAAACCTTGTGGAACGGCAACAGCGTCGCGCACTACTCAAGCCAACATGTCAGGCTTTGGTAGCTCCATTTCGACCCCGCGCCGTCTGAGGCCAAATCTGCGCCCGGCAGAGTCGTCCCCTAATCTATCCTTCTCTGCCAGCTCGATTGCACGACAAGCCTCCCTCAGCGCACTGACCGGCGGCGCATCGCCCTCACCCAACAGCATGGCAGATGGACAGGACATTGATATTGGCGACTCGGTGGATGTGCCGGGTGGCATGCACGGTGTAGTCAAGTTCGTTGGTAGCATTCGTGGCAAGAAAGGTGTCTTTGCAGGCGTCGAATTGAGCAGGGCCTTTGCGTCGCGAGGCAAGAACGACGGCGCCGTTGATGGCACACAGTACTTCACAACCACCGTTCCGGGCTCCGGCATCTTTCTGCCTGTTCATCGCGCACTCAAGCGCTCATCAGGCACCTCGGACGACTTTATACCAACACCCACGACCCCCTCCTACGCGAACAACAACTTCAGTCTGTCCACCACAGAGAAGCCCAATTTCAGTCCCAACACGCCCTCTGTGTCCAAATCCCAGTTCTCGCAATCGCTCGGTCCCGGCGCTCGTGCACGACGACCCTCGCTACCGCGCCCCGAATCCCCGCTTCGCAAAGCCTCGAATCTAGCTCCTCCAACACCGGGACGCACCGGCAGTGTCACACCTTCGCAGTTCTCGAAGAGTGCTATTGGAGCACCGCCGAGGTTCGCTAGTCCCGCGCCTTCGCGAACTGCTGGTGTACAGAAGCCACGAACACCAGGCCCTCCATCACGACCATATTCGCGCAACACCAACTCTCGCCTTGGCCAACATGATACAATCGACGAGGACGGCGAGGTCACACCAAACGGTGCAGCACGCACCAGCAATGATTCCATGGCAAACTTCAAGTCCAGTCGCATGGGTAGTCGGCCGACCTCAACTCCCAATGCTGAAGTGCAGCGGTTGAACAAGATCATACAAGAGCGCGACAAGCAGCTGGAGGAGCAGGCGACAGCGCTCACGGACATGGAAGCAACACTTGCGGAGATCCAAAGCCTCATGCCTGAAGGCGGCTTTGAGCGCGAACCTGCTGAGTCGAATGATGTGCGGGAGCTGCGGTCTATGCTGAGGGACAGGAACGACAAAATTGCCATGCTTACTGCTGAGTTTGATGCACATCGAGCAGACTTCCGAAGCACAATTGATACGCTGGAACTGGCGAGCACAGAGACTGAGAGAGTGTATGAGAAGAAGGTCGATGAGATGCAGGCTGAACTGATGGAACTCCACTCTCGCAACGAAGATGTCGAAACTGTAGCCATGCAGCTGAAGCAGCTCGAAGAGCTGGTACAAGAACTAGAAGAAGGCCTTGAGGATGCTCGAAGAGGTGAAGCTGAAGCTCGAGGTGAGGTGGAGTTCCTGAGAGGCGAGGTCGAGCGAGGTCGATCTGAACTCAGGCGGGAACGTGAGAAGGCTGCGGAGGTGTTGAAGAGCGCCAACAATATGGTGGATGGACCAGCTCCAGCTGGGCAGCGAGAAATCGAACAGCGAGACGATGAGATCCGGGGACTCAAGGCGATCATCCACTCCTTGAGCTCTGGCGTTCCAGAAGACCACGGTCGTTCTCCTCTCTCGCGAAAGGGCTCCTCCGTCGACCCTGAAGAACTCAAGACTGCACAGGCTACTGCAGAGCGTCTCGAGCGTGAAAAGGAAGAGCTACGTGGACTTGCTGAGAGAAAAGCCTACCGAGAGGAGGAGTTGGAACGCGAAATTGAGAAACTGAAGAGTCAGATTGGCTCCACTGTACAGCGCGAGAGCGTCATTAGTAATGCGGTCTCGGAGCACACAGTGAAGCAGGAGCCGCGATCGACAGCAAGAGACTCTAAAGATACTGTCAGCAGCTGGCGAGCTGCGCCAGCAGCCCGCCGCGACCCACCAGCAACTCTGGAGCCTATGGTAGAATCCGATGGTCGCTCGTCCGCCGCGGATAGTGTGCTATGGTGTGAAATCTGCGAGACTGGTGGCCACGATATCCTCAACTGTTCCGCTATGAGCGGCGATGCATCGCAGAAGGGAGAATCTCACAGCGACAAAGATGGCGTGGTTGAGGCACTGAGAAACCTCTCAGTATCCTCCGACCACGCTCGACCAGCAGGATTGACACCAACAAAGTCCCCTGGCAATGCTCCTACAACACCTTTGCCTATCCCGTCATTCAACCACTCAAACTCTTCACTAGTACCGCCGAAAGGCGCTGCTGTGGCGGATCCAGACAAGTGGTGTGCATTGTGTGAGAACGAGGGCCACGATGTCACCGAGTGCCCGAATGAAGATGCCTTTTGAGCGGGAGACTGTATAGATGGGTTCCTTTCCAGCGATGATATCCAGGGTCGTTCGCTGCGTTGAGATCGCTGCGTCTTCTTTATTCCTAATGCTGATACCCAACTCCTACCGATATCATGACCTTGGTTCAACGATGTGACCGCTGAGACCAAACTATGTCGTTATGACAGAATGTACTACAATGCAAGTGATGCGGAGTTTGGTGGGTCCCACGTGACCGTGTCGGCCTTGAGCTCGATCTATCATAAAAGTTCTCGGACGCCGCACGTACTTGCCATCCAACGCAGGGCGCGCCCCGCAATCCACTCTCTACATCGACGACCTCTCTTCCTACAGGTGCTGCACGTACATAATAGCAGCCGGTTATCCCACGCGTAGACTCAATTGTCGCTGCACGCCACTGCACGGCATCACCTAGAACGCGCAAGGCGCACGAGTACGCGACAACACCGGCATCATGGCGCAGAACCCCAACAACCTCGCGCAGTTCAAGTATGCGGCCATGTCCAACCTGGTCCTCCAGGCGGACCGTCGTTTTACTTCGCGCCGTCCCGACGAACACACCGGTGATCCAGAATCACTCGCAGGGCGCATCAACATCCGGGATATGGGAGGGAGGACTGCGCAGGACAAGGCGCCCACACAAGCGAAGAAGCCCAAGGGATTAGGCGTCGAGCGAGGGAGTCTTACGGAAGGCGGCGACGTCCTCGAACGCGAGCAGCGCAAGCGGAAGAGGGACGATGGAACAAGCGCCTTCGGCGCCACTGCTGCCGCAGACTTCAACATTGAGGGCCTCCGGTATAAGCCGCGAACACCGGCGACGCGCAACACGTTCGAGCTTATCACGACCATCGTGAGCAAGGCTCTTGGCGATGTCCCTGTGTCAACCACCAGAAGTGCTGCCGATGCGGTCCTCGAGTACCTGAAGGACGACACGATGAAGGACTTCGACAAGAAGAAAGAGGTGGATGACCTCCTCGGTAGCTCGATGGGCGCAAAGGAGTTCAATGAGTTGGTCAACCTGGGCAAGAAGATCACAGACTACGATGCGCAGGACGATGACGAGGATGGTGACGAGGCAATGGCGGACGCTGATGGCGCTGAAAACGACGACAATCAGGGTGTAGCCGTTGTGTTCGACGACGAGGAGGACGATGAAGAGGCGCAGACATTCGAGGTGCGCGACGCGGACACATCAGACGAAGAAGACGAGCAGGAAACAGCTGTTGAGCAGATTGGTATCGATCAGGAGGACATCGCAGACACAGAAGAGGTGATCGTCCAAGGCGACGCAGCAGCTTCGGCAGACCGCAAGAACGGCGCCGATCAGCTCATACCCGCACACGAAATCGACGCATATTGGTTACAACGGCAGATCGGAGAAGTCTATGAGGATGCGCACACACAGCAAGAGAAGACAAGAGATGCGTTACAGATCTTGGCAGGTATTGCAGAAGACGGCGAGGAGAAGGAGCTGCGCGAGATCGAGAACGACCTCATGGAGCTGTTTGACTACGAGCACCACGAGCTCGTCGCGAAACTCGTCCTGAACCGCGATCGCGTTGTCTGGGTGACACGCTGGAGGCGCGCAGCTGAAGACAACGACGAGCGGACAGCTGTTGAGCGGGAGATGAGAGCTGCGGGTCAGCAACAGATCCTCCAAGAGCTTCGCGCAAGAGAGACGGGCGTAAAGACAGAGGATGCAGGCAAGGGCAAGATGGGCTTCGACAAGTTGAAGGACCTCAGCCTTCCGGACTCCAAGGACGTAGACATGGAAGATGCGCCCAAGCCTGATGGTATCGTTGGTGGGTTGCAACCCAACAGCCGTCTGGTCAACCTCGAGAACATCGTCTTCGACCAGGGTAACCATCTTATGACTAATCCCAGCGTCAAGCTACCACAAGGATCTACACGGAGAACGTTCAAGGGCTACGAAGAAATCCATGTTCCTGCGCCGAAGGCGAAACGCGACCCGAATGAGCGACTTATGCCTACTTCTGAGCTTCCAGACTGGGCACGGGTAGGCTTCGGAAGCTCCAAGTCTCTCAATCGTATTCAGACAAAGTGTTTCCCTACGGCTTTCAACGACGATGGCAACATGCTTATTTGTGCTCCTACTGGTTCTGGTAAGACGAACGTTGCGATGCTGACCATGCTTCGCGAGATTGGCAAGCACCGAAACGCAGAGACCGGCGAGATCGCGCTTGACGATTTCAAAATCATCTACATCGCTCCCCTCAAGGCTTTGGTTGCAGAACAGGTCGGCAACTTTGGCAAACGCTTGGAGCCTTACGGCATCAAGGTCTCCGAGCTTACGGGTGATCGCCAGTTGACGAAGCAGCAAATCGCCGAAACTCAGATCATTGTCACTACCCCCGAGAAGTACGATGTCATCACTCGCAAAGCCACCGACACCAGCTACATCAACCTCGTCAAGCTTATTTGTATCGATGAAATCCATCTGCTTCACGATGAACGCGGTCCAGTCATCGAGAGCATCGTCAGCAGGACCCTTCGCCGAAGTGAACAGACCGGTGACCATGTCCGTATTGTCGGTCTCAGTGCAACACTGCCCAACTACCGAGATGTCGCAAGCTTTCTCCGGGTCGACGTAGACAAAGGTCTGTTCCATTTCGATGGCACCTTCCGACCTTGTCCTCTGAAGCAGGAGTTCATCGGTGTTACAGACAAAAAGGCTATCAAACAGTTGAAGGCCATGAACGACGTCTGCTACACGAAGGTCCTTGAGCAAGTCGGCGAACACCGCAATCAGATGCTGATCTTCGTGCACTCGCGAAAAGAGACGGCGAAAACAGCGAAGCATATCCGCGACAAGGCCCTGGAAGAGGAGACAATAGGCAAGATCCTGAGATCAGATGCCGCTAGCCGAGAGATTCTGAGAGAAGAGTCAGAGTCTGTACAGAACGCTGACCTCAAGGATCTCATGCCCTACGGTTTCGGTATCCATCACGCTGGTATGTCACGAGCGGATCGCTCGACAGTTGAAGATCTGTTCGCGGATGGTTCTATCCAAGTCCTCGTTTGTACAGCAACACTGGCTTGGGGTGTCAATTTACCCGCTCATACCGTCATCATTAAGGGTACACAAGTCTACTCTCCCGAGAAGGGCAGCTGGGTCGAGCTGAGTCCGCAGGACGTGTTGCAGATGCTGGGTCGTGCTGGCCGACCCCAGTACGACACTTATGGAGAAGGTATCATTATCACCACGCAGGCTGAGATCCAGTACTACCTATCCCTGCTGAACCAGCAACTGCCGATTGAATCACAACTCGTCAGCAAGCTGGTTGACAATCTCAACGCTGAGATTGTCTTGGGGAATGTCCGCAATCGAGATGAAGGTGTTGATTGGCTAGGCTACACTTACCTCTTCGTCCGAATGCTGCGATCGCCAGCCTTGTACCGGGTTGGTCCGGAGTACGAGAACGATACCGTGCTGGAACAAAGACGAGTGGATCTTATCCACGCAGCAGCACACATCCTGGAAAAGTGCAGCTTGATCAAGTACGACAGGAAGACCGGAGCGCTGCAGGCAACAGAGCTCGGAAGGATTGCGTCCCACTACTACATCTCGCACAACTCCATGATGACGTACAACCAGCACATTCAGCCCGGTATCACCGCCATCGAGCTGTTCCGAGTGTTTGCACTCAGCGAGGAATTCAAATACATCCCTGTTCGCCAGGACGAGAAGCTCGAGCTTGCCAAACTCCTTGGGCGAGTGCCTATCCCTGTCAAGGAGGGTGTAGAGGAAGCACAAGCGAAGATCAACGTCCTCTTACAAGCATACATCTCGCGTCTCAAACTTGAGGGTTTGGCGCTTATGGCGGATCTGGTGTACGTCACACAATCTGCAGGCCGTATCTTGCGAGCTATCTTCGAGATCTGTCTCAAGAAGGGCTGGTCGCAGGTCGCAAAGCTGGCTCTCGATATGTGCAAGATGGCCGAGAAGCGCATGTGGCCTACCATGACACCGCTGCGCCAATTCCCTACCTGCCCGCGAGACATTGTACAGAAGGCCGAGCGAATCGACGTCAATTGGTCAAGCTACTTCGGTCTTGATCCTCCCAGCATGGGCGAGCTTCTGGGCATGCCTAAGGCTGGCAAGGTCGTGTGTCAGCTCGTTGAGAAGTTCCCCCGCCTTGAGATTGAAGCGACACCTCGACCGGTTACCAGGTCACTACTCAAGCTCGAGCTTGTGGTAAGACCCGACTTTGTCTGGGATGACGCACTTCACGGGACTTCTGAGGCCTTTTGGATCCTTGTAGAGGACTGCGATGGTGAGCAGATTCTGTTCCACGACCAGTTCATCCTCCGTAAGGACTACTCGCAGGGCGAGATGAACGAGCATCTTGTCGAATTCACGGTACCGATCGACGAGCCGATGCCACCAAACTACTTCATCACTGTACTGTCAGACCGATGGATGGCGTCGGAGACTAAGCTAGCTGTGTCTTTCCAGAAATTGATCCTGCCAGCCAAGTTCCCGGCGCATACGCCCACGCTGGACTTACAGCCGCTGCCCGTTTCAGCATTGAAGAGGAAAGAGTACATGGCCTTGTACGAAGACATCAGCCGCTTCAATCGTGTTCAGACACAAGTCTTCAACTCGCTGTACACCACTGACGACAACGTCCTGGTCGGAGCCTCTGCAGGTATTGGCAAGACTTTCTGCGCTGAATTCGCCATACTGCGCCATTGGGCTAGCGATGCTGAGGGCCGTATTGTGTACCTCGCGCCATTCCAGGAGCTCGTCGACAACCAGTACAAGAACTGGAACTCACGGTTGTCTGGCCTTGGAGGTGGAAAGGATGTTGTCAAGCTGACAGGCGAGACCACAGCGGATTTGCGACTCCTCGAGAAGGGTGATCTAATCCTTGCTACCCCATCCCAGTGGGACTCTATCTCGCGTCAGTGGCAGCGAAGAAAGAACGTTCAGACAGTTGCTCTTCTGATTGCCGATGAACTGCACATGCTGGGCGGCGCCAATGGACATGTTTATGAAATTGTAGTCTCACGCATGCAGGCTATGGCAGCGCAGCTTGAGTCCAAGCTGCGTGTTGTCGGTCTCAGTGTATCTCTGGCCAACGCACGAGACATTGGCGAGTGGATTGGCGCTACCAAGCACACAATCTACAACTTCAGCCCTGGTGTCCGCGCAGTACCGCTCGAACTGAAGATCCAGACATTCACCATTCCCCACTTCCCATCATTGATGATGGCAATGGCACGACCAACATACACTGCCATTACGCAGACGTCACCAGACAAGCCCGCAATGGTCTTCGCGCCCAATCGCAAGCAGACCCGCTCTTCTGCTGCGGACCTATACGCTGCTGCTGTTGCGGACGATGAGGACGATCGATTCCTCAATGCACCTTTGGAGGACATTCAACCCATCTTGGAAAAGATCAATGAGCATTCTCTGGCGGAGTCGCTTACACACGGCATTGGGTACTTCCACGAGGCACTCAACTCCTTTGACAAGAAGGCCGTGCAGCATCTGTTCAAGGTTGGAGCGATACAAGTTCTAATTGTGTCACGCAACTCGTGCTGGGAGATCGACAGTAGCGCTCACCTGGTCGTTGTACAAGGTACACAGTTCTTCGAAGGCCGCGAGCACCGCTATGTGGACTACCCCATCAGCGAGATCCTTCAGATGTTTGGTAAGGCTGGCAGGGTCGGTCAGGACAAGTCAGCAAAGGGTGTCCTCATGCTGCCAGCTGTCAAGCGGGACTACTTCAAGAAGTTCCTCAACGAGGCGCTGCCTATCGAAAGTCACCTGCACGACTACCTGCACGATGCCTTCGTTGCTGAGATCAGTGCGAAAACAATCGAGTCAACACAAGAGGCCGTCGACTGGTCTACGTACACCTACTTCTACCGCCGCCTGCTTGCCAACCCAAGCTACTACAACTTGCACGACACCTCGCACGAGGGCCTGAGTGCCCACTTGTCCGAGCTCGTCGAGCAAACACTGAAGGAGCTCGCGGAGGCCAACCTCATCGAGCACGATGAAGAGGAAGACTCAATCACGCCCCTCAACCCATGCATGATTGCGGCGTACTACAACATCTCCTTCATCACCATGCAGACGCTCATGATGTCGCTCAACGGCCGCACAAGCCTCAAAGGCGTCCTCGAAATCATCACCGCCGCCACCGAATTCGAAGATATCCAAATCCGCCGCCACGAAGACCACATCCTGCAGCGCATCTACGACCGCGTGCCCTACAAGATGCAAGAACCCAACTTTGAGACCCCGCACTTCAAAGCCTTCGTCCTCCTGCAAGCCCACTTCTCCCGCATGCAGCTCCCCATCGATCTCGCTAAGGACCAGGAGACCGTTGTCCGCAAGGTGCTCAACATCCTCAGCGCGTCCGTCGATGTCCTCTCCTCTGAGGCTCATCTCAACGCCATGTCCGCCATGGAGCTCAGCCAGATGGTCGTCCAGGCAATGTGGCAGAAGGACTCGCCGCTCAAGCAGATCCCGCACTTCGACGGCGACGTCATCAAGGGCGTGTCGAAGTTCGGCATCAACGACGTCGACGACTTCATCAACGCCATGGACGAGGACGAGAACCCGGAGTACAAGAACCTGATCAAGGCGCTGGATGTCGATCAAAGACAGCTCGCGGATATCGCGAATTTCACAAATACGTACTACCCCAACATCGATCTCGAGCACGAACTCGTCGACCCCGAGTCCATCGCTTCAAACACCCCTAGTCAGCTCCGCGTCCGCATCTCGCGCAACATCGACGAGGACGACGAGCTGCCTACTTCCGTGCACGCACCGTTCTACCCCGCTGAGAAGAGCGAGAGCTGGTGGCTGGTTGTCGGCAGCCAGAAGGAGCATACCCTGCTTGCGATCAAGAAGGTTACCGTACCGAGGAAATTGGAGACAGTGCTTGAGTTTACGCTTGAGAAACCGGGAGAGCATGAATTGACGCTCTATCTGGTTAGCGATAGTTATTTGGGGGTTGATCAGGCGCCGACGTTCAAGGTCAATGCTGCAGAGGGGATGGAAGAGGATAGTGAAGAGGAGGAAGAGGAGGAGTAGAGAAGATGTGTATATGTTTGATCGTTTGGCGTTGAGGGTTGGTTGGAAGGTGTAGAATAGCATTTTTTGCGCATGTCGAAAAGTATAAAGACAGTTCCCTTTTGAGGTCTTTCATACTACGTGCCGTCTATCACCTTTTCCACTGCTATGACCTTGACTCGTTGTTCCACGCTCAGCGCAGCCTAGACTATCATCCTGGCTCCCTCAGTCAAGCAGCCTCAACCACACTGCAAACGTAATTGACCAGCGGAGGATGTATGTGCTGTATTTCTACGGTGAAAGCCTGCTTTCCGCACGTATCTGACCGCAGGTTTGGGTAAGAGCAAGGAGGTTCCTGAATTCGGCGGCGGATCCGTAGCGGAAAGGGGTTGGCAGTGAGACGGCAGCGGGCATGTGAAGAAGAAGCTCCTCATTACGCCGCTCTCACGATCGCCCAAGAGGGAGCGCCGGCATTGCAAGGCTTGTTGAGGTGCTGATGGTTACGTCAGTAAGGCATTCGCCTTAACAATACCAGCAAAATGATCAGGATTTTGGGGGATGTCTAAGGCTGGCTTAAGAGCCCTCAGTGATCTAACAGCAGCTCTGAAGACTACGACATCTCCTAGGCACAAATTAATGTCGTGACCATACACTCATAAGAATGGCGCCAAAGAGCTTTGCCGATCAGGTACTCTGCTCCTCTAGATAGTGCCGCCTTACAAACGTTGATCTTGTTACGACCGTTCAAATGACCCTCAAGGTCTGATCGCGTTATGGTGTCGTGATCTCCTGCAAGTGCGCCGACTCCCCAACGAACGGATAATTCCTGTACCCGTCGAAAGCTACAACGTCCAGCTCTTCCACTCTAAATCCTTTCAACATGCGAACCTACAGTTGTCAGCATCCAGCTTGATCTCGAAGCGAGGGCGAACGTACATTCAAGCCGACCAGATCCGGCAACTCCTCCCCCATCGTCTTCAGCCTTGGATCGAACCACACACTGCTCCCGCACCTCCCACAGAACTGGTGCAGGAGCTGTTTCTGCCCAAAACTGTGCGACTTCAATGCATCCTCGCCTTGATGTATAATCAAATCTTGTTTCCGCGGATACAGTAGCAGATAGCCGTTCTTTGTGCAGATGGTGCAGTTGCAACTCCCTACCTTCTGTAACGGGAGAGGTGGAGAGAGTGTCACGGTGTACTGGACAGCTCCGCAGTGGCAACTCGCGGGATGTGTGGAGGTGTGCGCGGGATCGAAAGTGGGAAGACTGGCGAGAAAGGCAATCTGGAACTCGTTTGGAGGAGCCATCAGGATAGATAGGTCAATTTGGATATAGGAGTGTAGGCGATGATATACTATATTGTCAAAAAGAAATGGTTTGAAGGGTTTTGAGGAGTGTCCAAAATCCGTCGTATCGAGGGGCCGCTCCGGCTGACAGGTCCATTTCAGGTCATCTGAAGAGGGTCAGCATTCCACCCACGAATGAAAAGAGCAAGAAAGCGAGCTTGGCTAAGATGCAAGTCGGCGATGAACTCAGCTTATCATGCAATGCAAAAACGTCCAATTATTCTGCTAATTATCACAACGTTAATATGTAGGAAACTGGGTGCAAAAAGAGTGAGGGTCTTGTAAGCACAACAAAAAAAAGAAGCCACGATCGGCAGATGAACAGCGAGGAAACCTTGCTCGAGCTTAGCAAACAATACCCACAAATCCCTCATCCTGGAGGCTGACCGCCTCGTCCAGACTGGCTACTTTCTTGTATTTCTTCGAGCTGATACTCTTGCACTGGTGCACCGTAGCACCTACGAACAAGACCGAATCACCTCTGAGGATCTCATAGTAGATGAGAACGCCAGCTGCCTTTCTGGATTCAGCAACAAGCAGCTTACATCCAGCAGGCCGAAGACGATTCTGTGTGACGATAAGATAGCGCACATTGTGCTTGCTATTCTCAGGGACCACTTCTGTGTCAAGGGCATGCGAGAGATAGACGGATGGTAGATCGATGTGTCCCGGATCATAGATGGGTACTTCGCCGCGGCGCTGACGGACACACTCGACCACAGATTCATCGCCGCCGTTGCAGTCTCCGCGGAAGCTCTGTGCGACATATTCATCCTCGAAACCAGCAGCTAGCAGCCATGCCCACTTCTTAACATCTTTGTCGCCGAAGGGGTATGTGGTAAGATACACATTGCGAATAGCTGGAGCCGGGAGGTCTACGATCCCGTCTTCTTTGCCAACCTTCTCGAGCAGTTGGGATGAAGAGCTCACATAGCGGCTTTCATACGTGAAAGGGTTTGGAAGTGGGTTATACCGGTGAGGTGATGGTGTGTAGCGACGTTGAGGTGGAAGAGGTGGCACACGACCAGCTCGCCTCGGGCGACGGTATTCCTCGTCAATAGAGTCGACGCTGTTTTGACGAACTAGCGGGGGCCTGGTGTCGCAAGTGCACTCATCGTTGTGCTTCTTTTCGTCAACAGTCGACTTAGTGTTGATGGTGCATTCACGAGCCGTCGCATCGGTCGTGTTAGGAGTTTCGTGAATGTCGGCCATCTTGATTTGGGGTGTAGAAATGGGATCGAGATCAGTCCACTCGTCGTCAATGGAAGAGCTCATGTACGCTCGAGCTGAAGAATAAGAAATGACAAATCTGGTTCTTGAAAGCGCGATAATAAAGAGCAAGCTCGACTGAATAGCGACGGTTCAAGCAGGCTTTATACGCCGCATTCCTCGCTTTGGCCGGTCAGCAGCAGCCTTTTGCCTAGCTGTACGACGGCTGCACTGTATCACTAGTCGTCATGGTGAGCTGAGATGCGGAGTTGAGTGAAGCGAGGATTGATGGTTCGCTCACAGCCTGCAGGTGTGGCGTTTCTGCCTCGTTGTTGCCTGCACCTACCAGGTTGGGCGCATACAGTAAGCGGCCTCCGCGAAAGCGTCGAGATGACCCTAAGCACATTCAGTAATCTGGCAGAATCGTAAAAGTGAAAAAAAAACGCAGATGCAATCATGTTTACTTGCCAGATTCTGGTTGAGTGGCGCGGAAGAAGTCGCCGTGGTCAACCACGCGACTGCACCCGATCACAAGTCAACCTCGTACCATATTCATTGCAGAACCTTCGGTATTCCACTGCGACACTATAGTCCTTCTGAGGGGACGAGTGTTGTTCGTAGAGAACCGTGGGCTCCAACATACCCGAAAGCATCTGATAGGTCCGCAGATGCTCGTACCGTTGAAGCAAAAGGCCAACCATGGATGGGATATCATGTGTATGTTCCGAGTTGTATCTGACGTTGTCTACCCTGGAATCATGAAGCCTTCAGCATTTTCTCTAAGAGTCTTCTTCGTCACCTACAAACCGTCTTTGTTGAACATCTTGAGGCAAGGGTTTCTTCGAATCCAGCGATGGCATCAGCAGAATGGACATCCTCACAGAATCCTTCATGTACCACTCGATTGCGATCTTCAAATTGAGAAGACTTTCCCTCGAATAGACGCCTCTCACGCTCATCCGGACCACGCCACGAGCAAGCCTTCTGGCTCAGACGGAGGCCTCATCCTCGTAATCCTCATCCACCAGCCAGAAGGCGTCTTCAACAGCCGCATATCCTCGGTCAGCTTCCTCCCGCTCAAACTCGAGTAACTCGCGAGCACTTCGACGCTGCTGATAAAGAATCTCCTCCTGGTCTGGCGCGTCTTCAATGGGTATACCCTGAGACATCTGCAGAGTGCAGCATATGCCAAAAACAGTTCCACTTCTCTGATCACAGAGCTGTGGAAGCTGAAGATTGCAGGCATATATTTGGATGGTCTTACTTACTTGCGTGGTTCAACACACCAACCATGAACCATAACAGATGTCCCATGGATCGCAAAAAGGTCTTTGGGTATTTCGATCGAGATAACGATGGATATCTGCTAGATACTGTCCAGGGGGAAGAAACAGAAAGTATAGGAGAACATGAATTCGAGGATGAAGATGACTCTGAAAACGAAAATGACGATGGAGATGAAGACGTACCAGAAGATGAAGCAGCAACTCTATATGTCGGTGGACGGTTGGATTTGTCGCTCCCTATGCAGTTCGTTGTAGTTAACGCACAAATGACGAGCAATGGACAGGGCCAAGGTCGAACTTGCAGCTGTAGATACAGCGCCTGACTGTACTGTCTGTGGCAAGTCTTTTACGACAAGAAAGGAGGGTCGTTCTGTATTTCCCTGTCAATGGTTGGCTCTCACGCCGCTGAAAAAGCTGGATACAGCACCTGTTATCTTGTACTCGCCAGGATTTCTGTCAGGTTGTAAACCATCCAGATATTGACACTAGATGCCTTTCCTTTTGGATCAAGACCTCAGGATTCAGACTGGACATCTTCGGCTATATGAGAGTGGTAGTCAATTGAGCTATGGGAGCCCATACAAACGCCTACGGTGCTACGGTTGCTGCAAGCACTTGCTTAGGGATCCGACAATTGGTCTAAGGACAGGAGAGGTCGTTCAAGCCTGTGGCGTACCGAGTAAGGATGATGTTCGTGTGGAGATTGATGAATGTTGAGCTTTGGCGATGATGATGCGCTGACAGCTAACACACTGCCCGCTGACCTTGACGGCCTGGTATGGTGTCGCCTCGGCTGAAGTTCCCGCTAAGCGCAAAAATGCAAACCTCAACCAGCCTCACCCCGAGGTCTTCACTACCGCAAAAAGAAATTGGACGCTGTGGGAATTGAACCCACGACCTTTCACAAGTTGCTATCAGATGATGCGAAGCGAAAATCATACCCCTGTGAGATTGTTAGATGTTATTCTGAACAGGAACTGATTGGATGATGCTTACCTAGACCAAGCGCCCGTTTGATAAATCGGGAATTAAAATTTGAATAAATAATGTCTTGAAACTCTGGTCCTATTCAGGAAGATGGTGGCTTGCTCTCCAGTCGATCCTTTGTTCCAGACTGCAGTTCAAAAGTGGCACGTTGATCTAGCGGATGCTTAGGCTATTCCGGCACACCCGCGTTCCCCAATAGAGGTGGTCCCGGTTCCTCTATCCAACTCCGAAGCGGCAGTGAGTGGGCCGGACAAGCAAGTACAACTACTGAACGAAGAGAGACATCACGACGATATCTGGGAAGCTTTTCTCGGAGGATGAATCCTCATCGACTGACAGTACCCCAAGATTGGGGTGGAAATCCCAACTGAAATGACACTAAGCGCAACTCCGCCTGTGGTGCGTGAGGCGCACTCATTGCAGAACCAGGCTAACGTTGCGGAGGCCGTTCTCAAAGTTACGGGCGAGTACAAGAGACTGATGGGAGCGCGCGCAGACGTCCATGATGGCGGTGATTGGATCGATTCTCATGCCAGGTACAGCCCACCTGAGGTATGTGAGATCTCGTACGAAGTGATTTCAGACACCGAAACAGTGTTCAGCGGGAGTGCCACAAAGCTTCTGGAGAAGGCACACTGGCTTGCAGAAAACGAGGGGTGAGATTACTGGCGAGGGATTTATGCGGATTTTCAGGTCTTCAGATAAAAACGAGGATTGGATGACAATGTGCAACGAGCTAGACTTTCTTTGCAGGGTACTAGAGAAACGCTAGATTGCGAATGCAGACTGATAAACATAGCCAAAGCATGATCCTGGTCAGATCACATACCTTTACCATGGATTCAGTACATACACTGATTCCCAAATGCCCACATAGACGAACATCGTAAGAGACAAGCCAGAACTTTCGGACGCAGTCAATGTTATTTTGAAGAACATTTGCCACTCACTAGTCGTCCTCGAGACTATGGTGTTCACTGAGTGGTGGTAAGTCAACCTCGCTCTCACTTCCCCTCACCACTACCTCAGGTTCGGAAACGTCAGCGGATCCGGCTGCCTACCCTCCTTGTACGCTTGCTTGGTTGCGGCCTGGAATGCCTTCATCTTTGCATTCTACCTCCTCTTTCATGCCTTCGTTCTTTGCTTCGGTCTTGAAGTACTTCACAGGCTTGACAATACGTTGGTGGTAGCCGGTGTGTTTCGCGGCATCGGCCCTCGCCTCTTCATCTGTTTGAGCAGCCTTACGCTCACGGTGCCTATCCCCAATCTGTTTATTGAGTGCGGTGAGTGTCGGAGCCAGGGCGTCGTTCGTAACCTTCTTGGGGTTGTTGCGGCACGGGCCGGACATGTTGTAGCTAACGGAGGCATTGTTGGACTTCGACCGACTCACGCATTAGCGTTGAGTACCTCCGACATCGTAACGAGCGTTGTCCAGGAGAGGCAGAAGGACATGGCTCAGCTTGGGATGTAGTACGGCAAGTACCACTTACACCGGCACCAATAAGACGCTAAGGTTCTGATTAGTGAGAATTTGGTAGAACAGCAATTTCACGTGCCTACCAGAAGATAAGAAATATCAAACGGGTTCTTTCTTTCCGTATCCCAGGATTGCGTGCTGTGAGGTGCGTTGGCTGAGACTGCGAGCAATGCGAGTGGCAGAACCGGCGTACGCGTGCTCCTTCATCTTCTGTGCTGGTGATAAGTCCGAGGTAGACTCCGGAGTCACTGCAACCAGCTGGTACTTTGCTCAGTGCTGGCTCGACAAAACACCGGAGGTACTATGTGCTGACAAGCATTCTATTCGAAGATCAGTAATACCACTGCAGGCTACGATGAGACCGAATGAGCCATCAGACATGAGTTGCTGAGGAATCTCGTGGAGACTACCATGTTCCTCTGCAAGAAGGCGGTTAGCAGCGGGTTGCGAGAATTATGCCGCCCAACGAGATATCGGAGGTATTCAATGCTGATATGTGATCGTACTGAGGCCAACGATATCTCTGTTAGCTACAACCAGATGGAGGATCCTACACGAACAGCGACATGCAAAAGACATCATCCTCATCTGGCCAACCAAACAGCGAAAACAACAAGCACGTATAACAACGGAACTGACGTCACTTTCTCCTACCACCACCTGAACATGTACGTCTATTATTAAGTTCATCTAGGAATACCTCATCTCCGCTCTAAACACCACATTACTGCGCGAGCACATTCCTCAACATAGCCAAGAAACTTGGGTGAAGTTTCTTGATCTCTTCAATCGTGGGCTTCTTCGGCTCACCCGCTCTCCTCTTGAGCTTCTCAGCTGCCCTCGCGCGGTTCTTACGCTCTGCTTCAATTGGATCGTCGTCGTCTTCATAATCCTCTTCGTCCTCCGAGTCTGTGGCGTCGTCGTCGAGTTCGAGGTCTTGGAGGTCGAGCTGGAACGTATCAGTACAGGTTATTTGATGAACGAGTTGTGGGATACTTTACCTCGTTGAGCCCAAAGTCGCTGCTCTTGAACCCTGCCATACCGCCAAGAACGGGGTCGGGTTCATCGCCCGCGCTGGCCATCTTCTGCCGTGTCTTGTCCTGGTGCCACTTCTTACGGGCCGTCTGCCACTTGATTAGGCTGTTGATCTCTCTGATCGCTTTTCGCCTGTCAATGGCGTTGGAATCCATGCCACCTTGGAACAGAGCGTTCATGTCGAGCTTGCCGCCACCACCGGGGCCGTGGCGCAGGAACTCGAGGATGCCTTCCAGCCAACCCATGAGCTGATCGAAGAGCCCGTTGTCGTGGATATGGACCTCGTGCACAAACTTGTAGAAGTTGTCTTCGTGGCGCGCGCACAAGTCGATGAAAGCTTGGACGGTCTGATTAGGGTCTGCGGAGACTTCTTGCCGCTGACAGGCTTCGATTGTCTTGATGGTGTCGTCGACGAACACAGCGAAGTCAGTGATGCTGTTGTAGACATTTGCAGACTTGTACACGCGGACGAGAGGTTCATAGAAGATTGTAAAGAGGTCGCGGAAGAGTTGAAGAGTCGTGGGCTATACTTGTTAGACGTAGTTTCCCTAATGATCGCATTTGTATGCTTACCTCCTCAATGATCTGAAGCATCATGAGCTTGTCTCGCTGTCTCAGGCACAGCTTTAGGTATTGCTTGAGATGCGCAAAGAGCTCGGCGCCCTGCCGTAAGTCCTTATCGATCTGACCAGACGCATTAGTAAGGACGCTGTTGACGCTGCGACTGCTGCTCTGTCTGCGATAAACACTGGTCGGTCTCACATTTTCGACCGCATTGTTCCATGCGACGTAAGCATTGAAAACCTTCTCCACCTGCTGAGAGCTCAGCTCCGGCCTCAAGATGTCGGACCGTAGGATTGTGACAACGATGTCAACCTGCTCGCTTTCCGCTTCTTCCCGAAGAATTGCCTTAACGTCTTCGTTCGAATCAACGTAAGCTTTGATCTTTGTGCACAGGACTTCATCCTTGATCTTGGTGGAGCCGAGGGTATCGATCGTCTTCTGTACAGAATTAACGCCATCGTTGATGGCCATACCAAAGATGCGCTGCAACAACGATCTGGCGCCAAATGGCTGCGCAAGGAATAAATCAAGAACTCCGCTCATTACCGCTGCCGGATTGGCGATCCTGATAACGTTCTTCAGCACACTGTACGGTACGAGAGAGTGTATCCGTTTGGCCTGCGCAAAAAGTTCTGGAGAGTTGTCCTCGGCCAGGAAAAGGTGGTAGATGGTAGCTGCGACTTCTATTCGCAACCACTCAGCGAACTTCTGGTACTCAGGCTTGAGTTGCGATATCGAATTCTTCACCCTGATCTCTTGGAAAAGATGCGAAAGACCGTTCCTCTCGACAATCTCTCGCCTGAACTTCTCCATGTGAATGTCAAGCTCGGCTGCTCGCTTCCGCGCTACCTCATAGAACTGCTTCTGCTCTTGTATGCGCTTCTCATCCATGATCATTCGCTTTTCGATGTCCTCCATCTCTTCCTCGTTGATCTCGATGGGATCGCGTGTGAGGAAGTCGGCCATAGCATTCGATTGCGCTATCCGCTCGTTATTCAGAAACGATCTGAGGAATGCTCGAAGCGATACGCGCTGCTCTTCGCGGTATAAGGTGCGTGACGGCTGGTAGCCAAAAGCTTCCCCTGATGCGCGAGGGGATCGCGACCCTCCAGCTCCAAGAGATGTTTGTGACGCGTTCTTCTTGTGACCGCTGCCCCAAAGGTAGCTTCGCAGGCCTCCACCACCACTATCGCTCTTCTCGTATGTGGCAGGCGCTGGCCCCTGAGTGGATACCGAGGAAATGGAACTAGCATCGTCGTCGTCCTTGCCCGAACTCAGGATGGAGTCCTTCTTGTTCTTGCGCGGAAGTGGAGGGAGCACTTTTCCGGGAAGTTCGAGCCGTATTCGTTTGTGGAGGTTGACGAAGTCCTGGTACCGTCGACCGACGTAGACTTCTCGGTCACCGCTCTGCTTGACTCTTATAAGGTATTCCTGTACTCAGTGAGCCTATACCCAGTTATCAGGAGCACCTGACCTACCGCATGTGTGTGATACCGGACGTGCTTCTTCACTGATGTGGTTCGCACGCCAGCTACGTTGACATCCCAGCCGTTAATGAAATGTCCGCTCGGTGCGTTCATGTGCAGGCCCTCCTCGTTTGCACCTCGCTCGACAATCTCCATCTCAGAGAAGCGTATCCTTTCCTCATAACCAGACGCAGTGGGTATACCAGAGACCATCATCAGCTCAACCAGCTTTTCTGCTTTCAGCGCCAACTTGCGTCGCTTTGTTTCTTCGAGGCGATCTTCGGAAGAGGAGATATCTTTGCTTGCGAACGATTCCAGAAACTGTTCAGAATTGTCCTGTCAGCGTTGACCCATATCGTCCAGGATGATGTCACCAACTCACCACTTGTAACTTGTCTTGCCAGAACTCCTTCTCCTTGGCCTTGTCGAGGAATGGGAAGTTTCGCACATGATGGACGAATATGTAGCGCAGGAGTGGGAGCTCTGAATCCTCTGGAGCGACTTCGCCGGCATCTGAACGGAAGGGTGCGCCGAAGCGCTTGAGGGCGGTCGGCGATGAGAGTTCGGATATTTCGAACTGTGTTTGCTGTGAAATGAGTTCGCGCTTGAGGTCTGCACATGTGTTAGTGACTTCTTGCAGAACTAGTGGCCCTGCTTACAATGCTCCTGCTTGCCGGTCAAGACGGAGCCCTCTGGCGGCACCGACATCATAGACGCTGTTGTGTATGCTGTGTCCGCCCGCTGAAGGTTGACGGGCCGCCCTGCACCTGCCGCATGAGGCTCGCCAAAGCTGGAGACCGAAGGCTGGTAATCCATGGTGGGTATTGTGTCTCCGTTGAGCGCCAGGCCTGGCGGGGCGCCTTGAGCCATGATAAACAATGAGGTCTAGGAGAAGAGGGGCAGGAAGAAGGCGGAGACGTTAGGGTCGCAGGGGTCCTGGAATAGATATATGCAGAGCTCAGTCTGCTGGGCACGGCGAAGTGATATAGTAATGTCGACGCGTGTTGTATGACGCCCGGCTATCCTGCAATAACTAGGTATGTCTAGTGTGGCTGCTGCTGGGGCTGACACCGGCGAAAAGCTGCCAGGGTTTGCGTGCCCGATGCTTAAGACGGCCTCGTCAAGGGTCAACTCCTCACTCAATTCGCTCAGAGCAGATTGCGTCGATGCTTGTCGGCTCTCAAGGCGCTGCGGGCGCGTGAAGAACTGTGGCTGGTGGGCGGGACTGCGTCACTCAATGGCTGAGCCGGGCGATGGCTTGTAGGGCTACTGACGGCCGAGCAATCAGCGAGCGCGCTGAGCCCACTCTTGGAATCCTCGGGCGGCATGCACGGGCGACGAAGGAACGCACGGCATCAGAGGTGCCCTTGGCTGCAAACAAAGGTCCGTTTACGAATACGCGAGCAGTTCGCTTGAGCACAGTCAGACTGCTTTTTAACCTCAATAATGCAGAAGCTCGGATGCTTGATCTATGGTGGTGGCTCCAAACTAAACTGCTCTGAGTCTGTCAGATGTGCTGGTGTTCAGACGATCGCAGCTCCATGGCACCTCCTCCGAGTCTTGTCTTACACTTGATCATACTCGCAACCACGGTCTAGACTACGTGCCAAGTGGGCCACAGGCAAGTTGTTCCGGATTGCAACTCGGTGAGACTGGAGAGAGCTCGTTGAAACAAACTCTTGCGCCGCAGCATCATCGTGTGAAACGAAGAGCACAAAACCTCAATCACGATGTGCCTTGATTATCTACCATATGGTTTTTGAGATTCGCAATTTACACGCATTCACTGAAGTGCAGGAGATGCAAGCCCAAAACGCCGTGTCCCATGCCTGCTCCTCTTCCAAATACATCGAATGACAGACTAGCCTACAAATTGAACAGTCGACCCCAACGCCAACATTATGATCTGGTCACACAGCACAACGCCGAGATTGAGTCTCTTGGCTGGTACCAGCGCTGGTGTTACTAGTAATTCAGCTCACCACTTCCACCTCCGCCCACAGCGTCGAGGTCTTCGTAGCTCTTGATTTGACGACCCTGGGTAGATTGTAGAGGCCCTGGCCCTCCGTCGCCGTAGCGCTGCGTGCCCGGTCTACCACCTCGTGGGGGAGGGGTAAGACGGCCGTTGGCGCCGTTGGGCCCATTGCGACGGTCGCGGTTCTGCCTATCGTATGGCCCGGTACGGCTGTTGAATCGCTGGCCTCCCCGGCGCATAGCTCCGGCATCATGTGTCCCCAAGGAGGGATCCCAGGTGCCGCCCATAGCTGGGTTGAACATGTTTCCAACGTTCATTGCGTTCTGCATACCGTTGCTACCCATGGCAATGTTCATGTTGGCAAGGTTAAATCCGCGCGGTGTGCCCGTTGCCTGGATGTGGTTGCCCATAGGGAAGTGACCGTTGCTGTTCGCGTCACTACGTGAGGGAGCGATATGTGCAGGATCAACGACATAGCTGTTCACAAGCTCGAGCTACAACCTGATTAGTTGGGTGCGCAAAGATGAAGGCTATCCGGTACTTACGTCCTTCTGCAGCTTCTCAAGCCATTCAGGATGGCGCTTCTCGACGTGCTTGCGCCAGAAGTTCTGGCCCTTGAACAATTTTGTGCATTCTGGAACCTTGCAGCGCCACTTGGACTCATCTTCCTGCTTGCAAAATCTTGCGAGCTCATCCTCAATAGCTTCGTCGAGAGGCTTGCCCCCAAGCTTGCGCACGTCGACATTCTCGGGTTCAAGCAGCTGTAACAGCTTCTCTTCGTACGTCTTCACCCAGTTGAAGGCCCTTTGGAGTTGCTGCTGGTTCTTGCCGCTCAGCTTCATGGGCTTGCGCTCTGCTACAGGGCTGCCATCGCCGTTCTCGGCATCCCCAGACTCCTGCTTCTTGTAGGGGAATGCTTCGCCTGTGGCGGTAGCCCGCGCAGTCGCCTTCGCAGCGGTTGTCAAGCTGGCACGAGGACGTCGAAGATGTCCTCCAGCGCATTTGCGAATCAACTCATGAACAGAGTCGCTCTCGAACACGCAGAAGAAGCAGAAGCTGTACACACGTCGAAGGTACTCAATCAGGAGATCGAGCTTCTTCTTCTTGACCAACAACTCTTCGTCATCGACTTCGTCGTCGTAAGCGCCTTCTTCGTCGTCCATGGTCTCGTCTTCGCCTTCTTCCAAATCCTCAGGGTCGTGCTCTTTTTTGGGAGGTGCAGGAGCATTGGCTGGAGGTTGAAGCCAGCCCTTCGAACGAAGATCCTCAACGCGTTGCTCAATCTTGGCGACACCATCGACCTCGCCAAAGTCTTCCTCGTGCTTTGCTTTGAGTTCCCCATCGAGCTTCCTGACAAGCCTCTCGGCCAGTTCCAAGTCGCGCTCGATTCTCTCGGGTGCTGAGAAGAGGTCCCAAAGTGCCTTCTTTCGAGGTGCTGCAGGCGTCTCATGTACACCGACGTGGCAGGTGAAGTTTCCGCGCTTCTCATCCTCGACTGTCTTGCCATTGATCGCTTCGAGTGCCTTCTGCGCCGTGCTCTGCGGAGCAGGAGCTAGCTTCTCATCCAAAGCGCCATCTTCCCCTTCGTCGTCGCGTGCATCTCCGCGATCATCGATAACCATGGGCTGTTCATCACTAGGGTGTAGGATCACCCAGCCAATACGATGGCACTTCTTGAGCGGGTTAGGGTCGCTGAGACTGAGCCACTTGAATCCACCAGGACCCTCGCCGAGATGCTCTTTAGCGAACTCCTCGACCTTCTCGCGATTGACAGTAGGCGCGATAGTCTTGATCAGCAGTGTAGGCTGAAAGGCAGATTCATCACGAATCTCACCGCCTTTGCAAGGGAGCAGGTCCCCTACACCCAACACTTCGTTCGCAGCGGTGGTTTCGCCCTCCTCCTTCTCCACAATACCGCCCGCGCCATTCGAGTCGTTTTTGTAAATGCCCTCAAGGGTAAACTCGTCGAAGTAGCCCTCATCGATTTGTCGCTCCCAATCAATATATATACCGTGGCGGTAACCGCGCAGCTTCTCCTTGAACGCTTGGTCATATTCGGGGTCGTAGCGCTCCTTGAACCATTCCTCGCCCTTGTGCTTGTCGACGAAGGTTTTGGCCATCTGCACCTGTAGCTTCTCCTTGTACTCGTCGTACGCGGCTTGGATGAGTTCGCGCTCTTTGCCTCGCTCTTCTCGAGCTTCGCGTTCGCCCTTCAGCACTGGCTTCCTGCCGCCGTTCTTCGCGCGTTCCTTCTCCTCTTTCATGATTTGTTCCACGCGCCACCACTCGGCGAAGTAGTTGAAGCCGACTTGAAACTCGAGCGACATTGGGTTCGCGATGGGGTTGGTTGTGAACGTGGGAGCGAAGTTGTCCTGGCCGGGGACATAACGATCGATGCCAGCCTGCACAGGCGGCGGGGAGGAGCGGCGGCGACCTCCATCACGGCGCGGGTGGTCGTAATCTCGAGCGCGGTCGGGCTGGTATCTATCGATATTCTGAGGTGACCGCGAGCGCCGCCTGGGCCTGCGATCTCCGGCAGCTGCAAGGTCTCTAAATCAGCTAAGATCGTAACGACATCGAGCGCGCTGCTTACCAGGAGAACGTCGTCTATAGGAGTCGGCCGGTGGCCTGGAGTCCTCTCGGACGCTACTGTGAGTCGGTTAGCATAATGTACTTTGGCTGTATGGCTAAGACTATGCTTACGTGTATGAGTCCATTGTCGCAGAAGGCAGCTACAGCAGCCAGGTTGAGTATATTAGATATAGTGCGATGAGCCAGTCATCGACACAAGTAGGTTCAGTCGCTGCTAGCCAGGATGCAGAGTCTCGAGAGATGGATGTGACGCCTGACAAGCGGTGGACAATCGGGGATAGCTGTTTGCCATGGCGGCCTCGGGTTAGACAGAGGACAAACAAGTGACAAGAGAACGCGACTAGTCTGGAGGCGGGTGCAGTAATGAAGATTAAACAAGTTGGCGACAGCACTCGATGCGATTGATCGCACGCGAGCTGCGCCGTAAGAAGAGAAGGGTGGAGACGGAAGGTAGCTGAGAGGCTGGCGTCTGGCAGACAAAGCTAAGGGGAGCTATGGTGAAGCGCCCAGCAAGAAGGGGAGATACGAACAAGAAGAGGCTGTGACAAGAAGAAGAGCGAATGCACTCACGAAGATGCTGGAGTGTGTCCTGCTCGGAAGGGAGAGGCAGACGTGTGGAGGAAGGGTGAGGTGGTCGCGGGATTGGGGAAGGAGCGGCCAGCTGAAACGGGCTAGTGCAACAACGCGAGGCAGGCACGCCCGGGCACAGCGGCAAGTGGGCCATCAACGCCCCGTGAACGACCGAGGCATGGACGCTCGATTAGAACCTGCGGGATTACGTAGCCGCATCGCGAGACCAACACGAGTATAAGATCTTTCGATTGTATTGCGCCGTCTCACATAGCATCTGACCGTCTTTAGGGGAACGCGCTGCAACGATCAACATGACATCTTACATTCCATCTCTCACGCTGCCGCAGTTCTTGTTCGAGAACCCAGCGGCCGCAATTCTTCTGCCTGTAGCTTGCGGAACTGCAATCGGTTTCTCCATCAGCCGTGAGTGACTTTGACGAGCAACTGATTACTCTGTTACTCATGATTCATAGCATCCGTGACCCAGGCATCGTACAAAGCATTGAGGCAGCCTCCTCTGCACCCTCCTGGCTGGGTGTTCGGACCAGTATGGACTGCCCTTTACGCAACAATGGGCTACACTGCCTACCGCGCGTGGACGACTGGCGCTACTTCTGTCAACCCGCAGACTGTTGCTCTGGCTAAGCAGGGAGCAACGCTGTACTCGATTCAATTAGCCCTCAACCTCATCTGGACCCCTCTGTACTTCGGCCTGGGACGACCAGTTGCTGCTACTGTGGACATCCTCACGCTCGGCGGCACCGTTGGCTACCTTGCCTACATCTGGGGCCAGGTTGATCCCACGTGCGGGTGGTTACTTGCACCCTACCTTGGTTGGGTCAGCTTTGCTACCTACCTCTGCGTGAGTCTTCTTGATGAGAAGCTGGATAATAGGTGCTGACAATCGTGCTAGGTCGGAAGCGGCTACTTGAACGATTGGGACTTCTCCAAGGCTTTCAAGAGGGATTGAGTGATCATACATAAAAAGTTGCGAGGCGTTTGGTCGACTGCTTCAATGCGCTAAGATATCCCAATGTGTAGTGGAATTTTTGTCAGCTGCAGGTGTACCATGTATATACTTTCCAGAAGCTTTCTCCATCTTCCTCTGTAAGTTTGGAAGACTTTGAACCCACACGTGCATTCGCTTTCAAGTGCAACAATGCTGACCCTGTCGGCGTTCGAAATGCTTGCTCTTTCCCCATCTGCGCTAGTGCGCGCGGGTACCTCGACTAACGTTCCAGAGCGCATAGTTGTCCTTTCCTCAGCCGAGCGTCGCAACATACACGCGTCTCGCAGTTCACTTCTTCTTGTACAATGCTATTGCTGCCACGGCATTGATCTTGCTAGGCTTTTCACTCCTTTGACGTTCCTCCCGCAGCTGAAAGTGCGTCTGTGATTGTAGCTTCTCGGCACGCGGACCGAGACACTTGCCTGTGCTACACCTCCGCGGTCTCAGTTCCACGTTCTATACCTCCGCAGACCCTCTCGAGATTCGACTGCCCGCAGTGTAGTCTGCAAAGATGCCTCCCAAATCCGCCTTCACGCGCCTCGACGCCTTCACAAAAACAGTCGAAGATGCACGCATCCGTACAACATCTGGGGGAATTGTCACCCTTGTGAGCTTGTTGGTCATTTTCTGGTTGACATGGGGCGAGTGGGCAGACTACAGGCGGGTGATAGTCCGCCCTGAGTTGGTCGTCGACAAGGGCAGAGGCGAGCGCATGGAAATCAGCTTGAATGTGACGTTCCCGCGGATGCCCTGCGAATTGCTTACACTCGACATCATGGACGTTTCTGGAGAGCTGCAGATGGGCGTTGCGCATGGAATCAATAAAGTGCGATTGAGCCCTGAGAAAGATGGCAGCAAGGAGATTGAGACCAAGGCTCTTGATCTGTAAGTTGTCCTAGTCACCCAGCGACGAGGGCTTTCGCACAGGACAGAACGTAAGCTAACGCTTGCAACAGGCACAAGGACGAAGCCTCCCATCTTGCCCCCGACTACTGCGGCGAATGCTACGGTGCCCCCGCCCCCACCAACGCAAAGAAGTCTGGCTGCTGTAACACCTGCGACGAAGTCCGCGACGCCTACGCCTCTGTGTCCTGGTCCTTTGGTCGTGGTGAGGGTGTTGAGCAGTGCGAGCGCGAGCACTACGCCGAGCACCTCGATGAGCAGCGTCAGGAGGGATGCCGTCTCGAAGGTAGCATCAAGGTCAATAAGGTCATCGGCAACTTCCACATTGCGCCCGGAAAGTCTTTCTCCAACGGCAACTTGCACGTACACGATCTCGAGAACTACTTCAAGGACGAATATGCGCATACCTTCACCCATAAAATTCACCACCTCCGTTTCGGTCCCCAATTGAGCGACGTTATTGTGCAGAACATGGCAAAGAACCACCTCGCGACCGGTCCTGGTGGCTGGACGAGCCACCACATCAACCCTCTGGACGGTACAGATCAGCACACCGACGAGAAGGCCTTCAACTACATGTACTTTGTCAAGGTTGTCTCCACCGCATACCTGCCTCTCGGATGGGAGAAGGAGGCGGCCCGCCCTAGTGACACTGACATTGGCTCAATTATTGAGGGCAACTACAAGGGAAGCATCGAGACTCACCAGTACTCCGTAACCAGCCACAAGAGGAGCCTGCAGGGTGGCACTGATGAGCAGGAAGGCCACAAAGAGCGCATCCATGCTCGCGGTGGTATTCCGGGTGTCTTCTTCTCATATGTAAGTCTGAACTTCTGGCACATCGACTGTATTACGCTAATTTCATGATAGGATATCTCGCCTATGAAGGTCATCAATCGTGAAGTACGCGACAAGTCCTTCTCTGGCTTCCTTGTTGGTCTGTGCGCAGTTATCGGTGGTACGCTCACAGTTGCTGCTGCTGTTGATCGCGCGCTCTACGAAGGCGTCAACAAGATCAAGAAAATCCATTCAAACTAGACGCAAAGCGCTTCTTGGAAAGTCCGAGAAAGGACGCTACACACAGTCCTACTTACACGTTTGTAGGTTGCGAGCCAGGAGTTTGGGCGTACACGGTCCGGTGATTCGACTTTGGAGATGTATTTGGTTTGAGAAATATAGATCTACGAATCTATCGAAAGATGGAAGTGCATTCTTTGCTGAGCTAAAAACGCCAGCTTGTACCATCTAGTCTGGATGAACATGTAGAAGAAACTCATATTTGACAAGACCATAATTCTGCACCTGCAAGGCAGCAATATCGAGTGATGCCTGAAACGCCTATCTTGCCTGGCCAATGAGCGTTTACACAGCCTTTCGTGCCTGGAAAGCCAGTGACTGCAACACGGTTCACGTCTGCTGGCCAAAGCTTCATTCGCGTTATTCACCGAGACATCCATGGTACACTGAAGTGAACAGGTCAGTTCAGTCGTTCAACGCGTGAGTGGCCAATCAATGGCTGTGGCTTGTTTCAGTGCACGGACGTTGATCCCAAGTGCGCTAAGTCTGGCATAAAACGCACCCTCTCGCTCTTCCTCTTGTGTAAAACATCCAACACTTCAACAGCCTGCACATATACGTTACAAATAACGCCTTTGGACTACTCGCCTCGTCAGGCTTATACTTACACGAAAACATACCTACGAACACATTCATTTTCTTTCATCATCACAAGCAGAGTCATCATGTCTGCACCACGAGGAGGACGTGGACGAGGCCGTGGCCGAGGGCGAGGTCGCGGCGACCATTACACACCAAGCGACCGCCAAAACCAACAACCAAATCAACAGCAACCTGAGCCGGAGCGCGCAGCAGCAACTTCCAACACAGTCGATCTACTCAAAGGGTTCTTGGCACGCCGCTACGATGCTTCTACAAAACTTCTCAACTTCTCGACTATTGTCTCCGACGAAGAAGTCGCTAAAAGTGGGATGTTCCGGCAAGAATCAACGCAAAAGAAGTTCTTTCCCGCGCTCATGGTTATATGCGATGAGATGCTCGAAACACGGGAAGCCAAGGAAGCAGCCATCGAGAGCGTCACATTATGCGGCAACAACATCACAAACCTCAACGTCGTATTCGACCTCTGCAAAACTCTCAGTCACATCAAGAACCTCGACCTGAGCGGTAATGCCTTCCACTCGGTCAACGCACTCAAGCCCTGGAAAGGCCGGTTCAGAAAACTCGAGCATCTCATTATCGATCCTTTCAGCAGCATTGGTTGGGAAGAGGAGCTCACAGCCTGGTTTCCTAAACTCAAAATCCTCAACGGAACACAGGTCCGCCCAGATAAGCCCGCGCCAGGCGGTACCGATATGATGACGGACACACCCATGACTGCGACACCACAACCAATGGCTGGAACAGCAGCGCCAGCACCAACACCGGTACCAACATTACCAACGCCAGCATCTGACCAACAAAAAGAGGAGATGATTGTGTACGTTCAACAAGCGACAAATCTCAAGCGGGACTTTGCGATTCAGTGTCTCGAAGCGGGAGGATGGGATCTGAACCGTGCGGGGGAACTATTCACTCAGAGCCAGCCGACTTTGCCACCGGATGCATACAACTAGGCATCATGTGCATACGAGGCGATGGAGGTCCACTGAATCATGCTCGACAGAAGAGTAGTTGCATTGGGGGTTTACTTTCTTTTGTTTTGCATATCTGTAGCATAGCGGGTCGGAGTAAGGAGGAAGCTCAAATCGGGATCAAAAGCTTCGCAGGATTAGATTGCGCTTGCTAGACGCGCGCAGAGTAGTCACATAGAAACGACAGGAGAAGCTGTCCCCATCAGAATGGATTAACATCGAAGTTTATCAGCTTCATCGTTATGTTCTTTGCTTTCTTGCAACTTTATTGCATGTGTGTGATGCAGATCGTGTACGATCATATGCGACTTTGATGTTGTTTAGTCAACATTTCTGGCATCATCTCCATTACTTCTGCCTCTGATGCTATTGTCCGACTGAATAATTCGCTCACTCTCAGGTGCAGTGCCTACTGCACTTTGCCAGCTCCGAGCAGCCACTTGGCATTTCTGAAGAATTCAATGATGCTCGCATCTTTCTATAGACGAGCTGTACGAACAAGGGTCTGTAGCCGATTCTATCACTGTAGGGAAGTCAATTCCTCAGAGTTCACATTGTTCTCCCCCGGGCTGAGCGTGCAGCTTGTCAAGTGGGTGCTCGGAGCTGACAAGGCGCAGTATTGTGACTCATGTAACTCGAAAAGGTGTATGCAAGCTTTCGATGTCAAGATTGAGGGATGTTTTGCCCGAATCAATTCAAATAGATTAATGTCAAAGAAACGTACTACGAAGCATCGATTGATGTCGTTGCCAAGCGTCCACCTTCACTTGACCCTCCAACTAGCGTGCACACATAAGTCCTCCTCTTTTACTTCTTACAAATCTCCACTTCGAGACCCGCACCTACACTAGAAAGGTCAAGGTAACTAAGAAAAAGAGCATACGTGAGCATGTCATTACGCAAGAGCTCGCCGCCCTTGCCTTCGCTTGATGAAAGCATTGAAAAGACAAAGCCAACCATGGAAGACGTCCGCGCAGCTCACCAGGTCATGGCATTCCGTTACCTGAAACTCGTGTCAGACCAATAGTTTGAACATCTCGCAAAACGAGATGGCTTGTAAGTCGCGCAATCTAAACCCATCGCCTTACCCACAACCTAACCCACCACACAGCTCAACACGCAACGCCCAACAATCACCCTTCTTCCGCCTACCTGCCGAGCTGAGGCATCAGATCTATCACCACATCTTCGCCGACGAGGTCCTTACCATATCTCGAATCTCAGAACAGTACTCCGGCGTCCAAAACCCAAGCTTCTACGAAGGATGGATCGGACGAGTCTTCACCATGCCGACGCTTCTCCATCTGCTCTTCCTCTGTCGGCGGGTCTACCATGAAGTCAGACTGGTCCCGTTCAGTGTCCCGGTCTTCTCCTTCACTGTGAGCGATGAGCCGCGGCTTGGTCATGTGCTAAACCGGTTGACTGAGCAGCAGCGCCGACACATCTCCTCCGTGAGGCTTGTGACTTGGAACTTTATGTCAATGGTGTGCAGCTGGCGAGGGCCAATCGAGAGTCGCAGCGCCGAGGTATCGACTCGAGACCTGTCGTTCCTGGACAGTCTGCCGAATGTTAGGAGGATTGAGGTACTTGGGTATGAGGACGGATGCTGCGAACATGCGGGACCTGCGGTGTCTGATCAGGAGTTTGAAGTGTTATTGGTCAAGGGCATGAAGGAGGACTTTGACTACAGAGCTTGGCTTGAGAGGCGGTTGCGGGCTATGAAGCCGGGCGTGGAGATCGTGTTCACACAGGGTAGCTATGTAGGATGCAGAGCTCACTAAATGTGAGTGGAAGCAAACCGTATTCGCCCGAGAGTGAAGGACTGGCAACAAGATTGATGTGTCCATGTCGACTACAAAAGTCAACGGCTCGGACTTTCGAGGACGGTCAGTTGAAGTACAATTACACAGTTACCTCCCTTCCACACGGTCTGACCATGCGTAGCGATATACCACCGCGCTTCATATATCATTCACCTCCCTCCAACTCCTTCCCATCAATGTATTACTCTCCTCACTCCCCTCGTCCACCAATTTCCTTCCCGTCTCCGCGCCCGCAACCGGTAGCTTGACCTCGAACCTTTTCCCTTCCGGCGCCTCCTTGCCATCAATGGGATGCTTGAAGGGCACATACTCCGGCAGCAAGTCCAATTGTTTCAGTGCCGTCGCTTGGTCCCAACTAATATGCTCATGGCACAGTCTATCACCCCTCATTGCCACTATGCTCGTGAATGGAATCTCCAGCTTCTTGCCTGTGGGAGGGATGCCGGGCAGCAGCCATGGAACTTCCTTATCGTGGGTGAGTGAGAAGACAAACTCGTCGATCACTCGATCCGTGCCGACTGTTCTGCTCACGAGCGACAGCGCTGTATCGTCGGGATTGCTGAAGATGAAGTGGTGCGTGTAGAACGCTGTTAGCCTCTCTTTCCCGATACCGCCACTGCAATCGTCAGCCTCTACTTCCACAGGAGAATACCCAATCATCCAACACACATCAACGACAGAAACGCGAGATGAGAAACAGTACTCACGTCATGGTCGGGATATGGTTGACATAAGGCTGCGCAACCATAGTCGCCATCGTCTTCTCCACCGCCCTCTCCCCAAACTCATACAAACAATGCTCATCCCACACCGCCTCGAGATCAAAGTACGGCCCGTTCAGGAACGGCTTGAGGAATGCTACACTCCTCGTATGCGCAATTCCTGCATTGCGCTTTGAGTAAGCAGGATCAGCGGGTAGAATCCAATTCGAGTCTTTCGTTGCATCCTCGTAACGGAAGGTCTTCACGATTCCAGCTGGACTGGTCTTGGTTGGGGATGAGGCTGTAGGCTCTGGATCAGGGGTCAAGGGTAGAGATTCTCGGCGTGCTACTTTGGGGTCGGAAACATGGACGAGCTGGGGTGGCAGGGCTGTGTCGGCTTCGTGGAAGGTAGAGAGTTGGCGGCCGCCGTAGGAGACCACAGCGAGGATCTCGGGGTGCTGTATTGCGGCTTCTTCAACGTAGAAGGGTATTCGGGAGAGATATGCTGGTAGAGCTTGTCAGCATTATCATTTGGAAATGTCAAGCAGGATTATTCTCTCGTGAAGGTCGAATCGGCTTCATGCCAAAGATCATTCCGCGCTTTGATTGACCATCGCTCGACCATATTATGCTCATATGACAACCATCAAACGAGGAAGAACTTACAGACAACACCAACGCCCTTTCCAAACACGCATCCCTCACAACCTTTGAGCACCTCCAAAGCTCTCCCCAACGGAAACTCTCCACCATCTTCTACTTTCCCCGGTACAAGGACCTGAGCGACAGCGAAGCCCTCCTCGGCCCATTTCTGCAGTGGCGGAGGATCGAGATGCTTCTCGCTGGGCTCAATCAAAGCATAGTGGTCGAGAACTAAGATCAGACCTGGACCCTTGCCACGGCGGGATAGTGGAGGTTGCAGAGTAAGGTGGGGCGAGATTTGCTGGGGTATAGGGAAGTTTTCAGGGGCTACTTGCGGGGTTGGTAGGTTTGCTTCGCCCATATTGATCTGAAATCTTTTGGATTCAAGAATCAGCAGAAGGAGAAGCGCAGAGAAACTCAGAGTAAAGATGCCAAAATACAGGCGGGGTGTCAAGGTAATCTAGTGGATACAAAAGTGTGGGGTAAAGCTAGGTTAGTTCGCGCTCGCCACGCACGAGATGCAACGGCATCAACAACGTTGCTCAGCATCGACGAGACTGGTTGCACAGGCGCTCTATCTTCAGCATACTATACCGCATTGAGAGTGCATATGCACGAGCTTGACAGCCTAGTGCGTCGTACTCCACATGCGTTGTACTCGGCAGCTGCTCGTATCACCGAATGTATGCAGAAGGTGATAAACCTAGCTGCTTGTGTAGCCGCCGTGACAAGCGGTGTACCTAAACGGTATGTGTGTGTTCGGGAAGACCGCGCTGCATGCGCTGCGATATATCGTAAAGGATAGTGGGTATACGATGTGGGTCGAACGGTCGCCGGAAATAGCTGCTCCCGCGGACAGTAATATGTGTACAAGAGATGATACATGACATGTTGTACAGCAAGAAAATCAAGTCCAGACTGAAGACTCACGTCGTCAAAACGCTGGAAGAATTGCGCTTGAGCTGTTCGCGTATGTGAGCGGCGATCATGATGGCGTCCTCTGGGAGGCCTTAGGGTAGTCAGTAAATCAATCGCAGATGACCGGCTTCGTAACTCACCGGCGACTCTGGCCACCTTTAGGGCGTGGCTTTCTCTATTGACGCCCTTCTTCAAACGATGCACGTAGGAAAACTTCCCGTCCACCTCCTCGCGGACATCGTTGCAATAGCAAGCCAGCCGGTCGAAGTCCTTGGTCATGTCCGTAAGAGCGTGAAAGTGGGTTGCAAACAGTGTGCGGCACTGGTTGATGTGGTATAGATGGTGCAAACAGGCGTAGCCAACCGCGATGCCGTCTTCAGGTGTGGTGCCTCGACCAACTTCGTCCATAATGACGAAAGAGCGTGGCGTAGCCTCTTTGAGGATCTGAGCTGTCTCTAGCATCTCGACCATAAAGGTAGACTGATCGAGGAAGAGGTTATCTGCCGATCCGACTCGGCTGAAGACCTTATCAACAAGACCGATCTCTGCATACTCGGCCGGCACAAACGATCCTGTCTGGGCAAGGATTGATATCAGAGCGTTTTGTCGCAGGTACGTGCTCTTTCCTGCCATATTAGGTCCAGTTATGAGCCAGATACGTTCTTTATCGTCGAGGATGCAGTCGTTAGGTGTGAACTTGCGGCCTTGTTCACTGCTGCTGCTTTCAACGACCGGGTGACGCCCCCCAACAATATTGTGGGATGTACCAGAAGTCAGGATGGGTCGTATGAAGTTTTTCTCCACTGCAAGAATCGAGAAAGCGCACGCAACGTCCAGCTCATCCAGCACAGCAGCATTGCGTCGAAGCCTTACGAGATTGCGCACAACTCCTTCGCGCAGGTCTCCCAACACTCGCTGCTCCTCGCTGCGTATGCGGAAACGAGTCTCATCCATTTGGGCGCCAAGTTGCGTCCATTCAGGAACTTGGAATGACCGTGTTGACTTGCTGCTGCTCAGGCTTTTTGGAAAGTGAGGTGTGACACGAGACACATCTTTGCCTTTGACATGAGCAATGTGTGCGAGATTCGGCGTCCATTTGAGCGTCAAGCTAACCACATCCATCTGCTGGCGCAGCTTGACCTCGAGGTCTGCTTTAGCTTCGGTCATGGAGTCTAAGGCTTTGTGCAGTCGGTTTAGGACTGGGCTTGCGTTGCGCTTCATGATCCAGATATCGTCTCGCCCATCTGTGGCGCTCTTGTAGCTACCCGTAATCGCGTGTGCCTTTGGTTGAATCCGTTTGGGCATGTTCTTGAGGTCTTCCTCGCCCGCCTCACGACCTAAAACATCCTGCGCCAACTCGGACATCTCCTCTGCCTGTTCGTCTTCGACACGATGGTACTCAGAAAGCGCGTCTTCATCAATGGCATCCTGTATGCGCCGTGCGAGCTCACGTACGCCCTCAAGATCAAATCGACGCTCCAATGCAGACATGCACTGCCTTCGTCTTGCCTCTGAAGCCTTATCGTTTGGGCCAATCGGGATCGCGTTTCTTGAGGTTGTGTGCTCGTGAATGACACTAAACAGATCTGAAGTAGTAGCGATCGTCTTTGAAAGCTCCGTGAGGTCGTCGGCATCACCACGGCCGTAGGTGAATTTGGTCACCAGGCGAAGAGAGTCGAAGGTTTGTTCAAGGAGTGCTATAGTGTCTTGCCTAAGCTGGGGATATTCGATCATTTCTTCTACCAGATCGAGACGATCATTAATCGTGGCATGTGACATCGAAGGTGCAGCTGCGGTATGTCAGTGCAATGCAACATTTTGATATACTATGGTGCTCACACAAGCGCTGCGAGAGTAGACGCGTGCCACTCTTAGTGACTGTGTTCTTCAAAGAATGCAGTAAACTACCCTCATGGGCGCCGTCACGCATCGTGCTTCTGATCTCAAGCGCCCTTAGGCTACTTTTGTCGATGCTCATGTGGTCTTCTGCCTGGTGTCTGACAGGGGCCTGTAGCTGTGTTCTTGATCCAAGCAACTGGTGCTTGACGTAGTGCAGGAGCGAACCACCTGCAGCTACTTCTCCAGGCGTGAAGTTCGCCAGGTCAAAATCATCAACGACATCCTCCAGCATGGGAATCCAGTCCTTGACCTTGAGTGTCTTATGAGTGGGCTCCTGAAAAGTGATGATATGGCCGTCTTCCTGCAGTATCGACACGATACGTGAGTGCTCAGCATTCTCAAAAACGCTATCGAGAACGATCTCCCTAGGCTTGATGCGTGCGACAGCCGAGGGTAACGACGCAATGTCAGTAGTTTGCGTAACGAAGTCACCACTTGACAGGTCGATCCAGGCAAGACCAACTTCTGTTCGAGGAAGGGTGGTTACTGAAGATACGTTCGAACTTCCTGGACTTTTTATTACTGCTTTCTCTTTCTCAAAGGTTTTCGGATCCACATGGATGCTGAGGAGGTAGTTGTTCTCCCATGGATCCATGAAGTGTTCATCAATCAGAGTTCCGGGCGTGATAATACGAGTCACTCTTCGAGTGTACTGTAGTTCGCCTTTTGCCCTATTCGGTGCATCATTGATGAACTCGTCACTGATGGCTACGTGTTTGTTCAGGTCTTGAACTAAGATCTTAAGGTAGCGGTCCAATTGATAGGCAGGAAAGCCAGCCTGAGAGTATGAGTAGACGTAGGCGCCGCTTGCATGGCGTACTGACCATTGATACCACAGGCTTCTTACTGCCCCTCGAAGGTTTCCGCTTGGCCTTCTTCAGATTCAGTAGTGGAGCATACTCGTCAGCATGTTCGAAGTAGAGCTGATCGTGTCAGCAGGTATCAGTGTCTCAAGGGGCTACAGTACCTCGTAGAACCCACCAACTCTAGTCACCAAGACGCAGTGATTGAATTTCAGCATGTTGTTGCGAACCTGCTGCAGCAGTGGAGGATAGTCTGGCTCGGTATCATCCTGAGGTGGCAGTGCATCAGAGCCAATCGCTCCTTGCGGTACATCATCGACATTGATCGAAGCTTTTCGCTTCGCACCTCGGCGTTGTAGCCCTCGATTCCATGTTGCACCTGAGAGCAAAGGTGCACGTGGTTTCGCGCAAGTTCGCGTCAAGCTCGAAAAGGAGCACCTTGAGGCTCTGGTCTGTGGTCGCGCAGCGTGATAAGCTGATTGGGTAGATGTCAGAAGTCTAATTCGCGTGGTGTAGTGGACATGTCTGAGAAGCATGATCTTTGAGTGACAATGTTGCCCTTGTCGAAAGGAAGGCGCGTCTGGGTCGTCGCGTCTGCATGCGGCCTAGTGGGCTTTGGTGGAGCAGGCGCGGGGTTCGTCGGAGGTCGTTGCTTCCATCATCATACAGTAGAATTCCGAGGCTGCTGTCCCTCCATTTTACTTCACACAGCAAAAATGGCACAGGAATTCAAGCCTATGAAAAACGATTTGATTATTCGCACTGCGAAAGGTAAGCAGAAAAACATATTAATCACAGGAAGCAAAGGGTGCTGACCGTGAGTAGGCGAAAATGTCGAGCGAGCACCTATGTGGGTGATGCGTCAAGGTAGAGAGCTATACCCGTATGCTTCGGCGCATTCACAATATTAACAATTGCACAGCTGGACGCTACTTGCCCGAATACCACGAAGAGAAGGGCAAGAACGACTTCTTTGAATGCTGCCGCAACCCCGAAATTGCCTCGAACCTTACTCTCCAGCCAATTGATCGCTATGCCGGACTTGTCGATGCCGCTATCATCTTCTCCGATATTCTCGTCATTCCTCAAGCGATGGGCATGGAGGTGATCATGGTGGACAAGAAGGGCCCTCACTTTCCAGAGCCGCTGCAGACACCAGACGATGAGCAGTACAAGGAGGTTATGGAGCGCAAGGTCGACGTGAAGGAGTCACTAGACTATGTGTACAAGGCAATTACCCTGACAAGGCATAAGCTCGCTGGCCGAGTGCCTTTGATTGGTTTCTGCGGTGCGCCGTGGACACTGCTGAGCTATATGGTCGAGGGCGGCGGCAGCAAGATGTTCATTCAGGTCAAGACATGGACCTACAAGTACCCAGAAGCCAGCAAGGCGCTGCTGCAGAAGATCGCCGAGCTCTGCGTTGAGTACCTTGCTCTGCAGGTGGAGGCTGGTGCTCAAGTACGCTTTCTCGGACCCTTACTAGCGCACAATGCTAATGGTAGCAGATGATCCAAGTCTTCGACTCATGGGCGGGCGAGCTTTCCCCCCAAGCCTTCAAGGAGTTCTCTTTGCCGTATCTCAACTACATCGCGGACAACCTGCCCAAACGCCTGGGAGACAAGGCCGTTCCCATGACCGTCTTTGCTAAGGGCGCATGGTACGCACTGCCTGCGCTTTGCGAATCGAACTACAACACTATTGGTCTTGACTGGCTACATGACCCAGCGGAGGCATATCAGCTGGCGCAATCGAAGGGCAAGGTCCTGCAGGGTAATGCAGACCCTGGAATCCTGTACGGCAGCCACGAATCTATCACAAAGGTGGTTGAAAACATGGTTGCTGGATTCGGTGGAGGAAAAAAGGGCTGGATTGCCAACCTTGGTCATGGTAAGCTTCCATGCATACGATGTGATTGACAGCGCTAATCGAATCTAGGCATAACACCTTTCGTCAAGCCCGACGACCTCAAATTCTACTTCGAAGAGATACATAGGCTAACGACATAATACCACTTGTGACAGGCCGCGAGCAGATGGCGAGCTAGGCTACTCATCCTCCCCAATGTCTTCGTACCAATCTCCAGGCTTTTCCTTGATGAACTTCTGCATCAATGTCTGGCACTCTTCGTTCTGCAGTACCACGACCTCGATACCCTTGCTTTTCAGATATTCTTCACCACCGACAAACGTTTTGTTTTCACCGATGACGACCCTCTTGACCTTGTACATAACGCATGCACCAGTGCACATGTCACATGGCGAAAGGCTCGTGTACATGGTTGCACCTTGGTAGGCCGAGGCTGGAAGACGCCCTGCATTCTCCAAGGCGGAAATTTCTGCCTAGTATGGTCAGCGTAAGGTTCAAGGCAGATAGAACTGAAAAGGCACCAACATGCAGAGTAGCACTGCCATTCTGGATGCGCATATTATGCCCTTTGCCGAGTATCTTGCCTTCAGCTGACACTAAGGCCGCGCCAATGGGCACTCCGCCTTCACTGCTGCCTTGACGTGCTTCATTTAAGGCAGCCTTGAAGCCGGGATCTTCTGCGGACATGTTGGAGGATTTTGGTGAAAGTATTTCAAGCCCAGCGAAGGAACGACATCATCAGGGTCCAGCCAATGCCGGTGCTTCGTAGCGATAAGCTTCTGGTGATCTCGACCCTTGCCGATTGGCGGAGCATGGACGGAAGTTCCAAAAATGGAAGGCCTCGACGAACTGCACTCCGTCACAACATGACCCAAAATGTCTGCTTCTGAATGATTTCGAATATCCCAATAAGTGCTGTACAATCTGAGAGAATGCTTAATGTTTTTGCACGGCTCAAACCTGATCTCAAGGCTGCCTTGGGCTGTTGGGTTGCGGTAGAAGGGCATAGAATCAGTTGGAATCTTCTGCAGCTCGGCGCAGTTGACATCCCGGTTGACTACTTTTAAATCTCCACGCTTTCGCCTCTTGCAGCGCCTTCACAAAGCAGATATCGCTGACCACTGCTATCGACGACCTCGTAAGTGCCCTAGCCCTTTATACCCACAGTGATAGCCCGTTCCCGGCGAGTCTCGGTAAGCGCCTTCTACCTGAATCTTCAATGGCGAAGAAGATACGGGCGCCTTCCACGAGGCTGAGCCGCTTGCTAAAGCAAACCCTAGTCCGCAAGTCGGCCGCTGACATTGCGATCTTCAGACACAGCGACGTCGCGCTCTTCTCTCACCCACATATACCCTCAGCGACCCCGCGCACACTTTGACGACCCCACTAGCCCCTCGTCTCCGCAACTACACGCAGCGCAACCGCCAGTATGGTGAAAGATACGAAGTTTTACGATATCCTCGGGGTATGTACAGCCTTGTATTACAAATCACAGAGCAGTATTGACAGCCGCAGGTGTCCCCAGATGCCACAGAAGCACAGCTGAAGTCAGCATACAAGAAGGGTGCGCTCAAGTGGCACCCCGACAAGAATGCACACAACCCCGACGCGGCCGATAAGTTCAAGGACCTCTCACACGCCTATGAAGTTCTCCAGGACTCGCAAAAACGACAGCTCTACGACCAGTATGGCGAGGAGGGTCTCGAGCAGGGCGGTATGGGCGGCGGTGGCATGGCTGCCGAGGACCTGTTCGCGCAGTTCTTCGGCGGCGGCGGTGGTGGCCCATTCGGAGGCATGTTCGGCGGCGGCATGCGTGAGCAGGGCCCCAAGAAGGCGCGCACCATTTCCCACACTCACAAGGTCTCGCTCGAGGACATTTACCGCGGCAAGATTTCCAAGCTCGCTCTCCAAAAGTCCGTCATCTGCCCCAAGTGCCACGGTGTCGGTGGTAAGGAAGGTGCTGTGAAGAAGTGCGCTGGCTGTGACGGTCGGGGTATGAAGCACATGATGAGGCAGATGGGCCCCATGATCCAGCGATTCCAGACTGTCTGCCCTGACTGCCAGGGAGAGGGCGAGATCATCCGTGACAAGGACAGGTGCAAGCAGTGCAACGGCAAGAAGACCATCATTGAGCGCAAGGTTCTCCACGTCCACGTCGACCGCGGTGTTCAGAGCGGCCACAAGATCGAGTTCCGTGGGGAAGGCGACCAGCTTCCGGGCGTCGAGCCAGGCGATGTCATATTCGAGATTGAGCAGAAGCCGCACGCCCGCTTCCAGCGCAAGGGCGACGACCTTTTCTTCCACTGCGAAATCGACCTCCTGACCGCTCTTGCTGGTGGTCAAATCCACATCGAGCACCTTGACGACCGGTGGTTGACCGTCGATATCATCCCTGGCGAGTGTATCAGCCCCGGCGAAGTCAAGGTCATCCGTGGCCAGGGTATGCCTTCGTACAGGCACCACGACCACGGCAATCTCTACATCCAGTTCGACGTCAAGTTCCCTGAGCGCCTCGGTGGAGAGGACGGCACACCCATGACACCTGAGCACATCCGCGCCCTCGAGTCTGTCCTGCCTCCACGAAAGGCTCCCGATGCTACACCTCCCGCGAACGCCATGACCGAGGACTTCACTCTCGAGGCTGTCGACCCTACACGCGAGCAGGCACGCGCACGAGGCATGGCCAGCCCAGACGATGAGGACGATGACATGCACCCCGGTGCCGAGCGCGTACAGTGCGCCTCGCAGTAAATGGCAAACGAACGAAGTTGGTTGCTAGCGAATGATTCACGACGAACAAAGCACGATACGAAGCATGAAGAAAACGGAGCGGGGACGGCGTCGTGGCTTCTGGGGATGAGGTTCTGCATAATGAAGGTTTTCGAGCACGCTGGCTACACATCAAAACCAGACGTGCCGGAGCGCAACACGCTATGCATGAGAGCGTTTGGAGATTTTCATTTCGATAGACCGGGAGCGGTGGCTTTCCTTGTTTAGTTCAGCATTGCTATGACTGGGCAAAGGCGTTCTTCTAGACGGATGTCCTTTGCGCAGAACATATCTGCGGTCTGGGATGGATCGTAGGAGTAGTTGACAATGCATGTGGTAATTCATGATCTGGTCGAATTGTCGTGATCAACGCTCATTGCTCGAATGAGACAGTCGAAATCGTAGACGAATTGTCTTCAAACACACCACATGTGTCTCAGTATGCTCACAGCGAGATGAGCCGTCAATGTCCATTCATATCCAAGTCAAATTCAAAGGGTATATACAAGAACTCCGGGTATCACTAAACTCCACCAATCCAACCACCGACATCGTAAATTCATCTCCCCATGACGAGGGAGTGGCCCGCTCACATCCTAGCATGATGTCCATGTCCGTGGCCAGTCGACCTCCGCCTATGCTCTCTCAGGAACCTCCTCCTCAGACCAGCAGCAGGCCCTGCTTGGGCTCCCGGCGCCGCCGTCGCCTCTGCGCCGGGCGCCACAGTCACATACACAGTCTGATACACCGTCTTCTTCTCCCCGACGGTGCTCGTCATCGCAGGCACCTCCTCACTACCTGTGCCCGTAGGCACAATTGGCGGGGACTCGTAGTTGTCAGTTGGCTGGGGAGTGGCGATGGCGGAGGAAGGCAGGTTCTCAACAGGTAGACTCATGTTTCCAGATGGAATTGCAGTGGACTCGGATGGTGTGCCGGCCGTCTGTGTCTGTGTAGCGTTTGACGATGGTGCGGTGCCGGGCTGAGGCCACTGGAATCCGGACATACCGTCGTCGCCCACGGGGTCCGCGGGCTTGGTTGGTGATGCTGCCTTGGAGGATGTAGTTGCTGTGGGCGCGACGGGATAGCCGGTGTTATCTTGGGTCTTCGAGGGTGAGGGTGAGACGGTCTCCGAGGTGGGTACGCTGGCGGATGGTGTTGGGGCAGAGACGGATGTGCTTGTTTCGACGGGAAGGGCATCGGAAGTCGAGAGTGTTGGAACGATGTAAGAGCCTTCTGAGTACGAAAGTATGGGAGCGCTGGTAGGAATCTCTGTAGGGATCGTTGCGTAGCCCGAAGAGATGGCCGGCTCCGTAGCGTTGCTTGTGGGCACTGGTACAGGCACCGAGATGACGGTACTCTGAGCGGGAGCTCCAGATGCAGACGGCGCTGGCGTATCGTTACCGTTGTCCTGGTACACTTTCAACGCGTTGATGGTCCAGTATGCATCCGCGAAGGCCGACGGGTTGTTCTGCACATATTCGTCGCAAGTAGCAGCCTTCTTTGCGCAGGAACCGGTTTCCCAGGCGGCTCCCGCCCAGTCCCCGCAGAAAGCGGTATTAAAGATAATCTGCTGCTCCTTGAACGTGTTCTCGATGTCGCAGCCGCCGGTGAACTTGGCGGAGGGGAGGCCCCAGCCGTCTGGGTTGGGAGCGTCGCCGAGGACATCGTCGGGAATCGAGCCGCGAGGGAAGTAGTAGACGCTGATCGCTTCGTCGGTCCATTGCGTTGCGTAGACTCCGCCACCGATCTCGTTCAGGCCGACACCGTAGCTGTTTGTTGACGGGTCTTCGATCGAGCAACCTGCGTTCTTGCTTTGGTTCTTGGCGTTGACATCGCAGTCTGGTGTAGTGACCTCGCCAGCAAAGATACTAGTGTCGGCGCCAATTTTGCAGTCAGGGGCGGTGTGAAGGGTCATGGCGTTATTTGTTTGCTCGTTGACACCTTCGAGAATATCGATCTCTCCACCAGTGGGCCAGTCCGGACCTACCATCCAGAAGCTAGAACTGTCAGCTATACATCATGAAGGAAGACTTGTGATGACTTACGCAGGCCAAGTACCGCAGCCGGTGGGCATGTGTGCTACATCCATGACCACCAGTCCAGAGTTGTACTTCTTCTTGCTGACGAGCCTGAGGCTGGGTCTACCTTCTGGGGTTTCGTTGGTAGAATCTACCCCCCATTGGACTGGCACTGTGGTGGACGCATTGATGAGGTTTGTCTGCCTTGCAGTAGCCTCATCCACATATTTGACGAAGCCTAAACAATATTAGCATACTATTCCAAAGCCAGATCGTGTTATTGCTGACCGTTTGTCGGGTCTGCTGCTGTGAAGAAGTCGAATGCGCCGTAGAAGTCAGTCATGTAGTCTTCTTCCAAAGCATAGCCAGCTATGCTGAGGTCAAAGAGAGAGGCCGTAGCCAAAAGGAGTGTAGTGGAACGCATCGTCAAGACGCTAGAAGAAGAGAAGACCGAAGAGAATGACTGCGTACTAGACGCTATAGAAGAGACAGAAGACTATGACTTGAAAACACTACCAGCAGCGAGATACCCAGTAGTCAATCTGGGGAGCACATGCCTATATACGCGGCATCACGCACTAAACCACGGATCTCCCTTAGGTTCCTCTCGCTTCGCTAGACGAGCGGTTGTCCATATGTCTAACCACATAGTTCCGTTTCAACGTGCGTCCCGGATCCAGAACGCCCTATCCCAACCGGGCGCACGAGTCGCAATCACCGTTAGTCAATGGAAGGGATGCGGGAATAGCCACTGACGATCTCAGAGCAGGGCTGGGCAGCGTTGGACAAGGCTCTGTAATAGCTACGGTAGCGTTTGATCAAGACGGCATTGTTTCATGGACATTTGGATGGGTTGGTCTGAAGGCCTCCAGTGGTGGCGCGTGAAACAGGTACCAGCGCGCGAGGAAACAGCATCCTGGGCAATACGTGGCCGAGGCTCCGCGGTCCGCTGTCGATTGACCTGCCTGAGGCTATTGTTTGGTGTGATGGTTGCGGTTCGCTGCCGCGGACCTGACAGCTTGAAACGTGAGGTGGTTGGAGGTGCTGCAGAGGAGGATTTGGTTGGCTGCGGGCAGCCGCTGCAAAGACAAGCGAGATGGTCCACTGGCCTGAAACGCGACCTCGTAGCCAGCTATTCCTACCCAACGTATATTTATTATCGCTGTCATCCATTCAAATTTGTCGGTCAAGAAAGAATGTGGGCATGGAAGTTTCTGCTGCATCTCGACGTGTGCGTCTGCTGGCGTTCCTGCAGACTCTCCTGGCCGCATTGCTAGGGCCTTGAGGCTTGCAAGGGCTTGACGGACTATGTGAGGCAATGCCAGATGACTTTCAACTCCGCAAGGGTTTCTGTGATAAAGACCCTTATATTGAGCCATGTGATCATGCGGGGTGAGACTGTTCATCTTCTTTGAAGTCGCTGTACTCTTGGTGAAACCGGCAATAAGGAAAGTTCAGAACCCTGGACAAGCCATCGGTCTGGCTTACGTCGTAGGACGCTTGCCTTGGATCAAGACGGCAAGACAAGCAGGCATGTGTCTTGATAATTATTATGTTCATTTATCTATCCGTCATTTGCGTCAAATCATATGGGTATTCGTTCTCTACTGCAGCGACTCGACAACAATGGCTGAGGCACCGCCACCACCGTTGCAGATACCGGCGCATCCGACCTTGCCCTTCTTCTCCTTTAGTACGCCGAGCAGGGTGGTTGTGATTCTGGCGCCAGAGGCACCAAGGGCGTGGCCAAGGGCAACGGCACCTCCGTGAAGGTTGACCTTGTCCTCTTTGATGCCAAGGATCTTCATGTTGGACAGCGCAACAACGCTGAAAGCCTCGTTGATCTCGAAGGCGTCAACGGCGGAGATGTCGACCTTGGCGTGCTTCAGAGCCTTGGGCATGGCCAGAGCGGGGGCAGTGGTGAACTTGGAGGGGTTCTGCTCAGCATCACCCCAGCCAAGGATCTTGCCAATGGGCTTGAGGCCGTGCTTCTTGACAGCCTCCTCCGAGGCAAGGACGAGGGCGGCAGCGCCGTCAGAGAGCGGTGAGGCGTTGGCAGCGGTAACGGTACCATCCTTCTTGAAAGAGGAGCGGAGTGTGCGGGTCTTGGACTCGTTGAACTGCGGTTGGTCAGTGACTGATTACTCACAGTCCAGCAGATTAGTGAACAGCCTGAGGTGGAGACTCACGTTCTTAGGCTCGTCGTCGACAGAGACGGTGACCGGGGGCTTTCCGCGGCCCTGAGGAACCTCAATAGGGGCGATCTCAGATGTGAACCAGCCTGCCTCAGTGGCAGCGATGGCCTTCTTGTACGAGCGGATGCAGTACTCGTCCTGGTCCTCGCGAGTGAAGCCGTGGTCGTCGGCGCACTCCTCACCCTGCAGACCCATGTGCTCCTTCTTGTATGCGTCGGTAAGGCCATCCTTCAGGACACCGTCGACCAGCGACTGGTCACCGAACTTGGCGCCGTTCCTCAGGGTGGGGAGGTAGTGGGGGGTGTTCGACATGCTCTCGGTACCGGCGGCGACGACGATTTCGGCATTGCCAGTGATGATGGTCTGCGCACCGACGATGATTGACTTGATCGAGGAGGCGCACACCTTGTTGATGGTGGTGGAGACGGTCGACTCGGGGAGGCCAGCACCGATAGCGCACTGGCGGGCAGGGTTCTGACCGAGGCTTCGACATGTCAGTACGAATTCAAGTAGACTTCTAGTGTGCTCTTACTTTGCGGAGAGGACGTTGCCAACAAAGACCTCCTCGACATCCTCAGGCTTCAGGCCGGCGCGGTCCACAGCAGCTATGCAGGTGTTAGACAATTAATTCAGAAACATATCACAAAAGCTCCAACGTACCCTTGATAGCATGGGAACCGAGCTGGATAGCGCTCAGACTTGAGAGGGAGCTGTGTTGGTGGTGAGTTGGCTGGCCGTTGCCCCTCGTTTCGACAAGAAAACATACCCAAGGAACATACCCGTGGGCGTACGGGCAGCCGAGACAATGTAGACGGGAGGAAGGGAAGACATTTTGGGTATATTGGACGTGACTGAACGATGGTACGTGGAAAGGAGCAATTCTCTCTTCACCAAAGGCAGACAATGGTCCTTTTAAAATGTGATGGGACCCTACTCACTGCAGAAACGTTCCGCCATCGGTGGAAACTTGCAGGGGCAGGTGGTGCTATTGTTCACCGCCTGCCCCACATGCAGCTAAGGGAAACTGCCAAGCCTGCGCCATCGCGAGAATCTTTGGATAGCATCACCGACTTTACGCGTGGCTGACTTTACGCGTATCGCCGCCATGGATGACCTTTACGACGAGTAAGACCTGTCATACGACTATACATACTTACGCGACTGACTTGCGACAGATTCGGTAACTTTATTGGGGAAGCCGAGTCTGATGAAGAAGTCCAGACGAACGGCGAGGCGGCGGACGCCTACATCCTCGACGATGACGAGCCCGAAGATGTCGAGGTGAACGACCAACAGCTTATGGAAGTCGACGAGGGCCCATCGAACGCCGTAATTCTCCACGAAGACAAGCAGTACTACCCCTCCGCGGCGGACGTATACGGCGATGATGTCGAAGTTTTGGTGCAAGAGGAGGACACACAGTCGCTGGCACAGCCGATCGTTGCGCCAGTCGTTCAGAAGAAGTTCACCGTGCAGGAGACCGATCTGCCGCCTGTGCATTACTCGAGAGAGCTGTTGACAGATTTGATGAATTTCCCGGACCAGATACGAAACATTGCAATTGCTGGTCATTTGCACCATGGAAAGACTGCCTTTATGGATATGTTGGTCATGGAGACACACGACATCCAGGACCGACTAGACTACAAGAAGGGCAAGAAGAGGGAGGAGCAGCTGCGATACACCGACGTACACATCCTCGAGCGCGAACGAGGCCTTTCGATCAAGGCTGCACCGATGAGCCTGGTCCTACAGAACACGAAATCGAAGTCGCATCTCTTCAACATCATCGACACACCCGGGCACGTCAACTTCGCAGATGAGGTCGCATCGTCATTGCGCTTGGTCGACGGAGTGGTTCTGGTCGTGGATGTTGTAGAGGGTGTGCAGGTCAACACAGAGCAGGTCATCAAGCACGCGGTGCTCGAGGATCTACCCTTGACCCTGGTGATCAACAAGATGGACCGTCTGATCCTGGAATTAAAGCTCCCACCTAAGGATGCCTACTTCAAGATCAAGCATGTCATCGAGGAAGTCAATACAGTGATCGAGAACACGATTCCTGGAAGAGGCGAGAGCAGACGAGTCAGCCCTGAAAAGGGCAATGTCGCATTTGCCTGCACAAGCATGCGATGGTGCTTCACTATCCAGTCTTTCGCCAAGATGTACTCCGACTTCTACCCAGGTCCCTCAAGATTACCAGGGTTTGGAGTGCCTATGAAAGGGTTGGATATTGAGAAGTTTGCCATGAGACTGTGGGGCGACATCTTTTACAACCCAGGTAGTCGCAAGTTCAGCCGTAAGGCGCAGGAGGAAGGCTCGCAACGCTCATTCGTACACTGGATTCTGGAGCCAGTTTACAAGCTCTACTCTCACACTCTTAGCGAAAGTTCAGCCGATCTCAAGGACACTTTGAACGCGCTGGGCATCAACTTGAAGCCATCAGAGTACAAGACTGATGCAAAGGAGCTGATGCGCCTGGTCTGCCAGCAGTACTTTGGCCCATCCTCAGGTTTTGTCGATATGATCACCCAGCATGTTCCGTCGCCAGCCGAAGGTGCGAAGAGGTTGCTCCAGAACCACTACACCGGACCTTTGGACTCGAAGACTGCGGAAGCGATGGAGAAGTGCGATCAGGACGGCCCTCTCGTCGTGCACGTCACAAAGTTGTTCAATGCCACGGATGCGAAATCTTTCACAGCGTTGGGACGAGTCATGAGTGGTATTGCAAAGTCTCCGCAATCGGTGCGGGTCCTTGGCGAAGGCTACACAATCGAAGATGAGGAAGACATGGTCGTTGCCACAATCACAGACACATGGATCGCCGAATCGAGATATAACGTCCCCGTCAGCGGTGTTCCTGCAGGAAACTGGGTGCTACTTGGCGGCGTTGACAACTCAATCGTCAAGACAGCAACGATCGTAGCCTCGAAGCTGCCCGACGATGAGGATGCTTACATCTTCCGACCGATTCGACACTTTTTCGAATCTGTCTTCAAGGTGGCGGTGGAACCGATCAATCCGTCAGAACTACCGAAAATGCTGGACGGTCTGCGTAAGATCAACAAATCATATCCTCTCATCACCACGAAGGTCGAAGAATCAGGTGAGCACGTGGTCCTCGGTACTGGCGAGCTGTACATGGATTGCGTGTTGCACGATTTGAGACGACTCTATGCCGATATGGAGATCAAGGTCTCGGATCCAGTCACACGGTTCTGCGAGACCGTGGTTGAAATGTCTGCTATCAAATGCTATGCCATGACGCCGAACAAGAAGAACAAGCTCACCATGATCGCCGAACCCTTAGACCCCGGAATCGCAGAGGACATCGAGGCTGGCAAGGTCAACATCAAAGACCCTGTTCGTGTAGTTGGCAAGTTCTTCGAAGAGAATTATGGCTACGATCTGCTCGCATCGCGCAATATCTGGGCCTTCGGACCTGACGACATGGGCGCTAACATCCTACAAAACGACACACTACCCTCAGAAGTCGACACAAAAACTCTCCGCACAGTCCGCGACACATTACGGCAAGGTTTCAGTTGGGCAACGCGCGAAGGACCGCTCTGCGAAGAACCTATCCGCAACACCAAGTTCCGCATCACAGACGTCGAGCTAGCTTCGGAAGCTATCTTCCGTGGCGGTGGTCAGATTATCCCCACAAGTCGACGCGCCTGCTACTCCAGTTTCCTCATGGCGAGCCCCAGGCTGATGGAGCCGGTGTACTCGTGCAGCATGACCGGTCCCGCAGATACCAAGAGCAGCCTGTACACCGTGCTCGCCAGGCGGAGAGGACACGTGCTGCAGGACGGCCCAATCGCAGGCACACCGTTGTACAATGTCCGTGGTCTCATTCCGGTTATCGATTCGTTTGGCTTCGAGACCGATTTGAGGGTGAGTTTTCCGCTATCAGATCATGCAACATCTACTAACTACATTCCAGATCCACACCCAGGGCCAAGTCTCGCTCTCCCTGGTCTTCGACCGCTGGTCCATTGTCCCGGGCGACCCGCTCGACAAATCGATCCAACTAAGGCCCCTCGAGCCCGCGACCGCGCAAGCGCTTGCGAGAGATTTCGTACTCAAGACAAGAAGGAGAAAGGGTCTTGCGGAGGATGTGACGATTAGCAAGTTCCTCGAGCCTGAGCTGTTTAGGAGTCTGAAGGAGAGTGGGGTGCTTGATGGGTAGATGATGATTGTATGATATGATTTCGGAGTGATACCGGTTACAAAAGCACGAGTAGGAATATACCCTTCAAGACCACACTGACCTTCTTCGCCTATATATTCCGTCTACCTCTTTCGCTGTTGCCGTACGCGTGTTTTCAAGATGACCAACACGATGAGGAAAAGCTTCGCTATATTTGCGGCGCCCACAGATGGGTAAGCATAGTCGACAGGGGTTTCGACAATGGCGGATGGTTTGTGTACGGACACTGAGTACCTGCTCCGAATCGGTGCCTTCGGTGGTGCCTTCAAGCGCTACGCTCGGTCTATTGCACGGCAGTCACGGAAGGAACAGGGGACGGCTAGGCCAGCACTATCGAAAGGCGAAGCGCAGGAGAAGCAACATCTTTGCCAAGATACATCGGGCCGCATCCGTCTCGGACTGTCCTCACTGCCATGTCCGTCCTCCGATTCCGCACAGTACTACAGTTGCTGTTCGGTTGATCATACTATTGGTAGAACCAGACTTACGCTGTGCATTAGCTCACCCTAACCAGGTGCCAGATCCTACGAACCTAATGCAGTGATACAAACAAGCTATGCTTAATTACCGCACCCCGAAGTACCGATGTTCACTGCATGCAAATGCAGCTTACCACGGCTGAACAGTCTAAGTGTGCCAGGGTACAACTTGCGTGACCTTGATGCAGGGAGCTGATCTCCGAATGCTGTCTGCGCTTCTATCCGGCAGACAAGATGCCAGCCAGTCAGGTTCCATCAGTTCTGTGGAGTGTGGGGTGAGAAAGTATGTCGGGAGATAAGCCTGTATATCGCTTGGTTGGGCTATTGGGACATCCTTCGAACCCGGTCTCCGGTCAGAGAGATGCAGCACCATGCAGCTATTTCAGCAGGCTGGATGCCTTGACCGTATCACAAGAACACATTCAGAATAGGGATATGAAGCGTTCACTATTATTTATTACTACACGTCGACTATTTCAGTCCAATATTAAACACAGCACCCCGTTCCCCTAGTTGAATGTAATCTCACATCGATGCGCCTTTGGCGCAATCAAGAAGAAATTCTCAAACTCCATACTCTCCGGCGTTGTACTCGCTGCAAGCTTGACGCCCTTCATCTCCCTGAACATGAACGCTACTGCATATCTCAACTCCATGCGCGCAAGATGAATGCCAATGCATGACCGTGCGCCAGCGCCGAAGGGGTGGAATGCTGTTTTTGCAGCGGGTGAGAGGGCTTCGGCTGGGAAGCCTTCTTTGGAGGGGATCCAGCGGTAGGGGTTGAAGCTGGCGGGGGTTAGTAGGGGAAGGAGAGAGAGGGGAAGGGTACTTACGTTAGAGGATCGCTCCAGATGTTGGGGTCGCGGTGGAAGGTGTAAGCTTGTGTATCGACAGTAACGCCTTGAGGGATGTAGAGGCCGGAGAATTTGGTTCCGCCTTGAGGTACGACGCGAGGTAGACTGCTGGGGGCGGCGCCGTAGAGTCTGAGGGTCTCTTCGATGACGGCGTTCAGTAGGGGGAGGCTGATTAGGTCGTTCTCTGTGAAGCCTTCGCCTAGTGCGGCAACCTCCGCTTCCAAAGCAGCTTGCAGGTCGGGGCGTTGGAGGACGGCCCATGTGAGATAGGTTAAGGTGACGCCCGTGGTGTCGGTGCCGGCGATGATGACATTCATGGCCTCAATCTTGACGTCCATGTCGTCGATGGTGCCTTCACCTTCCTTGTCACAATCTTCGATAACCTTGGCGAAGATATTGGTCTCGCCCTTGCGTGAGCGTGCCATCTCAGCTGCGCGGCCAGCACCTTGAATGATGTACTCGTTCGCGTTGAACATCTCCTGTACAGCAGGAATAGGCACAAACCTCAAGACACGCAAGAAGGGCATCTCAACCATAATGCCAGCACCCATAGTGAGCTTCTTAAGGACTCGAAGGAATTGGTTTTGCTGTGCGTCTTGTTAGAGTTGCACTTGTGAGATGGGAAGTGACGCTTACATGACCTGTCTCCAGCATACCAAACGACTCACCAAAGGCCAGATGAGCACTGACATCGGAAGCGAGTAACATCCACCAGTTGTACACATCCGCAGAGCTCTTCGTGGCATCCGCCTTGATCTTGTTGACAGCCAGTAGCGCCTTCTCCCTGACAGTTGATTCCCAATTCTCGACAAGGTAGGTCCTGCTGAACGAACGAGACAAGAGCTTTCTTCGGGGTCCATGCTCACGAGGGTCAAGCATGGTGAAGACGCCTGCCTTGGGGAAATTCGCCAACCGCAGGTACCACTCACTCTTCATGTACTTGGTACCGATCTTGTGAATCTCCTTGAAAGCATCGAGGTCTGCCACACCGACCTCATTGGGTGATAACCGAACGACAGGGCCATACTTCTTGTGTAGTGCGTCGATGTAGAAGATTCTTTGGCCACTGACGACTGCTCGCTTCAACCTGAGGTGTGTGAAGCGAGTGTACCATGGGCCTGGCAGATGCCTTGTAGGGCACGTGAGACCCACATAAAGGAACTGACACAGTCAGCTTGGGGTAAGCTTGGGGGACTTGGTATAGCATACTCGGAGTGTGAGGAGTGTCAAACACAGTACAGTGAAGTGCAGAGGATTGAACCCACCAGGGCCGGTCTCCCCGATAGATTTGATCGATCTGGCTTCGACAACTGGAAGCATGATGGCTGTGTTCGTGTGTTGTTCGAGGCTAGTCACGCTGAATACGAAGAGCACCGATACCGTGCCCAAGGTAGCCACTGAGCTTCATATAAATTCATCGTCGCAGTACGTGCTTGCAACGGTGAATCTGGGGACCCGAAGTGTCCAACTTCCACCTCACGCGAGCGGGTTTCGAGTTGTGTCCTTGCAGTCTGACTGCAGTCCATACAATGCTCGCGGGCCGCAAACAGCTATCTGACCTAAGAATCATCCAATTGCTGAGCCGGAGATTCCTCCATGACGTTCCAATGTAGCGTTTTTCGGTGCGTATGATCGGCAATAACTGCGGGATTGGCGCTGATTTGCATCGTGATTATCGTGAAATGCGGGTGAAGGTTAGAGCGTGTGGGTCGTAAGTGCCTTGCGGTAGCTGTCCAAGGGATGGTACGACTGAAAGATGGCATGCTGATTGGGGTTCATTTGTTCGGTCCGGCAGATGCTTGACAAAGCTTGGTAGTCATGTTGTAACGAGTGAGATGCGTTGCATTTTACTAGGCGCCCGTATTAGGAAGGGTGATCAAAGTGATCGACGCCTCGCTGTGACGTTTGAGCATATCCGGAGAGCGGGCTCCCCGCACAAGTCCGCAATCCTTCCCGCCAAGCTGCGTAAGCGGCTTGCCGTCGTCCCATTTGAGAGGCCTGAGGAGATAATTGCAGCTCGAGCGTGGTCACTTGTCTGAATCTGCAGGCCGAGTGCAGCGCAGGTGCTGCTAATTTGGCAACGGATATGCAAGACATGGGGTAGCTGCGCCAATCATCAGCCCCCAAAACTTCGTTTCAAACCCTGCGATAAGGGTCTACGCTCAGGCTGGGGATTCGACCCGAAGACCAATGTCGACAAGCGAAGGCGTTATTAGGTAGGAAGCATGTAAGCGAAGGCATGTAATACAGGTTTCAATGTGCTGTTGGAGACGAGAGTGATCGTCGCATGCGATCCAGCATCGAAGCTGACAAGAGTCTGAACTGCCCTCATTTGAGTGACTTCTCGCAAAGAACTTCGGCATACTGTGACGAAATGCCCCATCGTCCTCGTGATCAAAGACGGCATGTTAGCTGTGAAAGTGGAGCCTTGAGGTACTGACGACACATGTTCGCAGCGAGGCGCCAAACTGTGGTACAGCAGCTAACCAAGGCGGGGGCTGATGCAGCAGCAAAGCAAGGCTATTGAAGAACATCGATAAAACTCGAGACGTGAGAAAGATCAGTCATTGCCCGCCCCTCCATCACTGTCGAACACGGAAGGTGCAAAGGCACGTGAGAAGAGGATGCAAGACTACAGCTGTCATAAGTCGGACTAAACTCGCGGCTCCGGAATACTTTTCATGGAATTGTTTGATTGGTCCGAATGGCGTAAATTGTTGTCTTTTGCTGAAGCGAACACCTGGTGGAATTTAGCTGTTCGATACACGCAAGTTTGAAAGCCCACAATTGTGGTTGTATATCCGTTGACACATATTTCACGTTGTTCGAGAATACCTATAGACGCCGCAGCCTCATCTTCATCTGCCAGCACTGCATATAATGGAAGTCCACGAGCACCCACCAACGTCATCGATCCTTCAAAAAGCTCTGAAATCCGCATTGCCATACAGCGTCAATCTAGTGTATCGTACACAGCATCCCAATCAGTCGGAACACGCACACATACTATCAACAGTCCCTGTCACAGCGACAGAATTGCCAAAATGCTGGGCAGCAGCATACATCGACCGCTCCACACGCCCCGGAACAGAACTCTGGCTCTTCGCACAGGGAGAAGATCCAAACCATCAAGCCTCACCAAACCACATCGCAAATCAAGGTTCGACGCCAGCAAGCGCACCAACAGAAGGCTTCTGTCCGAACTGTAGACTAGCCGTCCTATCTCTCCTAGACCACATGTCGACCCTTCCCCTCCCACCCCTCCATCCAGAAGAACTCCCCAGTCTCGAACTAGCAAAACAGCATGCCAAAGACTTTCCTGAGTCCGGACCGGGCGTCATCTACGAGCTCTCTCCAGGAACATACATGCGGCACCTCCTCTGGCCCGGTGTCGTCACCCTCGGCGCATGCCACACCTCCCTCGTTCAGATATGCCGTGAAGCAGGCATCCTGCGGCAAGAAATCCCCGGCGCAAACGCCGTGCTTAATAAATTCTTGTTCAAAATCGCGGACCTACCCAGTGTCAAGGAACTGCAAGAGGGGTTGCGGTGGGGCGAGATGAGGGCGCAAGATCTGCCGACAGTGCAGGCAAGGACGAGTATTCCGCGGGCGACGCGCACATTGTTGAGTTTGAAGAGCAAGGGCGTGTTCGAGGAAGCGAGCGATAGGGCTGTGGCGTGGACGTTTTTGGGGTTGGATGGGAGTCTGACGACGCTGCATACAGAGGCGGAGTGGAGGGGGAGAGGGATTGCGAAGGCGGTTGCGGCGAAGATCATCAGGGAGTGTGCGCCGGGGTTGGCGGTGGACGATCACGGGAACGCGTGGTCGCATGCAGATGTTTACGTGGGCAATGTGCAGAGTGAGAAGGTATGTAGCAGTCTGGGTGGGAGGGCGATGTGGGAGCATTATTGGGTGAGGATAGACCTTTCGAAGGCTGGATCACTGGCCAAGGACGCAACACAGGGTATAGAGCACAGAACATAGATCACTTTTGCATAGGAACAGATTTGAAGAATCTTGGGTATCTGTTTGTATAGTCAGCCTCGTGCTCTACAAAGTGTAAAGTTCGAATGGGTTGAGTATGAGGTGCTCAGGAAAAAATTAGAGTTGTGTTGCGTAGTTTGATCCTCACGGAGATCAGGGTTAAAAATTTATCATCATTGCGGGGTGAAAAGAGAAGAAGGGTATGCTTACCATTTGCTGAATGAATGCTGTTGCTCTAACAAGCATCACAAGCAGTCATCTGATTCGAGAAGTTCATCGTATCGTATTGTTTGTCGTGGCTTAATATCATCAAGACGTAGCTCGACAGGCCGTGGCCATGCCGGCTGATCTCTGACAAAGTCGCTGCGAACGCACATACTTAGTCGAAGAGACCGAAGCCCATGTCGTCATCCTCGGACTCCTCCTTCTCCTCCTCCTTCTCAGCCTCAGGGGCGGCGTCAGTAGCACCAGAGCTGCCACCGACGGGAGCGCTGGGGCCAGCAGAGGCGTACTTGTCGGGGTTGGCAATGCGGTCCTTGAGCTCGGCAATCTCCTCCCACTCGTAGTCGGTCTCAATGGCAACAGAGAGGACCTTCTTGTAGGAGTTGACAACGGAGTGCATGACGGAGGGCAGGGTGGGGAAGTTGGCGGCCAGCGAGATGGAGGCAATAGTAGCGATGGCGCTGGAGAAAGCCTTCAGGAGCTGGGACTCCTCAATGTCCAGGACGGAGGAAGCGAAGGTGTTGCCGTTGTCGTAGATCTGGTAGATACCCATACCGTAGGTGAAGGGAGAGATGTTCAACATGTTGAGCAGGGTAGCCTCGGAAGCACCAACCTTGCTACCAGCCTCAACGAGCTTGAGGTCGGAGGTAATTTCGATGGTACCACGGGCAATCTTGGTGGGGACACCGAGAGCCTGGAAGAAAGAGGTCTTACCAGGCTCCATACCAGTGTTACCAGCGGGGATGTAGACATCGCCAGGGGCGACGGCACCAGCACGAGCGGGAGCGGCGACACGGTTGGCGAGGATCTTGTCACGGATGTGCTTGAGGTCACCGTTGGTGAAGACGAAACCGACGTTGCCTGTTTGCTTGTCAATGGCATGCGCTGGGCGCGCGCGGAGAGCTAGACATACCCTTGACGTGGGGAAGGAGACGCTCGTACTCAGGGGAGTCGTTGACGAGACCCTTGAGCGCACGGCGGACCATGGTGTTCTTGCCCATCAGGACGACACCCTCACCGCGGAGGGACTGACGGATCTCGTGCATCTGCTGAGACGAGACATTGTCAACGGTGACGATGAAGATGCTCTGGTACTCCTTGAGGAGAGACTCAAGCTTCTCGAAGTAAGCGGCCTTGGTTTCTTTCTTGCCCCCCATTGTGTTCGGTGTGACGCAAAGGGATGTTTAAGGTCTTTGTTTTTGGTGAGGTGGTGTTGATGGTGTTGCAGCTCTGCGCTCGGCAGAAGTCAAAATTGACCGTGGTGCACGGGCGTGCGCGCGACGCCACGCTAGCCGCAGTAGGCGAGGGCTCTGTCAAAAACGTAGTGACATCGCGAATGCTCGTGATGATGAACAAGGATCCAGAAATGACTTTTCCATACCAGTGCCTTGTCGCTCGCGAGTCAACAGAGACTGGGCCGGGCGGATGGACGCTGTTCGGTGCATGCGGTTCTACGCTAATTGCGCAGTCCAGCAGCGGAGGCACCTCGACGTGGACAAAGCCAGATGAACCTGTGCCAGTGAGTGACACACGCCTGTGTTGTCGTGGTTGCAGCATATCGGGCATGTTGGATCAAGCTGATGCAAGCAGGCACCCGAGCCTCAAGAGGAAGAAACAGAAGGACCGCCGGAGAAGAAAGTCAAGTTGACACAACCACCAAAACAGCAAAAAGCCAATTTCACCAATTTGATTGTCTCGAACGACGGACAACATGTGATTGGTGTCACTGGCGAGGACAAGTGCATCCGTGTCTTCAGAACCAACATTTCAAATGAGTTAGAGCAGCTCAGTGAGAGGTAGGCAGAGTGGGCAAAACTCATTACCAAGGCTAACAGTAATAGATGCATGACAAGAAGACCATGCTCAATCACCCTCACATCGGACGATTCGACAATTCTATGCGCAGACAAGTTCGGAGATGTTTACTCGCTCCCTCTACTGCCGTCACCGGACTATCAAGCACCAGAAGCCCCAGCAGCAGAGCCAGTTGAGGAGACTGAGTGGACTCCCTCCGCTACGGTGCTCACTGTTCACTCTGGAAGGAATCGCAAAACTCTGGAGGACCAGCTTAAGCAGAAGAGGAAGGGACCAGCGCCTCCCAAGGACGACATGAAGTTCGAACACCAACTTCTCTTGGGCCACGTCTCTATGCTCACAGATATCATAAACGCCAAGGTTGATACTCGTAGCTACGTCATTACAGCAGACCGCGACGAGCATATTCGCGTATCTCGGGGAATCCCACAAGCCCACATCATTGAAGGGTTCTGCTTCGGCCATGAGGCTTTCATCAGTACACTATGTCTTGCGCAGTCAGGTCGCCTTGTCTCTGGTGGCGGAGACGCAGACTTGTACGTCTGGGACTGGCAGAACTTCAAGCTTCTCGAAAAGTTGCCCCTCCTTGGCGTGGTGCAGGAACACCTCAAGTCGCGCTCAGATGTCTCGGCGGAGGATGTGTCGAAGGTCGCAGTATCTGGCATCTGGAGCGTGCCACATCAAGACGAGATACTCGTAGCGTGTGAGGGTATCCCCGCCCTGTTCTCGTTCAAGGTGGGCGCAACGACCAACACCGGCACCGATGTAACAGCCTTTGACGCCGCGCTGGCATTGAAGGGCAACGCGCTTGACGTTGCCTTCTTGCCCATCTCTCCAACATCATCTGCGGTGGTCGTCTCAATCGACCATGTGCACAAGCCAGGCTCCACCAAGGAAGTGCGCGAAGACAAGGTAAGACGTTCTTCAATTTGAGTGACGTCAACTTGACTGACCTTCATACAGGGCGCACTTCGCCTACAGTGCTTCTCCAATTCGACGGAGGGTAAATGGCAGGAGGATTCTCACACATCTGAAGCGCTAAAGTCGTTCCACGACCAGGTGTTCGATATCGAGGCTGGCGCCAGCGGCGGCGAGGTCGCGACTGAAAGCTCGGCCGCCGACAACGTTCTGGGGTCGGCAGATGATAAAGCACTGCGAGACATGCTTTACAATGTGGAGAACCTCAGGAAGCGTCCAGGCGCCGAGGATTAGGTACCCGACTAGTGCGACAACGCTACAAGTGACAAAGCTGCCCCTTCGGCTACTTGAGGTCTCGTGCACATGCGGTGGGAGCTGACGCGTGACGTGTGAGGCTCTGGGCCTGTCTGGCATGTGCATCGCGGTAGTCAGATCCGAACAGATGCCGGCAACATTGGCAGGGGCATCTCACCGCAGTACATCTTCACACTTCTCGAAACATCTGTTGTGCTATTCTAAGAGTTTTTGTAGTCGATTGCTGATCGACAAACTATGTGATGGCTGTCCGCAAAGCGCCTACCGAGGTGTGATCATGAAATTCTTCAGAACTCCTACATGCATGTGCACACCGTAATCTGATCAACTGCAAGCAGGGCCGCAGGAGGCCGACATGCAACTGCAAGGACAGGCAGCAGTGACCGAGGCTAACGAGTCGGTCGCAGCGGACGCCTCGACGCAATCGTGTCAGTTTTGCAGCAAAAAGCCTGCGATCTGTCGTCGAGTGGGTATGATGAGAGTCTAGTACTCTGCGATTTCTAAGAGACCGGGATTATCAAGCCAGCCCGACCGGCGCCGATGGCGTATTGTGTGGACCAGCCATTTTTCCCTGGCCGGCTCTCAAAAGACGCAACAGCACCACTACTCTGACAATTGCAATTTACAGTCAAGGTGAGTGTGCTGGAATATCCCCTACGACGCCCGAAGGCAAAAAGTGCACTACTAACTCACCCGGTGCTGCAGTACTGAACACTCTCGCGAACAACCCCTCCGTCACTCGGCTCGTTGTTATACTTCGCACGTTACGCAAGACCTTCGAAGCTCTAGCATCGCCGGGAACGTGTAGCTGTTGAAAGACCTCTTCACCACCAAAGTCTCGCCTGCGCCACTTGGTCTCTCCCCGTGAGCCACCCTCTGCGCAGACTACCCACATCCCACTTCGCGACCCACTTCCACGATCGACACGCGACAGCCGCGCACGCCGCCAAACTGTTCGCCTCAGTGTTCCGCCGCGCGACTCCACGGACTCTATCTTTATTCTCGCTGCCTGTCGCTGCTGCTGCTTCGCATAACACACGCACCACTCCTGTCGCGGGGCTTTCCAAGGTAGATTCGCGAAAGATGCACTCAAAACTGGTTATCATTGGGTATGTTTGAGCACATGCAGTTCAACAGCATAGAATTGAAGACTGACTTGTACAGCTCTGGGCCAGCAGGCCACACTGCCGCCATCTATGCCGCCCGCGCTGACCTCAAGCCTGTCATGTACGAAGGTTTCCTTGCGCTTGGCATTGCTGCAGGAGGCCAATTGACAACGACCGACGAAGTCGAGAACTTCCCTGGATTCATGAAGATCCAGGGCTCTACATTGATGGTGCGTACTCCAGCACCACGCATCTTCCTACGTTGTTGTTGAAACTGTGGCTGACTAACATCTTCAGGACCAAATGCGCGCCCAGTCCGAAGCCTGCGGCACCGAGATCGTCTCGCAAACCGTCGCAAAGGTCGATCTCAAATCCCGCCCGTTCAAGTACTGGTTGCACCCAATGGGTGACGACGTCGAGATCGAGGACGAGGATACACCTCACACCGCCGACTCCATCATCATCGCTACTGGCGCGAAAGCGCGCCGTCTGGAATTGCCCGGCGAGGAGAAGTACTGGGGATACGGCGTGTCCGCATGCGCCGTGTGTGACGGCTCGCTTCCCATGTTCCGCGAACAGCCACTCGTGGTGATTGGCGGCGGCGACAGCGCGGTCGAAGAAGCTCTGTACCTGACCAAGAAGGCGAAGAAAGTCACTGTCCTTGTGCGTAGGGATAAGCTGAGGGCATCGCGCACCAACGCACGCCGCCTGACTACACACCCCAAGGTCGAGGTCATGTTCAACAGCGGCGCGACAGAGATCAAGGGTGAGGAGAAGAAGGGCGGACTCATGACACATCTTGTTGTGCGCAACAATGTGACCAAGGAGGAGCAGACTATCGAGGCCAAGGGGCTTTTCTACGCTGTCGGTCACGACCCCGCAACGCAGCTGTTCAAGGGCCAGCTCGATATGGATGAGGATGGCTACCTGATCACCAAGCCTGGCGAGGGCCACACAAGCGTGGAGGGTGTCTTTGCGGCGGGTGATGTGCAGGATAAGAAGTACCGCCAGGCCATCACCAGTGCTGGTAAGTCTCAAAATCGCCTTGGCGAATGTCTTCTATGCGTCTGTACATGAGACTAACGATCATAGGATCTGGATGTGTCGCCGCACTCGAAGCCGAAAAGTATCTTGCCGAGCAAGACGATAGTGTTGGCAACGAGCTTGAGACCGAGAACCAGGCCGAGAAGAGCCAGACCAACGGCGTCGTACCCGAGTACCGCTCCAACCCTCTCTTGTAGACTCTTAGCTCACTGCAAGACTTCTTTTTACGATATAGACTTGGGATGATCTATGGGATTTGCATCGGGTAGCGCAGGTTGGCTGGAGCCTTTTGCTTTTATGGCTCGCCATGTCATGTGGCATAGACTTGGTTAGATAAGGATCATTTTGCAATGAAAACGGAATGACGAAATTTGACTCGATCGTATTGGGTATCTAGTGGCTCGTGTGCTGGTACGTGTGCGCTTTGGGACAAGTGTTGGAGTGACTGCGGTCACCGTGTTGAGCAATCGCGAGAATGTGTGGATGTGATGCGGGATGTTATGCCGTCATAAATAAGTGCAAGACAGCGTTCGTGGAGGTGCACAGGAAGGCTGCGGCATACATGGGCGATCTGCGCTGTCGATACGGTGTGCAGCTGGCCCACGCGGTGGGTGATGGTTGAGATACGCGGCTTCTGCCGAGCATCAACCACGGAATACATGGGCTTGGAGGAGCTGGAGCGCACTTTCAAAGGCTTTCACCACTTGGATGTCTACGGGCGTCAATCTTGACTCAGACTGGGAGGCGGCGGTAGACTCACAATGTTTCCTCTTATTTTCCAGCTCAACCTCTTCGTTTTGAACATACATCGTCCTGGTTTGCAGCCTGGCGATCGTTAGCAGATGTAAAGCAGTACACGTTTGCTGCAGCGCACCTCTGGAATGTTCGATCGGTCTCGTGATTGTGTCCGGAATTTGCCCAGATGTGGAAGTACTGTAGCATAGTCAGTCGTGTGTTAGGTTGTCCAGAACGGGCTCATCAGCACCTCCATCAGGTTCGACCATTCTTGCATCAACTCAGCTTCCTCGTCACTGCACGTTTTGATGGCATCATGATATCTTTGATGCAAGTGCTCCCAGTCGAAGTCGGCAATCTGTGCTGCAGGATCTGCTTCGTCGTCGTCAGGGAGCTTCTGCTCTACTTCGATATCTGAGTGCTGTTCTGAATCGTCACGGTCACGTTGCGCTGAAGCTGGGCGTTCCGTGTCGTCAGAGTTTATGCGTTTGTGCTTTCGGCGTTTGGGCGTTTGCTGTACTTCTTGGGGGACTATAGGCTCATACTTTGACTCGAGGTCGTCGTCCATTGCGGAGGTTGAGTATTGAGTTAAGCGTGGTGGTGAAGAGAAGAAAGGATGCGCAGCTTCCTTGGGGAGAGACGACTCAGTCACGTCGCTCATTTGCAGTGCTGCTTGATGTGATCAGTGCTATGAATGAGTGAACGATCAAGAGCCCTACAGCCTCTTTGGCCTGGATCAACGAGCCGCTACAAGAGACTGACTGTTATTTTCGACAGCTGCTGTGCTGTAGAAACTAGAAGGTGTTGAAGACTGCTGTTGTTACAAACAACGCCATCCGCTTTCGGCCGGCGCAGCATGACGTGCGGCGGGTGCGTCTGACTCGCGCGCGCGCTTCGCGCCTCTGCTGCCTCCGTTACACTACGATCTTCTGACCGCCATATACCCTCTTCTTCTTTGCACTCCTCTCTTCCCTTCTTGAAACTTGCTATGATCAGGTAGTTTCTTCAAAATCACATTCATCGGCTCCCTGGTCCATGGGCCTGTAATCACGCAACTTCCCCAGGGCAAACCTCCGCTCATCATGTTCCCCCGGTACCCTCCACTCCACGAACCCCAGGGAGGCGATATCACTTAGCACCACACACATGGAGTGCGACATCTGTGGAAAGGCCGGCAGTCAAGGCCACCCGCTGCACTGCATCACCTGCGCCCGCTCGTACCTCGAACAGCCCCGCATCGAGCTGGCGAAGACGCTTATTGCCAAAGATGGAGTTGAGAGACACGTAAAGGCCGTTATACAAGGGTCAGAAGACAGGTCGAGCGTCTCTCTGTCAGACTCGAAGAGCGGCTTCCTGGTGGACAGCCAGCTATGCACCGACAACTTGGACTGGCAGCGCACCAGGACGGAGACGGTCGAGATCGAGGAGAGGATGACGCTCATTACGGAGCAGGCAGCCCGTCTCCGAGAGCACATGGATACTGTGAGGAGAAAGCTCGAAGCTAAGCGGGCAGCCAACGCGCAGCGCAAGTCAGACTTGTCATCTGCCACATACGGCATCGACTCACGACGGGCCAACGAGCTCGACAAAGTGCAACAGATGGTGAAGAGGATGGACTACAAGTCGGAGAAGGTGCACTACGATACTATTGAACAGCGGCGACAGCTATGCACAACGTCTGCAAAACTCGCTGGGCTAAAGATGAGCAAGAGGAGGACCAAGGATGGCGGCATCAAGGAGGTATTCAATATAGGACCTGGTACAAAGCTCCGCATCTGGGATCTCCGAGACATGAACGACGCTCCGCCCGACTACGTCTCCGCTTCCCTAGCTGCTGTCGCCCAGCTTCTCGTTCGCGTTGCTTCCTATCTAGGCATACGCCTTCCTGCCGAGATCACCCTGCCTCACAACATGTACCCTCAACCTACCATCTTCAGCATTCCCTCTTCATATCAAGGCAAGAAAGTGCCGTTTCCGGGCACTGCAGTGTCCGACTCATCAAGCAACAGCCCTGAGGCTTCTCGGACCCTCGACCCTCGCGTACCTTTACCGAAGCCTCGCACTCTGTTCATAGATCGACCTCTAGCTCACTTGTCCGCTGAAGACCCCCCGGCGTACTCGTCCTTCATCGAGGGCGTGTCACTCCTCGCCTACAACATTGCTTGGCTCTGTCGAACGCAGGGAATGAAGGATAGCTTCAAGGAGTGGGAGGACGTGGGTCCTATGGGACGCAATCTGTATCGACTCCTGATACTGCAGGAGACATACATTCCTCGACGACCTGAGAATCCACTTGATAAAGATATGACTTCTACCAAGTCTTCCGCCTCACCGTTGCGAAGGGGGCCGGTAGGCTTTGGGCAGCTGTCGCACGCTACATCACACTCGTACATGAACATGGCAGAAAATACAACGTATCTCGGCGGGTGGAGCCTGACGCCAACTAAGATCCTTGACGAGCTGAAAGCCTACCTGCTGGCTGAGCAACAGGCACAGGAGTGGGACGTGCTCAATCAGAAAGAGTGGGAAGATATGGAGAGCATCGTTGCAGAGGATCCTATCATGGTGGGCGACAGGCGACGCAAAGAGGGCTTGGATGACAGACGCAGCTACATGACTACGACCACAGCGAACGGAACGCAGAAGGATGATATGTCAGAGGGTGGATTGCCCGAGCGCAAGAAGGGAACGAGCGGATGGACAAAGGTCAAGAGCAGAAGTGAAGATGTCGCGAAGAAATGATACCCCTTGACGTAGTGTAGTCCACCATCAGACCTATGCAGCAATACTACTTCGTGCTGATTTTGCGGCGTTCGGCGTGTTCGGAGTGTTGCGACATGTCGTAATCATCCATATACGTCCGTACCTTCCACACTCGTCCACCCTGTCCGTACCTGCCGATCTGGCATTGCTTACATGCCAGGGCCGATGTAAAGCGATCGTAGAATTTAATGACGCCTTAGGAGCTAACCCCAGAGTCGCGAAAGCAACGCGCAGCAGACGGCCGAGGTGTCCATTCGTGTTTTGTGACGTCTTGGCAGGTGAACGCTATGATTAATCGACTGCTGAGAAATGCTGCATCGTACGGCACCAAGTTGTCGTATATAAGGTAGGCCAAACGCAGCGATGGCGAATGTACCGTTCCTTCTCAGGGTCCATCACACCATTTTGTGCCATCGGCAAACAAAGGCACAACCGTGGAATTCTTTTACGTTGAAGAAGAACCCGCCCCCGCAACATACGACGCGCTAACAAGTCCTTGAGAAAAGTTGCTTTCTCTTGACACATTGAAATCGAGCTGTAGACTCGCGGAAGACTTATCTTGAGTGCCTTGCTCGCTGTTCTCCTCTGAGTTCTGAAGACACGCGCGAATAACCGACTTCATCACCATGACGCTCCCGGAACACCCCATTGATACCCCGCCGCGCGCTCCCAGTCCTGTGCACAGGTTCGGCACGCTGGCTGTTCACGCCGGAAGCCCGCACGATCCTGTTACTGGCGCTGTGATTGAGGCTGTAGGTCCAATATTGGCTGCATATGAAGATTGCAAGAACTGACTTAACTAGATTTCTCTGTCCACGACATATGCGCAGACTGCAGTAGGGAAGCCCGTGGGCGAGTACGAGTACTCGCGCTCCTCGAACCCCAATCGGTACGCTCCCGCAGTGCTCCACCAAAAAGTTGTAGACTACGCTCGCTAACACGCCTTCCCAGCGACAACTTCGAACGCGCAGTCGCAGCGCTCGAGCACGCCCGGTATGCACTCGCTTTCAGTTCCGGCTCCGCGACCACCGCCAACATCCTGCAATCCCTTGCCGCAGGCTCGCACGTCGTCTCCGTCTCTGACGTCTACGGCGGCACGCACCGCTACTTCACCAAGGTCGCACTCACGCACGATGTCAAAGTCACCTTCAGCCCGTCGATCGAAGTCGACATCGCTGAGCTGATCCGCCCAAACACGAAACTCATCTGGATCGAGTCGCCCTCCAACCCAACACTCACCCTTGTCGACATCCGCAAGGTCGCTTCCATCGCGCACCAGCACGGCATCATGGTCGTAGTTGACAACACCTTCATGTCACCGTACGTGCAGAACCCACTCGACCACGGCGCCGACATCGTCGTGCACTCCGTCACAAAGTACATCAACGGGCACTCTGACGTCGTCATGGGCGCCGCAGCCTTCAACTCCCCCGAACTCTACGACCGTCTTTCTTTCCTCCAAAACGCCATCGGCGCCGTGCCATCCGCGTTCGACTGCTGGCTGGCCCACCGCGGGCTCAAGACCCTGCACCTGCGCGCCCGCGAAGCTAGCAAGAACGCAACAGGCGTCGCTACCGCTCTCGAAGCCAGCGCCCATGTTATCAGCGTGAACTACCCCGGCCTGGACTCGCATGCGCAGCGCGCCATCGCGCTGAAGCAGCACCGTGACGGCATGGGCGGAGGCATGCTGTCCTTCCGCATCCAGGGCGGGCACGAGGCGGCGGAGCGGTTCTGCCAGGCGACCAAGATCTTCACGTTGGCGGAGAGTCTGGGTGGTGTGGAGAGCCTGGTCGAGGTGCCTAGTGCAATGACGCACGGGGGCATTCCGAAAGATCAGCGCGAGGCGGCTGGTGTGTTTGACGATTTGGTAAGGATTAGCTGTGGTGTTGAGGATGAGGTGGATCTGGTCAAGGATGTGCTGCAGGCGCTGGAGAAGGCTGTTGTGGGGCCGAAGATCAAGAATGGTCTCCCCTAAGCGAGCGCGACGAGCGTTAACGAGCTGGCAGGAGCTTCCAGAGGGAGGCAGCTTAAGAGGAGGACGAGATGATCTGGCAAAAAAGGGCGGTCTAATGAGTACATGATCTCGGCGTTACTGATACTGATGATTTTAGACGACAAACTCCTTTATATCCCAATCCCCTAAGTGGGAAGCGTAGCTCTAAGGCGAGCTGATTTATAGATACCAATTGCATTTGCTTTTCAACTAGACATTGGCCTTTAAGAGAAGTGGTATTCGCTGAGTACTCTCTCATCGAGAAACACACTTAGGGGCTATGAAGTACCTCTGGAAATTGCTGATACGGACCTAAAGTGTTTGTCTTCAACTCGGTACGTGTCTATATATTTGTAGAAGAGGTCAACCGATAGTGGACGTTGTCCGTGGTGGAATGTGTCCTTCCCAATGGGCTCCTGATATTCATTGTAGACGCCCAAGTGCTCTTAGGGTATTGCGGTAAGTAAAACCCGTAATGATCCGCGTCTCCGATGCAAGTCATTCGATTTCGAAAGGATCTCCGTATTCATCGATGGCGCGGAACGTAAGATTGACCTTCGGATAAACCATGCGAATGTACTTCTCCAGCTCAACCTCGCAATCGTTGCTGCTGTCGTGGCCATGGACTTTGCTCACATCCATCTCCTCGTCGAAGCTGTCAAATCCATCCAGCATCCCAATCACCTCAATCTGCTCGATCCAGGGCCCCGGGATGTCCTCGAGAAAGTCCAGAAAGGGATTAGGATTGTGGCAGATGGCCACACGCCAGTTGTCAAGCAACTATATGAAGCGAGAAGTGGTGATTTCGAAGGTGGATTTGGTGTAGGGCAAGTCACCAACCTGCTCACGGAGCATGCGGCAAACACGCGTTAGGGCGAAAGGATGTGGTTGAGACGAACGAGCGAGGCGAAGAGTGCCACTGCCTGTGGCGAGGCGAAGGACTTGGTTGTACAAGACGTGACCGCAGATCAATTGCTTCAGCTCTGGAGGGAGCATTCGCAGGAACGCAGATTCGGTGCCATTTCGTATCTCACTGTAGGCAAGAGGTCAGTAGCTTCGTAGAAGTAGTTCATCGACAAGCGTACAGGTGGTTGGCTAGGATTTTGTCTTCGTAGAACTTGGTGTTGCGGCGCCTCTCAATGTCTGTAGAGAAGTGTAGCTGGTGCTGAAGCTCCATCGCAGCAATTACATCGTCCATGGTAAGTCGTAGCTTCTTCGATGCTGAGTCGTCATCGAGAGACATGGCAGGCCGCCTTGAAGACGCCATGTCCGAATTAACGCAAGCAGGAGAATTCAATTGCCGGATCGAGGTGCCAGAGAAGCTGGCAGATAGGAGATGGTGGCCTTAGATGCTTAGAAGAAGAGGATTCTTAGCTTTGCTGCCTGGGTGAAGGTGATACTGAGGTAAACTGCCGCTGAAACTGCCTGCCTTACAGTGATCAATCAAATCGGGGGTTGGAAAGAAAATCGCCAGACATTGGGGCCGACATCCGTTGATCTGAAGAAGCAAAAGCAGAAGCGTAGGCTGGACGTGATGACATGCGGAGGCGATCGCTTCTAGGCATTGCGAAGGACCTGCGAAGCGGCCTGACCACGCTCCTCAACAACTTTGTGCAGCAGCGAGACTGTCTGGTATTGTGAGGGTCTAGGTTTTGAGACAAGAACAAACGGCAGAATGACAAACAGCAAACCAAGAACCTGACGTCTTCGTTGACCATGTCTTAGAGGTTACTGCCGTTATTGGAAAGCACACAAACGGCTAGGGTGCATCCTGCCCGTTGGTTTATTTCTGACTCAAATGTCATCTTTGCTGGATGGAGAGCGTTGAAGAGTCAAATAGGTCCGAGCAGTCCCACCGATCGTCTCCGTGCAAGTGTGTTGATAAACTGTTCGCTTGGAGGCAACGCCATCGAAGATAAACGAAGTACCAATAATAGCTACATATAAGAGGGTCCTTGGAATACTGATACACTACCTTCGCGAGTCATGATGATCTTATTTTTAGGTCGGAGTACTTCGTAGCAAACCAATCCTTATTCCACCAGCATCTTTCTTTCGCTGGCATCCAGCAGAATTCCAACAGTATGGCTGACCCCAAAACATGATTTCGATTTCGTCGTCTACAATTACATAGTTGGAAGATCTGAAATGACGTCTGTGTAAACACACATGTTTGACACCTTCTACCAGGCCTCGCTTCACTTCGAAGTGCTCATGAACCTCTCATCTGCTACTAGCTGTCTCCGCTTCCCGTCGATACCCTCGAAGAGCTTGCAAACACTCTTTCCTTCCTTTTACTAGGACGGCCCTTTCCACTGAGGCGACCATACCGCGCCTTCTCAGAACTCACACGCTGACATAAGTTCTCGTCACAAAGACATTGGCGGTCGCGGCGAGCTTGCTTTCAGAACATCAGCCGACGTCATGTAGCCTTTTGGCACCAGTAAGTCGCGGAAGACTCCATGTCCCATTATTCTTACTTTGGAATATAAGAGTCTGAAGCAATGCTATGTCCTCCAGCTCCCTTGGGTTTCGGTAGCGGCTACTGACAACGATTTTCAGAGGTCCAAAACCGCATCTACGACTTCGTTATTAAACCCTTATCTGAGGAAGGAACCTTACTACGCATCAGCGCCCGCCCCTGTTCAGCCTTGCCCCATTTTACGATTGTATTTGCAAAGGTTCCCATGCTCTTACCAAACTCGGTCGCCAATCACGTAAAGAGTTCAGGCCTCTCTGACTGAGCAACATGTATCTACGGATCCCATTGCGATGCTTGGAGTGGTTCAGTAGCGTGTTCTACAAGGATGCCGAGGATATCCAGCACGCTCCGACTTCTTTGCAACTCATGTGATATCACAATGATGAAATGGACATGTTACTCGATATCACTATCTTGTGCCTTCTCAGAGCTAACGACCCATCATTTGCACAGAAGGTTGTCCCACAAGAGTTGGATTTATTCGAGATGCCTGCACGTCTTGCGAACTGTCGAAACTTCGGTAGATCTTGGACTCCTTCCTGTGATTGCAACCCGGAACTCATTGGAGAACAGCTACGTGACCGAGCGCTTGATGACACGGTAGTCATCACCTCTTTACTCAGCCACGACGGTGCAGGATGGTGCGAAGACATGAGGTCCGGAAGATCCAGCGTTTTTTTTGTTTTTAAGGTTGACAGTCGCAAAACATGGAAATTTGGTCATATTGCGACTCGCCGTCCATTGTTCGCGTCGTTCCACGATCTGAATTTGTCATGATCATTCGTATGCTATTCGTTGTTTTTGCCACGAAGCCTTATTACAGCGCTTGTCCACGAGGATATCCGGACCCCCCCTTCCTTGCCTCTGAGTCCGACTCAATATCGACAGCATAGCTTCGTTCAGCGTATATCCTCTTTGGATCAATTGGCGCATCGCTTTTGTCCGAGTCCCCATCTAGGCGCTCCCAGTTATCATCAGCTCGTCCATGATGAACAGTCGACAAGCTGAACCCAATATCTGTAGGGTTCCGGAAACTATCACGCAGTCTTCTCTGCTGACGAGATCCACCAACGGTTACAAGTTGCGTTCCTGTGCCGCTTCTCTTGTTGCTCGGGCCAGAACTCCCGTCGCCGTTACGTCGGAAGAAGTGACGTAGTGAAGGGACTGAGGATGCGATGCAGCCGATGCCGGTTTCGATATTAGAACAGAGCATGGTGTGTGCTACCCAGACTGTTGCTTGATTAATTTTGGACGTGGTAATTATCGGATGCACTCACATTGTAAGTTTGTCATCCTCTCGAACTTATTGACATAGGGTATCCTGACCATGGTGATCACGGATGCGCTGTCGCTCGTTAGGTACTGCATTGGTCCTTTTGCTGAAAGAATACGTACATCGACGCGAAAGACAGCAAACCAAAAGCTTGAATTTTGGCTTGCCTCTTCATTTGCGTGTTCCACAGCATGACCGCCGGCACAACAACCAGTGCCAGGTCTGTTGCGATCGTTGACACAGTGGCAACATGGCCAATGATGACGAACGTGCCGACAGGGGCACATGTGCCCTCTCCACTGAGGATCAATGTTGGCGTCCAGATTGCGCGAACCGGTCGGCAGTAGAGCAGGGTTCCAAGGAATGTGATAAGAAAGGATGCCCACGTCACTGCGAGCAGAACCCAGATCGTGTAGACGAGGGTCGTCTTTGTGGAGGCGATGCGCTGGATGGTGATGCAAATGGAAGACTTCACTGTCGCGAGGGCCACAACATACATCAAGATCCAGATGATGTAATACTTCATGGCCTCGGAGTACTGCCATGCGTTGAGGTCTCTTTCCAGTCTTCCAAGTCCGACGAGGCACCCGTATATTGCAAGTCCCGTGACTGCTGTATAGATGACCTGTCGACGACTTCAGCGCGTGTTCATGGCGGTACAACTGACTGATCTTACGGCTCCAGTTGCCATGAAGGCATCGTCAGCGCCAAAGGTGCCTTTCGCAAGGCGAACATATGTCCTCAACGACACCGCAAGAATGGACAATCCTAGGAAGACGCATGAAATAATGATGATGGTCAGTGGCAATCCATCTGGGGTGATGATCCTCGCATCCGGATCGACGTTTGGATTCTCCATAGGCGTTGATCTGGGGAAGAGTCGATGGGCGAGTACACGGCCTTCAAAAGTTCGAAAGTTGCGCTGCCACAGTGGCAGACTCCACCTTATACTGAGGAAGCTTCCGGTCCAGTTATGACAAGCATTCGTATTATAGCGTCGATCGTTGCTCTTCTCGCACTACAACTGGTGTTCTTGAGTCGTTCAGAACAGTTATGCTGGAGGCCGATAGTGAAAAACGCATCCCAGTATGGCACGAAGGAAGTGTTGCGCGGCCCAACAGTTTCAAGGGATCCTGTTCGAGGTTCTGTGGGGAACTTGCAGGCCTTGGGAAGACCATGTCCTGGCTGCATATCCCCTAGGCCCAGTTTCCGATCCAAGCATTCTGCCTTTTCTGGTGAAGAGTCAGTTGCTGCAACAGCGTCCCGCGTGTACACCATGGATTCTGACAGCGTCGCTCCAGGCCCAGAAACTCATTTGCGCACGGCTCGCACGTTCCTAGTGAGAGGCAATGATTCGCGCTAAACGTCTGATCATGGCAGGACCCTGCCGCAGAGCCACGTAAAGCTATTGTGCACTAGAGTAATGCAATTTGAGGCCTGAAAAGCATCACAATTTCCGCATCAGGCACAAAGAAAAAACCAGATTGAGAATTCACGATGGCGCCGTTGGGGCCATGTGGGTCTCGGCCCGATTGTACATTCTGTCGGATGCTCGGTGCCGGTACCTTACTGCTCAAGGACTGTCGCCGGTGAATCAAGATTGTGGGTACGTCCCCTGCACGAAACAGGACTCTCGTGCGGAATGATGCTGCGACTTTCACGTGTTGCAAGCATGACTGACACACGCGGGTTGGGTAATTGTCGGCCAGCGCCGAGTCAGTGCTGTACCTGTGAGTCGGGCCGACAGGCTTCGAACGCCAGGTCTTGTCTGCCTTGGAAATACGTTGGTTGGTAGTCGAAACCGTGTTGCAAGAGTAGTTTGGGCAGGTGAGTTTCGGCGCAAAAGGTCAATGTCAAGTTCTTGAACGTGGGCTTAGCCAGAAGAGACTCGAACGGTCAGCTGATTGAAGCTACCTTGGTGACTGCCCATAGGTATAGTCTAGTATATCGTCACTCGGACGCCTCTGTTGTCCTTGGTCATGGGAATAAACATATCGTGGTCGTACGCAAGGTCCTCGGCTGTTGTATCATGCAGGTGCATTTGAGGCAGGACGCGCAGAGCTAACGCCGTAAGACTCAGATTCAGCTCACACAGAGCAAGACTGTCACAAGTTAGTATAGGATTGTCGACTGGAACGTGGATCACTTACTTCATGCCCAGGCAAGAACGGCTACCTTTCGAGAACGCCAGCATACTGCGCTCAACATCCTTCCTTCGTTGGTTGTTCTCATCCAGCCAGCGCTCAGGTGCGAAGGCGTAAGAGTCGGGGAAAGCTTTCTCATCATGATGTGTAATAGCGGCTGACATGCCTACCGCATAGCCCTGCGGGATGACATATTCGACAGATCTCTTGTTCCACTCTCCACGAAACACCAGGTTCTCCTCAGTTGGTACGCGCGCTGTTCGAGCCGAGACACCATACGACAGCCTCAGACCCTCCTGAATGACTGCTCCAAGGTATGGCAGGTTCTCGAGTTCGGTCCAAGCAGGTAGCTGTTTGGGATCTTTCACAACAGCCTGCAACTCGTTCCTGAGCTTGTTGAGAAGTTCTGGTTTGGTCAACAGATGATACGTGATAACGGCCATTGCCCAGCTCGTAGTTTCCGTGCCGGCGCCAATGACTCCAGCAGCTTCGTCAGCCAACCTCTGCGGCTCTTTGTCTAACGATACCACATCGGACTCTAGAATGGTGCCGAAAACAGTTGGCCGATCGTACTTGATACCCGCATCGATGTCGGCCTTGGCCTTCTTCATCTTTTCAGGGAGGTCGATCTGCAGAGTGCGAACCATGACAGCAGTACTTCGTGGCATGTAATCGACAAGATATTTGCCAATTCCGGCACTGGCTTTGGTCCATGGGAAGAAACGGAAAATGAACACAGGCTTCAGGATTGAAGCTAAGGGCTCGCGGAAATTGGGATACCAGCCGTCTTGATCAAGGAAACCAAATGGTTCACCGAAGCTGTAACCAGAAATTGCATCAGACGTGAAGCAACTGTATGCCATGGTAAGGTCAAATGGGCCTTGGCCTGATTCCCTGAGCAGCTTGTCGCACAGCTTCTGCGCCAGATTCTGGATCTCCGGCTCCAACCGTGCAATCATTCCACGTGAGAAGAACTTTGCCACAGGGATTCGGCGTACTCGGTGCAAGTCGTGATCTGCGGTTCCAAATCCAGCCTGTCCTAGTCTGTTGAATCATGTCCATTTAGCGTGTATACTGCGCATCTTGCGTGGAGAGCTTACGCTGAACCGTTGATCTGATGCACTGGCTTATCGCGCTTCCTCCCTCCGACGGCATAGATCTCGTCGGCGAAAGAGATATCATTGCAATGCACTTCATGAGGATTGATGCGAACGATAGGACCTGTTGTACGGGCAACTGATTAGACTCCAAACGCTACTCTGACTGCTACTGTTCGGCGTACCATGTTTCTCGTGCATCTTGCTGATCTCTTTTGTGTAGCACCCATACTTGATGACGTCGTAATAGAACTCTGGCAAGTAGGTGGCTGCCGCTAGCTTCGGTCCCGGGATGTTATGTAGCGGGTGCAAAGGTGATATGTTGTAAAGTGCCTTGAGAACATGGTAGGCCAACCAGAGAGCGGCGAGTGCCAATGCATTGCGAACTGAGAGAATGGACGTCTCCAGCGGAGGCAGCACGACCTGAGCTGTCGTCATATTGGCGAAGGTAGTAAGGAGAGGTAAACTGCAGCGAAGCAGACGACACCCCTCTCGCGGGCATCGTGCGGAATGGCCAGCATTATGATTTTGGCGTGCTTTGCTGTGGAGTGCGATACCTGCATTGTCGGGAATTGGTGAAAAAAGGGTCGAAGAGTCCTGCCCAGCCAAAGGTGCGGGTCCCATCTAGGCTCGTTCAGGAAAGACTTATTCTGCACCGTTGACACGGGCCGCGGGGGTGACAGCGGTATGCCCACATCCTGATTTGCTGACAACTGATTCTCCCGAGTCATTCAGCACGCTTCTCTTCCCTTGTCCCCAGCACTGTTGAGTTGGGACGGCTTCCACGTGTGCCAGTCGGCAAATGCTGCCACACCTGGCCAATTCGACGATCATCAGGCTAACCGCCAGCAAACCCATGCCTAGAACCAAGATCCCTGAAACAGAGATTTGCAACGTGCACAATTCTTTCGATAGCTCGACATTAGCAGTAATCGACTTGATTTTGATCGCGGTTCGTGAATTCAAGAGAGGTCAGGTCATCTTAGGAGTAAGAGAACAGGAAAGATCGACGCCAGACCAAGCAGCGCAAGCAGCACAACCAACAAAAAGTGTAGTGTAATCACGATCGTACGAGGCACCCTCAGTTCGAGCTAATGGCGCTGGAGCCAACACCAGAATTCCGTGGGACAAGACATTTACCGTGGCCTAGCACGTCAGCATGTCCATAAATGTATGTCGAAGGCTGAAGCAATATCCTTCTGACGAAGTTATAGACACATCAGTCTATAGAGCCCATCCGTAGCGTCATTGAGTCGAATCGTAACCGGGGCTACGAAGCATGCATTGACGTCGCAAGAAATCTAAAATCAATCGCTGTAGAATTTAAATATGGACGATACAACAACGATTAGTCATGTGCCATGAAGGCTTCATCTGTTAGGCGTGTGCACTTTGCCAGACCTTCAATGCACAGTCACATTGATTTAGGTCCAGTTTGTTGGACAGCCTTCAAACGGGTCAAGTGACGTCTTTCCATTGCTGCGATTTGCTGAACGATACTCCTGGACGGAAACGCAGGTGGCAGGATAAGAGACATGGATCAATTATTCATAGGTCCGATGAAGGAGAGCGCAGACATATCTCGAGTTCAGACATTTCAACACAGCCTGCCCAGGAGCGTAAAAAGTGGGAAGAATCAGACCCTGCTGGGGATGGGCACGGCTTCAACGAATAAAGAAAAAAATACCAGGAGCCTGGAGTGACTGGAATGTGGAAAGGTTCGTACAGACATGATGCTAGGATGCGTCAATTTTCTTGAGAAGTCAAAGTGGACAGGCATGTCATTCTCTCTGTAGTCAGTATTTAGAACTGGAGAAAGGGTTGTAAGGCCAGAACGCCACAATGGCTTGAGTTCAGGAAGGATCCCACATGATAGGAAACAAGTTGGGGTTTAATGTTACTGCAGTAATATGGCCATATCTCTCGGTACCTGTGGAGAAATCATATCGATTTGACAGGCGAACATTTGGAACCGGTGAACATCACGACCCTCTTTTCATGTTTCTAGACATCTGGTTCTATGGCAAAACTGTAGTTGAGAGCCTTGAAGGAAGAATCATTCACAGCCCCGGCATATATTTAACCATAGATCATCCAAGATCCGAATCCGGTTGTACAACTTTTCCGGACTTCGCATGGGATGTTCGTATGATCTTTTGAGCCTCTCAACAAAGAGCATAGCAAACAACCAGAACATGGACCAGAAGTGCGACTATTTAATAAAAGAAAAAAAAATACAGAAAAGCATGATATGGTGTTGATGTTATCCTGGAAACTCTGTTGGCAAAGAGCACTCGATCATGCCTAGGATCCAGGAAGATTTTGGTATCTTGGGCAAGGTCACAGAGGCAAACACATGGGTCGTCCTGATGCCCTTTCGAACGCAAGCCCAAGGAACGCAGGACTTCGACAATCTGGATTGCTTCAGCGAACTCTTCGTCACATAAAGTACTGAGTCGAATAGGCTAGGAGACATGTACGCGCGGTCCGGTACATTTAAGAACATCGACGACCCATAGCACCTTAACCTTTCCGTAGCATGCACCCCAGAGTACTTGATTGAGACCAGACGTATTGTCAAGTTCTTGAAATAGTGTGTCTACACTGTTTATATCTGAAGAGGCTGTTTGTAGAGTACTGTACAAGACGAAGGCACCCTTCTGCTCCTTCCTCATACCGACAGTATATACCCGACCTGCTTCTTAGCACGCTGACAGACTCCAACATTATGCAGAATTGATATGTACATATCGGAATACCCCAACGATCTGATACTGCAAGTTGACACTGTGTAAGTCTTATGTTCAGCCTCTATCGACCACGCTGGGATGCGTGTTACGGTTGAATTTGTTTTGCGAGTGTACCAATTGAACTCAGCCCCTGGAACCTATGTTGCGGTATGTTGGTGGAGAGGAGGAAAAGCAGACCATCGGCGCTGGCTGCATTGATTCCGGAGTATCCGAGAGCTCTGTAGACAACCGATGACATGTCATTTTAGCTCTCTTGATTGGAAGAACTATTGGCTGTAGCACGGACAAGACAGAAGAGCCAAAAAGCACATCTGGTGCCATTCCGTAGGATTACATACTTCTAGAGCCGGGCCAAGACGCTTGCAAATAGGATCTGATTGGTGGAAGGTCACCACTTATGAAGTGTTTGGTAGAGAATTGGTTGAAGCAAATGATATGACCAGGAGCAAACGAGGCAGAAATGATGCTTTCGACGCTATGCTCGATCTATCCTACACAGCAAAAGTCCGCGATATGCTCTTCACCCAGCTCTGTACGAGCCATGCATCCAACCTCATGAACGCCTCCATAACGGGTAAGTATCCAGCTTTTACACCGCCGGTTTAGAAAGGGTATAAACGAGTACGATATGGAAAGAAGCCGAAGCTATGCTGCTTGTGTATTTGCGCCGCTCTGCCTTTCTCTCTGTCTTCTTCTCCTCTGCCTTGCGTTGTCGCGCAAGAATTGTGGATCTATATAGTCTTCTGGCAGCTCAAACTCGTGTTCTTCGAACTCTGGTATGGGCTGTCCGAAGGCTGTCGCGTTGCGGCCGTGGCGATGTTTGCCTAACGCTGCTGCTCGTAGGTGTGGTTTCGCGTAGAAGGATAAGAATGGCGTTGTGGGTTCGAGCGGTACGACGGGTAAGAGGAAGCCATGTGGTCGTGGCGGACGTTTGGGTTTGGGAGGTTCCGGCTCTTTCGGCTGCTGTTCTTTTGGCTGCGTTGTCCGCCCGCTAACCTTGATGACTGCTGAGGCTTCTGATTCCTCGCCGTCTTCTTCCTCATCTTCTGTTCGAGCAGCCAATGCAGCTTCCTTCTCGGCTCTTATACGCTTCTCTTCTTGCTTCCATTGACGGAACTTGTCTACGAGCGCCTCTACCTCCTTGGTGAAATAGTCTCGTTTCGATTCCCAATCCCTTGTCTCGCCAGCTGTGACGCCGGTTATACCCATGACTCTCAGCCAGTCAGGCCCTTGCAGGCCGTCAAGGAGTCTTTCCAGCTGCTGCTTTTCGTGCATGGCGCGTTCCTTCTCGATGTTGCGCAGCTGCTTCTCTTTTCGCTCGGCACGTCGATGTTGGGCAAAGAAGTGAGAGTCAGCCAGGGGGTCCTCCTCACCATCATTTCGAATGTGCTTGGCTATACTGCTATAGTCCAGTACTTGAAAGGTTGTGGAAGATTGTGCAGAAGGCATTGGAGGGTTTGACGTGTCATGTGTGGGTGTAGGAGCTCTGGGTTTGCGTGTTCGAGTAGGACTGACTGATTTGCGGACAGGTTCCGGCGAGGGTGGCGCTGGTGTCTTGGATTTGGTGGGTTCGTCGACAATGTATATGGGCGTGTCAATATCTAAGAACTCTACATAGAGAGGTCAGGCAATGTCTCAACAAAGTAGAGCTATCAACGCACCAGACGGCTTTGGTAAGCCCGCAATGATATCATCATAGCTCGAAAAGTACACGGCAAGGTCACTCTTCAGCCGCGAGCCACCATCTGAGCTCCTCAAGCTTCTCCTGTCCTTGGACTTGGAGTCTGCGGCGGGTGCAGGCACAGCAAGCTTCCCTGCACTTCCTGGCCGCGGAGCAGGCGTAGAACGCCCAGAGGGCACATCGTCGGCATCGATGTTTAGCAGTGTCTGCACACCATTTGTTATGCGCACTAATTCGCCGTGTGGCTCGCGGTGCACGACTTTTGTGGGTGGTCTCGTGTCAGGCGTGGGCGCGTCATCGTCGAGCGCTGCAGATGTGCGCTTCCTTGAGCTGGTGCGGGGCGGCGGTGCTGGACGCGTTGGCGACTGTGCAATCTGCTTCACCGTCTTCTCATCGTCGCCGAGGACGAGCAGCGGGCCGCTTTTACTAGTACGACGCGTCGAGACGGTGGTGTTGTGAGGGTTGCTGCGGTGGGTATCGTCAGGCGCGCTCGTGGGCGCAAAGCTCAGCTTGGTCTGTACGAAACGATCACTCGACAACCGCTTTGGAGGCCGGACGAGGTTGGCCATGCTGAAGGAGTCTCTGGTTTCGCGGGGTCATCTTTCAGTCACTGTGACGCATAGCTGCCATTGAGGGTTGTCGCGCTGGGTTCAAAGCAAAACTGTCGCGCGACGGCGTTGTTAGGGGAGGACTCAAGCTCAGCAGCCGCGACGGTAGCTGCACACATGTATGTCTGGTCACTTCACTTTCACCAATGCACCTGTGAGGTCAGGTTAAGCCTCGTAAAATAGAATTGGCCTCCTCCACATCCTGCTGCAATTTACACCCATATTCATCGAATCAAATTGCAGGAACTCCGACAAATTGCAAGATAGTTCGACGCCACAGTAAAAAGCGGCCAATCAGCTGCCAGTATAGCAGACCTGCGACATCGACGTCGAAACACAGTCCTGCGTGACGGTATATGAAGGTGGCGAGTTGCATGAGACATAGAAAGATTCGATTGTATGTACTGAATCTCATCATTACACATTATATGTGCACAGGGTGTCCACGGTCGAAGACAGGCTGTACCACACCTCATGCTATCATCCACAATCAAACGCCAATCCTCTGCGATCGATATGCAAAAAGCACCGAATTGACGCACCCTTTGGTGATGATCTACGAGAACAAAAACTCCTTCAAAACTGGTGATCCCGCAAACTCCGGGTTGAGTAGGACGCAGCTAAAATTAGGTCAGTCGATACATTGCTAGCGTGAATGTTGACAACGAACTTCAAGAAGTACGTTAGACCCTGCTTCCGCCTTTCGAGAAACCTCGGTCTGAAGCGAGCTAATCCGTTCGTGTCAGCACTGAATAACGAGATGTGGGGCGAGCTGAGAGCCATGTGACTTACACACTACGGATTTGGGTGGGAACTGTGGCATGGAACCCACAGCATGAGGAAATGTCTGGACGAGCTTTTGGTACAGGTCTTCGAACTCAGAATACCTGGAGCGGGGTAAGTTGGGACACACACAGATAGCTTAGCAATGCAAACCTCTTGCGAATCTTCATCGGGCCGCCCTGTTGTTCGTCAGTCCATTGTTCTTGCCGTCTTACCAGTCTGGAGATTGATAGACTGCATCATGCATCTTTGTGGTTCCCTGCACGACCAGTCCTTTTAGGCAAACGCCAAACGGACTGATTGGCTGCGGGGAAGTGACTTGAGCGAGCCAATATGTGGGCCGCGTATACCAATGCTCGATCGGGGTGAGGCTCTCGGAGGACTTACATCGAGCGTCTCAACCGTGCAGTTCCACACCACATACTGGCCGGGCGAGTAGGCTCCCAGTCCCGGTGCTTTACCACTGACGATCACATAGTCGTCAATCGTTACATGCTTTGCCCAAAGCACTTTGCACTGCTCGGAGCCCTCGTCTGTATGATCTTCGAGCACGATTCGAGCCCCGGCATCTGAGGTGTACGAGCTCAGACGACTACCGTTGCGCTCGTGCCGCTGCCAGTAGGGCGGAACTACAGAACTCCGCTTGTCCACAGCAGCGGTGGCGAGCTTTGCCCCATCTTCACGAGACGGTGATGGGGGGCTTTCGTTGACAGTTTCAGAGCTCACCGGCTCCATCCATCTGCAAAGTAGCGAGCTGGGCGGGTGGCGCGTCAAACGGGAAGACGGAAGGTGTCAGATAGAAATGCGTGGAGGTGAGGGGTAGATAAGTCCTCTGAGGTGGGACGGCGCTGCAGCCAGATATCTTAGTGCCGTTGGCTGCGAGCAAAAGGAAAGCTGGCGTTTGCTTTTGCCTCGCTTTGGCGACACAACCGGATGATGCGCAGATACGGGATGTTGGACCCTTGTACACGGCGGGCAGAATGGCGCGTCGTGACTGGACAATGGTGAAGAGCGGTCTGCATCCCTCCCTTCGGAGCTCAACCGAGAAGGGTCCTGGGACAGCATTTCAATGCTCGTTCATCGAGTTGCACAGCGAATTGTCGGCCCAAGGCCGCGCAATGCATCAGAACACAGCATCTGGCGAGACATGCTGCGGCACACTGCGATTCTAGCGGCCCAGATGGCTCAAGGGAGTCAGCTCGACGGCAATAAAAGTGGCGGGAAGACCCCAACTCGGTCCCCAAGCTTCACGCTAAGAGATCGAGATAGGCCCATGCACTGTACGTGCGCCATTGCCGTCCTCATGATCCTTCCCTTTATATACCGCGCTGCTCCCTCCAGCCTCTCTGCCTGCACTCACGTTCGTTGTTGAGAATTGCCATTTGCCAGAAGACATTATCCCGTCAAAAGTTTGGTTCGATTGCCGTCTGTCGCTGACTGTTTCCCTGTTTGAAATTGTTTCCCCCTCTTGGTATCCAAGCACAAGGTACGTGCATTCCAGACTATACTCTCCGCACCGGGGGGCAATCTCCTCGGAGAATCAAAGCTCATTATCTACAGCAGTTCCTTCTCCAAACTTCCTCATCAAACCTCACAACTCTGTCAACATGCGTTCCACACTCGCCCTCAGCTTCGCTGCCTTCGCTGGCTTTGCCGCGGCCCAGACCACCGCTCAGAACGACTACCCATACCGCATTGACCCCAGCAGCGTCTCAGACTCTGACAGGCGTACGTACAAACCTCAACCTGCATATGAATTGCGTCTGACCTTTTTGTAGAGTACTGGTGTGACCAAAACGTCGCTCAATGCCCGCTCATCTGCCTTCAGCAGCCCGGCGTCACTTCCTCGACTACCGAGGACAATGAGTGCGACCCTGTAAGCCTCACAACTCCATTACATGTTGGAAAGGTGCGGGGGACTGGAAGCTGTGGTATTCAGGGTCTCCCTCTGCCATTGGCCGGCCTATCTTCACGCTCCTCAACAGTCCCAACATTTGCCTAGGACACAAGCTAACAAGCCCGCAGGACACCTTGACCTACTCTTGCGTTTGCGAAAACGGCGTCTCTCCCAACATCACCCAGTACTCGCAGACTCTCCCCTTCTTCATCTGCCAGGAGTGGGGCAACCAGTGTGTGAACAACTGCAACGGTGACAACACCTGCGCCAACAGCTGTCGTGCAGACCACCCCTGTGGTGCTCAGTCTCCCTACCTGGGTAACGCCACCTCGAGCTCTTCGTCGTCCTCCGCCTCTGCGACCGCATCGGCCACAACTTCCCGTAACGTTGTTGGCTTTGGTGGTCAAACTGCTACCTCTGCCGCTGGTGGGTCGACTGGTGCAGCACACGCGACCTTTGTCCCCAACGCTGCCATCGGCGCCGCCGTCCTCTTCAGCAGCGTTTTCCTCGGCTTCGCCGTTCTGCTCTAGGCTGTGACAACTCACACCTCCTTTTCATTTTCTGATTGCAGCATCTCTTATGGATCTTCTTCATGCATAGCGTCCGGGATTACATTACAGTCTTTTCATCACCACACAGATACCCAATGGGACTTGCCGCTCATTTGAAAGCAAACTGGGAGTTTAATTAGCAAGGCGCATCATACAGGATGCGATAGCGACTAATATCGGCAAAAGTAGCATTTGCATCACCACCATGTAGCCCGGAGTTCTTAATTCGAGATCAGCAAAGTGTTTTGGCGATTGCGCAAGATTCTTCCACTACCCTTCTCAACCATCCTGTCTTTTCACACATGTGATGCCTCGCCCTTACTTGTCTCAGACGTGTGAGGTCGAAACTAACGTTCGAGTATTACCAAGGCTACTAACGGATATAGGCAGGGTACGACTGTGGCGATGTTTGAGAGGTCACTTCGTACCACAGCCGTGTCACAAAGCTGTGACGATCTTCGAGTAGTGCCTGGTATAGTACAGAGATCGAACCCAGTCTGAGTTGGAGATTACAAATAGCTGTCACTCACGCCAGCCGAACAGCGCACTGTAAATCTCAGAAGCATTGCATACATTATGGTCTACACTTTTGTCTATCATGTCTATCGTAAATACATAACACTGCTCGTAGCTCGTAATGCCTCAGCGCCTCACACGCCCTCCTAATACCTCACTCACATTCATACTCATCGTTGCTGCAGGCATACCTGGAGATATTCATCCCCGGCGCATGTCTCCCACGATGCTTCTTCCCATGCCTGGACCTCCACCACCCCTCCCTCTTCTCGGCTGGGTTCACATACACAGGACAGTCCGGGACCGAACTCCCGGTCGTGTCGGAGACGACGCACTTGTCCCAATCTCTGTCTGCAGGACTGTCGGGAACGCGGGGAGACCATGCAGGGGGCGGCACTTTGACTTCCTTCTCGGCATATATGCCACCAATGTTCTCGTCCGCAGGCTTGAGCCATGAGTAGCTGCCCTCCCTTGAGTCTGGGGGTGTGGGAGGGAACTGCACGTGCATCGCTGGGGTTGGGGATTGGGCGGGGGAGTGAATTATTCTGATTGTGGTGTCGCGCTTCCTGTTCCCAGTCTTGCGCATCTGGAGACCGTCGTACTCGTCCTGAGCCCAAATCTCGGTGATGTTATACGGTTCATCTGGAGTTACTGTGTCGGGGTCGCGCAGAGGGTAGAAGCCGCGATGGATGTTGGTAGCGCTGAGTCCAGCAGATTGGAGTGGTGAGATATTGAAGATGAGTGAATCACTTGAAGGCGACCGTGTGGGATGATCGAGGTGCAGTGGCCCTGGGATGGGTTCGATGCTGCGCTCTGGCCTGATGCGCGGGGCTGGTGGGGTGTTGATGTGGACCTTGTAGTAATCTGGCAGTGGAAATTTTATCGAATCAATCGTACTTCTACGAGATGGGCGGCCAGTTTGATGAGCAAGGTTGCGCGGATTGAAGTCTTCGGAACTCTCAGGCTTGTCTGAGATGGCAGGGGGAGGAATGAGACTGACAGCACCAGGGGGCACGGAGACGATGGAGCAGCGGATGGCCTTCCTCGATTGACGGCGAACGATTTTATCGTAGCTGTCTGCGCTGATATTTGGGGGTCGGAGTCCCGTCGCGTGAGGATTTTGTATAAAGTTAGAAAGTTGCGTTTTGGGACTGACCAGCCCTTCGTCAATGGTCCTGTCCAAAGCTGGCAGTTTTCCTCGCTTCTGCCGGTCGCTGGATGTCGATCGTCGAAAGAAGTCACACCAATAAGGACCCTTGGGTGACTTCGGTGGCTTGGGTGACTTGGTCTTCTGAAGCGAAAACGATTGTGGGGATACTGACAACGGAGACTGCGGTGGCGCACGATTTGCTTCAGTTGCGCTGCGGGACGCTCTGCGGGGGTCTTTGCACATGTTACACTTGAACTGGGCGCACTCCTCCTGATGCGCTTTCCATGACGCAGAGTCTCTCCAGTCACTCCCACAAGCCCAGTGGAGGTCAAAGAAGTGGTCGATTATACGTTGAGGGACTTTCTCGCCATGAGGGCTTTCCACAGTGGCATTTGCTTGCTGCGAAAGTATCTTCAGCTCTTTCTCGAGCTCTTCAGAGCTTAGCAGTGAATCGTCACGGTGACGATCCTTCTTGAATCGCTCGGCTTGCTGACTGAGCCACTGAGAAACGGAGCGCCTCCCTCGAGAGGGCTCGTCTAGACTTGGATCTTGAGGGGTAGCAGTTACAGTGGCTTGACTCTTAATATGATTGGAGACTGATGGGGTGGGTATTGTGGAGTTGTCTAGGTCGGGTGTGATGTACCTCGAGACTTTGCGTCGCTTGATGCTCTTTAGGTGAAAGTCTGGAAGCCGCTTCCTGACATCTGGTGTTGACATGAATCGATTGCCCATTTTTGGACGTGGTGTTACAATAGCTAGGTCGTTGTGGGATTGTATGAAAACTAAGGGTTGAACTAAGTCAGACTCAAGGGAGTCCATTTTGATAGACCGACGATGATGAGTCTGTATACAAACACAGGCGTTCAGGCCGCAAGGGTCCCTCATAGCAAAGTGGGGAATATAAATACCCTCTGCTTAGCCCAGAGCCGACTTTCGCAGATACGCACGTCATGGCCAAAGCTTTCAGAAGTCTTTCCGGCAATAGTTCGAACATCGAAGAAATTCGGAACTGCGCTTCGCAGGCTGGGAGGTGCTTCGAGAGGTCTAAGTAAGTCTCTTCAAGAGGATTGGGATCATGATTGTAGAATCGACTGGCCAGCGGCTCTCTGGAAGCTGACATCAAGACCAATTGCTACTGCAAAGACGAAGGCCAGACAACATTCATCGATGAGATGGGCTGGATAATGACTCTTTTGGGCTGTTGTGTCCATGGCAATGGTGAGGGGTAGTCGAGTGTTGCTGGTGCAACTGACGTTTGGAGCCCAACTGCTGTCGTGACGTGGTTGTTGGCATTATTGCGACAGAGGTAGACATGACATGTTAGGACCATGGGGTAATGAGGTTGTAAATAACGGTGAAGAGCTCATTGGCGCGACCGGGTTTTGTGAGGCTGCATTGTGGGCCTGACCGGTCGAAATAGGCATTGTGGATGAACAACTTGCACGGGAAGATTTCCATGGACTTCAAGTCGAAGCAGACTGAATGCTTCAGCGGTTCGCAGTGAAATGCAAGGTGCTCAATAAGGCTAAAAAGTGGTAAGGTGGAGAAGAACGTTGCAAGTCTCGAAGGAAGGAAGATCTTAGCGCGGCGGCTCCTACCGCGCCTGGAACTCAGCCGATTCGACAATTATGCTGTTTTATGTCATCAGCCAAACAACGCAAACATGTGCCGCTCACCATGACACCACCATTTTCCGGTCTCGACTTTCCCAATCGATCGCGCCCGCCGATGCTTCGAGCACCCCGAGATCGTGATGTCCCCACGATTACTGTCCGGAGCGAATCGAGCTCTGTCCTTACGATCTGCAGTGATCGTACGAGTGCGCCTTGACCGGAGGTTTGCCTCAAGCTCCGCGAGTGCGCCAGAAGTTTACGATGTGGTATGCGTGGGCGGCGGTCCAGCAGGGCTCAGCTTGTTGGCAGGCCTGAAGGCTTCGCCGGTAACAAGAGGACTGAAGGTAGCTCTCATTGAAGGGCAAGACATTCAGAAGAACAGGCTATCGAAAGACGCAAGCTTAGAAAGCTTCTCGAATAGATGTAGCTCCCTAACGCCAGCTTCTGTGAGAAACCTACAAGGTGCGCGAGTTGTATATATAATGTGGTAGGACGATCCTAACGTTTATATAGAAATTGGAGCATGGAAGCATGTAAATGCCGCACGAGTGCAGCCATACCAGGAGATGCAGGTATGGGACGGCGTTACGGATGCACGCATATCCTTCGACTGGGACTCAGCACGCCCCCTTCTCTCGCCTCGAAATCCTGCACAGCCGACTACAATCGCATACATGATCGAAAACACGAACACCGTCACCATGCTCCTGAGTCGATTGGAAGAACTCGGCAGCGTTGACATGTTCACCTCGACCAAAGTCAACTTGATCGAGTTGGGCAGCGACACAGAGCAGATGGACTACACATCGTGGCCCATCCTCACACTATCGAACGGCAAGACACTCGCAGCTAGGTTGCTAGTAGGAGCAGATGGTGCGAACAGCCCTGTACGAACGTTCGCAGATATTGAATCTCGAGGGTTCGATTACAACCGCTTTGGCATAGTAGCAAGCTTGAGCATTGAAGGCGAAGGCTGGGGAGGACCGGAGCACAAGATCGCATACCAGCGCTTCCTGCCATCGGGGCCTTTGGCACTGCTGCCTCTTCCAGGCAACAAGTCGACTCTTGTGTGGAGTACCACTCCAGAGCGCGCCAACAGGCTCAAGGCGCTGTCACCGAAAGACTTCGTTGCTATGGTTAACGCAGGCTTCAGGCTGTCGTCGACCGATCTGGAATACTTGCACACACTCGAGTCAGGGCAAGCTGAGGAGGTGGCTTGGCGAGAGAAGCACACTCCCATGAACGAGCGAGCGATACCGATGCGCATTACCGATGTCGAAGCTGGGACCGTCGCTGGATTCCCCCTCCGCATGCGCCATGCCGACACATACACTGGCGAACGAGTTGCGCTTGTTGGCGATGCAGCGCACACCATACATCCCCTCGCAGGCCAGGGTCTGAACCAGGGACAGGGCGATGCGGCAGCTCTGGTGAAGACCATCTCGCATGCGGTGCACACTGGACAAGACATTGGTTCAACTTTAGCGTTGGAGAGCTACAACAGCGAGCGGTACGCTGAGAACAACGCCATGCTGGGCGTATGTGACAAGCTGCACCGATTGTATAGTGTTGAGTCGGGCCCAATTGTAGGATTGAGAAGCATTGGTTTGAGGGCAGTAGATGCCATGGGCCCTTTGAAGAGCTTCTTCATGAGCAGGGCGGCAGGCGGCTCATAACACTCTTGTACTCTGATTACTGTACACTTCGCATGTATATATAGCAGCTGACCGGGGGCTCGCCTCGCGGTCGAGAGAACCTCAATGGCATCAAATCGCGCCATCAGAATTGATCCGCGACTTGCCCTGCATACGCCCCACTGTTTACTGCCCCACATCACTGACCGATAACATATGATGGCCGAGTCTGAGAACTTCATCATTCAACACCAACATGTCAGAGCATCAGAAGGACATAGAAGAATTCGGGAACAACGATGACTTCTGGTTGTTCGGCTACGGGTACACAAAGCTCATATCTAGTTACATGACGTATAGGAACTGACGGAAGTCCAGGAGTTTGATTTGGAAGCCACCACCACACTTTGGTACAACATACAAATAGCCTTTAGTCATTCATGAAGCATCAACTAACTCCGTGACAAGATCAACGTGTACCCGGCTATATCGAAGGCTACGTTCGACGCTTCTGGCAGGTATGATCACCTGCATAAGAGATTGGATATCATTTGCTAAGTGTAGTCGCAGGCGAGGTACACCCTGATGGCAAGCCTACAAGATGAGTACGTCTGACAGAACTTGAAGTGAGGACCACAGAGGCACGCCCGAAGCGCCTGGGCGAGTAGTCACCCTCATCGACCGCGCACATTGGGACACGTTGTCTGACCACGTGAGTACTATTCAAGGCATCACCACGGTTTCCAGAGTCATTCGGTGAGCGAGATCAATATGCGCAGAGCTGACACAGCACAGCACGAACCCACAGAACGCGTCTGGGGCGCTGCATATCACATCCCCGCCGCCAAAGTACCCGAGGTCAGGGAGTACCTTGACATCCGCGAGATCAACGGGTATTCGATTCAATTCACGCCCTTCCATCCTGCCTCAGACTCCAAACCTATCAGATGCTTAGTTTACATCGGACTGCCGGAGAATCCGCAGTTCCTTGGCCCACAGGATCCTGATCAATTGGCGAGACACATACTGAAGAGTCGCGGCCCTAGTGGTGAGAATCGAGAGTATTTGTTCAACCTAGAAGAGGCTTTATTGGGGCTGAGTGAAGAGAGTGGGGATAGGCACATTAGCGATCTCGTTGCTCGATGCAAAAGAATAGAAGTTGAGAGTGATGGCGGAAAGGGCGGCAGGTAGCTGTCAGATTATTGGCGCGTGCAAACGAGATTGTCTCTATGGCTCAACCTATCATAAACTGTAGGTGAAGGCAAGGCTTGCAAAAAAGACTCCCCCACACAGGCTCGAACTGTGAACCTCCAGATGGAAAGGCCGTCACAATCACCTGGACGATGAGGTCAGATGACTGCGACGGTTTAACAGTCTGACGCGCTACCGATTGCGCCGTAGGGGGCTGAGGTGATTCGATAGAGGTACAAAGGTTTCTGGAGTTGATAGAGACAATAGAGCTCAAGGTATCACGCTGCGCATTGTTAGGTGGAGGTACGAGATGAGAGACGCAATTGTGTGGTTGCAAGAGGGCGCTGCGCAGCTGTATGTTTATGTGACATCTACAGAGAAGCAAAGTCTATGCCCAGGCACCGACTAACGCCATGAGCAGTGCGCCAGCTACTACACTGCCGCATGCCTGCAGTCGCCGTTTGCCTTGCAGTGTAACGTAACTCTCATCGCTGAGGAAGTCTTCTGCAAGAAGCTCTACCAGACCAGCGAACAACAACAGTCCACTTGAAATGGCGTTCATGAAGCCAACCATCAGTAAGCCGGTTTGGCTGAATGGATCATACAGTGTATGAATAGCAAGGCCAATTGCCTGTCCTACAGGTGTGGTGGTGCCGTAGGCGAGCGCCATAAACCAAGGTTTTGGAGAGCCAACAGGGAAGCGAATAGCACTGATACGTGAGCCCAGCGCAAAACCCTCAAACGTCTGGTGAAAGGAGATGGCTACTAGCAGCACGATAAAGGAGGTGCCTGTGGCCACAGACAAGGCCATACCAATGAAGACACTGTGGAACAAGATGCCAGCCTCCAGGAGCAGACACTGTAACAGCAGCTTCCGATTTTGTGCCTCCGTCTTCTCAGGTGTGTCTTGCGAAGGGTTGTGGGGGTCGTGGGTTCGCTTGTGTGCATGTGGGTGTGACAACAGCTGGGATTCGTCTTCTAGGTCCTCCTCTTCTTGCTGTCTTGCAAGCTCCTCAGGACTGATGTCGAGGTCTGAGTCGTCATCGCTGTCGACGCTACGCCTGGTGGCATGGCCATTTGGCGCGGTCGGTGTTGTAGGAGAGAAGAGCGAAAGGGCCGGCGATCGGCCTGCCATGAGGCCTGAGTTCTCAGATGCCTCGACGTCATGCAACACAATGCCTGGCACGTTGCCATTGGCGCCAGCACTATATCGTCCGAAACTGTGGCTTCTCTTGTGGGTCGGTCGTGTGCGCGCATGGTGGTCGTCGTGACCAAGGGTATCGTAGTCGACTGCGTGAGAATGCCCGGCTCCCTTGGAGGCAAAGAACATCTCAATGCCTACAACCACAAAGACAGCCGTCATAGCTATAAGGCCCGGCATGGCCGGGTAGCCCCGATTCCAGAAGTGTGGAAGACATGGATCGGTAAGCGACTCGAAGGCGGTGGGGAGGAGGTGGACGAAGGCTGTCGCTATGAGCACACCGGTGCCGAAGTGTCTCGAAAGGAAAAGGAAGCGTGAGGGCACTGGGATGCCAGGGAATCGCTTGACGACAATAGGGAAGGAGCAAGCTGTCCGCGGTCAGTTCGGCAGCCGGCAATATCCACCAAAACAACACGCACCTGCCGTGCTCAAGGCGAGGATGAGAACAAGGGCGAAAACATGGATGCCCGTGTTGTAGTGCTTCCTTCCGCCTTTTGATCCGCACTCTGGCTTCTCAACCTCTTCTTGTCGGCGCTGCAGCTCTCTGCGGAGGAGCTCGGTGGTGATGTGTGAGAGGCCTAAAAATCTTAGTCAGTATGCCGACAGCAATGTGCGCACTTCAAAAGAACTGCGTCTGACTTGGTGGAGCAACTCACCCCCTACGAGACCATCGCCAGCCGTCATGTCGATGTTGCCAGACCTAACGAAACGCCGGAAAACGCGTCTGGACCACCGAGGTGCTCTTGCCAGTAGGACCGGACCGGAAGTTTCCCCTTACATAATCCAACGCCCGCTTATTGCCAACCTCGAGATACCTTTTCGCTCAATGCTGCACACGAGTTGCGGTTGAAGTGCTGTATTCGACTGCGACACATCGTCAATCTTTCCGGATGTGACGAACAGCCTCGGGACGAGGCTGACCTCCCCTGCAGCAGCTGGATGCGGCGTCCACCATCACAGCTCCAGCAATTACAGCCTCAAAAAGCGTAACCGGGGTTCTGTGCAATGCATACGTGACTAATGCTAATGTAGCGGATGAACTGTTCCTGACAGGTCTTGCTTGTCCTTTCGATTGTCCAGATGGTACTCGAAGCCTCCAGGGCAGGAAGTATTCAGCCTTGCAAGGCCCGCTCACGTTTCTGATCGTTGGCCAGCCTAATGGTGCCCCATAACACCAATCGCGCGCTCCGAGGACGTAGTATACCAAGCAGAGGAGATTTTCAGCATTGCGTCCCAGAGCCTGAGCAGATCTTGACGCTCATAAGATGATGTGACCCGAACAGTCCGCACTTCGAATACCAGGAAGCAGCAATCCATTTCACTATCTCCAAATTCGTCGAACGCCATCTCTATATCGATACTATTTTTGTGTACCTTCGGCATTGGGACCCGCATAGCCTCAACAACAGCCACGAATATACCCGTGGCTCGCCAAACCTGCCGTTGCATCAATACTTCGCGCGGCTGTCTGAGGGTACAACAAAGACTTGACAGGCACAGTACAAACGAATCCTGACGAGCAAAGGATCCAAGGTCGGCACCAAGCACCCTGTCAGCTCCGGGCTCGCTCCAGCAGCCTAGCACTAATCTGGACATTGATAGTTGCACAGCTTCAGCCCCTCCAGGACCTCCAGGTATATCTCAGTACGAAGCAGCCGCAACCCGGCGCCGCCCAGAGAGCATTCAAGTGATGTTAGTGGCGAGCGAGATTCTACTGCGAGATCTTGGCTGTGAAATTGCTCGCATCTTGCGCCTAGGTGTATCTTGCTGAGCTGCAATACCACAAACACCCGCCGAACCTGGTCAGCAATACGGCATCGTGCTGGCTCTGGTTCGACAAAGTGTGATGGAGGGCCAGGGGCAGAACGCCAAGGCCATAAAACGCTCTCCGCCAACTGTTCCAATCCAGCAAGACTTCCTTTTCGTCGATGCATCTGATGCAAAGGCATCTCGCCAAGGACGACGTAATGCCCGCTCCTTTGTCATGCAGAGGGCGAGGAGGGAGCGTCCGTGGTCTACAAGCAAGCAAGCCGCAAAGCAACGGTCTCAAGAAAGTGCAAGTCCGCGGAGCGCCGGTACGCTTACCTCAATATCGACTCCAAACACAACATCCTCAAGCCCCAATATCGAAAAGAGTAAACAAGGGTACTTTCCGCTCGTCGAACAGAGGACTGTTGTCGAGCGAGGTATCTGTTCGAACTGTAGGATCTTTGTCGTTCGCCATGGTCAATCGCTGTGTCCGAAGTGCCTCTTGCTGAAAGCTCCTGGGTCCGTAAACGAGCCAGGCAATGGTGCCCTTGATCCTTTTGGGGCATCTTGCATTAAGATTGACAGGGAGACATCGGAGCTTCTTAACCACTGTAAGCTCACCTTTCTTTCAACACATGTCATGTATCTCCACAATGATCCAGTTTGTGTGACCAACATGGCTGGCGCGTCGCTGCGTCCTGGGATATTGACAGGCCCAAGCGAGAGTATACGATAGCCTTGTGATACCGCTGCAGTCATTGAGCTGGAATCGTGCTAACCGCAAGTCTGTAGTCACCCACGAGATGGCTCCTGGCATCATTGGAGTTGATATTCGACGCAGGTCAACTTTGATGAAGTCAGACTGGTTCGATACTGCTCTCAGTAACAAAGGCTTCATGCACAGTCTGCTTTCTACGGCAGCTTTGCACATGTTCGTCTTTGGCAAAGGTACTGTCCAGACAATCCTTCATCACCGCGCAAAGGCTATTGTGTCGGTCAATAAGGCTCTGTCATCGCAAGATTGCAATGTTCGTTTCTCAGATGCAAATCTTGGTGCTGTATTCAACCTCTTGACTGTGGAAGAAGGCTTGATGATGCCACACTTCAGAGACGAGATACCATACGACGAGCAGCCTAATGCCATGATGATGCATCTGAACGGCTTGAAAGAGATGTTGCATTTGCGAGGCGGTCTGAAAGCTGTAGGCACGAATCGCATATTGCAAGCTTTTATACTCTGGTATGTGACACCTCACTTTGGCATCATGACCGAAAGCGGATTGGTTCATGCTTACTGAGCATCAGGCATACTACGGCTCACGCCATTGCTGCTTTCGCCGCACCAAACCCCACAACGATAGCGTACATTCGTACAGCGAGCTTCCCCCATCATCCACGAGGCTACACTTCAAAATACTCTCGACATCTTGTTGACCTGTGCCGGCACGCAAGTTTCACGGAGTCTCTCACCGAGTTGCTCAAGTCTGTATTAATACTTGCCGCTGATCTCAACGCCTGGTATGATGATCCAGAGAGTCTGCTTGATGCGCTTGATATCCAGAACTTCTCTTGTGCACTTGAGTGTTTGCTACTTGCATGGCTTACTGAGCGAGAGCCTTTGATTACACCACTCGAAGGCGCACTTTGCGTCTCGTTGATCATATTCACCGTACGAACGACGGAAGCACTGAAGCGCCCGTCAGACATCCACCTCCTACACTTTGTTGCCAGCAAGCGTCTGGAGAGTGCCCTCAACTGCACCACCCGCGCCGAGTGGCAGCCATGTCCAGACCTTCTTCTCTGGATTCTCACTATTGGTGCTATCTCGGCTGAAGGCTCAGCAGAGAGCGCCTGGTTTGTACACCAATCCTCCCTTGCCTGCGCAGAGTTCAACATCGACTCTGCAGAGGCATTACTCGGAAGATTGGGCTTATGCGGTTGGGTCAACTACAAGCTCGATGACTCCGTCCACCACCTATGGAACAAGATCGTACATTTCAGGTCAGACCACAATACTTATCCTCGCCACACATGTTCCCTCGCTTATACCTAACGCTCCGCGCAGGCTCGAACCATACCTCAACGTACCCTCGCCTAGCCTCGAAAACGCCGACAGTCCTCCAGGACCCCTTCAGAACAATCTTAAAGAGCCTGAGCTTACCGACTGGCGTACCATCGACTGGGCCGCCGTCATTGCCGCCACGCCTGTACAAGAAGCGAACACCAACAACGAAGGAGTAAGTTGGACAACAGCAGTAGCGACTAGATTTGACGATTCTTTTGACGATGCTTTGAATGATATTGGGCGCGACTTTGGAGGCTATGGATTGCTATGTTTGTTACCCTGTTTTATTGCGTTGGGCCTGCGATTGCGATTGCTTTGCGAGTGCAATTGCTTTTCCAAAGACACTACTGACTGGTTTGTAGGGCGGTAGAGATCTCTTCATCAGGATTGACCTTGATCCAAATGGCCAGGTGGCCAATGAGTTGATGAACAAGTATATGGCGCTTACTAGGCGGGTTAAGAATCTCGATACCCCTAATGCGCGACGGCCGAAGCTGCGCGAGCGGGACGATTCTGGGAATGGGTAGATTGTAAGCATGAATATGAAGCATATCCTCCTGACATGACAAGACCACAACAATACACGAGGAGACAATTCACAAGCCAACTAGATACACCGCTTGTCGCAATTTAGTCAAACCACTTAGGATACAGACATCCAGAACAATCAGTTATCTCACATACGACTATAGGACGTCGAAAACAAATTCTCCTGCCCGACTCACCGTCTGTTGTGGTGCTGTTTTGAGGACGCCGTAGTGCGCCCTGTTTTCAGTTACCACGAGCTAAGCTCTATGTAGACCAATTTGCTCTTTTTTGTGGCATGAACACTAAATTGGAGACAAGAGTCTGGTCTGTGAACTTTACAAGATACTGAATTGATGCACGCCTAGCTGGAAGTGCCTCGATGAAACACACCCGGTGAAAGGGCTCAATGGCTACTATCATCGATCGCAGTCGCCACCAGCTCAATGTTCGAGGCAACGTGAGGGTCGACCAGGTACGAATAGAGCCTTCGTTTGCCATGATTGACCTGGCTAAAACGCTGAAGTAGATACTCGCTGACCTGTTCGGCATCGGTGCCACCAGAATAATCTGGAAAATAGTCGCCAAAAGGCTTATGGGATAGCTTCTGTCGGAACACACTGACGTTGTTAAGAAAGAGAATAAACTTCGAACCTGTGAACCATTTGGTGTTCACCACGTTGTCGAAAAGCTCTATCTGTTCCGTCATCGCGTTGTTGCCCGACGCTTCTTGGTCGTAGCATGGCAGATCGACCACGAAGAGGATCGCAGCGATGTTGTCAAAATGACGTATCCACTTCCGTCTTTCGCATCTTTGAGTGCCAACGTCGATAAGATTAATCGATAATCCATTCACGAGAAATCGATGCTCTGAGATGCCGCGAATACCCTTGTGAGATTGCACTTTATCGGCTTCCGTTGGTACGTAATTCGGTGCGGCAATTCTACCAATTTCCCGAAAGAAGCTGGTAGAGTGAGTACATGTATTGAGTTGAGGATGTTGCTCACTGACTATGTAGAGGATTCTTTCAGATCAGAGTCGGCGCTAGACTGAAAGGCATCGGTGACGGATGGGTCTTTCCATAAGTCCCCAATTGCCCGGCCAGCTTCCTCGTTGAGTGGTGCATCACCCTGAGGAACAGCGATATAATCGCACAGATAGCTGTAGCGATTGTTTGCGTCTTCTCCCAGCTGAGCTTTAGAGCTCTTCATCAAATGCACCAGTGCTGTAGTGCAGTTAACAACATGTTGGTGGATATCATACCGGTAATCGATCAGCTCGTTTTCTGTGAGGCCAGTTTCATCGTTGTTCTTCAGCTGTTTGACAATGTCCCTCATTGAAAAGGCACCAAGTGGCAAGACATTGATTTGGTTTTTGCGGACATTCGCATCCTCCTTGAGAGCTCGATCGATGGCTTGTGATCGCTCCTCGGCCTGCATGTCAATGGAAACTAGAGTACGCGACTGCGGTTCCGCGGAAGCCTCGCCATTGTGTCGTTGACTTAGGATGTGGGATTGCTTTACCGTGGAGTCCATGGATGTTCTGAAGATGTCACCAATTTGAAAGACTGCAGTGAAGGCGCTTAAGGGTGTAGCTCAAGTGGAAGTGATTATGAAGGCGATGGGGATGCTCCACAGTTTTAGGGCGTTAGGCTGCACTGCCCCACTTTTACCGGTATAAGCTCAGATATCACAAGACCGTAACAACGCAAAAGATTGCAAATCACAAGCCGATTGGATCGATGGCAAGATTGGAGTGCTTTCTGCCCACAACAAACACTCCAACACAACCAGACCAGGCCACCAAGCACCAACGCAGCCTCAATTACAGAATGGGCATGGACATTGGAAAGTGCATTGAGCTGCACAATTCCGTCGTCTCGCACGCTAGCTCCAAGCTCCCACCTTACCACCAGCCAAAAGTAGAACGCAGCTGGTTCGCCGCCCACTCCCTGGACGCATCCTCGCCAGACCTCGACATTGAAATTGACGATGACCTCACAGCTTTTCTCTCCGGCATCGACATCGTCATTCCTGAAGACCATCAGCACCTAGCCTCTACCCCGTTCTTAATTGGCATTTCAGCTCCCAATGATTTGCAGCCAGATATGTGGGAAGGTATAGATGAGTACGAGGATTTCATCTTGCTGTATAAGGGTACGGGACATGACCCCGGTGGTCTCGTCTATAGTCGAGTTACCCATCAAATCTGCTTTGTCCGCGACCCCTTCGACGAGCCCCGCGAACGCATGTGGGGCGATCTTGATGCGGTTTTGGAGCTTTATTTGCGGTCGATCGAGTCAGGGAAGTTCGTTGTTGATGCAGAGCACCCTGGGTTTGGCGATGGGGATGGCCATGTTACGCAGGGCTGGAGAGTGGCGGAGTGGACGGAGAAAGAGTTGGGGCAGGTACTTGATATTTGGGACAGTTTGGTGAATGCGATCACTGCACGATTACCGGAGTCTGCCGCAGCGTCTGGTGGGAAAGAAGATGATGGCAATGAAGGATCCCAACCGAAGAAGAGGAGAAGTACGGAAAATGTTGGTTTAATTACTGTCGATATCTTGAACAAGTATCCTGCGACACCGCCTTTTGCGCGCATCTTCCTGTCTCGGGCGAAAAAACCGCGCTTTACTTCTATCGCACGACAATTGGATGTCCCTAATGAAGCCTTCATCCACCGCGTGGGCGCTGAGCTACGATCAAGGTACCCCGATGCTTCTCTCGCTACTCCCCAGCATGACCTCATCGATTGTCCACCTTTTCTGCTGTTTCCATGGCGCACACCAGGCGTGCAACTTGTTTCACAAGATGAAAGAGACCGATGGCAATCTCCGCGAAAACCAAGTCTTTTAGACAACCGCGTCGGCCTCTACCTTCTACCTGATATTATCCACGCTCACGCCAGCACTCTGCTTCTACCTTTTCAGCTCGGTCAGAAAGGTCATGTAGTGATGGGGGATGGGTCAACAGTAGATAGACCGGCTCAGGACGCGTTGTATCGACATGGCGTGTGTAACCCTTTCATGCCTGACCACGGTACACCGCTGGCTGCGATCCTGGTAAATTGGTGGGAACAGGTTGAGAACGACTCTTGGGACGTCAACGCGAGTGGTGTGGATGGTGGGGAAGAGCTATGGAAGAAGGCGGATACGGAGGAAGACGCCGAAGATTTTCAGACCAGTTGGTCTTGTTAAAATTAACATGTCATGGGTTTCTGCCGACATGGTTGAAAACCCTATTGCATAGCCTAAGTTCTCCTCGATAATCGTCTCCTTTCTCCAGCTCTTGAATAGGGAGCTCCGCACCAGGTATCGAAGACTCTACTCTTTAGAACATCTTGCACAACAAGTCTTTATATCGACCTTTAAGTCTGGCACTCTCCACTATGACAATTTTCCTTTCCACAGTAGATATCCGAGTCGCCACAGTATCCGCTGCAAGTCGTTAGTTCTTTATCCTTCGAAAAAGCAGTCCCACTTACTAGTTGCTGCAACACTTTCCAAATTGTGTTCCAGCGCAAATCTTGTCGCCTGGGAAATTCGTGCCGCAGGAACCATCCGTACTCGGCCTCCAAGCGTCTGGTCGCAATCACCACTGTGGCAATTGCCCGGTGCGCAATGATCGATAGAACTGCCACACCACCCATACACACTGCAGCATTTGCCAAACGCACTGTCGCCACATATCCAATCGTAATTGTCTGGGCCACACCTGCCATCCTGTATCTCCGAGCCCCGGCCTGGTAAGCAGTCGCCAGAATAGCACGATCCAGGCGCACATTCTGCCTCTGTCGACCCTCACTTACCCGCCGAGGAGCAACATGTCCCTAACTCCCCACATGTAGCGTACTCAAACTCCGGCCCACAATTTCCATCCGTCGACACCGGTGGAACAACAACTTGTGCTACGCAAACCGACGATTTTGCCCAAAGATTCATGCAATCCTTCGTCAAATACGTATTCTGTAGGAAGCAAAAGCCTGAGTGGGGGGTCCGATGCACATTGAACGAAGCCTAAGCACTCAGCTTGTTGATCAAGAGAGATACTTGATTGGACGCCCTGAGACTGTTCAGAGGTTGACGTCCTGCACTCGTACGTTCACTTGTGGCCAGAAGGCAACAGCACTGGTACCAATAGCTTTCTTCTGTCCTAGCCTCTAACCTTCTAACTCTCTTCACCGTACCTTCCCCATTGCCACTGTTCGGAGTCACTGCCAATCAAGATGGGTCACAACAAGGACCTCATGTGAGCATTCTGAAAAGGCTTAAAATTCCCATCCTCTCACATGTGTACCTGTCGCCAGATGCATTCCGAGATCGGCTATTTGCAGTCGGCTCTCAGCAGTTTCTGCGGAGACATCGTCAGTCCTATTGCGTCCAAGAAGATGCTTTGTCACCCTCGGTGGCAGTATGTTAGCGGGGTCTACATGCAATTGCATACGGTCGACCTTCAAATATGACATTGATCCAGGGATCCAGAATCGACACGCTGGAGGCTCTCCAAGACGTGGAAAAGTCAAAGCGGATTGAGATCCTGTTCCTCGATCCTCGTGCCAACACCGAGAGGTAGAAAGCTTGGAGGCAGTTCAAAGATGACTTCGAGCGGGAGCGTAAGACTTTACAGAGCGTCGATTTTGTGCACAGCACAGCCTCACGGGGCGCTGAGAGGCCGCTCTCACACTAATTCTCCATAGAAGGATCAAGGACTTAAGATCAGCGAGCCCATTAGGTAGTAGAACATGTAGAACCAGGGGAGGACGATGAGGAGTGGATATTAAGGAAGGGCAATTGGAAGGAGGGACTAGATGTACATCAAAACAGATGGAGAAGACAGGGCCAGATCCACCAAGGAGTGTTTCGTAATTATGAAAGCCCTGGAGACCCTCACCCCATCGCTACCATAGACTCCATACTTCTTTATCGTCGGCTCGTCCTTCTAATTCTAGTAACGTCAATTCCTCAGAACAACCATCTTAACTTCAACAGTAGGCGCAAACACCACTTGACGAGATGGATCTTACCAGATACGAAGCGCATATGCTCACGGTCAGCCTTCAACGATCAATCTGCACCTACCTAAACCGATGTGACTCGCCGCTCCTGCGCATCCTGCCCGCCGAACTGCGCAACCAAGTCTACGAATACGCTGTCGTCAGCCACAAACCCATAGAAGTTACCTGTTTGGCAGACAGGTTGCCTGTCAGAAGACGACAGTGGTCCTTCCTCGATGTAGCCCTACGCTACACCTGTCGCTAAATCTTCTTCGAGACAGGTGCTATGTTTTTTGCTCGCAACACGTCCAGCGGCTACCTTGGATGTTTGTTCAATCTCACTTGTAAGTCCTGTATGCTTGTGGTGCAATACATCAAGGCTGTGGAACTCGACAGATACGATTGGGGCAATTGGATATACATGGTGATTCGGTTGCAAGAATTGAGAGCGCTGGAGCAGCCCGAGAAGATTAAGGTGGTCATCCAGGGTGAGATTGATGTAGAAGGTTGGGGCGAGGAAGGTATCTTGGCAAGTATAAGAGGGATGCTTGAGGAGGAGCGCAATAGTACTCAGCCTCTGCGCGTGTGCTTGAGGAAGATATCTAAGAATGATTGAGCTACTACGGCCCGCGAGAAGATTTTCTTGCAGACGTGCCAGGCTGAAGGCAATAAGCAAGAAGCAATGAGCAATTTTGGTGTGACTCGTACACCGTATGCTTCCACAGCACGTGGGGCTTTACGGCACTGCTAGGGAACAAAATAAACAGCCTGAATTGGTCTGCTGCGGAATCGGTAAAAATTGAATGCATTGAGCTCACGTCCCGTCGTTATCAGAAGATGTCAGCGGCGCGTCGCGTCCAGCACAGAGCTTCCCCACATTGTCCCACCTTGCAGCCGCGATCATCATGGTGACGTCTTGCTGCAACCCGTCCTTCAAGCAAAACCGCAACGTCGCAGCGATGCTCCGTCCACACAACTCCCAGCTTTTCAACAATTCGACTTGCTTTTCAGCACCTTTTGATTGATACCCAACCTTTTCAAGTTTCACCAAAAAGCTTCACTAATTACACAATGGCTTCCGTTGCAAGGAAAGACCTTCTCAAGAAGGTGTACAACATGGTCCCGCCCATGCTTGAGAGTTTTCACAAGGGTACTATTCCTCTGTGATTTAACAGCAGAAACAATACTAACACGTTTTTCCAGGCCAGCTCGGTCGTGTAGGCGTCATCGGCGGCAGCGAAGACTACACAGGCGCACCCTACTTCTCCGCCATGGCCTCTGCAAAGCTCGGCTGCGATATGGTGAAACCTCCCCTCCTCCTCTTTACCAAAGCAGCAGCTGACATCTCCAGTCGCACGTCATCTGCGAGCCCGGCGCCGCCGCCGTCATCAAGACCTACAGCCCTAACCTGATGGTGCACCCGATCATGCGACAAGAGAAGAACGTCGCACAGTCGGAAAGTGCAGACAGCGTATCCGCCGAAGTCGTCGGCATGCTCTCGCGGCTGCACGTCATCGTGATCGGGCCAGGTCTCGGCCGCGACAAGCTGATGCAGGAGACGTGCGCGAAAGTGATTGAGGAGGCGAGGAAGCAGGGGATCCCGTTTGTGCTGGACGCCGACGGTTTGTTCCTTGCTCAGACGCGCCCGGAGCTTGTTGAGGGCTGCAAGGAGTGCATCCTCACACCTAACGTCGTTGAGTTTGGACGTCTGGCCAAGGCCAAGGGCGTTGATGTTAACGAGGGTGATCCGGCTGAGTTGTGCTCCAAGCTGTCCAAGGCTTTTGGTGGTGTCACGATTATTCAGAAGGGCTCCAAGGACTACATCTCCAATGGCGACCACACACTTGTCTCCGAGGGCGAGGGTGGTCTGAAGCGCTCTGGTGGTCAGGGTGATACCCTCACGGGTAGCTTGGCAACACTGCTGGCCTACCGCCAGGCGTATCACGACAAGATCTGGGATCACGATAACAGCCTGTCAAAGAGCGAGACACTGGCCCTAGCTGCCTACGGTGGTAGCTGCATCACAAGGGAGTGCTCAAGGCTGGCATTCAAGGAGAAGGGCCGTTCGCTGCAGGCCAGCGATCTGACTGAGCATGTCCATACTGCGTTCCTGAATACCATCGGTGAGAGGAAGGAGACACCTCAGTTGTAGGCGGGATGACTTCGAGGAGCACGATTGTAACACTATGAGCACGAGCGATGCCGCTTGAGGATACACGAGTACTGTACACATGCATAGCAACGACGAAATGATTTTACGCAAAGCAACTTGATCAAACGCCATGCTCAAAACCTGTCCATCGATTCGAGGATCACACCACAATATTTGCAGGGCCAGAGAGGACCTTTCAAAGTTGCACAGTGAGAGAGAAAGACATGTCTATAGTCTGGAGAGTAGGATTTGATCATTAGGTACGGATATGAATAGCAGTACGTCTCAATGTACAGCCCCATCTAGGACGCAATCGTGGCCAACATGCCATCCACCAATGGCTTGATATCTGTGCCCCTCGCCTTTTCCTGCTGTAGTGCTGCCACGAGCGGCTTTGTCTCCTTCGGTGCCGTGAACATGAGTAGTCGTTGTTTGCCATTACCACCTGCCGCTAGCTTGGCTAGCCACACGTCTCGCTTTCGTGGTTTGTTCGACTGTACTGAAGCGGGAGGTGGGCTGGAAGCTGTCAGTGATGCAGCTTGTGGATATGAGACACTGTACCCACGGTGCTTCCTCTTTGGGTTCAGGAGCCGGTGCTTCTTCAACTACCGGGGCTTCTTCAGGCTCAGCATCCCGTTGTACTATCTCCGGTTGCTCCTCAAGAGCTGCCTCTGGTTGAGGTGTGGGTTCAGGGGCAGCTTCCGGTTCCGGTTCTGTCTCTTTGACCTCCAGGACTGGCTCAGGTGATTGCTCTGGTTCCGGCTCAGGTGCTGCCTCAGGTTCAGGTTCTGGCTCAGCATTGCCTGTAGGTGGTAAGCATAGTCTAGTGATACATATGGATGACCACCTACGTTGCACTACTGCTGACTGCTCTTCGGGCTGAGCTTCTGATTCTGTTTGAGGTTCAGGCTCAGCATACATGTCTATCAAGTCATCGATGAGAAGGTTTGATTCACCTTGAGGTCCGGGTTCACTGGTTGGTTCTTCTGTTGGTGGCTCAGCAGCAGGCTCTGGTGTAGGTTCTGTGGCAGGTTCAGGTTCAGCTGCAGGCTCCTCTGCTGGTGGTTCAGGTGCCGGTTCTTCAGGTTCAGCGGAACGTTGTACTGCAGTAGGTTCCTCTGATGTCGGTTCTGATTCAGCCGGTGGATCCTCAGCAGGCGGTTCTTCTGCGACCTTCTCTTCCACAGGAGGCTTTTCGGCGGATGACTCCTCAGCAGGCGGAGCCTCTGCAGGAGTTTCTTTGGCAGCAGCTTCAGGTTCCGGCTCTGGCTCAGCAACATTGTCCTCAATGGGAGGCTCCGCAGGCGGCACTTCCTCCGCTGCTGGTTCTTCGGCAGGGGGTTCTGATGTAGGCGCTTCCTCTGCTGGAGCTTCCTCTGTGGGCGGTTCTTCTGCAGCGGATTCAGGATCAGTAACCTCCTCCTCTACTGGTGAATCCTCCGGTGGTGGCTCTTCAGCCGGAGTTTCATCTGCGACTTTCTCCTCGACTGGGGGATCCTCTGCTGGTGGCTCTTCAGCCGCAGGCTCTGGTGCAGATGGCTCCTCCTCAGGGGGGGCTTGAGCAGGAGCTTCCTCTGCAGATGGCTCCGGGGCTGGTTGAGGCTGTTCCTCTTCGGCAGGAGTCTCTTCCGGCACGGCAGCGGGCGGTTCAGCGTCTGACATGTTGTTGAGTAAGGAAGATGCTCGCCGAGAGAATGCCTCGGTGAGTGTTAAGATGGCGGTGATAAAGAATGGCTGCGATGAATGCGGTGGCTAGAGGGGTAGTGGGCGATGTAGCAAGCACCTGGAGCTTCTAGCGTCTCAATTGCATCTCTTGTGTGTTTACTGCTGTCGCGTGGCATTATGAGAAGTCGTGATCCAGGACCTGCCCCTCTGGCGGCAGTCGGTACTGCGTACGCAGCGAAAGCACGACTTAATACATTCTTAGCAAGGATCAGGAGTGTGACCAAGTATCTCGAAGCCTTCGAAGACACGTTTCGGAGCAAGCACTATTACTTCTGGCTGACAAGGTGTCGTCCAATGTATAAGTGAGCGAAGTCAATGTCGACGCGTGCGGAGGTGGTGGCTTCCTCCGCAAACGCCAAGCCGCGACTGCATCATCGCTCGAGCTCGTGCTTCAGCGTCTCCGCAGCCAACCTTCCTCAGCCCTCACCGACACCGACACTATTGAGCCATTGCTCTGCAGCAGCTATGGCGCTTAGTATCGATCAGAAGCGCCTAAAAGCTACAAAGTTTCCGCCGGAGTTTGATCGCAAGGTTGATATCGAGAAAGTCAACATTGATCTCATGAAGAAGTGGATTGCGCAAAAGATCACCGAGATTCTAGGCGATGAGGACGATATCGTCGTCGAAACATGCTACAACCTGGTCGAACAGAACCAATTCGTGCGTGCACCCTCATACGCAAGGAGCTTGACATGCGCTGACTGTTAGAAGCCCAAAATCAAAGAGATCCAAATACAGCTCACCGGATTCCTCAATAAAGATACGCCAGCGTTTTGCAAAGAGCTATGGGATTTGATGCTCAGTGCACAGGACAGCCCTATGGGTGTGCCGAAGGAGATGCTCGAGGCGAAGAAGCTGGAATTACAGCAAGAGCAGGTAAGACGTTACGAGGCTTCTAGTGGAAGTAAATGGCTAACCTGCTTGTGCAGCTCTCGAAAGCGGCCGCCGAGTCCCGTCGCAAAGAGCAGACTGACCAAGATGACATCGTAAACATGTTCCGCGACACCGAACGCCCAGATCGAGGAGATCGAGGAGACCGTGGTCGTGGTCGTGGAGGGCGAGGAGGCTTCCGTGGAGAACGCGGAGGCTATCGCGGTGACCGAGGAGGCAGAGGAGGCAGAGACTTCGACCGTCGACCACAACGTCGAGACTCGCGATCACCTCCTCCGTAAGTGCAATCGTGCGTCAAGAAGGAGCACACACTGACAGTATGTAGAAGACGCAGATCACCACCGCGCCGCGAGCGTGACATCTATGTTCCTAGCGGTGGCCGCGGTCGAGATCGCCGTGACACTTCGCGAGACCGTCGCCGCTCGCCGTCAGGCAGCCGTTCCAGATCTCCTCCGCCTCGCCGTGCCCGCCGCTCGCCTTCGTCAGACCATTCGCGCCCACCTCCTCGGCGTCGAAGACGTTCACCTTCTAGTGATCGCTCAAGATCCCCGCCGCGCCGTTCGAGACGTTCTCCTTCTCCTCGACGCAAGCGAAGGGATGGCGGTCGAGAGAAGTCGTGGTCCCCAAGCAACGACAGCAGAAGGCTACCTAAACATCAATCGCGATCTGCTTCCCCTCAAGACAAACCGAGCTCACCAGCACCCAGGCTGTCGAGATCCCGATCCCGCACACCGCCGCGCCGCCGCCGCGCAAGATCAAGCAGTTCACGGTCTGTAACCCCCGTAAGACGGCGCAGACGCTCCCCTTCAGATGTTGGTTCAGGATCACCAGCTGATATCAAGAAACGCAAACGTTCTCCCAGCTCAAGCAGATCGAGATCGAGATCCCGCAGTCGACCCGGTCGTAACAGAAAGCGCACCACCCGATCGCCCTCAGACTCGCCTCCAGCATAAATAGAAAGGAGCACAGGAGACTAGGTTGGTATCTGTTCATCACCACTACTTCGACAACGGCCGGAAGGACACGTTCGAATCGCCGACGTGCGACCCAATGCCATATACCTGACATGTTACCATGTCCACGATTCGTTCCAGCCATAGTCACGCCATATGCGCCGTAATTACTAGACCCTGCTCAAAATGCCCCAGAAGCCAATGCTTTAAGGAGCGCTTGTACCACAATCATGAATACCAAAACCAATCCAGAGTCTTCGTCGACATCATCGTAACTTCATTCATGTCTCCGTGCGCCGTTCCCTCTGTCTCGTGAGATCGAATACCGGGCGGATGGCTTACTGTACTGCTGCTGTAGGCAGTGCTATCCGCAGAGGAGAATCGTTACTACAGCGGCTCTCGAGGTTCCCTTTGTGGTCGCTTGCTTAGTTGATGTACCGTAAGGTAATCATGATTTTGTGCCTCAACCCTTGCGTCTCTTGCACTGGGCCGCAACGACGCTGATATCGTCGAGCTTGCCTGCAAACTATTAGTGTCCATGTTCTGCATCTCCAGCATGATACGAACCTCCTTCGATACTCAGACCCTCATCGATAGCCTTCTCCATATACGGACTCTCCGCGAACGGATCCTCAGCAATCTCTCGTGCCGCGTTTACCAACCGCTGCGCGACATATCGCATTCCATCCGCGTAACTTTGCTCCTGATCATCTTTGCCTTTCTCTCCTACTTCTTTGCCTTCTACCTCCTTCACCCCCTCACCCCTCCACTTCTCCATACTCTCGCACACGTTCGTGACAACCTCATGCTCCCACAGATTATCCACCACACCGTCCGTCATCGCAATCACAACGTCGTCTTCAAGAATCTCGATCGTGTCCAGCACCGCATTACCGTCCGGTGTGTCTGGCGAATTCGTGCCCAGTTGCCGCGGGCAATCAAACCAGTGCCACTGCTCGTCCGTGCGGTATACGACTTCCTTGCTACTTGGACGGATGACGAGAATCTGACCATCGCCAATCTGCGTTACATACAGGAGCGGACTATCATTCTCTGTCGCGGAAAGCAGCGCCCCGCACGCAGTCGTTGTGCCATGCCACTCATTTGGCTCGCTCGTCGCGGCTTTCGTCTTCTCGAATGCCGTCTGCAGGTACGCGACTGGTGTTGGCGGGGAGCTGGGCGAGAACGGTGCGGACTCGACTTCCAAGGACCAGAAGTGTAGGATCAGCCGCGACCAGAGGGCTGCGTGCCCGCGCTCACGGGTTGCCCAAGCGCCGACCCCGTCGTTGGCGCCGATGAAGTAGTCGCTGACGATCACGGCGTCGTCGCCGTTTGTTACGCCGCGGATCATCTCGCCGTCAACGGTTGGGCGCCGGTCGCGGCTTTTGTGGTGTGTGCTTAGAGGCTCGGAGAAGCTGGTGGATGGGAGTGAGAGGAAGGGCGGAGGGAAGGGGCGACTGGGTCGTTTTGCGAAGAGTGCGTAACCGGCTTCAAAGTAGAAGGGTGTTTTGGCTTTCGGTGCGGGTGCATCGTCGGGGACTGGTGTGGTCGTCCCAAGCATCGGGTTATGTGGTTGCTGTGCGTAGCGTCGTATCTGTGCCTGCTGTAGTATGGAGGGACATCTTCGAGCCTGTATCGTGCAGTGTGTTAGACGAACGGTCCGCGGGAGGTGGAGAGTGGGACTGCGCAGGCGGAGGAGAAGTGCGGGCATGCCAGCGGCCGTGAGAGGGTTGTAGAGGACAGGGCGTCCGGTGTTGAGGGTTATAAGCGCATGGAGGCGCGAACCGTTCAAGTTTGACAAGAAATTTTGACTTGAAGTTTCGAGACCAAGAACGTCAGGTTATCTGGGTCGGGTCGGTTGCCGAATTGATGATCGTTGAGGAGCGCGGATAGGGCTGAGCCTCACTAAGCCTAGACAAGGTAGCATGACGTCTAGTTTCTTTGGTGTGGTGAAATGGTCGTGAACTTGACTAGGGTTGTTGGGTGATGCAGTCGAGAAGTTTGACGAGGTCAAATTTTGGGTTTTGCAATCCAATCGAGAACAACCATCTCAAGTTGATCATGATTGACGTCTAGGATCTACGATAGGCGAACCGCTAACTCTTTTCAAGATTGCTTTTCTCCTTGCTACAGATGTATGATCAATCGTTCGGCATGTAGCTGTCTAATCCGCGGAGAGAATGTTGAATCAACCCTCCTTGACATCTCCATAACACCTCCTCCCATGTGGTATCCTAACAAACGCCGTGCAATGCAGATTCGATACTGATGTCCTCCTCTTCGGTTTTTCACTATGCCCTTGTCTTGAGGAACTTGTCCAGATCATCTGTTGTGGCTACACCAAGCACAAACTTGCGGCTCGCGTCTGTCACGACCGCAAATTCCTGCTTTCCACTGCCGTCCACTCCACCCTTGAAGAATTCCTCGAGCTCCTCAAGCGGGGTTTCCATGTCAATGACCTTGTACCGCCTTCCGCGTCGCTGGAACTTGTGCATGGCTGCCTCGACTGGGTCGTTCTCGTTGACCTTACGTTCCTTCAATAGCTCTTGTAGGCGTGGGATGCTGATGTAGCCAAGCAGGGCGCGGTTCTCTTGTGATACAACGGTCAAGTGGGTGTAGTCGCGCTCAAGACCGCTCATGAGAGCCCAGGAGATGGGGTCGGTAGGCTTGACAGAGAGAGCAGGCGGTGGGTCGAGGTCTTCTACCGTTGCCTGCCAAATGTCATTAGCAATAGTTCAAATATGAGAGCCAAGTGCTGCATACTCCACGGTATTTGTTCGCCCACAGCGCCTTGTATTCAGCACTCTGTTCGCCGTTTGTGTTGGGTGTTTGTGTCGCCATGTTTGTATGTAGTGGGGACCTTGTTGGCGCAAGACTTGGGAAATTCGAGAGCTTGCTTGACGATCTGCAACTCCCCGCACTAGTATAGACGCACGAGCCAGTGGTGAACGATTGCGGCCTGCTGTACTGCGTAAGATCTGAGTGGTCTTATGGTATGTTTCAGAGTTCGCAAGCTCATTAGTGTTTCAGTGTACGGGTCGATGAGCATGCGCAGAGGTGTCACCGTAAGCAGCTAGAAAACTTGTGCTTGCTCTGAGCAACCATTAGTCGCTCAGGATGAGTTCTGACGGTAGCGACCACATTATGGGATACACCAACAAGTGTACTTGTTTATGTATCATTTTAAATAATACGAGGCTCCTGTCAATGATCTTGAACATAATCACGGCTCTACAACAATAGTTGTGAGGTTCTTTTGGTTCGGCATGAGTACCGGTCGAGTTTGCGATGAGGCTGCACGTGAGGAGCCGCCGTTAGCAGACCAGCAGACCATTTCGATCGTGCAGAGCCGCCCACGTCTAAACACCATCGTCGACATGGCCATCGGCATCAGCACAAGGGCAAATCCATTCGCAACACCGAACACACCGCAATGACCTCCGTCGTGCATATTGGGCGAACAGCCGCGAAGGCGTTGCTCCGGATTCACACGATCTACCCGCTGCACGGCAGCCCCTCGGTCGACCGATGACTTCGAGCTCACCTACCACACTCGCAGCGCACACACGACTCCACGATCCGTGGCTACTCTTGTAGCGAAATCCAGGCTATGAACTGTATTTCCACGCGACGCGGCAAGACGTACAGAGTCTCGCGACCTCCCTGTTCTGAGTTGAACAGGTACTATGCAGTTCCCACATCATGGGCAACTTCTCCTTCGCAGAACTCGGTGCATCATCTCAACTATACTCACACAGTTCAAATATATTTCCCAGGGCCGCACGTCGTAAATCAAGCTGTACAAGAAGCCTGGAACCTTGTTACCAGGTCTTGATTGTACCATGGAAAGAGCTATCAATGTGGGAATCAAGAGTCCAGGCTTCGATTTACAAGTCAGCGACGTGACAGACAAACAGAACCAGGAGGGCGACGTGCGCGACAAAGACGATGCAGCGAAGTCGCAAAGGTTACCAAGAGCTATGCGTCGGCATGCATGTATACCAGAGCTTATCGATAGCACGTCGATAGCGGAGTGTCTCCGTATGGGACCCAGAGCCGCCACGAGGGTACCGGTGTACACGGCAGCTTCCCTGGCCTTATGCTCCCATATACACAGGCTGGGGTCCAGCAGCACCGGTATGTCCTCGACGAACATGCATCACTGCATCCGAGGCCTCGCAGACCGTTGGCTCCCTCACAGTGAGCAGAGCGGCCCATGACTGACTCTTCTTGGCTCCTTCATACACGCTTTATATGTTTTAAGGCGAGTTACCAAGACATTGTCCTTGGCTGCCATAAATTTGGAGTGTAACCACCACGTCTTTGATCACTAGGCATAGGGAGTATACAGCCAGGTAGGCTTTCTTCACAGTAACGCACTTTCGAATCGGCTGCACAGCAGAAGATTGTCTTGTGTATGTCTCCAGGACTTGTGCAATGCCTTCCCGATTCGAAGTCCGTTCCGCCGAGACAGCGTTTGCAAACGTTGTGAACAGGTGATACTCCAACTGTTCGCTTTCAGAGCAACCGAATTTCCCTCTCAATAACTTAGGGGCCAAGTGCAGAAGCGCTACCGTTGAGAGCACAGCAGCACTTGCGGGAAAGTGCAATCAGCATTGTTGGGGTAAGGAGAAATGCACAGCAAGCTGTTGAGAGTCTGTTGTGTATAGTATAGTGAGTGCCGCCGCTACATGGTATCATAGAAGCTAACACTTCATGCAGTAGCTAAAGTTACAATGGACTCTTCCAATGTGCGAATCAATCAGGTCTCTTTTAGAATCCACAGTCTTCAGTGCTCGCTCACTCGTGGTTTGATCTCGCCTGTGTCTGCAATCTTTCCAAGGTTTGGCGAGCTGGGACTGCACAAAACGGTGAGATGGTAAACGATACAAACAATAGCTGACGGCGAGGCAGTTGGGCGTCCAGGGTGTGCGACATGTCACCGATGCCACTTGCTGCGACGAATCGCGCTCTTACCTGGAAGGCGCAGCCTAGCTTATTGGCGGCTTGTCTGTAAGAGCCGAGCAGCCGCCTCGTTCAACCACTTCATCAGCGCCCATCAACAAAAGAGCAGTCGAAGGTCATCGTATCAGCAGCAACCGAGAACGGTCGTCGCAAACTGTTAGCTTCAAAGGGTGTTCTCGTGTGAACCTCTGCGCTGCCCATCGAGGGGCTGCTGTAACCTTCCACGCACGGCCCTCCCAATACATCGCGCCGAACCTTGGACCGCACCAACAACATTACGACACAGCACAACGATCGCAGCGTCCAGCAGCTGCGACAGTCACAAATCTAGGGCGGTGGTTTTAGTACAGTCAGTGAAGCACCTCGGCTGCGAATGGTGAAAGTAGAGGCGGTATTGCGTTCGATCTGAGGCGCGTCACTATATCCACGTGACTGACGTTGGTCTGTTGAAAGTCCCGCGAAGCTTCCCTCTCAATCTCCACTCCACCACGACACGACCCAACCACCCTCACCACCGCGCGTCATCAACACACGTCGCCACCCATCAACTACGCGGTACACCTGTTGCGCCCAGCATCTCGCCAGCTTTAATCGCTGCTTCCCATCGACCTTACGCGTTACTAGCAGACCGTGCAACCGTAAGCCAGACACGTACAATGGCGGACGAGGCGACAACACCCGCGACAACGGAGCCCACTACCTCCACCGAGATCCCAACGCGTCCCGCAGACGCCGCAGCCGAGCCTGCTGTTGCTGGAGCGAAGCCTGCTGAGGGGGATGCCGTCATCGCAACCGAGGGTGTTGCTGAAGGTAAGAGACAGCGCGCGTGGCTTCCTTGGTGCTTGCTAACGCGACGGCGTGTTAGTTTCAGAAGAGAAGAAGACCGAAGAAGTCACTACCGCGAAAGAGGAGACTACTGCCGACGCGAAGCCCGACACAGCCGCAGCAGGCAATGAGACAGGTATGTGAAGAACTTCACTCTCCTGCGCTTTGAAGGCCGAATCAGCAATCACACTTAAGAACATATCGATACTGACACCCTTCTCAGATGCCGCACCTGCCGTCGAACCCACGGCAGAGCCTGCTGCTGAGCCCGTCGATGCCTCCGCGACCAACGGTACCGCAACAACGCCAGCAAAGAAGACGAACAACGGCAAGCGCAAGTCAGTAGGTGGCGTGCCCGAGCACAAGACAAAGAAGACACCTGCCAAGGGTAAGAAGAAGGCACCTGAGCTTCGTCTCGATGCTCAGCCCGGAGACATGTACATGGTCGCTATGCGCGGATATCAGCCATGGCCCGTCATCGTTTGTGACGAAGAGATGCTGCCTGAGTCATTGCTGAGCAAGCGACCCGTCAGCGCAAAGCGTATTGACGGCACGTACCGCGAAGACTTCCTCGAGGGTGGCAAGAACGCAAAGGACCGTAGATATCCTATCATGTTCCTCGGCACTAATGAGTTGTAAGTTTTGATAACACTACTGTTGCTTATTTCATCGGCTGATCTGTCTCACAGTGCATGGCAAGTCAACACTGAGCTCCTGACATTCGACGTTGAAGACGTAAAGAAGGACGTTGAATCTGGCAACTCAGCAAAGAAGAACAAGGCTCTTTGGTCAGCATACGAGATTGCTGCAGAAGGCCACGATCTCGCATACTTCAAGGGCATGCTCGCCAGCCACGAGGCAGCACTTCAAGAGGACGCTGAGCAGCGCGAGGCCAAGGAGGCAGAGAAGGCCGCCAAGAAGGAAAAGGCGGCCAAGCGAAAGAGCACAGCTGCAGCTGACACAGACGATGTCGAGATGGAAGATGCTGGTGACGATGCCGCACCTTCAGCTAAGAAGGCGAAGGCCACCAAGAAGCGAAAGAAGGAGGATGACGGCAGCGATGGCGGCGAGCCTGCGGCCAAGACACCGAAGACTACGAAGCTGAAGCTTAATAACAAGACTCCTAAGGAGGGTTCTACTGCGAAGCCCAAGAAAGAGACGAAGCCTAAGAAGAAGGTTGAAGAAGCTGCTCCTGTTGAGCTAGAGGAGCCACCTATGACTGCGGAAGAACGTCTATTGAAGCGCGAGAAGCAAAGTAGGCATACACAATGGCCCCCTTTGAAAAGTAGTTGCTAACAGGCATAGTTCTCTACCTTCGACACCGGCTGCAGAAGGGATTCCTTTCGAGGGATCAGGCACCCAAGGATGAAGACATGGCCAACATGGCTGACTACCTGAAGCAGCTCGAGGCACATGAGGATTTGGAGGCTGAGATCATTAAGAAGACGAAGGTTCATAAGGTCCTCAAGGCTATCATCAAGCTGGACAACATCCCTAAGGAAGAAGAGCATCGCTTCAAGCAGCGCTCTGCTGAGCTGCTGAACAAGTGGAACAGCGCATTAGCCTCCGCTGATGGCGAGTCTGCCGAGAAGACCACTCCTGTCGCAACCAATGGTGCCAAGGCCGATGACGAGAAGTCTGAGTCTGCAAAGGCTGAGACACCAGCGGTCGAGAAGAAGGAAGAAGCCAAGGAAGAACCCAAGGAGGAGACTACAGAGGAAACGAAGCCTGAGCCTACGGAAGAAAAGAAAGATGAAGCACCGGAGGAAGATGCACCAAAGGAAGAGACATCAGTCGCGCCAGCTGTTGCAGAGCCTGCCGACAAGGACGGCGATGTCTCAATGGCTGACGTCGAGGCAACAAAGGAGGCACCAGCGATTGTTGATGCTCCGAACCCAGAAGGTGTTAACTCTACGACCACTGAGAACAAGGATGCGGAGACTGCTGCAGCGACCACCTCTTAGGCTTTCGCTGTCGCTCTTCGGTCGGTGTTTTCATTCCAGGCCAGTGGATAGGCCCATGGGTGCTGAAGGTGCGCTCTAAAACATTCAATGCAAGGCGTCTGGGTGGATGTCAAGACTGCAGTATGGCGGAGGAGGTTATCTGAACAACAAGCGATGGTTTTTAAGTTCGAGCGCATTTACGCATTGTACATATATTGCTGCTTGGGCATGGTCAGTGGAGTCTGAAGGCGAGGATGCAGAGAAGGGATATTCTTGAGCGAACAATTGAATCTTGATCTTTACCCACAGTCCATCTGTATTCGTCCTGTGGTATTCATTCGATCTGATGTTGCCTCAATACGATGTTACTCGTGTATAAATGGTGTGCAGGCTGGACAATTGCGCGTCGAGTGGTCTATTCTTCGCCTGCGCTTTGCTATTATTGCAAGTACTCCATGAAGCCGTGAAAGCCTACACCCATTGACTCCAACGAAATCTCCCCGCCCATCCGAGTTGTATGGGAGGAGTCTCTTGACCACGAGATCAGACTTTCAGTCTCTGAGAGCTTCATCTGGTTGCGTTTCGATTTTTTAAACGAATTCGATGTACTCGGTCAATCTGAGATTTGCACCCCAATCACGCATGAGCTCACAACTACCAGTGCCCGCGTACAAATGGCTCATAACCCCATCCTCACATTCGCAAATAACCTCATCGAAACAGAATCTTTCCGTTGGAATCACTGGATATCCATCCACCCAGCGCAGATCGCGCGACTCAATATTTGAAGGATCACGTTCAAGATAAATCGAAACAACCACCATGACGTAGAACTTGGATTGTGTCTTGCTTCTGATACCGATACTGGTCTATCGATAGAATAGACTATTTCAACAGGGTCTACTCGGCCTTGATGTTCAGATCATCGAGCTACTCCTATCGTTCTGAGCAGCATCGTCCAACCCTCCACGCCTACCTCGCACGGCACGCGGTCCGAACTTATTCTCCAAGCACATGCATCAGCCTTACAACTTTTGCGACTCTGGTGACTCTTTCCTCTATCAGCATTCCTCGCCCCGTTACTCGCTTCCCATAGACACTCCCGGATAGCCCACACACACTTGACTCTTGGCGAACACGTGCGCCCGCAGCGCATACATCCATCCCACTGAACATCACCCCAGTCATCCCGGTCTTCGTGGCCATTCCATGCTCACTCATATGTCGTGCGTTCAGAACCAGTGCAACCCTTCATCCGCCCAAAGCCCTCTCAACGTCCCTCCGAGCCTCTGCTAATCCCCGACTTAACTCGCCCCTCTTGAACCGCTCGCGGACCTCGTAGTGCAGAGTGACTAATTGCTTTGCGCGCTGTAGATCGACGTCTTGCTCGTCTGAACTTGTGGAGGGGTTGGTCGATTCTGCGGTATTTGTGGTGAGAGAGGAGGAGGCGGCGGAAGCGGAGGGGCGTGCGGATACGAGGGCAAGTGCTGCGGCGGGATCCTGGAGTGTGTTAGGATCTGATCGGTGAGGTTATGCCGAAGGAGAGGAAAGGAAAGGAAGGAAGGGGAAGAGAAGGCTGGATATGTTATGCTTGCTTTGCAGGAGAACATACACAAACACCTGGTCGCAGGCTGACCAGATCGCTCAGGATTTCTGCGAGTTGCATGTCGTTGCCTTGTTTCTGCGCCATGTTTTCTCTTGCCAGTGCCTGGATTTACAAGTCGTGACACTCCTTTTGCGAGTTGACGATGTTCCGGTGCTTGTTCGATCTCGAAGAGCTTTGGCACAATGACGATGCGGGCGGTTCCAGAAGCTAGATCCCTGCACCCCACATGCCACACGCGATAGCGCTACGGTACGCGTCCCGGCAATTCGGGGCCAGTGACGGTGATTGATCTGGTTGCGGTCTCGCAGCGCGACTTTTGACTCTTACTTCTCTCCTGTCAATCCATACACCTGTATATACCCAATAGTTGTTACTACTCTGTGTATACTTACTCAACATGGCGAGCGCTCAATCGATTGCGCGGAACTGCCGCAAGGTACGTGGATCTCTTGCTGTTGCGCGCATGAGCAGAGGGGAACAGAAGACAGAGGACAGAAGAGCAACGAGCATGTACAGGGTAGTCAGTGCATCAAAACGGTTCAAAGGGGTCCAGATAGCCTCTTGACGGGCAATTGGCCTTCCTTGACAGCCCTGACAGCCCTCACACTCTCACAAACGCACCCCCTGGAAAGAGATACTGGAAAAGAAGGGCGAGCACACAAGCTCTCAGGACATCGTAGCTGCTCCAAGAATATGCCTCAGCGCTCTGACTTCTCTAATGGCCCATATGCGACTTTGCTACGCTTGTTCTGCGCTTCGTCGAGTCCACACTGACACCTTTCCCAGATCATGTGCATAGGCCGCAACTACGCAGACCACATCGCCGAGCTCAACTCCGCAACCCCCAAGCAGCCCTTCTTCTTCCTCAAGCCCGCGTCGTCCATCCTACTCCCTGGCGCGGGCCCCGTTCTGCGGCCCAAGGGTGTGAACCTGCACTATGAGGTCGAGCTGGCGCTGGTGATGGGCAAGACGCTGAAGGATTTGAGGGAGGATGATGAGCAGGGCGCGTTTGATGCTATTAGCGGTATGTTCTTGATTTCTATGTGATCGGTTTACTATCTGTTATGAGGTTGTGGAATGTCAGGAATAAGACGGAAAATGGGGAAAGATGGGGATACATGGAGGATTTTGGGAAGTACATGAATGAGAAAACAAAAGCTGACGTGCGGTACGACAGGTTACCTCCTCGCGATCGACATGACAGGCCGCAACGTACAGGAAGAAGCAAAGAAGAAGGGCCTCCCGTGGTCCATTGCCAAGGGCTTCGACACTTTCCTGCCCATCTCGCAGCTCGTCGCCAAGTCGCGCATCCCAGACCCGCAAAACGCACATCTCTGGCTCTCGGTTAATGGCGAGATGAAGCAGTCTGACAGCACAGAGTTGATGCTGCACCGCATTCCAAGACAGTTGAGCGCTATCAGCAGGGTGATGACATTGGAGGCTGGTGATATCATTCTGACAGGAACACCGAAGGGAGTTGGACCGGTCAAGACAGGAGATATTATGAGGGCTGGAATCAAGGTCGATGGAAAGGACATCGAGGAGGCGAGCCTCGAGGTTCCAGTAGAGGACCGTGAGGGCCTTTACGCTTTTGCTGAAACATAAGGGCATCAAAGTCCTATAAATGGAAACGTTCGAATCTTCTGGCCTTAATTCTGCTTCTTGGGAAACGTCTTCGGACCCTTCGCTCTTGGTGCACGAGTGCTGGCTGCGGTAGGCGGAGTAGCGACGGCAGGCTTCTTCGACGGCGAAGTAGGCATCAAACGTTTCGCGGGACTCTTGTGGTGAGGAGCTTCCGGGCCAGCGGTTGCAGACTGACCTCCAAGATCAAGCTCACGGCCCGCATCTTTCGCAGCAGGCTTCTTGACTGGAAGCAGGGCCTGCTTCTTCCTTGGGCTGGTTGCAGGAGCTGCGCCCGTTGGTGCGGTAGAACCAGACGCCTGAGGATACTCGCAGGGAGTGCCGCTCTTCGCACAGCGTCCACAAACGGGGTGCGTTCGATCACACTTCTGGTGGCGTGAACGACATGACTTACAAGCTCCTGCCGGCTGTCGTGGTCCTTTGCCTTCGCTCTTCACCGCAGCAGGAGCTTTCTTCGGGCTGCTAGGACCAGCTTCAGAAGGTGCTTGCTCTTGGACTGGAGCTTTCGCAGCTAATCTAGTCTTGCTGGCAGTCTTACGTGATTTGACAGCTTCAGTGGCCGACACAGCTGGTTGAGCTACTGGCGCAGCAGGCTGCTTCGATTTGATTGGGCTGGTCCGGGGAGTAGGCTGTTGGACTAGACGGTTGACCGCCGGCTTGTGCTTGCCGTAAGTCGTGCGGTTTGGTGATGGTGGAGCAGTAGCGTCATCACTGGATGCCAAAGGGGCAGGCTGTGTGAACGCAGTCTTCTCGACAACGTCTTTGGCCTTAGCCGCTGGTACTACTGGCTTTTTGGCAGCTGATACCTTCCTGGCAGTCGGTCTGTCGTTAGTGAGCTTCGGACGGGTGACACGCTGTGTTGGTCCATCGTCATCACGCTTTCGCTTCGCCGGAACCCGATCATTAATCAGCTGTGTGTTGACAGGTATCCTCACCATCAACGGTGGACGGCGTTGATGGTCTGAATCTACGGTCACATCAGGCGTTGGTCGTTCAGGCTGTCTGTATTCATTCTGTGAGGGCACTCGGGGATCGTAAATGGACGGCCGCTTCATGAGGTTTCGCCTGGCCGACTGAGTGTTCTGTCGTCTCGGTGGTGACGAAGGTAGCTGTATGTCAGAGCTATCTTTAATGTCAGTTACGCCCTATGACTATGATCAGAATGAGCTCTCACCTCAACGCTCCGACTGAGCATCGAGCGGCCCTCATAGGAGACCGATGGCGACCAGCATCTGGGAAATCGGCCTCAGGCTCAGTAGTCGCATCAGATAAGCCAATCCCAGTCTCTCTGGGAAGGACAAGCGTGTCCTGAGGGGGCTGTGTAGCCTGCGTCGTCTCGTTGCTACCCTTTATTTCCTGGCTCCGGCACATTGCTCGAAGCATCTCAAGCTCCTTCTGCATGCTCTTGAACTGCTGTGTATTCTCGAAACCGCAAGGTGTCTGTGGTGTCGTTTCGAGAAGCTCTAAGTCGTCTTCCACTGGATGCATGATCTCCTCATCTGGAGGGAGCAGGTCACCGGACTCCCTAAGCGAGTCGGCGAGTCTAGGCTGAGGACATCGCTGCGTCGATACAGTACGGCTTCTTGCGCGGCTATCTAGACGATCTTCGTTGTTGTTCTGTCGGCTAGGGCCTCGTTGCTTCGAAGGCGATTGTGTGTCGATGCCATAGAAGACTGCCAGAGGATTGTCGTCTGCCGGCAGACCATCGTACACCTTGTTTTCCATCCCATCCTGCATCTCTTCTTGATGTTGACCATGGCTCTTCAGCTTGGTCACCTCCCTCTCCAGCTCTTGCACCCTCCTACCCTCTTTGCCCTTCTCACCCTCCAGCACCTCAAGCCTCCTAATCACACTTCTCAACAACCCACCCGCATCCCTCACCCCCTCAACATCCTCACCTAACTTTCCCACTTCCTGCTCGATCCCATTCAACTTCTGCCTCACCCCCTTCATCCCATCAACAGCAACCTGCAACTGCCCCACCGCTTCCTTGACCCAAGCATCGAACGGCCTATCCCTCTCATCTTCCTCAATGGCCGCAATCTTAGCCTCCATCAGCTTCATCTTGTGAACAGCCGCTTCCGCCGCCTCTGTAACAGCCTCAGTGGCCTGGATACGCGCATTGTATGCATCGTGTGCGGACTGCAGATCTTTCATTTGCAGCGCGAGATGCGTGTGCACGCGGGCGTTTTGGCGTTCCCAGAGGAGCGCTTCGGCAGCTTCGTAGGGCATGCGTGATGGTGTGGAAGTAGCGTTGCTGGGGCGCCGGGGGGAGGTGCTGATTGTACTCATGGTTTGGGCGGCAAGGGGAGATGAATGAGAGGTGAGGTGAGGTGAGCTTGATGGGGGCGCTGGGCTGCAAGTAATACCCGAGGGTAACGAAAGAGTGGCCGTCAGCCAGGCTGAGGCAGGTACCTTGAGCTAGATGTGACGTGAGTGTGTGAGTGTCTGGCAATGGTTGAAAGTTAGAGGCTCAGGTGGTGTTGGTGAAGTGAGAAGCTTTTGTGGAAGGTGGAAGGCGCGAGCGCAACGCACCTTCTTTTCCACAATATCAACGACACCACGGCAGTCTCGAAATACATACCAACAAGTTGAGCCGTCCGTGTTGCCCAAGCATGGCCACGTTAGCCAACCGCAATTCAAGGTGACGTAAATTGAAACCTTTCTTATTGAGGCTACCTTATTGTTCATTCAGCTGCCACCGGACGCTCACGAGCATCAAGTGCGCTTCGGCCCCCTGGGCACATCTAAAACATCCTCTCTCTTCATGATCCTTATCCTGCTATCCTGCTTCTCGCTGTCTTTCGACTCTTCGCTTTCCTTCGGCCGCTCGGCAACGCTCTTGTCATAGCTGCTAGGGTCAATGCCAAGGATGCCACCAACGTTGTTGCGATCACCAGGGACAGAGAACTCGCGAAATGCGTAGCGCCATTCGTTCAGGAAGCCGCGAATTGCTTTTCCGACTTTGTCTTTGCCATTTTTGGAGTGGTGACCAGTGCCGGTAATAGCGTAGACAGGACGAGAGGAGGTGCTGTGTTTGAGGAGGATGCCTTCAAGATATGACACGGATTCGTCTGGATGAAGCCCTTCATTGCATGTTAGTGAGGCTGGCGATGCGGGAAGGTCGTGATGCGAGTCCTTACCATGCAAATCGACATACAACTCTTTCGAGTCATCGTTGCTTTTATTTCGCTCCTCATAGAGTATACGTGCAGCCTCCCGATGTGCTTCGCGCATCAAGTTGTTCTCACTTTGTCCTCGCAGACTAAGAGCTTTGGCAGCGCGAGAATCGCTGCGATTCCAGGCTTGTGCAGCACTGTGTCTTGATCAGAAACATGCCAGATCCTGAATTCATCGATGACTTACCTTTGCAAAAACTTGTTCCGCAGACTGCCATGCTTGAAAGCCTCAGCACGTGCCTTGAGGTACGCCTGATTTCCCTTCTCACCCGTCTCCAGCCATGGAATGTGCTGTGGCGCAGGTATCGACTGCGCAGCAGCACTGTTTTCACGAGATCCAGTGAAACTTTTAGTAGTCTTTAGGCCTTTGCGCGCCGGAACAGGTGAGGCTGGCGCTGGGGACATGCGTACAATGTCCGCTAAATTACTCGGCACCGCAGCGTCCTTGTGACCATGCCCGCCTCGCTTGCCATGATGTCGTTTACCTGTCTTAGCAGCAGCAGCAGATCCAAGACTCGGGAAAGCCTCATTGTCGTCTACAGCAAGTACCGAGGGAGTTGTAGCACGTGAGACTTGACGGCTGCCGGTTCGTGACTGCGGACGGCTCCCTGCTCCTGGTGTGAAGACTGGGAAAGGACTCAAACCTGGCGGAGGGCGTGTATGTCCGCTTCCAGTCAAGCCGTAGAATTGCTCCAACGAAGAGGGTTGTGGCGTGCCGTAAGAAGAGTCAGATCCTTGGAGAGTAGGGAACATATCGAAATCAGACATCTGGAAATTTGGTACAGCGACCTGCAACGGCGGTGTTGAGACATCTGAGATGGCCATGCGCGCCATGAGCGCTGACGGGTCGTGGGAAAACAAACAAGTGTCACCAGCGAGGCAATTGCCGTTCAAAAAGTATCTGGATGGTCGTTAGTATGACTACCATCGTGAATTGATGTCGGAAGAGACTTACTTGCACAGCGTCTTCGTAGTGTCGTGGCTGAATCTGCAGTCTGCCCTAGCACAATGTCCCGTAGACAAGAAGTACTTGCACACGATGTTGCTCTTCTGCTGCCCGACAGGTGTAGCCGGTCTGAATGCTGGGCTCATTGACTTTCCGATCAGATACCCAGACTCGCTGCCCATTGGGGTGGTAGCTACTGGAGCTTGTCCGTTCTGCCCGCCCATCAAGGCAAGCAAAGCAGCAGTCAGGTCATAGCCGTTGGCTTCCAAAGCTATCTCGATCTCGTCGTCTGATCTTTCGTTGCCCAGCACCGAGCGTAGCATGTCGTACGGCCCCATGTCCATTGTCTGCGGCTGGATCCACTCTGCGGCTGCTCCATTGAGCGTGCCGTCCCCAAGCATGGACGAACCGTCGGTGCTGCCAGAGTCGTCGTTCACCAGCCAGTCTACGGAATGGCTGTCGAGGTCTCCATACTCGTTGTTCGGACTGGCGCCCTCGCTGAACTGGTATGCGCTGAGACTCGGACTGTGTGGAATATGCGGCGTCGCAAAGGCCAGGCGTGGCGACGGTCGTGGCGACGTGAACGGTGATGCAGTGCCAGTGTGAGACTTTGCGCGGGTGAAGGCGGGGGGCGCGATGCCAAAGCCCGGCGGCGGGTTTATGATGCGCGGCGAGTGCTGCACAGGGGTGGGTGCGCGGTTCTGCTGCCACGGCGCGGGACTTGGACGACGGATGATGGTATGACGGCTGGGCGGTGGAGAGCTCGAGGCGCTGCCCGAGTCGCGGTAGCGCCAGAGACAGTCCAAGACGACGTTCTCCAGCGACTTGCCTGTGAGGCCCGTTTCCTTGCGCAGCAGCTCCTCCAGCTTGTCTGTCTTGTCCTCCTCGTCCAGCCCATCATCCTGCAGTATTGGCCGCGCCTTCTCGTACAGATTGTCGGGAACCATTGCTGTTCAAGCGTCCAACAGGGCCAACGGTGTCGTGGTGGACGGACGCGCGGTGCAGCGTAAAGGAGGTGTGCGGTGTAGGTACGTGTAGCCGCGGTGGCAGCGCGTCAGGGAGATGAGATGAGCTCACCAGTAGCAGCGGCTCCACAGCTCTAGCAGCTCCCCAGATTCTCCTGTTGTCCCGCAGATGGCTGCGAGACACGAAGGCGTGAAGCGCGCCAAAATGCCAGAAGGAGCGTGAGGGCGGCTGATGGGCGCAGGTGAAGCTCGAAGGCTAGTCCAAGCGTAGATTGTGGGGGATGTTAGGTTCCGTGCAGACGGGATTATGGGTGCATGCACCATCAACCAGAACCTAGAAGAGCGGTTGGTCTGCGCTTTGTGATGGCGGTGGAGATTCACGGTGTGGCTGCTGCAGTTGCGTGCCAACAAGCTCACCGTGTGTATTGACCGCGACATCGAACACGCAGCGTCGCTGAGATGACACCGCACCGCCGCCCCGATGAGGCTGAATTCACGTGTGACATTGATGATGCTGTGTGGATCGTGCTGCGTCACGGCCTCCACTACGCAGTACTTGCACAGCAGGCGCGCGAGGTATTCGCGGACTTGTAGCTCAGCTCACCGTTGCACATGGAATGCAAACATCTATGTATACTGCAATGTCCGGATGAGGTATGACATCTCACATGCCTGGAGTGCAGAGGCAGGGTCCTGAGGCGGTGCACGCGGGCGGCTTCTCGGATGACGCTGAAACCCGCAGAGCTACTAGTCCGTCGTCCGTCCAGACGCCATTGTAGGTAAGCAGTGGGCTACAATGCTACAACAACAGACTGTCTGTATTCTATCTTCGAAGGGTTGCAACATGCTCTGCAGGTAGTCTTTGCATCTCCCTTTCTTGAATTTCTCTTCGACCCGCACTGCCTCTCAACATCTTCTTGCCGTCTTCCGGCTGCTCCGTCATACACTAGCTGTTACTCAACTCTAAGCTTCAAGCTTCAGTCAACACCTCCAGCATGCCCGCCGAAGACTATGACGCCCGCGCTCTCGCGCTGCCCCTCGAAGACGAGACCACCGGCGAAACACCCATTTGGAGCCGGCGCTCGCAGTCGTTCGCGCGCTCCTCGCACAGCAGCCGGCCACAGACCTTCATCCAGCGAGCCACAGCAACGGCCAACACGGTCCAGCGCCGTGCCATGGCGCAGTACAACAAGCTCTCTCCCGTGCAGAAGGTTCTGTTCACCGTCGGCGGAGTCGTCGTGTTCATCCTCAGCATCCTGTTCCTCGTATTCAACGAGAGGATCTTCGGCGCGCTGCTACCATATGCAAGGAAGTGGAGGGACATCACGGCTGGCTGGCTGGTGCTGTGGGCGCTTATATTCACGGTGTCGTTCCCGCCGTTGATAGGGTACTCGTCTCTGCTCACCATTGCGGGCTTCGTGTACGGCTTTCCAAACGGGTATGTCCTCTCCCATCTCCTTCTAACACCACGGTCGAAGCTGGGATGTGATGAGTGCTGACAATACAACAGATGGTTCATAGCAGCCTCCGCCACTATCGCCGGCAGCACCGCCTCCTTCCTGCTCTCGCGCACTGTCCTCCGCACAATGGTAACCCGGCTGATCGAGAACGACAAGCGCTTCGCCGCACTAGCCCTCACCCTGAAGCACGACGGCCTCAAGCTTCTCGTCATGATCCGCATGTGTCCGCTGCCCTACTCGCTGTCCAACGGCGCCGTCGCCACCTTCCCCACCGTGCACTGGGCCTCCTTCGCACTCGCGACCGCCATCGTAAGCCCGAAGCTCATGCTGCACATCTTCATTGGGTCGCAGCTGGAGAAGATTGCCGAGAGCGGGGGGAAGATGGATGCGCGTACCAAGGCGATAAGCTACCTCTCCATTGCGATTGGAGCCGTTGCGGGCGTGGCTACGGGTTGGTTCATGTACAAGAAGACCAAAGAGCGGGCTGCGGAGCTGGAGGAGGAGGAAAGGGCTGGCGTGAGAAGGACGAGTGTAGAGGAGCTCGAGAGAGAGTATGCGGATGAACCGAGTGCGCTGGAGGCGGCGGAGCATCTGCGTGAGGAGGAAGACGACATCAGTCTGAGGGGTGGTTGGGATGATGAGTACACGGATGACGTTGATGATGCTGCAGATATCGGAGACGACCCATTCAAGGATGGCGATGCTACGGATGAGGAGGAGAGGAGAGGGCGGAAGTAGACCTAGATCTAGATATGTCGTTGCTCAAGGCGTTAACATCTCGATTAGATGAAATGCACTTCGATATTTTGCTCGCGAAGATCATCTTCTTCAGTTCTGCTGTGCTTGAGACTATGGGATATTTGTATTACTGTATGTTTTTGCAGTCAGCCAGAGTGGATTTCAAATATATAAATCGGTCAAACCGACCTGATGCCTACACCGGCCTTTCACATTTGGACCAAGTCAGCGTTCAAACTGACCTTCGCAGCAAGCTCTGGCATTAGACGTTATTGTGATGCGCCACATCACGGTAGTCTCGAATATGGATCCATGTGAAGCGAATACAGGGCCCATATGTCTTCGACAGGTCTCAAATGGAACGGTCAATTTCCTGGAATCTGCTCATGACATAGCAGCGCCGAACTTCGTCAACTTGCCCATGTGGAGTGGGAGAGCTTTGAATTTTGCAAGTTGTGTTGACTAACCGTATACTTGGAGCTCCAAAGATACTCTTCAGTAAATATACCGTTCCTGTGAGCCCCAGAAAGGGAAAGTAGGCGATAACTTCTATTTTGTAGGCCTCTAGGGTGCTGAACCTATCCGAGTATTGAACATACAGACCTGTGCTTCGATAAGTGAAGGCTGCAGTCAGTCAAATGTTTCAAGTCACAGCACCAAAGACGACAAGAAGGAAATACGTCAAATGACATCAGACAGCATTGGTTCGTCACGTAACCTTGGAATGTCACTTTCACTTGCAAGAGAAATGTTGTAACAGAACAGGAAATTGATTCGCGATATACAAGGTCCGCATCCGCCAAACCGACGCATATTTACCGCTAACAGAGGAAAGGATGTCGGAATCACAGGTCATCGATCTTCCGAGGAGGTATCGTAAGACACGGACGCGCATCGGTCGCTGCAATGACGAAAAAGAACCTTCTCATATTGAAACAGCTGATGGCGAGGACGCATCTTCTATTATACATCTATTCTCAGAGACCAATCAGCACATTTTGACCCGCAAGAACCTTGGAATAGAGAGTACCCACTCTTCAACCCCTTGTCATTTATACCGTGAAGCTCTTGGTGAAGCTTGTGGCAACCTCCTTCAGCTTGGACTCGAGGTCCTTGCTGAGAGCACCTTCCCGCTCGATGGTGTTGAGCAGGTCAGCCTCGTTCGACCTGAGGTGGGCAATGAAGTCGGCCTCCCATGTCAGGATCTTGTTGACGGGGACCTTGTCGAGGATACCGTTGACACCAGCGTAGATGAGGGGAACCATCTCGTTGACGGCCATGGGGCTGTACTGCTTCTGCTTGAGAAGCTCGGTCAGACGCTCACCACGGCTGAGGGTCTGCTTGGTGGCAGCATCCAAATCGGAACCGAACTGGGCGAAGGCGGCGACCTCACGGTACTGAGCCAAGAAGAGCTTCAGGGAACCAGCGACCTGCTTCATGGCCTTGACCTGGGCAGCGGAACCGACACGGGAGACGGAAAGACCGACGTTAATGGCGGGACGGATACCCTTGTAGAACAGCTCAGCCTCCAAGAAGATCTGGCCGTCAGTGATGGAAATGACGTTGGTGGGAATGTAAGCGGACACGTCACCACCCTGGGTCTCAATGATGGGGAGGGCAGTGAGCGAACCACCACCAAGGGAGTCGTTCATCTTAGCGGCACGCTCGAGGAGACGAGAGTGGAGGTAGAAGACGTCACCGGGGTAGGCCTCACGACCAGGGGGACGACGGAGAAGCAGAGACATCTGACGGTAGGCAACGGCCTGCTTTGTAAGATCGTCGTAGATGATCAAAGCGTGCTTGCCGTTGTCACGGAACCTAGGAGGTTGTCAGATCACTGAGATTGCAGAACGAACACAATGCAACTTACCACTCTCCCATGGAACAGCCCGTAAACGGGGCGATGTACTGCAAAGGAGCCTAACCGCGGTAGGTTAGCTGACTGATGGTCGATGAATGGATAGATGCGTGGTGGGTGACTTACGGCCTCGGAGGCAGTGGCGGCAACGATGGTGGTGTACTTCATGGCGTCGTTCTCCTCAAGGGTCTTGACGAGCTGAGCGACGGTGGAACGCTTCTGACCGACAGCAACGTAGATGCAGTAAAGCTTCTTCTTCTCGTCGGTGCCCTTGTTCCAGCGGCCTGACCAGTTGTCAATTCATGCTAGTATCCATAGAATCTGGAATGTACTCACCCTGGTTAAGCATGGCGTCGAGAGCGACGGCAGTCTTACCGGTCTGACGGTCACCAATGATCAACTCACGCTGACCACGGCCGATGGGAACCATGGCGTCGACGGACTTGAGACCAGTCTGGACGGCCTCACGGACGGACTGACGGGGCAGGATACCAGGAGCCTTCAGCTGGGCACGGCGCTTCTCGGTGGTCTTGATGGGACCCTTGCCATCAATGGGGTTACCGAGAGCGTCAACGACACGGCCGAGAAGAGCCTCGCCGACGGGGACATCGACCTGGAGCTGTTAGCTGGGAGGCCCTCGCGCAACTGACCTCGCTGCCACTCACAATCTCTCCGGTACGCTTGACGGTCTCACCCTCCTTGACGAGACGGTCAGAACCGAAAAGCACGACACCGACCTGGCCGGCCTCGAGGTTCATGCACATGCCCTTGACACCGGAGGCGAACCTGGGATCCCGTTAGCTTCCCTGCTGGCGTGGACTCAGAATGGGGTCTTGGCGTACTCGACGAGCTCCTCAGCCTGGACGTTGTTCATGCCGTGGACACGGGCGATACCGTCACTGTTGTCTCCTCGTCAGCGAACTGCTCTGCGGTCGATGGCCGCGATGGCGCGTTGATGGTGGTGCGGCGTACCCGACGGAGAGGACACGACCGGTCTCGGCGAGGGAGTTCTCCTCCTGGACGCCGCGGATGCGCTGCTCCAGGATGGAGGAGACCTCGGTGGGGGAGGCCTTCGCATCGGAAGCGTAGGCGCGGGCGGCGGTGAACGCAGGGGCGCGGGCCTGTTGTGGGAAAAGTCGTCAGTATGGTGCTGGCTGCTAGGCTTGGCTCGGCAGAGGGGAGCTTCCATCGCCATCTCAGCACAGCGCGCTGCAACCCGGGTTCCATCATCATTGAAGCTCCAATGCAGCGCCAATGGCATCGGTAACCACTTCTTCGAGCTGCAGGCGATGGCGGAGGTGGCGGCAGGCGCAATGGCTGGCAGTTGCGATGGACTTACCGAAGCAATCCTGCTCGAGGCAGAGATTGCGGCGACCCGGCGGCTGGACTGGCGGATGGCCCTTGAGAACATGACTGCGGTGCTCAAGAGTCTATTGAGATTGCTCTGCAACCAATTGAGATTGATGCAGGAAGGGAGGAGAGGAGAGGTTGATGGAGTAGGAGATGGAGCTCTGAGGAAAAGACTTGAGCGGTCCCCGGGAGGAAAGCGCAACCCACGCTAGACAGGAAGGCGCTAGTTCCAAAACAGCGACGACAAAAACACGGGATCTGGGGGAACTGCAACAACATACCAACGACTGTATGAATTGCTTGTTTGTGCATCTTCGCGCTGTAGCGAATGACGCCTTTAGGCGATTGTGCAGGTTGTCTATGAGTGCATACAGCCTGCGCCTTGCAATGCGAGCTTGGTGAGCTGCAGGTCTCGGTGCGCCTCGGAATACAGCTCCAGAATGTGGGAGGCATTCACGATTGTGGGTTGACACGCCGCCGTCACATTGTCCTTGCAAGTTGCATACAGTGTCCCACTGTCAATTTGAAGAGTTGTTCGCTGCAAAGCTCTATTCATGTTTTCAAACTGTTCAGTTGCAATGTTGCAAGATGATGAACGCTAAATTGATCGCTGCAATATGCTAAAACCTCAACAAGCTCCCATATAGCTGTAGATGTCCACATTATATGCATGACCTGTACGCCAATACGCCTGACTTCCACGCAATGCTATACTGCTGTATGCTCCTCGCCTCGAAGCTTCCTTAGATGTACCTGATCATGATGTTCACGAACTTCGTCCCCACCCAACAATTTGTCCTTTCGTACGGCGGCTGAGTATATATATGTACAATCCTCGGTTGTGCTCTTGATTATTTTACAACCTCACTTCGCTGAACCATTCTGTCCCTTGCTCTTCTTGAACTTGTGGATGTCCTCCTCAACCGCCTTGTCAATGCGGCTCTTCAGCTCGGGGCGGTAACCGAGGGAGAACAGGATCTCGAACCAGACGAAGAATGGCGCCAGGAAGAACGCCTGCACCAGGTTGTCGAGCAGCGCAGGGGCCCTACCCTCAAATTTGCCATGTCCAACGAACTGCGCAATCCAGCATGCGACATTGACCCCGCCAGCCCAGTAGTTCGCGGTAGGACCGTAGGTCGACGTTAGATGGTTGCCATAGGCGGTGGCACCGATGAGGATTGGCGCGAGGAGAGCGCCCGCCACCGGTTCCATGAGGATGTAGAGGGTCGAGTATAGCACTGCGCCGAATGTGCCGACATTGAGGGGCAGGTTAGGTATCGACAACCAGGAGGGTAGCGGCACGGCGGGAGTGTTCGTGAGCTGACACTCCGTAAGTAGACTGTCAAGCATGTAGACTTCCAAGCCTTACCAGCAAGAATGCTGTCAACAGAATAGGTGGCACACAGAGGACGTGTATTCCTACATTGACCTGGACGAAAAGCGGCGTCAGTTGACACGTGAAAGAACGCTGCAAGGGGTTGAACCCACGGGATTGTGGTGGTATGCGCCGTACTGTGCTTCAGTCAGTCTTGGTCCCAAACTATAAGTGCTCACGTATGACGTACGAAGCGCAGCTGCTTCTCCAGGTTCAGAGACATGGTGCCCGATGCGGTACTTTCTCGCGTGTCAAGTTGTTGGAGGAACTTGCACCATGTCTTGGTGAACGTAGGCGGCCGAGAGATTCTGCTGCAAAGCTCACGAGATCCCACGCTATCAACTGTGAGCGCACAGTGATAAGCAAAGACAGTGCAGGTGACTGTGGAGGACGAGTCGGAGGGAATCAAGGCTAAACCGTCCGCCAAGGCCCCATCTTCCAATGCGCAACTTCGATCAAGAGGACTGTTCAATAATCCACACCCCGCATTCGTCGTCCACGACTCCCTCCACCTCGTAACTGCTCTCAACAGCTGGCGCGATCACCCTGGAAGCTTTGCGCATAGACTGCTGGAGTGTGGACCGAAAAAGATAGCTTTGCAGGTGGTACGCGCCTCTTGTTCGAGGCTTGCGCGCCGGTCGCTCATCACAGTCGTTACAGGCGAACGCAAGAAGATATTAGAGTCGCATAATACCACGGCGCCTGTGTCCCTTTCTTTTACTCGCTACTCTATAAACGTGCCAACAACACCGTCTCCGTACTACAACCGCGCAACTGCCTATCGTCTACTCGCGCAACCATGTTTTTCCTCAAGGAGCTCGAGAAGACTATCCAGCTGCATCCCTCGTACTTCGGCCCTCTCATCCGTTCGCACATTCATAAGGAGCTTTTGCAAAAGGAGGAGGGATCGAGTACAGGAAAATACACCATCGTGTGTATATTGGACTCGTTCGACATCTCAGATGGCCAAGTGATGCCTGGATCTGGCTCTGCAGAGTACACTGTCCACTACAAGGCTATCGTCTGGCGGCCATACAAGGGCGAAGTGGTACGTTTGGTGCTAGGAGAGAGACAGATGCAGTGGCTAATCATGACCAGATGGACGGCATAGTAACCTCGATCCTTCCCTCCGGCTTCTTCGTCGATTGCGGTTCTCTGCAAGCTTTTGTCGGACGTAACGTACGGACCGCTCAGGCAGAACGAGTCGGGATACATGCTGACAAGATGTAGATGATCCCGTCTGACATCAAGTTTGAGGGCAACGCAGCACCTCCCCAATGGACAGATGGCGCAGATCAAGTCATTGAGAAGGGAACAAACATTCGCATCAAGATCAAGGGAATTCGTTCCGAGGTCGACAAGATGTACGCTGTGGGGACGATGAAAGAGGTAGGCAGCCCACAGTTCTGGATCTCATGCTGTTTCAGTTCGCTAACACCAAGAAGGATTACCTTGGCCCTCTGTCGCAGTAAGCTCACAACAGCGAAGTCTCGCCAAGCGAGACCGACCAAGGCGAAGCAATGCAGCAGATGGTGGCAGCTTCCGCTTGCGAGGACTCAGCTATCGGCACTTCGCAGAATTGAAGCTGAGCCCTTCAGCTCGGGATAAATCAACGAAACTGGACACGTTGCGCGGAATTATCTACATGCCGCCATTGTACTTTTTAATGCATTCTGCCAAGTCAGGCTCGGAGTGCGTTCGACGTATGCTCATATGGAGCTTTGCATACAATTGAGCATGGTTTATTGAGGCGTATTGCAGACTGCAAAAGGTGTGGCGCGAAGGCTCAGGGTGCTCCTTACAATTACCAAATGCTTGCGTGCATCCTCCATAAAAGGTTCTGAATAGAAAACCATTTACCGCGTTCTTTGTCTGGCCAAATGTCTTGTGAACTTCAATCATGTGTCACAGGGTGGCTTGGTAGCGTTTCGGCGAACTCGAGGCACCTCCGTGTCTCCGCAACTTGGGCACCTGGAGAACAGTCAGCTCGCCAGCAGCTGCGCCCACTTGCGCAACGTTGCCCTTCGATTCCAGTTCAGCTTCGATAAGTCTCTGCACGAATATGAGATAATTGCATACGCATTTACCACCACGTTATAGCTACAATGCCGCGCAAGCCCGCCAGGAATTCGGAGGAAGAGGCGGAGCTACTGGGAGGGCACGAGATGAAGGCACGAATATCAGAAGATGGCTCAGAAGCCTCAGGGTCCTCGATATCGACCATGTCCCTTGTTCTCGAACATATAAACGACGGCGTACCGAACGGCACGTCGCGGTCCAAGCTGAACGAGAAGTACCATGATGATGATGAGTACGTTCCGGGGCGCGCGCGCGAACAGCTCGACATCGAAGACGGGCGCTTCGAGCCCCTCAAACCGGTGGACAAGAAGGCGCGACGTATGTTATGGATCATAGGAACGATCTGTGCTATTGGCTGGGGTCTGGCGCTGGTATCCTTCCTGTACAGTGGGAGCTACAAGCACGCATCTACGCGACCCCACGATCCTCTGGCGAGTTCCACCAAAGGCTCAGGAAAGAAGGTCACCCTCGACCAAGTCATGAGCGGGCAATGGTATCCGACTACGCAGAGTGTTTCATGGATTGCGGGTCCGAATGGCGAGGACGGCTTGCTGCTAGAGAAGGGTGTTGCTGGCAAGGACTATCTTGTCGTGGAGGACATCAGGAATAAGGACAAGAAAGATAGCAAGGGCCATACGACTCTGATCAAGGAGAACAGCTTTAAAGTTGGCGAGACATACATCTACCCAAGCTCAGTCACACCTAGCAAGGACTTTAAAAAGGTGCTGGTGCAGTCTGAGTATCAGAAGATCTACAGGCATTCATCTACCGGTCTGTACTGGATATTCGATGTCGAGACTCAGACTGGCGAGCCCCTCGACCCTGAAAACCCTCAGGCTAGGATCCAGATCGCATCATGGTCGCCGCAATCGGACGCTGTCGTCTTTACACGCGATAACAACATGTTCATTCGCAAGCTTGGCTCGAAGAAGGTCACCCAGATTACACAGGATGGTGGCGCCGAGCTGTTCTACGGTGTACCAGATTGGGTCTACGAGGAGGAGGTATTTCAGGGCGACAGCGCGACTTGGTGGTCTGAAGATGGCAAATATATCGCCTTTCTCCGTACGGACGAGTCTACCGTGCCTACATACCCTGTGCAGTACTTTCTGTCTCGTCCTAGCGGACAAAGACCGAAAGATGGCGAGGAGAACTATCCTGAGGTTCGCGACATCAAGTACCCCAAGGCCGGCGCACCCAACCCTATTGTATCACTTCAATTCTACGATGTGGAGAAGCGCGAGGTCTTCAAGATCAAGATCGAAGACGACTTTGCCGATGACAACCGCCTCATTACTGAGATTGTGTGGGCTGGCTCGACTAAACAGGTTCTTGTCCGCGAAACCAACCGCGAGAGCGACACGCTCAAGCTCGTTCTCATGGATGTGCAGAAGCGCACTGGTAAGACTGTCAGAACGGAGAACGTTGCAGAGCTGGACGGCGGCTGGATGGAGGTCTCCTCCACGACGACTTATGTTCCTGCAGACCCATCCAACGGCCGTGAACATGATGGCTATGTTGATACTATCATTCACAACGGCTACGATCACATCGGCTACTTTACTCCGCTCGATAACGACAAGCCTGTTCTGCTCACCCAGGGTGAATGGGAAGTCGTTGATGCGCCCTCACGTATCGATCTTAAGAACAACCTCGTCTACTACATCTCGACTGAGCACGGCTCTACTGAACGCCATGCTTATGCTGTCAAGCTTGACGGCACTGGCAAACAGGAGGTTATTGAAAACAGCGGCGTAGGCTACCACTCTGCATCGTTCTCCTCCAGCGGCTCGTTCGCCCTCATCACCTACAAGGGCCCTGGAATCCCATGGCAGAAGATCATCTCCACACCCTCAAACTCGGAGAAGTTCGAGAAAGTGCTTGAGGAGAACAAGTCTCTCGAGCGCTTTGCAGCGGCTCATGAGCTGCCCATCCTCAACTACCAGACCATCGAAGTTGACGGTTTCAAGCTCAACGTGCTCGAGCGCCGGCCCCCACACTTCAGTGAAAAGAAGAAGTACCCTGTCCTGTTTTACCAGTACTCCGGGCCAGGTAGCCAACAAGTTGATCGCAAGTTCACTGTCGACTTCCAATCCTTCATTGCCTCGTCGCTTGGTTACATTGTTGTCACCGTGGACGGGCGCGGCACCGGCTTCCTTGGCCGCAAGCTACGATGCATCACACGGGGCAATATCGGACACTACGAAGCGCTCGATCAGATTGCGGCGGGCAAGATCTGGGCGAAGAAGAAGTACGTCGATGAAGACCGGATGGCTATTTGGGGCTGGTCGTATGGCGGCTTCCAAACGCTGAAGACGCTCGAGACGGACGCGGGTGAGACGTTCAAGTACGGCATGGCTGTCGCGCCTGTCACCGATTGGCGGTTCTACGGTGCGTTTCTTCATCTTCATTACCCTAAACCACCCCTGTTCCACTGTCCTTAGCAAGTGCCTTATACTAACCGACTATAGACTCCATCTACACAGAGCGCTACATGCACACCCCGCAACACAATCCCACGGGATACGACAACACCTCCATCTCAGACGTTAGATCTCTCTCCAAAAATGTCCGCTTCCTCGTGATGCACGGCATTGCAGACGACAACGTGCATATGCAGAACACACTTACCCTGCTCGACAAGCTCGACCTAGCGGGCGTCGAGAACTACGATGTGCATGTCTTCCCGGACAGCGATCATAGCATCTACTTCCATAACGCGAATCGCATTGTGTATGATAAGCTGACATGGTGGCTGACGAATGCGTTCAATGGCGAGTGGCGACGGATTCAGAATGTTCGGCCAAAGGCGATGGTTGAGGGGAAGGAAAAGAGGCGGTAGTTGCTTTGTATTGGGTTAGTTAGGGCGCTTGTGATTTGTTTTCGAGAATATTACTCTTCGTATTTAATCAGCATATTTCCATTTCTTCTACATGACATACCCCTTACTATACACCCATTCGCGCTTTACACATACAATATACCTTCCTGACCTACCCTCCCTCGAACTGGCATTGAACCGCTCAATAAGTCTCCTCAAACACCCCCGCGCTCTCATGTCCTCCAATTCGAAGGAACGTCTTCATGCTCTCCAGCACTTGCCTCTTCAAATCCTTCCTTGTGACATTCTGCCCGGGAAACCCACCATACGTCGTGTCGAACTCAAACGGCTTGAGCGCCTTCCAAATACCGTGGATCTTGGCTGGTGGCAGGGGTATCATGTTAGGATAGGACCACATGAAGCTGAACGCCGTGGTGCGCGGGTCTTTGTCTGATTGTCCTGCGTTGTAGAACCCGGACTGTTGGTTATCAGCACGCGCAGCCAAAGACTGGATTGGGTAGAGAGAAAAAGAGGGATAGGGGGATAGGGGATGGGGGCTCACAGGCACACTCATCATTGTGTCGGCGATGAATAGTTTATCCTCCCAGTGCAGCACCGAACTCCCATCGAAATGGCCCCCGCACTGCACTACCGTCACGCCAGGAACTACCTCCTCCGTTCTTTCATACGCTTTCCTGACTCCTTTTCCATCTTCTCTGTTCAGCCACTCCTTATCGTCGGCCGCAACATAGACAGGGCAATTGAACTGCGCAGCCCATTCCAAGTGTGTGGTGTAGAAATGTGGATGGCTAATCACAATCGCTTTCAACCCGCCCTTCGAGTTGATGAAATCGATGGTTTTTTCGTCCAGGAAGGCAACTAGGTCCCAGAGGATGTTGCCATGTGGTGTCCGTAGGAGAATGCAGCGCTGTCCGATACCAAGTTGCTTGCGGGTTGTTGTAGAGTCGGAGAGACCGGGAGGAAGTTCGGCAGGGGTGAGTGGCTTGGTGGTAATGTAATGGATGCGGGAGTCGTGTTCATCTGTCTGGAAATCGTTCTTTTGTGTCTTCTGGGATGCGTTCAGAGAGGTCCAGGTCTGGCCGTGGGCGGGGACGTATTGACGGGGATCCTGGGGTGGTTAATTATGTGTTATTGCTGGGTAAGACGTTGACAGTGCGTAGTTTGGACGATGTTTAGGTGTATCATGAGATGGGACTTTGAGTGGGGTCGACGTCACTTACAAGACATATGCGGCACTCTTTTGGTGGTGAGGATAGTGGGACATTGTACTGCGTGCCACACACTTCGCAGATGGCCAAGTCGCCGGACTTGAACTTCATGGTAGATAATTAGGTACTCAATCAGCCGTACAGGAATCAATTGAGTTGATCGTATGGGTATGCGCTGCCATTGTCTTGTTTATATATGTGTAAAGTGGGGGTGGAGAGCTCGAGAGCTGACTGCCTAGGTGGGATAGCTTACATTCGGAAAGCTGCCGCTCCACAGCTTACCAACCGGAGCGTTCATGTCATACAAGCGAGACTGAATGTGTAAGGTTTGAGGCCTGGAAAGATATTGGTCACATTGAGGGCATGGAATCTATGATTTGCAGCGATCAACACTGCCTCTACGCTTCGTGCTGCCAGAAAAGGGCAAGGCACACCCTGTGTTCATTGCGAAGTCACGGTAATGAGAGTCCGAACGCCGTAAGGAAGGAGTTTGCGAGAGCCTCTAGGACAAAGAACCTCCAAGAACCCAGATCTCGCCATTGGCGACCTTCTCAGCAATGCTCGTGACTTCGATGTTGCCGGGCTGGATCTGCGCAATTGGTCAGCAGAGGTCATAACAAAACATCAAACAGCCACAGCAACATGAAAGCTTGCGAGAAATGCAGCAAAAAGCCAAACAAGCCTAAGTCAAAGATCGTCCAAAAAGAGAATCGTGGTGATAGTGCTGAAGAGTAATGTCGCTAAGTAGCGTCAGTGCGGACGCACAGACCTTCACCGGCCATCATCCCCACAACACCCGCCACAGCAAAAAAAGATATCCTGGAGTGCTCAACTAGTGTTGAACGAATGCTGATGAGGACGGGACTCGAACCCGCGCCACTTTCGTGACCAGGAAGCTTATTGCTAAGCAATGCTAAGGAGAGAACCTTAACCTGGCGCCATAACTATAGATTTGTTAGGAACTGAAGACGCTGAAGAGCGTGTGATAGAACTTACCCAACTCGGCCACCTCACCCTTAACTGTCCAATTGGGCAGTTGTTCCAGTGATTTGATGTAAAGTTCAATCCAAGGTAACAATATAAACTCGGTAAAAGAGAGAAATTCGTGGGTACGAAGCGCATCTTGAGTGGGGACGGGACAGGCTTCACCCTCTCAAGGAAAAGGACTTACCGTCTTTTGGCCGTTTTTGGACTCCCACCACACCTCGTTACCAGCGAGCGTCTTGATCTTCTTGCCCTCTTCCCAAGGGCTCTCTGGGACAATATGCCTCTTGACAAATCTCTCAAGGTTGCTGTGCGCACGATCTGATCCACTCGTTCCCTCGTACGCCTGTGCGCCAAACTGATCGTAGTCTTCTGGATCTTCCCAAGGCTTTCTCTTCAGCTTCTTCATGACAGTGTTGTCCGGCGCAAGCACGGTAGCGTTCTGCGCCGCATCCTCCAATCGTCCTGAGACTGCATCGATGTCGCGCGTCAGTCCGCTGAAGATCGCGATATTCTGTGCCTTTCCGATCACATCTGATATGATGATTCCGGTGGGCGCATCGGTCGAAGGCATAGTGTAGTCTCGAAGGGGTGACTGCTCGCTGATGACGTTGAAAGACTTTAAGATCGTCTCAAATGGTCGCGACTCGGCGGTACATGCAAGGAAGAGGCAGACGCTAGCTAGAGGATATACGAAAGGTCTCATAATTTATTGTTCGTAGTTACATAGGATGTATTGGTGGTTGTGCAGTACTGAAGGGTAGACGTCATCGCCGCGGGAGTGCCACGAGGTGCCAAGCGCACGTGAACGCGCGAATGATCAGCACATCGAAAGTCTAGACTTTCTATCTTCCACATCATGTTCTCAGGAAGGTGATAGCAGCCCGCAGAGGGCGTCCCCGACCCATTCTAGCTACACATCAGCAATATGGTGCTGCAGCTACCTACAGTCACAGTGGTATGTTCATGCACGAATTATAGGACGACACGCTAATAACGTCACAGGAGGACTTACGCGATTTCCACGCGAAGCACTTTTCACACGCGCCTGCGCCTGAGCATGTCCTCCATGGTGTTGACACCGAGCCTGTTGAGGAGTACTACGAGGCAGAAGGAGGGCTAGGCTACTACGAAGACGGCACACCGCGCACTCTCACCGATGAGCAGATTGCTATGTTCAGGCATTCTGAGATACAGGCGATCATCCGCAAACGAAGACAACAGAGGGACAATGCTGAGGGTTCCGAAGAAGGAGAAGCCGAAGAGTCTGTTGCCGAGGACTCAAACAAGATCGACTCTCTAGCCCCACAACCCACTCCTACAATGGCTCCAGAAGCAGACAAGGTTGCATCTGGCCGTGTTGAGAAGTTGAAGTCTCAGCAGTGGACGATGAGCAGCCCAAGGACGAAGGCCAAGAACAAGAGGAACCGAGACAAGTATAAGGCCAAGAAGAGGGATGAGCGATTCAAGCGCGAGCAGGCTCGAAAGAAAGATCGTGATGAAGACGAGGAGAGCGACGAATGGGACCCATGGCACCAGGCTAAGGGACCGGACGTGCAGAAAGACGACACCGTGGACCTGGACTACTGAGCCCCTGCAAAGGCTTGTTTGACCGTGGCAGCACACCGCATACTGCTGCATAAATGTACGTCTCTTTCTTTTCTTGCGATATCCTGTGCAATGATGAAAACCGTTATCGTCATCCTTAGGCGGAGAAGGCGCCAGGCTTGAGTCGAAGATGTTAGGTTGCACTGCAGTCAGACTCTTCGATTCGCTTCGGCACTTTCAATGGCGAGTTTAAAATCTTCTCTCTGACTGCACACCTGCGTGTCATCGCGTTCAATTTTGTTATTATAGTAACATATGCTGACGTTCTGCGCAGACGAATTTCTGCCGCCAGGAAGCCGCTTGGTCTGTTGTTTGCATCGCGACTGCATCTTCTGCGCAACTGCAACTCGCCTCGAACAACCCCACTTCACTCCACATCACGGTCATCCAACAACTCCAGATCGGCGATCTCACGACCCTCACTGCGTTCAGCTACACACTGATAGAACGCTTGCAATGCCTCCAAGCAATTCTGCAGCTAAAGCTGCCGCCGGCTCGCAGCTCGACAATGATACCGACAGCCGAATTACAGAGAGCGCGAAGAGAGGAGCGCGAGGCTACCGCAAGTTCAGATCCGGACTGCTAAATGTCGCACCGAATGCAAGCGAGAACTTACTGTAGGTAGACATAACGAATCTGCTCTTACACATGGTCATGGAATCTGATGTTTTTTATCCAGTGTAAGATCGAACAGCGCCTCGCCACTCCTACGCCTTCCTCCCGAGATCCGCAATCGTATCTGGGAGTATACTCTTGGCCACACCATTCTTCGCGTCACTGTCAATTGGTGGGGCAACATCAGGTTGCAAACGGCCACATGCGAACTCGGTATCGGCGTAGCACTTCTTCGAAACTGTCGCCAAATGTACTCCGAAACTGCCTTGATGCCAGCCTAACTCAATGCCCTGGCATTTGACGATGTTTATGTACCTGAACTGCATTGAAACGACTCAAGGCATACCAGCAGACGCACATTTCGAAGATCCGCGTTGATGTCTGTCACCCCAGGTTCTGGGTCGATAGTCGTCTTTGGAGCCGGGAAACGAAGCTGCCTTTGCAAAGACCTTCCCTGCACTGAAGAAGGTTGAGGTCGTCATCTTCGATGCAGCCCATCAGGAGGACGATATCACCTATGAAACAGCAAAAAGGAAGATACTTGAGTATTACGCGTCAGCCTGGGGTAACGCGGCCTTCGCCGTCACAGTAACAGGCGTGGATCACCATCAGCCGGACTCTTATGACTGCGAGTAGTGAATACGCTCTGATGCCATCCCATCATTGAGTTCCTCTGAGAAAGAGAACAAGAAGAGCTAGTCACAGGGCTACAAGAAATGGGGACTTGTCTGTCTGAAAGCTAGGAGCTGGGAGGACCATCTGGAAAATCATCTTAGAATTGCTACAGCACTAACATCTTATCTCGTCGTAATCAAATTCAGGGACTAGCAAGTAGCTGCTGATAAGATTTCTTTGTACGGTCATCTCCTGCTTATTACAAATCTTCCTTTTAAAGCCCTCTGATGACCTATTCCTCTACATGGCCTCAATATGCCCTACGGCTGTGGCTTTCCTACTTCCGTCGTTTAATGGTGAATGTCTTCACTTCACTTCACTTATCTTTCAACACTGCTGCGCGCTAGCGTAGTACGTTTGCTCCTGCCCCACCTGGCTTTCCTCTACATCGATGAAAGGTCGCGGCCTCCCACCCACATAGAACACATCGACCATCACAGACTGCAAGGCCGACCGACATGGCGCCTAAGCAATCTGCCACTGTCTCAAATACGCCGAAGAAGGTCGCAAAGGTGAACGCTAGAGTCACCAAGAGGCCCGCTCGAGGATTCCACAAGTTTCGTAGCGGCGTTCTCAACGTTGCTCCGAAGGGAAGGGAAAGGGAACTGTGAGTGCTAAGATTAAGGCGGCAACGTGGAAACTACTGATATTTTTGCATAGCGTGAGAGCAAATCAAGACTCGCCCTTGCTGCGGCTGCCTCCTGAGATCCGCGACCGTATCTGGAAGTACGCCCTAGGAGGCAAAGTCTTCATAGCAAGATGTTATAGTGTGGGAACTATGACCTGCCGATTCGCGCCATCTGCTATGGAGTCCAGTAATGGCGTGGCGCTCCTTCGCACCTGTCGACAGATCTATTCCGAGACTGCTGTCTACCCGAGCAGCCTTGGCACATTCGCCTGTAACGATCTCAAGGCTCTCAAAAAGTCCGCGAAAACGCTCAAGACGTATCAGCGTAAACAAGTGGCGCAGCTTCGTTTGGCATGTGCTTCGCCTGGCTCTATCTGGTCGCTCTTTAGCTGTTCGGCATTACGACAAAACGTGGTTCCCAGAAAGATTTTCCCAGCACTCGACCGCATCGAAGTTTCTATGTATAGCGTTTTGGACGAGGAAGACGAAGTGTTCCGCATGGCAGTCGAGACCGCTCGTACGCAGCTTAAGAAGCTTGATGGAAACTCTGGATGTGCGCTTTTTGTGAGAGGAACGTCAGAAAGACTGGAGAGTTTTGGATTTCACGATGAATAAGGCATGCCGCAGCGCATACAGTACTTGAGAACGCTCACGAGGTTCGCAGGTGGCTTGGCTTCTGTCTGTTTCCCCCCGCTCCACTGCGTACTTCCAGGCCCAATACAACAGGCTCGACGGCATTCTGCAGACCCTGGAAACAGCGATGGCAAAGGTATTGAGGACGCCATTCGAAGGCCTTTCCGTGCCTTTCACAGGTTCGAATCTCAGCTTTTCGGCGTAACACCGAACGGCAAGGAGCTGGAGATGTAGTTTAATCCCTTTCACTGGTACAGAAGCAGCAGCGCTTCAATAGAGAATGTAAGCAAAAGGCCACTCAAACCGTCCTTTCCCTCTGGATGCATTGTACTTGTTGTTCTGCCATCACGAACACTAGCTCTTTCCTGTCAAGTCGTGTGCTGGTCCTTCCTTGTTCACACTTTGTAGCTGGTTCTCAACTGCGCCTCTTGTCGCAGTCTTCCTCTATATTGCAGACCTACAATACAACATTGATTCCTTTCTCACTCCTGAAACCTCGCACTTTCTCATTGCTCCGGTCCAGATCTACATGAAGGATATCAAGAAGAAGGCGAAGGAGTCCAAATTCACAGCGCACCTGATCGACGCGGGGGTACAGCTTGTTTGCTCCAGAGAAAGAAGAAAAGGCTATAAGGCGTCTGAAAGCATGTGCGGAGAGAGAAGAATTGCGCAAGAGTGAGATCTTGGACCCGTTGAAGGGCGGTGTACTTACGCGCAAGTCCAAGAAGGATAAAATCGCCAGAATGTGAGTGCCCGCCTTCGATGTCAAAGTTCGATCAACTGATTGTCCTGAGCATGCAGCAAAATAAGCTAAGATCTCCCTTGTTACGCTCGCCGCCAGAGCTACGCAATCAGATCTTCGTATACGTTCTTGGAAACCGGACCTGGGAGATACGCCCGGAACACAAAGTTGGTCTCTATACGTTTTATGTGCCATCAAAGGGTCAAAATCGAACGAAATGGTGCTACAACCTTGCACTGCTTCGTGTGAGCCGCCAACTGTACTCGGAGACGCACCTTCTACCGTTCAATATGGGTATCTTCTCCGCTATGAACTGCGTCAGCCTTCGCTTCTGGTTATCCAAGCTATACTCCTTTCAGCGCGCCGCGATTTTCAACATACAGCTATCCTGCAACTTCGAGTGCATAGAGGACAATCAGTCACGCAGCCCTTACGACGTGGTATGCGCCCAACCATGGGCGTTCACCGAGCTCAATTCCCTACGCCATGTCCAGATCATTGCCGGGGTGCTCGATGTCAGAGGCCATCTCAAGAGAGCAGTTCCTGCGTCTTGGATCAATGAGTGGGAAGCGGCGTTGACAGCACACGTGCAGAGCGAGAATCCCAAAGCTAAGGTACTGCTACACCGGACGTACTTACCTCAGCGAATAGTTCTGTAAGTTACCGTTCTTCTAGTTGTGGAGAGTCGCAGCTCTGGCTGCAGTTAACAATCGAAGAGCTGACAACCGATGAGAAAACATGATCCGAGTCCTGCCCCAAGCGAAAGCGAAGATTCTGAAGACAGGGAGCCTGTCGTTCTACGTTTCCCTACTGCGCGTAACCACGAAGTGCTTCGTACTATACGCTAGACATGAGAAGCGTAACAGCTTTCACTCCATGGCTGCTAAGATTCCGCTTGTAATTTTGTCCATTTGAGTTTCGTTCTGTTGTCGAAATTCTCGTTCCAGCGTTGCGATTTCGGTCCCAATTTCTTTCTTCGCCTCCCCGCCCGCTCTCCGCCAAAACCTCCAGTCCAGACAAAGAACAACCAAGAACTCTCAAAGCTTGTCTTCTCTTATCAAAATCTTCGCGATAAACCGAATTAGGTAAGTGAGTTCTAGACTATTGGTAGGTACCCGTTGATCGGCAGACCCTACAATGCAACCTTGCCACTCTCGGCTCCCGACACTAATCTTTTCCGCAGGTTGCCCAAAGCCGTGGGAGGGAAATAGGATGAGAAGAAGTTCAAATTGAAAGTATCCACTCGCTCGACGTTGCCATGTTGGAAGGTCTTGGCAGGATTGAGGCTGATCTGAGGGCAGTGAAGGTGTCGTAGCGAGAGCGCCTGGGTAGGACTGTCGATCCGGAACATGCAGCGAAAAGATAATACAAAATGCACGTGCTGGACGTGGAGGGTGGATTCTGTACCTGATCTGATCGAGAGGTGGTCCACGTGGAAATGAATGCTTGAGTCTGTCCCTTACTTGTGCGCGCTGAGGTTCCGTGGCAATGAAATGTTCGCATACATGAAGCCAAAAGCAGTTCATCCTACGTCTCCGTCGAGTGGCTCACCGTACCTTCTGTTGTGTCATGTATCAGATGATCTTTCGTCCGATCAGCAACATGCGTCTTCGATTTCATCAAGTTACGATAAGATTACAGCAATAGCTGAAATTTCATTTGCAGCTGCCATAAGCTGTAAACTTCCGGTCATGCTATTGTTTTGCCACAGTTGCTGCTAAGGTTGTGAAGATATGCAAATGCACAAGGTCAAAAAAGGAAGATGTAATTGGAAGTGTAATGAGATTCGTGATTCATAAACTCGTAGAAATCGTACAGCATGTACAAGGGTATTCTAGTATATACAATGCAGCAGCTTCCCTCCCATCTAATTGTTCTTCTTCGGTGTTGTGGTCTTAGCCTTTCTTGTCGTTATCCTCCTTTGTGTTCGAGCTTATTAACTTGGCTGTAGATGTGATTAACGTCGTACTGGGAGCCTGGGTTGTTGCAGACCCAGCAGGTGTTGTTGATGAAGTATCACCAGAGAAGGTGGATGACTGGGTGACGGTGGAGAGGGTGGTCTTGGGTGGACCGTTGATCTGGTAGTCTTCAAGGGCTTTCTCGAGCTGCTCGACATTGCTGTAAGCCTCCGTAGCCTCGAACTTCCTCATCTTATCCATGATGGAGGTCTCCTCGTCGTCATTGGAGCTGATGGCCTTGCTGCGGTACTTGATCTCCATCGGGTCGATGAACTTGGTGGTCTCGGGGTAGCCCCAATCGCCGAGGCTGGAGATGTTGAAGGCAGCCATCATATCATGGTCCTCATGAATAAGGTTGTGGCAGTGGAACATGTAGACACCATCGTAAGGGGCGTAGCGTGCAATGACTGTGACCTTCTCGTTCTCGCGAAGGAGGACAACGTCCTTCAGAGCCTCCTTCTCGTAGTCGAGGACAGAACGCTTACCACCGGAGCGAGTCAGAATCTGGAAGTCAACAAGGTGGATGTGTACGGGGTGATACCAGCCACCGCTGTTCTCAAGCTCCCAAACCTCGATGGCACCACGCTGAGGCCTGGTCAGGATGCGGTTGTTGACATCAGCGAAAGTGAGACCGTTAACAGTCCACTGACCACCAGTCCTGCCAAACTTGAAGCTCCTGTCAACTCCGCTCCTCTTGGGAGGGAAGGGGACAGTGCGAAAAGAATCGGGAAGGTTGCCGTCGTTGGATGTGTCCGAGACATCCTTACCAACAGCGAATTGCATGACCTTATCGGTGGAGTTGTAATCCTCATGGTGCTGAACATCGCGGTCATTCTTGAGAGTGACGTTCATTCCGGCAAATTCGCTGAAGTCAAAGACCACCTCCCAGCGTTCAGCCATGGAGATCTCAAGGTTGCTGGTCTGCACAGGCTTGGTCAAGAGACCTGTGTCAGCACCAATTACAGGGAAGTCGATCACCTTGCCGTCGACCTCGAATGTGAGCTTGAAGGTCCGGCTAATAGCAGCGTTGAGGAAGCGTAGACGGTATTTGCGAGGCTCAACTTTGAAGAAAGGCCATGGTTGACCATTGACGTGGATGACATCGCCGTACAGAGAGGTCATCTCGTCCTTGGGATCAGAGAGGGTGCCGTCGCTGTTGTACTGCTTGGAAGACAGTGCAAGTGGCACATCGTACTTGCCGGAAGGCAAGCCAAGCTTGTCTTCAGCAGGGTCATGCAGGATGTAGAAGCCGGCTTGGCCAAAGTAAGCATTCTCAGCAGTGTGGTGGACAGCATGGTCGTGATACCAGAGAGTACGGGCGCTCTGGTGGTTGGGGTAGTCTACGCGAGGTTAGCTGCGAACAGTATGCCGAGGACATAGCCATTTACAGTAATCCTTGTACTGATTGGGCTTGGTAACATCCTCAGCCCAACCATCGAAGGGCGCGCGACTATAAGAGCCGTGCAGATGGACAGAAAGGTCGTTGCTGCCGTGATTCTTGAATCGCACGACTGCCTCACGCCCCTTGCTCATGCGGAAAGTAGGACCAGGAGACATGCCATCGTAGCCAACAAGATTTGCGGGCTTCAAACCCTTGTAAACCTGATGAGTAAATGGCTTGACATCGATCTCGTAGTAGTCGATGGAGTTGCCAGTAGAAGCGTTGGTGTAAGTGTAGAGAGGAGTCTTATCAGGAGGGAAAGGCAGAGGGTTTTGGAAGATCTCCTTGTACTCAGGACTAAGCCATTTGCCGTCGCCAGCCAGAGCTTGTGAAGTAAAGAGGGCAGTAACGCTCAAGAAGAGTGATTGACGCATGCTGAATAGCCAATATGAATGATGAGCCAGTGAGAAGAAGCTGTTCTCAATGCTGATGAGCAAGTATGAGAATGTTTCAGCTGATAAGGATACGAGTAGGGCAACTCATGGTGGACTTATATATCCACCGAGCTGCCACAACACGAAGGCTCAGGCCGTTCGTCTGCATGGTAGTCGATGTTCTCGAGCAATCCCAGTCGACCTAACTATTCAAAATCGCCATAACTCGATACTCGCAAAAGCCTCATGTCGGCGTCCACAGCGAAGTCTTTGTGCGTAATCGACAAGCATGGCGCCACATCCACTAGATTGCCTGTCTCGGCAACGACACACTCTCAGCCGCAGCTCGTGGAGGCCTAGAGTGCAGACGTCATACTCAGCCACATCGTGGAGTTGCTTGAGAAGAGAACACCAGACTACGGGAGGACCGTGCATAAAGCTTGGATTCTAAATCAGAATGCCAACAGCAAGAATGTAGCCCATGGTGCTTGTCTGCTCTGACTCAAAACCAAGGAGACCGAAACGTTGCCGATACATTTCGGCATCTCCTCGCGAATAGGCAAGTCCACCAGGGCCTGCTGTTGCCAAGTGTCGATCGTTCAAACCAGATTATGCTCTCTATCGACTCGACTACGCGCAAAGCACGAATAAGCGAACAATGGAACACCCTTCTGGACAAGTAGATCAACGAAAGACCGAGAAGGCCCGGGAAAGACAAAGTCAGACGAGGATATGTACCAAAGAAACATCGCAAGGCTTATCTTTTCGATGTTGTGACTAGGAGCCAGTCAGCCACAGCTGAACATGGCCTGGGGAATGTCAAGCATGGCGTACGGTACATCCCATAGTCCCAGCGCCATTCGCTTGCGTTTGAGGTCTACCCTGACCCGAGATTTCAAGCTTGCAAGAATTTACACCGCTCTACCATAGAAAAGTGACTTCGTAGCAGGCAAGGACCGGTCAAGGCGTCTAAGGCTGCCTCGTGCTTACGGGCGACCAAAATAGCCCGCGGCTTCGAACGAGTAGCCGGTGCAGTTTCCAATCATCATGCGGGGTCATGCTTATGCCCAGAGATGGGGTTTGGTTGCTGGAAGAGTCTTTTTCTGGGGAAAGAGGAGAGTTGGAGGTCGAGACCGCGGACACTAGGCCTAAAGCCCTCTTGATTCACGTGACGATCAACTGTAAGCGAACGATCTACCAGATTCGCGAAGCTTTAGTCACTCCTCCTCTTCAGCCTCAGATCGCCGCTTTACGACATACCGCCAGCCTCCGTGGCGGCATGCTGTTCCGCAAACTCCTTGCTCATCTTCCTGAGTGTACTGTCCAAACGAAGACGTTGCTGCAGGAGCAAGGCAACCGGCGGCTCAGAGTCAAAGTTCGGCAGCTTCTGACATGCTTCTAACACCTGACATACTTTCCCGCCTTGCAGGGCTCCAAGCGCATCAAGTATGAGAAGGTGTGGCCGAGACCCTTCGAGTCTGCTTGACCAACCTGCGGGTACTATCTGCTTCTCATGCCTACCAACCCTTAAACCTCACAACAATATCTCGCATTCACCATCCGTTGCAAGATATCTCTCCACTTACTATTCTCGCCTATCCGATTGGTTCATCTCTTTCCAATGTATGGCTTGCAGTTGCCAAGGCTGCTTCTTGATCGCTGATGCTTGACCCTCAGTAAGCCTTGCGGATACGAACAACTCCAGCCGACTAAGACTACCAAACTTTTTCACTAACGGCCTTGTCCGATGACTTGAGCTTTTCACGTGATAAGCGAAAACGCAAGGGCTCTTACAACGTCAGCAATGGATATGCTCGGCCGTGACCTGAAGCAGTACCACCCTCCATTACGGCGACAGCCCTCAGTAAAGCAACATCTTACTCGTCTGTCGATATCCAATCGAGCGCAAACCAATTGTCTGCAATGGGAAGCCTTCATTGGACTGTTGCTCAGCAAAAACCTACATGACACTCTGACTTTGCTTGATTCAATCATGTGGGTGGGCCCTTAGCAAACACGGCAGGTACAAATGATGTACGCGTAATGGCAATCAGCGTAAGTGTTCCCAAGATTCGCATACTGCTAACGATGCCAGTCAGAGACGAACCCTCAAACCGAATGAGAGTGCGTCATCTATGGTCGTAGAGCCTGGTAGCACCACCGAACAGGAGCAAGCGCATCGGCCTAAGTTGGGCCGGCTGCAGCAGGGGCAACCAACAAGCGGTAACAATCCCGATGGATTCAGATTGATGAGTAGAGAGGAAGCTACTCAAATTCAGGAGTGTCGAAGAGAGTTCGAAGCCAGTGGAAAGAAATGGGGGTTCAGCGGCTTTGGGAAGGATAAGTAGATAGTCTCAACCCATGGTACAATCGACTAAGACATGAACACATCACCTTCGAACGTTCCAACCCTAACATCCAAACCCTCCGTGTTACCGTTGAGCTTCATCCTTTTCTCCCATTCTATTACTTGGCCTTCCACTCCTTCATAACCCACTTCTGCTAATCCCAAATCTGTATTCCCATCAATCAATACACAGACGACCCATCTCCCATCCCCGTGCTGGCACTTAAGTATATCAGGGAGACCTTCAGGCCTTGCAGACAATTCGTACTGGTACATCGTTGTATACAACGATCTCTGTGTTGCAGTGCGAAGGAAATCGACAAGATCGAGTTGTAGTTTCGAGATCTTCTGTATGTACCTGAGGTCGGCTTCATCTGCACTTCGATCAACGGGGGAAATCGTCAGCGTAATAAGTGTGCAGTCAGGTGCATTCTCCACTGTCGCGATCTCGGAAGGGAGTTCTTGATACGACTGTACTGAACTGTGGTCGAACAACTCTGAAAGACAGTCAGCTCTTTCCACCCCCTTCGAATCTAACCTAACTTTAGAGAAAAGCATACCATTCGCAACCTCCCTAAATACTCCAACACTCGGAGCAACGATATTATACACCATACTCTTCTTCCCGACCCTCTCATCCCCCTCTTCTAATACAGCCACCTCCCCTTCCCCCAACGCCCTCACATTCTCCAGATCCAAACGCTGACTCGTCTTCGCAGGCAACTCCCCTTCTCGTAGCAGCCTCAAGTCCTCAAAGTGATTTGTGAACAGATACTCCTCCTCACCATTCGCATCTGCGCGCTTGAAACGCAGCATTTTGGTCACGCGGCCGAAGTCTGGATCAGGAGGGAGTGAGAGGGTATCGCGCAGATGCAATTTGGTCCATCGCATGAAGAGATCGCGGTTTTGGGGGGTGTTGGAGTGCAGCTTGGGGCGGACGATGGCAATGCCTGGGCGGCGTGAGGGGGTGGATGGGGAAGGAATGTCGCCCATGTTTTGATCATAGGACTCAACGTGTAAAAAGTCGGCGAGTTTGGAGAAGACGAGGGTTTCTGGTCGTTCTTATAATGAGATGGTAGTACAAAATCCGGGCCAAGACGTGGGGTGCCGTCGCGCATATTGCAGTATGCAGTCATGCACCAGTGCGCCCGGTTTTGCTCGTGACCTAGCAGGTACAACCGATGGACAAGAAAATAGGCGATACGGGAGCCATGTTAGCGATGAGATGCTTTATCAAGTCACAGTTTCACGTAGATGTAAGACGACTGTAGCTTGGTCGCACATCGACCAGATCCGACGGCGAGAAGGGAGTTACTGCTTTGGAATCCTGCACAGCCACACAAGCTGCTATACTATCCATGGCCATTCAGACGACCGATCCAGCTAGCTCCCTGATTCTTGGATACGTCAATACAGCTTCACAGTTGATCGCCATGCTGACAAGATCACCGAGCATTGACGAGAATATACGCATCTCGATACTCATCACGTAAATCTTTCGCGCAATCTGATGGACGCTCGGACACAGGCTGGATATACGTCTGTACTACCGACTGCGCAATGGTGCGACGATCTCAATATCAGGGTTTTTGTTATAACTTCCACTCACACACAATGCTATTGTTCGTTTAGAGCACTTAACACATGAACACTTCCCCTCTCCAAACACCAACCTTAACGTCCCACCGCAACGAACCCTCCGTCCTCATCTTCTTATCTACCAAATCCGTTAGTCCAACCTGCAGGTTTATATGCATCTCCTCATTCACTTCCCCTTGGGTTAGTATACATACAACCCAACCCCCCTTCCCGTGCGCGCCTTCTGCAATAACAGGATGCATATCGGGCTGCGCATCCGGTATGTGACGATGAACACTTGTCCACACCTCCGCACCATCGTCGGCATAGTCTGACTTCAAATGCTTGACAGCTTCGGCCTGAAGGTCTAGTAGACGCTGCGGAGCGCTTGTGTCGTGCTCTTCGTCCTCAGGTCCAGTATACGTGAGCGTGACAAGCAAACTTGGTGGAGCACCGGGTGTCTTGCCGTTGGGCGAAAGCAGAGAGAGAGGAATGGAGTGGTATGGTTTCACCCACTCTGCGCCACCGAGTTGATGATTCGGCAGAGAGTGAGTGGAACAGATGCTGAACTCGGCGTTGACAAGATTCCATACCATCGGTTCGTCCCCGAAGTCATGTTTCTCCGGCATGACAGCTTCTTCACCTTCTTCCACTGCGCGAATAGATTCCAGATCCAGACGCCGACTAACATCATAATATGCCTTCGTCTTCCAGATCCTGATATCGTCCGCGTGTATGGTGTAGAACAGCTCGCCGGCAGTGTTGAAGTACCGCATGGTTCTACTGATGCCCTGGGCGCCTGGTGTTGGCGGAGTACAGTTAAGGAGGTCGCGGAAGTGCATAACGGTCCAGCGCTTGAAAGTTGCGGTGTTTTCTTTGTTGTGGGTGTGCAGGCTGGGCCGGACGATCATTACGCCTGGGCGTTTTGGGATGTCGTTGGTAGTGGAGTCGCCCATTGCGTCTTGAAACGATGAATGGGTTGTGAATGGTTGAGATTCACGTTGGAGGCTAAGGTTACGCGTTCGTGTGAAGAGTGGCATCATTGAGCAGACAGCATGAATCTTATGTATTACAGTCCGCGTTGGGCCAAGGAGTGGAGTCCCGTTGTTGCATGGTGGTTATGCAGTGAGATTGTCCTGATTGGGTGATGGTCAGCCTTACCCACGCGGCGGTCGTGAAGAGCGAGGATCGACTAGCGCCAGCGAGAAGCGCATCATTAGAAGCCACACTGAGCTAGTGCCTCATCTCTGAATAATTGCACTTGAGGCAATCAGTTGTTGTTGAGCGCGACAAGGCGGCGATCGGTGAATGATCCTTTGGTTGCGCGACATGTTGAAAGCCCCCACGACTGATAGTAGATGCGTGCATTTTGCGATTGCTATAACCGCACTGAATAGGAGAGCAGCCTTGAGCTATAGTGACACCCTCAACAAACGAAAGCAGAAACACAACTGTATGCTCCCAATGCTACTTCCTTGACCATAGCGCATATCCATTGCCTTCAGACACCCAAACACCTCAGGAAACAGTGCAAGACCTACAGGCCCTCATAGGTAATTTAGAATCCTGTCACCCTCCCTGACTCGCAGAAGCCGCCTCCTGTTGGTACTTTTAGTACCCTTGCCTCGCCAAGTGCAGGAATACTGTGCACTTCTCGATCTCTACTGCATCTTTCCCACCCACAGTCTCGCCATCTTTCGCGATCTTCTCAGCCACGATCTCAACCTCAATTCTATTGACACCTCCAACCAGTTTCGCTTCAAACACGGGCTCGCCTTTCTTCTTGCCACCTTCGTAGCCTGCACCTTCACCGTCGCCATTGATACCGGCTGTAACGGGAACGCGGTTTACTTCGAAGGTCTTGTTGCCATTGACCATGACAAACAAGCGATACAGGCGGTTTGTCAAAGCGATCGGGACTTTTGGCGTTATTTGTAGGTAGGAGTGTGTGGGCGAGACATTGATGGTGGCGCTGTGATGTGTCTTAGTCTTGCTTGTTGGGATCGATATCGTCCAGGGATGCGGTAGGTTGAGAGCAGGGTGCGTGTTGAGTGTTAAGCTGGGGATGAGAGCTTCGCTAATTTCTGTAGATTGTTAGTGGGTACGCTGAAGAAACATGTCAGGAGAATCCTACTCTTGAGAGGTGTCTTGCGGAATACGTCGGTGCGTGGAACGGAGGGCGGAACGTAGGCGGTTGGCTGTTGGAAGCCAGGAGGTGGTAGGCCATTCTGCTGGCTGTATAAGCCGTTAGGATGAGGACTGCCGCTTGTCGGGCGTGATATTGACTGTGGTGGTGCCATGACCGGGTGTGGTGTCTGAGCAGGAACACTCAAGCGTTGTGAATCTGGTGCGTTGCTGCCTGATCTGATGGCGCTCAAAGCTGGCGACTGAACATCCTGCTTCACACCGTTCGCTGCTGGCGGCGATCCAGCTGTTCTTGTTTGCGCAGCGGGAGTGGGGGCGATTGTTGCAGAAGATCCTCGGGTTCCTGAGAATGGATTCGAAGCCACTGGTGTAGCGGCCTTGTCTGCTGGGCGCGACCGTCGCCCGCCCATACTATCACTGACGTCCCGTTTCTGCCGCTGAAGCGCTTCGTTGTCTACTATGACACCGGGTGTGGCTGAGTCGCGTGTAGCTGGCGTGGCAGAACCCGACACTGGACTTTGTCTGAGCTTCAGCTTGAGTTGTTGCTTGGGCGCTGGTGTCGGTGCTGCACCAGACATATTGAGCTTGAGTTTGGGCTGTGGAGGCTCATCGACCTTAGCCTTCATCGCATTGAACTTCTCATTGAAGATTTCCTAATCACGTTAGTAACAAGTTTTATCAATGCGTTGTGTATGCCAACCTCGAGTTCGAGTGAAAGGTTGTTCAGGTCACTCCCATCTTCGTTGTAGATACGCGCATTCTTCCACACCAAGCTCATTGCTTGTTCGAAAGCATCCCAGCTTTTGAAAAGGGTGTGTCCGGTAGGTGCGTCGCGGCCCACTACACCTTGTACCTTCTTCTTAATGGCGGACAGCGACATAGGATCTTTGATGACCTGGTAATAATCCTTCAGTGCGCGAGTTGGAAGGTTGACGAAGGGTTGAAAGATAGCCAAATCACCACTGGAAGCGCGTTAGTATATCACGGTAACTGTTGTAAGAAACGTCATACCCTGGATCTGTATGATCGATAATTTCTTGAATGATTTGCTCTTGTGCATGCTGAAACGACAGGTTGGAAGCATTCCTTGTGCCCGTCGATCTTGGCTCCGGTGCAGCAGATGTTGATTGTCTCAGCTTAGAGGGAGCAGGTGTCTCTGGCTGTGCAACTGCCGCGGCGCGTCGAGGTCGTTCTGTAGCCACTGTAGATGCTGGCGTGGGTGTAGCGGCAGCACGAGGGGTAGATGCAACGCGCGGAGTTGGTTTTGAGGGTGGATTGTTCTCCTCGCCAGGCACTGGTGTGGCGATAGCAACGTAGTTGCCATCCCGGTAGGCAGGGTTGTGCTTGACCATCCAGTTGGACGCTGTCTTGCGAAGTCGCTCAGCATCTTCATAGATGATGGACTTCTTGTCGTTGTATGCTTTCGCGTTGTTGACGAGCCGTTTGCAATCGCTCTCGACTTGTGCAAGGGAGGTGTACTCGCCGTTGTTGAGTTTGTCCTGTAGTCTGAAGTCAGCATGGTTCCCAGACTGTCAGTGACGTCGTGACTGCTGCTGCGGCTGCTGGATTGGTGCCTGTGGGCTGAGCTAGATAGCTGTACAGGTAAGTCGAGCAGTGAGTGTCCATATGGATCTTTCTACAGTACGAACGTTCGTGACATACCTCGATGGTGTCTAGAGCAAGTGGCAGTTTCGTGAACTCGTAGTAGTCTGGTAGCTCGTCCTGCATGCACTATAAGCACGTGGTCTCAGCCAAGGGAGCTTGTAGAGGCGATTACCCGGTCAGGAAGTATCATGAAATGCACAGCAATGGGTCGTCCGCTATCCAGCATCAGTCCTGCTTTCCTACATGCCAATTGTGTCTCCCGTGCACGTACGTCTTGTCTTTGGCTTGCTTCAAGCTCTCGAGGAACTTCAAGCCCATGTCCGTTGTGGACTCTACTGTCTCTCCGCCGGCTGTCTGCACGCACAAGGGTCGTTGTCAGCATGTCGTCCTCCAGTATTCGCAAAGACTATAAGGTTTGGCTTTGGCTGCATCGTGACGGTGTCTGGTGTTCGCGCGGCGGCCTCGGTGGTGTTGAAGTGCTGCTCGTAGGTCGACCCCAGGCGGGAGTGTCGCGCCTACGTGCAAGTGCACATCCCGCATCGCGCCAAACACAACGTCTGCCTTCACACACACATCGCTAGTGATGCAGCCATCGCCATCGCGCAACATTGGGGTGTGCACGTACCGGCGCTTTCTGCCGCTTCGCAGGCCGACCCTCACCAGGGCTCAGCGCAGCGTTGCCCGCCTTGCGCTTCGAGGCACTCTCCATTTTCGCGTATTTGTGGTCGCGTCGTCGATCAAATGCGTTCTCGAGGATTTTAGAGGAATTCTAGGGTCGTGGTGCCGGTGCACTGCGTTGCTGGTGCTGGCCTCAGTTCGCGACCGCGTCGCAGTAGTTAGGGTGTTGCGACTAGGATTCGGAGCTAGTGAGCACCTGGGCAAGTCACGTGCGTTCAAGAGAAAGCATTCACCAGACTTGTAATCTGCACAAGTGGACCTTGATATCTGATCATGGGACTTGAATGACGTGTAGGAGTCGCTCAGAATGGCATTGTGATGTCTAGGAACTAGGCCCTGGCGCTGCCTCAGGGTATCTGAACAGCAATGAGAACCTCCGCTAAGTACCGCAGCAAACCCAATCATGTTTGTCGAACTGAATGTGAAATGCGCACCAAACACCTGGGCGCATCGCTTAGCTTTTCTTTGCAGCCTCAGTTGCTGTCTTTTCAAACTCCTTCTGCGCTTCCTGCTCCTTCATCTCGCGCACCTTGGCAAGTACGACCTCACGGAAGATGGCACCCTTAGCGATTCTGCTCAGACGGCCAGGACCTTTGCCGGTGGTACTAGCACCAGTGCCAGTCGGGTCTTCTGTTGTCTTTAAGGACTTGCTGGTTGTGTGGTTTGCGATTGCCTCACCGGCAGTCTCAAGTGCGTTGGCGGGCACATCTGCCTCACCAGGCACTTGATCCTCCTCGTCCTCTTGCATCTTCAAAGCCTCGATACGGTTCGCAAGCTTGACAAGCTCGATGCCACGCTTGAGACGAGCCTTGGCGACGTATGCACGAATTTCAGGCAGCAAGTTGTGGTCGCTGGCAGTCTTGCCGGTAAGCCAAACGTGCTTAAGCGCAGCCTGTCATGGTCAGCCTAGTACAATCCAACATTCTTTTGAGGCTTACCTCGCTAGTGGGCCTCTTGTTGGGGTCGGGCTGCAGCAATTGTGTGATGAACTCCTTTGCATCTTTACTGACTTCCTTCCAGTAGCGCTCGTGGAAGATAACACGGCCGTTCTTGCACTCCTCAATCAGGTCTGCAAGGTTCTCGGACCTGAATGGAGAGTAACCACAGAGCAGTGTGTAGGTGATGACTCCCATGGACCACATGTCGACAGGCTTGCCGTGGCCCTTCTTCAGCATAACCTCAGGCGCTGCGTAACCAAAAGAACCAGCCATGGTGGTCAGCACCTCGTGCTTCGAGTCGAGCATCTTGGCGATACCGAAGTCAGCCAACACAAGGGAAGAATTCGGTTCGCGAGTGACATAGAGCAGGTTCTCGGGCTTGAGATCTACGGGATTGTGAGCACGAGATCGACCTTGGGTTTGGTAAGGCTATACCTCTGTGGACGCAGTTATGCTGGTGAAGGTAGTCGACTGCGCTGAGGACCTGACGGATCGTCTCGGCGGCGTCCTTTTCAGTGAATCTGCCCTTCTCACAAATGCGGTCGAAAAGCTCTCCTCCGGTCGCCAACTGGGTCACGATATAGTACTTGTCCTGAGAATGGTTAGAGCCCAGATCTTACAGTACACGCCTGTTCAATCATACCCTCGACTCGAACCAGTCGTGGAACTTGACAATATGCGGGTGCTTCATCTTCTGCAGCATTTCCAGCTCATCGTAGACCATTTGCTCGTTACCGCGGACATTCTTCTTCAAGATGATCTTTACCGCGACCTTGCCCTCCGGGCAGTCGGCCTCTCGAACGATACCATAGGTTCCAGCACCCAGTGTCTTTCCAAACTTGTAGCGTGACCTGCGATTGATCTGCTCAGTATAGATTCGTGTGCGAGGGGAACTCATGAGGCACGGACTTGCGGTCATAGCTGTCAGGCTGGCCGTGCAGCTTGTTGAGCATGTTTGTCACTGCGGTTACGCGTCAGTAGATGTTGAGCGGAGTACACAAGCTATGAGAGAGGAGCACAACTCATAATGGGCAAAAGTGTCGCAGCAACAAGACTGCCGAGTGATCCTGGGGGCTGAAAGTAAGACGGGCTGGCCTATCTGGCAGCGTGCAGCTGGTGGTGGGGGTGATGAGGGGTAGGTTGTCAAAAGGCGATAACAATGGCTGTAGGTAGAAAAAAGTGAAGTTTGAAAGAAAATCGCAAAAGGAGGCGCAGGAGTGTCTGTAATAAGCTCTGCAGGGTCTTGGATAGAGTGTTGAAGCTCCTGTGCGGCTGTGGGGTCGCACTTGCTGGTCGGTCTCCGCCTTGTGCAGGCTGGCGGTAGGCGTGTTCGAGGCGCAGCCCCCAAAAGCTGAGCTAGAACCTCGACGCACGGCCTCGGGCATATCGATTCGTAAGGCTGTGATATTTAGGGAGATGACATTGCCAGTGCACCCAACCATGCAAACCGTTGAGGACTGTGCCTCGACAAAGGTTAATCGCTTAACTGCTGTGAGAGTTCCTCGTTGTTGATCAACAGCCCTTGGACCCTCGCACATGTCAGACTCGCACAGATGTTATCTTGACTGGGCGAACCCTTGACGTTTGACGTTGATAATTGGACGAACGTGAAACGAATACGAAAAAGACACTGCGCCGTTCCTTCCGAGAAAAGGTCCACACTTGCAAGTGCTTGTCAATCTGAAAGCTCTCGACTGTGGGCACGAAGGTAAGGGCAAGGAACGCGTGGACAGGGGGCGTTCATGAGGAAAGCGCAGATGACATCACACGCATCGAGGTAAACTTCAAGAAACTTGAAGAAAGGTTGCACAACATATATTCCTTTCTGTCCTATCCTCGTTCTCTTGACCTTGAACAACTTCTGAACACACATCACTACCACGTACCTACTCACGATGACTGCCGCAACCTTCTTCACTGCTCTCGCCGGCGTCGTCGCCGTCATCAGCCTTGCCGTCTTCCTCTTCGGCATTCCACCCGAGCTCAAGCGCAAGATGGAGCGCACAGCTCTCAAGACGATGGGCGAGAATAAGCTCTCCTATGTCGCCAAAGGTATGTCCTCTTCAGATCTCAGGCTCGACGATTTTAATTACTAACATAATCCAGACCAAATCAACAAGATCCCCACCTCCGACGAGACCGACCCTCTTCAGCTCAAGAAGGGCGTCAGCAACCTCGCTGGCGGCGCAAGCCAGAACCCACTCGGCGAAGCAACAGGCGAGGCTGCAGACAGCCTGACTAGCCCGTTCACAGGTCGCTAACGTGCCTGTGTCCGTAGTGCGAGCCGCGAGCAACGTATAGGAAACCGTACAGACCAGTGCAACTTCCGCGCGAGAGGTTGTGCAAGGATACTCGAGCGGCGCACTGGAGCGTGTAAAGACCTTCCAAGCACAATCCAGACAGGGCCCCGAGAAGATGGTGGAGAAAGTCCATGGCAGGGATTGAGAACTTGACGATGGATGAGCAACGACTAATGTAGCGCGGTGTTGGTGGAGAACTTTTTGCATATTCATAGCACAGCTACCTACAATCACCACGTAATCTTACTTTGATCACCGTACAGAATCGTCCACATCACACCCTGCCACCCCATCACAATGCCCCAGAACGGTATCAGGAACGACGTCTTTCTCGTCTTGTGCTGGAAGAAGTGCATCCCCACCAAAGCCCCGGGCCAGCCGCCCAGCAACCCTAAGAATTGCAATGTCAACTCGCTGACTCGCCACTCCATGTTCCGTGCCTGCATCTTATCATATCCATACAGAAGGAATGTCGCACCACTGATAAAGGCTGCGTAGACGGCGGGCAGGAGAGACGACTTGAACACGGGGTGTACGGTATACAGGCGTGCGAGGGTGATGCTTGGGAGAATGACGGAAGCAAAGCCAGCGAGTGTTGCGACGGTGACAGGACGGTGGCGTGGACGTGGACGGACTGGCATTGTAACAAGTGCTACGGGAGAACCTAAGGCTTGAAGGTGGGAAGAGTGGAGTGATGATGCAACGCTTTGTTTTGTCGATCTCCCGCTGGAGAGACGCTAGGGTTAGCGTGGGATTGGTGTCAACGCATGTCACTCTTGCATCCCAACCTCTATTCCATCCAGATAGACGAGTCCGGCAATCCTTGCATCTCAACGTCGAGGTGATCAAGGATGAAAGCCTGCGCCACTCAAGACGGCCCGATGCGTCTAGTCAGTTGTCGGTCACCGACAACCTCAAGAGCGGAACAACCTTTAAGACCCAAGGAGCAAGTCGCAGTATCGAGCTCGTAACGCAGCAACAACATGCCCTTTCTAGACGCCATCCATATCTTCTTCGAGCCATGCGTCACACTCGATGTCCGAACCCGACTCTTGACGAAGTCTGTGTTTGGCAGAGAATGGGATATGACACTGGAGTACGTATTGCACCAGCCTGGATTGAATGCTGCATATACCTCCAGCCTGAGCATACAGCATGATCTGTGGGTCTTTCTGGGTACGTTCTATGTTTTTTCCTTGATAGTGCTACTGCTGTTACTAATTTTCATAGTTTGGGAAACCGAAGATGACCGTCACCGCTTCTACAAGCAGACGACTGGCTTTGGCTTCATGACTGATCATTTAGCAAAGCCGCCATCTGTGTTTCTGTTTGGCTATGCAATATACAATGAGCTCGAGACAGCACCAGACTGGACCGCCGACGTGATCACCCCAGAAATTGAAGATGGTGAGGCCTGGAACTACCAACCCAATGCTGGAGGATCTCAGACACTTCAACTCTTGAACGGGCATCTCTTCGTGGCTCGACAAGAAAAAGACGCGACCGCGCAACTATACGATGGTAACGACTTCGATTATGCGATTATCGCTCTCACAAAGACTGTTGATTTGGAAGGAGAAGAAGACACACGACACGGGCTGCAATGGAGCAGATATGCAATTGAGCTTCACAAGTGCGAGCAGAACGTCTACTCAAAAATCGTCATTGTCGAGGCGCCTACGAGCATCGCGGAACTTATTGAGAAAGAGCCGTGGGAGTATGGTTTGTTGTCTCCTGATGAGTCGAAGTACTCAGACACGGCATATCCCATGAACCTGACCTTCAGGCCAATGTCTACACTCAGCATGGCAGAGAAATTCCAGCCAGATCACAAGGACCGATCTACGGCACGCGCGGAAACTACGGACGAGTATGCGATGTGCATCATTGAGTTCACAACTTCGCCTCATTATGTTTCGTCCGGTGCAAGTCTGATTGATGACCTGCGGTTTAAAGCCAAATTGGAAGACGGAGCTGATGGGCTGAGGGAACTTAGTGTTCTTATAGACGCGAGATCTCCGGACACGATTAAGTTCCTAACAGTGTGGCAGGGAATGTCTCAGCTAGCGACATGGTGGGGCTTTCTTGGTTCTGTCTGCAACTCAAGGTGGTCCTGGTGGACCAGCAGCGTGCCCGGATTGCCCAAGTTGTGCTGGGAAGAGACGTCTCTAACGCCTGACAAACAAGACTGGCAGGAAGCCGACAAGATCTTAGAAGGAGTGATGTTTACCTTCACAGATCCTTTGACGCCAGCAGAGCAAAAAGCATCTGAAATACGAATCCAAGACCTCATGAAGCAAGTCGCAAATACCCTGTATCTGCAACATCGCGCTAACGTACATCAGCACTATGTCTTCTTGTTGGTCTGGAGATGTTGATACCAGTCCGGTCGTACACGCCGAAGATCCGATATGGATCGATGCGCAAGGCAAAATGCCGCAATGTCTGCTCTTCCTTGCATGGGAAGGTGTAGAGCAGCGGGAAGCTTGGCTAAGAAATTTCATGGCACAGGACTTCACATGGGCTGGATACATGGCATATGCGCTGAAGAAGATTTGCTACACAATTCACTCCATAGACTACAAGATGGAGAAGATATACTCGGGTCACTTAGATCCGGCAACGTCACCAAACAAGCAGAATCAAGATGAAGGGGATGACAGCGATCGAGATATGGGCTTCTGATACACCACATACTACTTCGAACTTGCAAAGACATTATTCTGCCGGTTTTTGTCATCAATGTAGAATCCTTCACAACTTCAGTCTTCGTGGGTGTCATGGATCAACGAAGCTCATACGGACGTGTGCTTGCGGCATGGCCACAGCGGCGGACTCCGGAGTTGCAAGACCTGATGTCCGAAAATTTGGGCAGAGCCCGCTACATTGCTTACGCCACTTCTGTCTTACTGAATGCCTTCAGAAGGGCTTCGCATGCACTGTACGGACATCATCGGAGTCCAGACCTGTTTCACACTAGACGTCCAACTGCTGTGTTCATTGTGAAGTTATACAGTATATTACGCAGCTCATTCGGCCGCATCATTGTACCACAGCAGCCGATTCCTTCCTTCTTACATTCCTTTCATCATAGGCAGCTCTGGAGCTGTCGTCCATTCCTTTCAGCAACATGAGACTCTTCGGTGCAGATATCCTCTGTACGGCACTTCTGCTGGTCACTAGTGCCAATGCCTTCTCTTTCGAGCTCTCAAAGCGAGCATTGAAGTTTGATGCTTCTTGCAACACCAAGTATGGATCGCTTACTGCCAAGCAGTTGATCGACAAAAGTATCGACTTTCAACCGAAGCTCGCCAAAGCAGGCAGGGATAGTTTGGACACTCTCATTTCCGCTCTCGAGTACCAGAGCAAGGCTCCCGGTGCTAAGAAACCTTCTGTCAGTAAGGTAGAGCTTGATAAGATTATCGCCACCTACCGTGTACTCTTTGGCAACATACAGGCAAAAAACGCCGATGGAACGCCGAATCCTAACTTCCAGAAGGAGGCGGCAGATCATATTGCCGCTATCAAGATCACGAGAGACTCTCTCAACCGAATGACCTCGTCTCGCAATCCGGACCTGATCATCCACTGCAACGACGACTGGCTCAGCGAGAGAGGTCCAAAGAACGCAGCGCCTAAGCCTTCTGCTCCACTCAGTTCGGGCTCCAAGTACTTCTATGACATGGACCGCAAGCGATGGGTTAGCATTAAAGGTGGAAAACCATGCCAGGGTAACAAGGCTGCTGTCACTTCAATGAACAAAAAGCTGCCTGGAACTGCTCGTGAGAAGGGCCCCGAAAGGTAAATGGCATGCGTTCGATGGCTGGTTCCATGTTTCAAATTCACTGACTACTACCAGGGTAACATTCTGCAATGACTACCTGAAGCGTCAGAATCAGCTCGAGAAAGATAAGCAGCCCCACCTCTGGGATGTCTCGAAAACGAAGCTGCCCGATACTTTCACAACCTACACTCAAGCGGGAAAGAAGGACCAGACTCTGCCCTTCCACATCTCCGCTTTCGGCAAGAAGATCGGAGCGAAGTGGTTCCACGAGTTCATGCACACTGAGCTGTTCCACCCTGACTTGAACAAGTTCTCAGACAAGAAAGTACCGGATTCACAAGGTGGTACTGGTGGACTAGCATACGGATTCGATGGCGCAGTCGGTTTAGCCAAACAAAATGGTGGCAAAAACATTGCCGAGTCATCTCGCAACATTGAGAACATTCTCTACTGGTCTCTGGCAATGTACTACGACAAGTGGCTGTGGAGCACCGGCAATCCTGAAGATCCCAGCAGCCTGACTGCGGCGCCTGCGAAGGCTGCTAGTGTTGATGGGGAGTTCCAAGTCGAAGCAGCGGCAAAGAAGGGAGGGAAGAAGACAACAAAGGCTGTTGACCCGCCTAAGACGGAGGCACCGCCGCCAAAGACAGAGGCTCCTGTTGAACCACCGAAGACTGAAAAGCCTGTTGATCCCCCGAAAACCAGTGCTGCAGTGCCGCCTCCACCGCCTTCGTCCCAGGCACCTCCTCCGGCATCGACACCAGCGGCAGCCCCTCCACCACCTGCAAGCTCGCAAGCTGCGCTACCGGCCAGCTCTCAAGTTGCAACACCTTCCAACTCCCAAGCACCACCGCCAGCTAGCAGCGCTGCTCCGCCTGCATCACCTATAAGCACTCAATTACCCCCAGCTTCTACGAGCAATAGCATCAAGCCTTCAGTCACCACACCTCTCTCAGGCACTGCCTCAATCTCCGGCTCCAACACCGCATCAATTACCTCCCTCCTCCACACCTCCTGCTCAAACACTCTCTGCACCCTCCCCTCCACCTCCAGCACACCAACATCTTCCGAGGCTGTTCCGCAGGAAACCTTCGAATCTGAACCCATGAATGCTGGTTCCATGACTGCGGACGAGATTATCGCTATCGCTGGATCCGTTGCTTCTGAGCAGGTTGCTGCGATGGCGCTGTGGGATCAAGCGCTTGTGGAGATGGGGCTGCCGAGTGAGACGGTTGAAGGTGATCCAACGGCGAGTGCGGGCACAGGACTGCCGATGGCGACGGGTGGGATGGGCGGTGTAGGAAATGGGACATGGATTATGCCGGTATTGAGAGCGAGTGTGGATAGGGAGGGAAGGAGGGAGAGAAGGATGTACGACTATGCTAGCTGAGGAGGGAGTCAGCATCTGAGGGACAGAAGCGAGTGGTGCACAATCTGTGTTTATCCAGTCGTTCGGGAGCTTTCTTTCACTTCACCAGCTCAGACATGTTAAAGTGTAAACTTTTGACCGCCTCATCTCTCGACCCAATGGATCTTGAGCGATGCGCATCAGTTCAACAATGTTGCGATATTCTTTGATCATGGAGCAAACGCCAAAAATGCCGGACAAATAGACAATTTATTTAGAACTCTGACTCTTTAACTCGCTATCCTTTCAGTCACATTGCGTAGCAATTTTTAGCTGACCTATAAAAGCTCGTTGACACCCATTACACTCACGACAACTGCTGTAAGTAAACCTCGTCCCCACTCATGCGCCGACCCACAGAAGTCCTCACAGCTCTGTGCCACAGTCGGGCCACAGCTGTCCTGTAATCGCAGGCGACTTCCGCTGTGGTAAGCCAGGTGACATTCTGGCTACTCGTAGCGGCATCGGCGTTTCAGCGCAATGGTGCAGTGTGTTGATCTCAACACCTACGCTCGAGTAACGAGCACTGAAGTTCACATGAATTTCCAAGCTTTTAACTAACGCTGTGCAGGTAGCAAGTCTGCCTACAGTCCCTGACACTGAGTACTGCATGTGTGATCGCGGGATGACAGAACGGGACTTGCCCCAACTCAACCAACGCCCGTAAGCAATTTCCACGGCCACAGGTGCCGATCGTTGTACTCTGGGTGAACGAAAGAGTTGGCTTATAAGTCGGACAGTCGTTATGGTCGAAGCAAACAGTTCACTAGCTCATGCTTGGTGAAAGATGGGTAGCGCCGTACTGCACGCCCATCGAGCTGTCGGCGCGTGCGACAATTCTCAACTCAACACACGCATTCCTTCATGGAGTCGTCTGAAGAAGAATGTAAGAAAGTAGATCTGAGTTCTGGTTCGATGGGTCATTAGGCGTCTATCAAGGCCTTACAAATTGACGGGGAACCGTTCGCGTATCCTCTCCCCAAAGGTGTAGAAAAGCACCGGTGCAGGAGCCAGTACCAAGCCAATGAATGCGAAAACGCTGATGCCCCAACCATAACCTAGTTTCTCGAATAGTCCTGGTGCTGCCAAAGGCACGACACCGCCAACGAGACTCCTGAATACAGTGCCTGCGGCAATGGCACTTGCCGCGTACTTCTCGAAACTGTCGATGTAGTAGTTTTGCGTACTGTTCAGGATCATGACCTGCCCGATGCCATAGAAGAATGTTGCCGCGATGGACGCAAACCAATGTGCGTGCTTCTCTACTGTCCATGCAAACCAGAACAATGACATCGGAATGAATACCGAGCCAATGTTTGCTAGTGGCAAACGGAATTCGGGTTTGGCTTTGTCGTTGTGCTTTGCTGTGAGGCTCTTGTATACCGTATCGATCCGTGGCACAAGAACGACTACTGCGAAGAGAAACCCAAGGCCTGGGCCAAGGTATAGAAGACCGACCTGCTCAGTACTGAACCCATACAATTCGGAGTAGATCTTCTGCATGTTGGTATAAATGCTGAATGTCGTACCGAAGACAAGCGCCTGGTACACAGCCATGGTCGCAACAATGGGCTGCATGAAAATCTTGGGTGGTCGTTTCAAAGAGTGCAGAATCTTCTGGCGTAAGGGTCGGTTGTCTTCGCCTTCATACGAGTACTTCGCTCCGTCCGTGTTCGACGAATCGCGCTCAAATTCATCCTTCTTCTGGCTGAGGATACGCGGCACGTAAGTCTCGCGCAGTAAGAAGTAGCCTGCTGCTGTGTTCACAAAAGACACGATGGCCATGATCCAGTACGTCCAGCGCCATCCAAGTCTTTCCACGATGACGCCGCCCAGTAAAGGTCCTATTGTCGGGCCAAGTAGAGGACCTAGCAAGTACCATCCGAAGACACCAGCTCGTTCACTTGGGATGAACATGTCTGCGAAAGTGTCAGCTTGCACAATTTGTATCAAGTCTCACATAGGTTATACCAGAAATTGTGCCGCCACCGTTCGCGACACCTACACTTCCAAAGAAGCCAGCAACACTTCGTATGGCAATGAGAAAGCCGATATTTGGAGAGAAGCCTGTCGGGATTTGTAGAAGGGCGAAGATCGAGAAGCAAGTAAGGTAGAGATTGCGGCGACCGAATGTCTCAGAAAGAGGTGCCAGAAGGAGTGGTCCAATACCGAGCATTACGACGTAGCCAGTCGTAGTCCCAATGACAGCGGTGGTAGTGGTGTTGAGGTCCTCGGCAATCTGAGCAATGCCGGGGGTGAACATACTGCTGACAAGTGGACTTAGAACTGGATCGGATCAGTATACATTAATGTAGTTTCGAGATGTTACGAACTCGACATGCAAGCAATGACAACTACGTTCGCCATCTTGTTCCATCTTGACCATTCCCTTGGGTTGGTCTCTTTTGGGAGATCTTCAATCCGGAGAAGCTTCTTGATGTTAGCGTGATTCGACTTCACGTTCACACGCGACACAAAATCTTACGGTTCGGTCATCTCCTTCCTCGCTCCACCGCTCCTGCAGCAGTGGCGTCTGCTCATTGTTACGAGACATCTTTACAGCTCACCAACTGTTCACGATATCTCAAGATCTGGGGAAGAAAGATGGATGGAGTCGAAGAAGCGAAACGAACGCGTCAAGCGTAATTGCAGGTCCACAATAATCGTCATCATGGGAAACGCGCACACCATGCGCCTGTCAAACGCGAAAGTCAGGTGGAAATAAGCCGCAGACTGACAACCGTCATCGATCTCTGGCCGCGGATCGGTCAGGAACCGATCTGGCGCTAATCAGTAGCGTCTCGCTTGTGAACCAATCATTGTCCCTGATCCTTGACGCGTCCTTCAACGCCTCCTCTCAATCCAAACCTCTATGCACCTGAATACGATGTACAACTGCAACATCAGTTCGAGCTAGCACTTGTGTTATTCTATATGAGTTTCAGAAACATGTTGACCACTTGTAACCGCGACGCCCGTAGTCGTCGCTGAATTAATGGCCATACTATGGTCACTCGCACCTGGTTTGATGATGCCTCACTAAAGTAAATTGATGTTCTCAAAAGGTGGTTGTGACAGACTTGTGAGAGGGCGGATATAGGCTCGACAGCCTTGCGGCAAAGTGACCACTTGACTATGGTCATGTAGACCCTGAGTTGATGCTTTCGAATGGTTCGTGAATGCAGCTGGCTGGTGGTTCTGCCTCCGAACTTTTGCTTCCGGTGAGTTTTATTTACTACTTGATCTCTTAGGACCAAGCTTCCCCTACTTTGACGCCCTCTTCTTCAGCTTCAAGGATCTGAGCTTTGATTGGAGGTTATCAGAGAATGGAAGGCTCTCTATTTGGCATCGAAAACCTTGACATCAGCGATCGAGGTCTGCGGTCGAATAGGCGGGCGTAAGCTATGAGCATCCTTCAATATTGCGTAAATGATTGACAGTCTACGGCGGTGCAACGGAAAACCAAGTCTCATCACTTTTCCTCACCCGCCTCCCACCCGAGCTTCGCGTTAAGATCTATCTGTATGCCCTCGGAGATCATGTTCGTGTCTTCGAGCCTCCTGCTATTTCCAAGCAGCCAGCCTGTGGCTCTGCCGTCCTGGGGTGCAAGAAGGATGCACATGCGCGATCAACTGTTTGTCGACCAACTTATCTGGAAGCCCGCTTCCTTCCTTAACGCTCGAGAATATTCTACTCCACCAACTTTTCGACCTGGGACTTCACTTGGCGACCGAAGCCTATCGGTATTGATTGAATCTGCCATCTGCAACTACCAGTCACCCTTGAATGCTGCTTCTCAGAGCCTTTTTTGTTCGCTAGATCGATCATTCTCGTAAAACCTATCTGGTTACCGGTTCAAGCTGAACAGCCATCCTTCCTAGACTCCTTTGAGGCATTAAAGGATCTGGAAATCAAGATTGTTTTGAAGTGCAAGAGTGTGCATCCACAGCCGTCAGAGCAGTTCCAGGAGCCTGGCTTAGTGGAGGAGGATGCACGAAACTGGGCGAAGCAAAGACTCGAGCGGTGCCTGGAGCAGCTCGATTTCGCAATCAAAGCGCGAAACAATTTGCTCCGCATGACAGTTTCGAAGCACTGATCTGGCGTTTGTAAGGGTTCCGTGCAGGTAGCAGAGGCACCGCCCTGTCGCAGTGAGCTATGCATAGAAGATATAACAACGCCGGACGTAAAGCTGCGAATGACCCACAACGACGAAACTGTTAATATAAGCGTAGTTGCGACTTTCCGAAAGAGGATATAGGACCAAGAAGCAACATGGGATGGGTTGGGTGGATTCCTGCGCTGAGCCTTGCGTAAGGTTGGGCCCAGTTTGGCAGGTTGACGAACACCTCGAGGCAGGTGGGATGGTGCAACGGCGTAGACGCCTTTAGCATATATTGTGCATGCATCTTGTGGCACTCATTCATGCATGATACTGGCCGTTCTCGCAAAGCGTCAGCCTTTCTGAATCTGCCGCCTTTTCTCATTCTAGCCGACCCTTGCAAAGCTCAGCATACGTCAGACCAGACTAGACTGCTCGTCATAGCTGCCGCCTACTCTTAGTGCTTGTATATTGTGTCGGTGAACCATGTGTGGTAGCATTGCACCAAACTCACATGGATTATACGCCTTAGCATTCGCATAGTCTTCTGGATCCTCGCATTCATCTTGGCCAACGCAATCCCACTCTTCAATTCCATCTTCTCGGTATTGTCGGTGCTCTTCGTGTCCTGGCTCACGTCTGGTAACTCCGGAGTTATGTGGCTTTACTTGAACGGGACGTTCAGTTAGAAGACTGGAGGAAAGACTTTCATAGCACTTCTCAAATGGACTATCGTCCTGATGACTTCTTCCATGATTAGTGCTGGACTGTGGGCGTCCATTGATCTGCTCATTGCGGCTTTCAATAATTCTGCATCACTCATGAACGGCCCATTTACATGTGCAGCTAACAGGATGTAGAGGCAGCTGAGCATCGAGGCTTAAGACATCGCAGATGTTTCCTTGTGTAAGGGGTGCGGCGAGGTGCACCGAATCTTTCCTTGATTGGCACTTAGCGTTCGGTACTACCAGCATGTGTATGTCAGTCAATCAAGTTTCACCACTTAGTAGCAGATATACCTATCGAAGTCTCCCAGTGCAAGTGCGGTGAAAGGGACCCTTTAATCATTTGGTGGCAATGTTACATTCGGTACTTGATGCAACCACACTACGCGACTACACTGCTGCTACCAGTCGCCCATCGTCATCAACTTCGATTCACCAAATCCAACGTTTCACTCTACCTTTAGATATATTTCAACACAATGCCATTTTATTGCGCTACGTCCGCCACCGAAGGCCATGACTTAGTTCAGTCCAGCTCTCAGTAAGTCTTCTCGCTTCAGTCGCACGACTCAGCTAACCTCAGAAGCCCTCCAAGCGGGCAGAACAAATCTCCTCTGCTCAATCTGCCCGCCGAGCTTCGCAACATCATCTATGTTCACACTCTCGGCGGTAACACTTGGACAATCGATCTATGCCGTACTACTTCGCACGTATCGAATCCCATCAAGTATGCATTTGCTCTTCTACAAGTCAACCATCAGGTCTACTCCGAGGCCCACCTCTTTCCTTACCTCTACAACATCTTCGAGACCAGCCACAACGACCATCTGCGCGAGTGGATCAAATCTTTGCCAGAAGCACACCGCAACTCGATCACATGCATCAAGCGCTATCAGCGAAGTTACATGATCGAGAGAGCTAATGGTGTGGAGGTCAGTCCGATCTTCTGGATGGACGCACCTAAGATGGGGCAGTGGGAGTTGAACGGCTTGAAGCGGCTCGAAGTTGAGGTCGTGCTCTGCAAGTGGGGCTGGGGCACCAACGAAGAGGAGACGAAGGTTGCGAAGGCTGATGCGTTGGCCAAGTTGATGATATTGGTAAAGGCGGAGCATCCTGGTGTTGCGGTAAACATCGTAGAGAGGAACTTGTATTAGTCGAGATAGGTCTGTGGCTACACATAACACAGACCGAGCCTCCACTGGGCAACATCGTGCCAAAGGGCAGGATTTGAGAAAAAGATACCATTGATCTAACCAATTTGACTGAATCAAATCATTCTCTGGCTTGCATAACTTGTGATCCGCCTAGTGAGCCAAACTCGCCTACCGTCTAGTGGCACTGCGTCGACGACGTCTATTTGCCAGGTGTGTACTTGGAGTAGCCATCGCCCGAGTTGTAGTAAGTTGAGCCCTGCAGATCCGCTCAGTTCGTAACCTCCTCAGGAAGGTGTATCGCTTACATTAGGGTTGCTGTAGTAGTAAGAACCATCGGTGTTGGAGTAGTGGTAGGAGTTAGGATTCGAAGCACTAGATCCGTAGTCGCGCGAGCAGTAGTGATTGCCCTGAGTAAGGTTTATTGATACCACAGGCGACACTTAGGGGCTTGCAGGTGGATGTACCGAACTGTTGGTGCCGGAGCTTGTCGTGGTGTAAGCACTGCCGCCAGCCCCGGAGCCGGATGACGAGTTGCTGGACGTTTGAGGCATCTTGATTAGCAGGTAAGGGGAAGTTATATCTTAATTGACCTTGAAGCTTTTGTTGTTAGTTCTTAATACTGATGCTGGGTGAAGTCGAGAGTCACAGCGAGAGTGCGGGGATGTCGCTGTCGGTCCGGTCCGATTTCATGCGCCAACCTTGTGGTGCATCACGCCTTCCTCAAACTGACCTTGGAGGTGACGAATATGGATAGCGCAGATCGTGGTGTTACGAGACTTCGCGACAGGGCAGGAGCTCGAGAGAAAAGGGGCAGTTGCACTCGTTGCTGTGGGGTGCGAATGACTCGCACAGATTCAAATGTTCTGAAGGCTTGTACAGCTATTTCTCGCAACGTTCTCAGTATTCCGTTACTTCGGTTAGTAGGCCTATAGCAGGTTTTTCAAAACGCCGAAGAATACTCATGGAACTTTCCATATTGTCCACAAGACCTAAGGAGAACTTTTACGCGTACCGGTCCAAAAAGAAATAGGGAATCCTGAATTGCAAAGACTAGATCATTGAGAGCTCTTCGAGATGTAAAGCTCTTACAAACACCAATCAAACAGCAGATCCTGCATCTTGAGCGCCAGACTCACTCTACACTTTACCGCCAGGTGGGGTGTATGTTGCGCCGCCCTTTCCATCGTTGTGGTAGGTCGAGCCGTCCGAGTTGGAGTAGTAGTACGAGCCGTCTCTATACTCTTGTCAATCCTTAATCAGTCGATACCATAGGTCGACATTCGAGCTTACGTGTTAGAGTAATGGTACGCATTCTGATTAGCAGCACCTGGGCCAGGATCGCGGTGGCAGTAGTGGTTGCCAGCATCGTTTGTGCCGGAGCTAGTGACTGTGTAGCTTGCATTGCTGCTGTTGGTTGATCCGCCCGAAGACGAGGTATTGAAAATGTTGTTCTTAGACATCTTGTTGGACTTGTTCCGGAGGAGTTCCTTGAGTTGCGTGAGATTCACTGGAAACACTGCGGTCTATTAACGTGTTCGCAAGTTGCCATTAAGTCAGGGCGTCCGGACGCATGACCACGAACAAAGGAACTGAGAACAAGTAGACAATCACGCAATAGACTTTCAGAAGAAGGAAGCTCTAACGTAGAAACAAACCGATACAAGCACGTTGTACACGGCTGTGACGAGTCTAGTCACATTACACCTGAAGGCTTCATGTGGGCATTGGCAATGAAACAAGTACTTGCGCACAGTACGATTCGCAGCTTCTGCAAGTCTGCCCGGACGTAGCTAACGGTTACCATATTTCTATGTTGCCCCAGAGCAATATGTTGGCAGCAACAACTTGGAATTTCGATCAGTCGAGAGGCACATGTTGTGTCCGTATGTCACCTCTGAAGTTGGCATGGCGTACTCCGTTGGATAGACATGGGAACGTAGACGGAGATGATCGGTGATGTCCAGGATTAGATGCGGAGGTATAGACAGGGAGAGGAAAAGCGCTTCCAGGATCGGAAAGTGGTCAAGCGCCCAACTTCTTCTTACCCCACGATTTGTAAAGACTAGGGAACCCGTTGGTAAGGTGTTGAGGGCAATGTGCCACATTCGGAAATCCTCCCGGTCCACGCGGATTGGTGGAAATGAGACCTTGGTGAATTCGGGCCGCTGCGTAGTTGCCGAAGATGACCTCTTTCCCAACACTTGTTCAGAGGAATTTGGAAGAGACACAAGGTCTTGTATGGTAATCAATGGGCTTCTAATGTTCGGTATTATTTTGCAGGGTTGCAACGAGTCCGTATTGACAGAGGTGAAATCCTCACTAGAAGACCCATCAAAGCAGTCTAGGTTACCTCTTCAATTCTGCTTGGTAGCATCTGGAATATCCTAGCAATGCGTGCTTCGTTGATATCGTTGTTCGGAAATCCGTGGCCGCGGATTTTAGCAGCGTGTGTCGTGAACTTCGTATTGGATCCGTGCATTCGGCGTGGAGAGTATGTTCAACAAACGTTGAGGGTGGGCCTCGGAGAGAAGAGCGATCCCGTATACATGCAGGCTTTGTACTAGAGCTTGTTTTCGAGACTGCGCAGTCCTTGGCAGTCGAGCATTCGAGCATTCGAGCTTTCGAGCTAGCTCAACGTCTTGTTCGTGACCAGGCCGCTTGCTCCAGGATTCCGTTTAAGTCTGCGCTATTTGGCGTGGCACCTTGATCTCCCAAGCGTGTAGCAGACAGAGCCGGCCCATATCATTGTAGATTGAACGGTGAATGATCGTGAACTACAGATCATCGGGATGCAATGTAACCGTTACATGCCATCAATCTGTTGAGAGGCAACTACACCTCAATGGTAAAGCTTGAGGTGAGGTTGAACTGGAATCGTCCATCAGGTCTTGGCATCCCACGTTCGCACCATCTTGGGAATGTATACGTACGATCCTGTCCAGATCATCCCACGCGAGCGTTTCGGTTCGTACCGTTGAGGCTCCATAGGTTTTCACGTTTGGAACGCCGTGCGGAAGGTTGTGGCAAAGTCAGCATCAGCAAACTGCCGAACAATGCGGCTGCAGCACGCGAACAGCAGCTTACGAACCCCCACGCAGAGCGCAAGTTCATCCCTTTGGTCGGAGTTCCTTCATGCTTCACGCCAATCATGATCCTCCTGTGCAAATATGTGGTGAATAGTCCAGCACCCATATGATTGATGACCAGTCGTACGACCTCGGCAACCTTGTGACCAGCAGTGTTTTCCTTAGGCATAGCTTCCACGAATCGTAGCAGATCAGAAGTCAAGCATCGGTGAAGCAAGTCCTAGGGCACTTCTTGATCAGGTTCACTCTGCATCAACGCAACCAAGCGCTTTCATGAAGATCGCAGGAATGTCGCTGCAACCTTGAAACAAGGCTGACTGGGCAAGCAGACCTTTGGCCATCCCCTCTCTTTCACTATAAGTCCTGCTCGACTGTGTATTCACACTAGGCTCTTGGGTCGGACGTCTCTGCGATCACGAAAGGGTTTGTGGCGTTCGCCAATTTCGTAGGCAATGCAGCCTCTGCCAGCAGCATCATGCAAGTCAGAGGCAGCGGCAGATAATGGTGGAGTTTGCGCGAATTAAGAGAGAAAGCGGGGAAGCAGTCCTCGGAACGCCAATATGTGGGGTAATAGCGTACAAGATTGGCATGCTTGGTCGGTCCAGATTCGGACCTCAATTCCATCATGAGGCTGTGCATATGGATGACCGACGACCATGTAAGCCAGGACTCTTGGGGTTGTGGTGTCATAGCTGGCTTCTGTTGACCACGTGATGCTCAGCTTTCACAGTTGTGTCGTTGACCGTTCTCTGCCCATAGCAGCTAGATCATACCTGAATATGTTAGTCTCTGTTTGGAAAGTAGTTTGACATCCACAGCATCGGCATTTGAAAATCTCGCATGAAGTTTTCCGTTTATACATCAAGTTCTTAAAGGCCCCCAGCGGAAGACAAGATATCATTTCCCCCTCGATCCACCTCGGCTACTGGCGTGGGGGAGGAAAGCAAGATCCACCGAGGATCAGGCACCGCTCACGAGGTTGTTCAGGCATGGCCTGGCTTGTCTGACCTGAATCCTGGTATCAAAAGCAATGTGATACCAAAGCCCCGGATCCCATATCATGCCGTTGTTGCCGAATGTTTTGCAGGATTGAGCGGATGTTCACGGTATTTCTTGCCTGATGCGCTGGATCATCGAATCCAGCATATCAATTGCCAGGTGGCTTCGCGCTGGGTGGACGTCAGGTGAACAATCCCCGCGTCTGCATCTGAAGATACGCAGACTAGTCGTGGCGTAGCTGTGTGCTTGAAGTGGAGCAACAAGGTCGTGGTCAATGTCAAAGGGACATGAGGTCGAGAAAGGCTCAAAGGCTGAGCCAAGCTTAGACCAGAGAACGCCACCTGACACGAGGCGTGGGGGCGCGCAAGTTTCGACAAGCTGCCGAAGTCTGTCATGATGAGACACTCGTAATGATGAGACACTCGTAATGATGAGGCACTCGTCTCGATGTCGACTCTGTGGGGTTATGAGTGTCGATTGAGTAGTCCATTGCTAATGTCTGAAAATGGAGTGGCGCTGTATGGTCTTGTGATCAGCGTCACCCCTGACAGCCTCTGCCACGTTTCGGCCTACTTCTACATCACCCCGCATTCACACCTCCGCATAGCATCTCTTCGTCGCAGCAAGATGACTGGGACCACGACGAAAGATGGGATTGCGGGGGTCGACGAGTGCGGAATCAGATGATGCGAAGAGGCGAAGCCTGGCTGCTACCATTCCCCACCCCCACACTAAGATCCTCGAACGGTATCCACCAACGCTCATTCGAGCCCGCCAACATTTCGGATCGCGCGAGCAGTGGCAACAATTGACCTATGAGCGCACAGCGAACGACCCAAAGATCGTCACAGGGCGTGCACCCTTGCTGTCGACCACCGGCCAAGATCCGACGTCTCCTGGTCCGCCGACTGCACAGCGGCAGCGAAAAAGTAAACTCGCTGCAATCGATATCAGGCACCTTCTCGATTGGCTGTTCGCACCAGCCACTTATGTGCAAACAGCCGTGCCTGACTTCGGCTGCGGTAATCACCGCTCCACTGACGTTCCCACGAGAGCCTAACAACTCTTACAGACCTACTTCTAGGCATCTCCCTTTGCCTGTTCATCCCGAGATCACAGACCAAGCCGTCAGCTGGACCCCCACACTCGCCCTGGCTTGTCAACCGGAACGTTGCTCCTTTCCCCGTTTGCATTATTTAAGTACCTGAACTATCTTCGGTAGAAGGTTAAACCATTACCATTAACGTCTTCGTTCCGTTCGTCGCTCTGCTTTCCAAGTTGTTCTTTGTTTCAAGTCTCCGCTTTGATCTGCAACCATCTGTTCATATATAAGTCAACAAAAGTCTTGTCTCAACAGCCCTTTTGGTTACCATGTCACCGCTCCTCGACGCACCCTCAACTCCGGACAGCTACTCTTACTCCAACGACTCATACCAGCCTGTCCAATCTGCCTACACGATGACCAATAATGCCGGACACCGCGGTCTTGTGCCCGGGATATACGTTCCTACCGTAGCATTCTTCAACCCAGCATCAGATGATGTAGATGTCGAGACTGTTGCTAGTCACGCTGTCCGTCTCGCAAAAGCTGGCGTTGCCGGTATCACCACACAAGGATCCAACGGCGAGGCTGTTCATCTGTCGCACAAGGAGCGCAATCTCATCACCAGCACAACCCGCAATGCTCTCGATGATGCTGGATTCCAAAACATGCCCGTCATCGTCGGTTGCGGCGTCCAATCAACCCGGGAGTGCATTGAACTCTGCAAAGAAGCAGCTTCCGCTGGCGGAGATTACGCACTGGTTCTTCCCCCAGCCTACTACCAGGGTCTGTTCTCCAAGGACACCGTCAAGGAATTCTTCAGGGACGTTGCCGATGCTTCACCCATTCCAATTCTGATCTACAACTACCCTGGTGCCGTTTCCGGTCTCGATCTCAACTCGGATGTCATCATTGAGCTGGCTCAACATCCCAACATCGTCGGTTGCAAGCTGACCTGCGGCAACACTGGTAAGCTGAACCGCATCGCTGCTGCTACGGACGCTGCGACTGTCTTCAGCGCTGGATCTGGGTTCATGTGCATGGGCGGCTCTGTCGATTTCACTCTGCAGACCCTCGTTGGCGGTGGGTCTGGCATCATCGGTGGCATGGCGAACATTGCACCAAAGGCCTGCGTCAAGCTGGTCGAGCTCTTCAAGGCTGGAAAGCTGGCAGAGGCTCAGAAACTGCAGGCCATCGTCGCACGTGGCGACTGGGCGGCAATCCAGGGTGGTATCATTGGCACCAAGGCTGGCCTTGTTGCTCACTTTGGATACGGGGGGTACGCTCGCAAGCCTCTGCCGAGGCCCTCAAAAGAGGAGACTAACAAGTGGAGGGAGGCATTCGATGAGCTTGTCAAGACCGAAAACTCTCTTTGAGCTTACGATGTTCCGCGTTTTCACATTGGCTCGGCGTAGCCATGTTCGAGTAGCATGTTTGTGTCCGATTGCTTTTGCATTGCAGCGGCGGGCGGTCTTTTGTAGCACTTCAGCGTTCTTTCGATCAATTTCAAATTACTCAAACATCTATCTGGAGGATGCGGGGACTATGTGAGGTACGACAGTACCTGTCTCGCGCGCTCAAACGTTTTCCAGCACCCCAAGCATCAGCTGAATGGCCAACGACCTTCAGATTACTAGCAGCGCTCACAGAATGAAGGTTGTCAATGCTCGAATACCATTTTGACACTCTCATCAACCCATCGCCCAAGTTCCTGTTGCAACCACGTGCGCCACTCTTCTTGGGTCCAAGAACCCGCCATTCCGGTCCGGTCGGTGTACTGGATGTGATACAGCTGTACGGCCTTCATTGCAAGGGGGGTAACAATGAGCAACCGAACGTTGGGCAAGAACTTTCTGATTGGCTTGAAGTGGGACCAGACACCAGCGTCCTGGGGCAGGCTGCAAAGGTACCTTGGATCCGGTTTCAGAGTCGTGATTGCTCTCCTCTGAGCTGACAATAGTCGCGACATCGAACTCCCCGAATGGAGATCGATGAAGGTGAAGTCGAATACATTTTCACCGTATGAGATGAGCGCTGTCTCGGAGTAGATCTGGCGACAGACTTCTGGGAGATGGAAAGCAGAAAGAACCCTTGTCGGCCCCGGGCGCTGATTACAGATAGTGTCGAGGTCTCCGGTCGCCAGAAGACTGCGGTCTCCATCATAGCGTACTGCGCCACCCTTCTCGCTCGTACGCCACTTCGAAGGGAGCTTCACCAACTGTCCGCCGCATGCGAAGTTCCAAATGCGGTTTCTGATCTCGGTGGGAAGGCGAAGGAGAGGTGTGTCAGCATTGCGTTTCACGCTTGCGGTGGCTTAGCAACATGTCCTTTGTTCATAGGTAGTACCTGAACAAACTTACGTATCGAGAAGATGTGCCGGCGTGTCCTCCAGCTTGAGTATACCGTCCCAGTAGCGCCTTACTCCGATGGGGGCAGACCTTCTTCTCGGAAAGGCTAGCGTTTTCAGCTCTGGTTTCGTAGATCTGGTCGCGTGGTTTGGTCTGTGCTGGGCACCGGAAGGCTTGCGTTTGCGGGTAGCCATGTTGCTGATGTGCTACTGTGGGTGTGAGTGAGTAGGGAAAGGAACATAGCAAAGCGGGATATTTAAGTAGTAGTGGCACAAGCCAAATCGCAGAGGGCGGGGTTAAATCAAGCTCAAGTGAAGGTGATACGTGAGTCACTGAGGGTTTGTGCGGAAAGGACCACCGTATTGCCAACACGCGCTGCCTTCACTGACAATTCACAGCTCCAGTAACAAGGTCATATCAGTGGTGTCGTACGAGAACGAAATGGATTCCATCAGATGTGGCTCTTCCAGCCTCGTTGTCTAGAATCAAGTGGAATCGAAGTACATGATAGCTGCCTTATCCCTAGCTCAATGAGCAGCATTGCGACAAGATACCTGTGACCTTGACTAAATCCTCTGTCCACACACTCTTCAACTACCATGTTCCTCTTCGAACTGAACTTCGAGGCCATCGCCGTACACGGCCTGGAGCTTCTGCACAATATGGGCTCTTAACGCTGGCTTCTCTTCAAAAATGTTGCTCATCGAGTTGTTCTTGTACATGAACTCAACCCGCTGCAGGGCCGCTTCAGTGATTACGATGATCGCAAGATTCGGTATCTTGTGCGTCAGAGGCTTGTGCTTGGTGAAAAAGTCGCTTCTTAGGTGCCGACACAGGACGTTGGGCCCAAGAATGACACTTGCGATCGCCCTCCTCTGGACAGCCATGAGACGCACCAAGGAATTCCTTGACGTCGTATGCGCGATCTCAATGATGAATGTGTTGTGCCGGTACGTCGTAAGCGCAGTCTCTGAATAGATCTGACGACAGACCTCGGGCAAATGGAAAGCGGAAGGTAGCTTGGTCACGTTGATGTCTGTTCTGTAGGGAAAGCTGTTGCTTATGTTATCGAATGACAAGTCGGCAGGTCCGTTCGAACTGGTGCTGACTGCACGACCTTTGCAGAACGGTTGGCTCCATGGAAACTTTACGGTTTGACCACCCATAGCGAAGCTCCAGATCTTGTTTCGAATTTCAGGCGGTAGACGAAGGAGAGGCGACTCGGCAGCATTCAGCGCAACACTGACCAGGTCTTAGTGTATGTTCGCGACCTCAAAGACGTCTACTCACACAGCGACAAGATGGGTGGGCGTTCTCTCAAGATTGAGGATGCCGTTCCTGTATCGCTTCACGCGGCATGGCACTGCAGGAGCATTTGATGTACCATTTTTGGCCTTGGCTTTGGTGACTCTCGTCGCGTTCGACGGTGTCTTTGAGGCTGTTATTGGCTTAGGTTTGCGAGAAGCCATGCTGAAATGCGACAGGGGACATTGGTGAAAGAGAGTGTGTATTTTGTTGTTATAAGATGTTACCTATAAGCGTGGATAGACCGCTAGCTCGACGCTAGGCATATGAGGCAAGCTCCGCAGCTCCGAGTGAAAGTGAGCAAAAGAAGCCACTTTGCAGTAAACGAAATTTTGAAGCGGCCAATTGATGTCCTTGAGAAGACCGAAAGTTCATCTGGAATACATTGCAAAATCAATTTCGATGGAAACACCTCAACTTTGCTTAAAAGGTCAGTCTGAGTTGTCAGAGCTAGCTATGGTGTTTCTGCCGGTCTAGAAGATGTCAGCATGACCGTAAAGAACGCATGGCGAGTACGACTTACTCGCCCGTGAGACTCAATTTGCCTCATTCATCCATGCAATCTGGTTTCACCTCCTTGATGCGCGGGGCAAGGTTCCTGATGATCTCGGTGATCACCTTCCCGTACAGCTTTGCAGTCCAGTTGACTTCAGACTTTCTTTTGTGGATCGATATGACCGAAACCAAAGGGTAGTGATATAACGAAGCCGAGAGACCCCAGGCTGTCATTCCGCTCACGAACAAGTGCGGAAAGTACGGGACTGTCCCACAGTGACCCCTCACTAATAATGATCGTTGTCCTTGAACTCCACCTCAATGTCATTGCCCTCTCGCTTCTTCAAGGCCTGAGTAATCCATAGCTTCCATGCATCCCGGGATATAGGAACGGATCCATCGTCAAACGTGACCACCGGTCTAAACCATCCCAATGGCACCACCTTCAAAGCGAGTCTGCTCACGATGACCACCCGAAGATGAGGAAAGTACGCCTTGAGTGGCTTGAAGATCCTTCTATTGTAGGCAAAAGCCCTCAGAGCCGCGGGACTCAGCTCGATCGAGGTGATAGCCCTTCTCTGAACAGGTGCGAGGCGCGTGATACCATTCCGGCAAATGAGGTAGCTGATGCCGACTGCAAATGTGGACCGGCTGTAGGCTAGTAAAACAGTCTCAGCGTAGGTTTGGCGACAAATCTCTGGCAGGTGAAATGCAGAAGGGAGCTTTTCGGATGGTAGCAGATCTGGATAGGGCCAGACGAAGTTCGAAACGGTGGCCCTGTCGTATGTGTGACGGACGGCACCACCCTTTCCATGTCGATCGCTGTCGGGAAGCTCCACGAGTTCGTTACCACAAGTGAAGTTCCATATGACATTTCTGATCTCTGCAGGTAGACGCAGAAGAGGCGACTCTGTAGCGTTGCGTTTGACGCTGTCGCTATGTCAGTCTTCATGCCAGTATCCTGAATCTCTATCATACTCACATCGCTACGAGGTGTGAAGGCGTCTCCTCTAGGTTCAGAAGTTTGTTCTTGTACTGTTTGACACGCGGTTGAGTTCTCGCGGACGCTTCCGATACAGTCGTCTTCTGCTTGCTTTTACTGACTTTGCCTGGGTTGACTGCGGACTTGGCTTCTGGAGCAGGCTTGGGTTTGCGGGGTGCCATGTTGAGCTGCAGTGGAGTGTATGGCTATGAGGAGGGGGAAGGAAGGAAGGTGGAGGAAAGTGTTCGAATGCTGTCTATCAAGACCAAAAACAGCTGCAGCCATCAATGACGCTAGTGAAGTGAGAGAATGCACGCAGGTGAGAGTGAGAGGATGATGAACTAAATTTTCTTACGAAAAGTAGCGTCTAGCATTGCTACTACCCAAATGATACGCAAGAACCCTAATCCGTTCACGAAATTGTCAAGTATGTGTGAGCCCGGAAGGTTGGAAGACTTTTGATCCAGCATACGCAACTCGAAAAATCCGAGAAAAGGAAAAAAGGAAGATGTGACTCGAGCCGTGACCCAAAGAGATGCCGATGACTGATGTCTCAGATCTCATCAAGATCAACAGAATGCAAACCCTCAGACTCGTAGTCTGAGTCAACTTCCTTATCATTCGACAACCCATTAGCACAATCGTACGGTCTTCTGCGAACACGAACAACGTACCTTGATGTTGACATGCTCGAATGTGAGTTTAGCATCCGGCCTCACTTCTTTGACGTAAGCGGTGATCTTGCCAATGTACTCTCTGATGAGCTCGTCCTGTTTTTCCATTGTCAAGTCATCGCCAGCGGTGAAGTTGTGGATGAACGAATAGCCAACTTTGATGACGATGTTCTTGACGTTAGGAAAGACTTCCAAGGGGAAGGCGTCTGGTATGTATTTCTCATGACCGTCACAATGCATCCAGTCGAGCATGCGCTCCGCTCGGTGGGTGACGATGTGAACTTCTCTGATCGACTTCTGCTGTACTGGAAGGAGGTGGCGGGCCCAGTCGAAGGCTTCTTCCCTGGCGAATTTGAAGGCATTGGTCGCGAATGGGATGAGAGCTGTCTCGGTGTAGACTTGGCGACAGACCTGCAGCAGCGCGTGTGAGTGATCTGGGAAAGTGTCTGCGGCAATCAACGTCTTCTCCTCGATATATGGCCCTTTGAGTTTCTCGACGAAGACGACGTCAAAGACTTTATCGCCAAGCGCATACTCCCAGATGCGGCTCCTGACCTCTGGGGGTAGGCGAAGCAGTGGCGTCTCAGAATTGGCCTTGATCCTACATTGTGTCAGTGATCTTCGCCCTAACAACGGTGAAGCTAGCAACACTTACGCAGCGAGGTGCTGTCCGGACTTACGGCTCACATCGAGCAAGCCGTTTTTGAATCGGCGAAGTGAGCGCGCTTCAGAACGGGACTTCACGACGCCAGCCCATCAGCGCCGACGAAGGCAGCTCTGTTCTTTCGCGTTGGTCGTAGAGATGTTCGTTTCGGTGCCATCGTGCTTGCAAGTGATCGGTGTAGTGGAAAGTCGAAGAAGTCGTGCAACGAACGTAGGTAACAAAAGAGTCAACCCCAGAAGCTAAAGCTGCTCTCTTACCTACAGCCCGTGACAGGTGAGAATATTCGTACAAAGCCGAATACATTCACCTTCAGATGCCTCGGGCACCTCTCACACCGCAACCCTCTCGAACGCAATCAACAACTTGGGATCGTAACTCTTCCACCTCAACCTCAACCTCCCCTCCTGTTCCCCCCAATTCTCATCCTCAAGCTCACTACCCTCACACTCCCACTTCTCACACTCCTTCACCATACCCGTGTACCTAACCTCAACCGTCACTTTCCTCAGCCCCTTGAACACCTCAACAGGAAACACATCCACCAACCTCCTGGGCGCAAATCCCCGTCTGTCAAGCATATGCTTCGCCTTCCACGTCACCAGATGCACATTTGCGATAGCAGCTTGCTGTTGCTTGTCGAACTTGGCTAACCAGGGTTTGAACGCGTCTTCGCTGCTAAAGTGGAAGGTGTTCAGGTGGAGGGGTAGGAGATGGGTTTCGGAGTAGATTTGTCGGTTTGTAAGGAGTAGCGCGAGATGATGCTTTTGGGTGGTGTTCTTGACGGAGACACCCCAGGGGATACGGACGGTGCAGGTCACGGTGTAGGTTGTAGAGCCAAGGACGTGATAGTAGATTATGTTGCGGAGTTCTGCGGGGAGGGAGAGCAGGGATGGTTTGTGGGGTGTTGGTTTGCTGGCTTGTGAAGACATGCTGGGTGGGTGTGACGGTGAATTGATTGATGTCGTTTCAAGCTGGACAGAGAAGCAAAAACAAGAACAGTGTGACACACGCAGATGTTATAGACTTGCTTGTTTTTTCGTGGATTCGCTCGGGACCTCTTCTCCTACTCCAAGTTACTCATGGCGCTATCAGGCCCGCTGATAGCGAAAAATGTGTTGACCAATCCGTGCGCGCTAGTAGAAGAGGCTGATGCTGGGTTTTGGGCTTAGCTGAGGTCGAGTGAGAGGCTTCCTTGAACGAACACTACCTAAGAAGGGTAGTCGTTGGTGATTCGTCTAAGCAATCGCCCCAGCTCATTGCTTCAAGCCCAGTTAAGCATGCTTTCGCCATATCTGACAGGCTGGTGCACGTCGCAGTTTCTATACGTTCGCTGCGAGACTGTGTCGACAGGCCAGCTCGTAAATAACTCTTTTCGCTACACCTGGACGATCTAGATTTCCAGAGGCTTTGGTTACAGCTCACCGCAATACGCCCTCGCTCGACCTCCTTCTTTTTGGTTCCCGCGCGTAGCGAGCTGAGCCTCAGCCCGCCCGCGTACTGACTCAAGAGGCTCTCTGCCATCTCCTAGTTATTGCAGCTATTCGCTGATATCGTGAGAGTTCCAAGACTAAGACCGGCGCTACATGGTTCGGGAGTACTTTTTTGAGACATAAGGAACATGGAAGGGTCTTGGTGACGATGTGGGGGCATGGACCGTGGAGACCGTGAAACCGCCGACCCACTCCGCAACTTCACAACATCGCGCAACCTTCATCGTCACCTCAATGTTGACACCACCGCAACAATGACGAATCTGGATATGCTGCTGCTGAAAGGCGCCTCTACGGGCATCACCGAAGAGAATCTAGCAGAGTTGCGCTATACAATCCTTACGAAGGGTATCCCCGCAAACAGCGAGGGCATGGTAAGCACTCCGAAACAGGACCATTTCTACAATTCTTCAACACCCTCCATAGCAACCACCTCTCCAATCCCTACACACAAACCTGCTCAGTGCTGACAATCATCTCCAGTCCGAACTCCGCATCTACATCTGGCTCATCCTCCTCAACGCGCCCCCACTCCGCACCGATGTCTACCTCGACCTCGTCCGGCAAGGCGCCTCACCCGCGCACGCCAAAATCCAAAACGACACCTTCCGCACCTTCCAAGGCGACCCATTATTCCGCCGGCGCGTGACACAAAACAGCATAACCCGGGTCCTCAACGCAGTCGCATGGCGGCTAAACGACGCGCACGAAGCGCGCGTAAACGGATGGCAATCGCCGCCCACACTCAGCGAATTTGGCGGCAGCCCAGACACAAGCATCATGTCGAGACACAGCTTCAGCACCGTGAGAGACGGCACGACGAACCCCAGCACCACCAACGACGCCGAGCAGATCGGGTATGTGCAGGGCATGAACGTGTTGTGCGGGCCGTTCTTGTACGCTGCCAAGGGCGAGGTGGAAGCGTTTACCGGCTTTGAGCAGCTCATTACGCGCGAGTGTCCCGGGTATGTGCGCGGCAGCATGGAGGGCGTGCATAAGGGCCTTGCGCTGGTGGATCGCGTGCTCGAGGTTGTGGATCCGAAGCTGTTCCAGCATTTGATGGCGCATCGTATGGAGGCGCGGATTTATGCGTTTGCGAGTGTGCTGACCATGTGTGCTTGTACGCCTCCGCTGCCGGAGGTGCTGCAGCTTTGGGATTTTTTGTTTGCGTATGGGCCGCATTTGAATATCCTGTGTATTGTTGCGCAGCTTGTGCTGATTAGAGGAGAGATTTTGAACAGCCCAAGGTATGTTACAAAGATGTTCAATGATGAGATGGCGAATACTAACCATACATTTAGTCCCAACCAAATCCTGCGTAATCTGCCTGGGCTACAGGCTAGGAGGATTATCGATGTGGCTGTCAGCTTCTCGGGCCAGATACCAGAAGACATGTACGCCGAGATCGTCAGTCACGCGAAGTAGAACGGCGCGGGCGACAAGGCCTTCTCGGACGGCACGACACAACAGGCATGAATGATGAAAGCACGACTGTAATGATACCCATATGCATGGCATGATGAAAAGCAAGTACTGGGATAGCACAACTGTTCGACCTACAAAGTGACTTGTATTCATCAAGTCTACAAACAAACATACAACCACCCTTAGGTGACCCAACCAGTCTAATTACCCTTCCTCTTCCGCTTTTCTTTTTCGTACTGATTCTTCTCATACCCCTCCTCGCCCTGAATCTCCGCCACCAGCCTGCGGTACTTGGCTTCATACGCCGCATCCTTCTCCTTCTTCTCGCGCAGCTTCTCGCGCGCAATGAAATTCGCATCCTTGCGCAGCTCGCGCATCGCGCCCTTGCGCTCCCTCTTGTACTCCTTCTGCAGCTTCGCGGCGTCGGAGCGCTCGCGGTCCGCATCGTAGTGCTTCGTTGGGTCGAAGGATTCTTCGAACTTGGGAATTCGACTGGGGATTGGTAAGGGGCGGTGGAAATGTAGTGTTTGTGGGCGGCGGGAGAGGCGCGCGTTGTTGAGGCGGGCGAGCAGGTTCTGGGTGGTGGATGTTTGGTGTGCGGATTTTAGGGGGGCGAGGAGCGGAGTGAAGATCTCGATGAAGGCGGGTGAGGCGTTCCAGAGGTCTGCTGCAGTGAGGATGTTGCGGGTGTGTGCGCTTAGCAGAGCTTTTGTGGCGTCTGGAGAGCGCAGACAGAGTGATGTGTAGCGGATGAATTCGGGGATGTAGCGTTTGGAGAGCGTTTGGTATTGCAGGCAGAGCGCGCCGATGAAGGCGCCGGTTGCGATGGAGCTGGCGGATGTTGGTGTTGTGAGTCCCATCCAGCGCGCCATTACCGTTACCGCAGGTGTGACAACTTGGTGGAAGTGGTCAGATGTTGGGTAGATGGAGCCGATCGCTGTAAGAAGCGCCAGATCTCCTGCAGTAGGCTGATTCGAAATCTGAAGTGCTTTGAGGTGCTTGCGGAATTGCGTGGCGATCTGCACTGGGTATGAGCGCGAGATGGAGTGGATGTGGCGGATGATAGACTCGATGACAGCCAGCGGTGCTGCAGGTGTCTGGTTCGATAGGTATGAGACATGATCAACCAATGCGCAGGCAAAGTCAGCCAGCTTGTGCTTGTTGTCCTCTCTCAAACCAGCGTGGTACAGCGCTCGTATCCTCTGGATGACCGTGGATATGTCCTTGAGGTCGACCTTCTTGAAGACCTCAAGAAGCTCCTCGTGCGAGCGAGGACAAGGGTATGTGTACGCCAATTTCGAGGATGTCATATCGGCACCAATTGTCAAAACACCCTTCACAGCCTTGGGCTGGACCTTGGGCTGCTCTACGACATCTTTCAAGAAGTCTGCATCATCGTCGTCCATAGCCATTGTGTCGTCGACCTCAGCTCCGCTCTCAGACTCCTCGTCTGATATGTCAGCTTCTGAGTCCGTGGCTACGAGATCATCTTCTAATAGGAAGTCATCTTCGTCGTCCACGCCAACGGGTCTGCTTTGCCCTGGTGCTGGCGGCGCCGCAAGCCCAAACTCAGCAGCGTCATCGTTGATGTCGGACATATCCTCGTCGTCGTCCTCGTCTCGCTGCTTCTTGGAGGGCTCCTCGTCATCGCTGATAGGCTCGCCCCTCATGCGCTTTTGTCGCTTCTCTTCCAGCTCCTTCAAGCGATCGGCTTCTTCCTTGGCCTTCTCTTCTGCCGTCTTTGTTCGCTCGGTAGGCTTTGATCGCTCGTCGTTGAACAGCTCGCGCACGCGGCGGTCGTATTCCTTGTCCTTGCCTTCTTGCGACATGGTTGCGAGGAGCGCTGCTCGATCGGCATTCATACCGAAATCATTCTGCGCCACCTCTTTGACCTTCTCAGGCTCAGGCTTCTTATTGATGTGACCCCTCAGCGCAGCGAGGACCTCGGTCAGATCCTTATCAAGCTCCTCCCTCAACTCTTCGTCGTCCTCCTTCGCCTGTTGTCTTTCGTACTTGTGCAACTTCGACTTCGCAATGACTTCTTTCATAACCTCAGCCTTGCTCTTCTTTTTGTCTGGTTGCTCTCCATCCTCAACCTCGCCATCAACTTCCTCTCCGTCATCTCTCCTCCTCTTCTTCGTCAAAAACCCATCTTCGCCTTCGCTGTCGCTCCCACTCACACTCGCAGCATCATAGTCCTCCTCTCCTATCTCGTCGTCAAACTTCAACGCCTGGCCTCCGTGCGTAAGCTCAACCTCCTCATCTCCATCCTCAAGATCAAATACATTCCCGCCGCGCTTGCGCTGCTGCTCGCGCTCGAATCGCGCCATCATGCGGTCTTCCAGGCTCATTGTGGGGTCGTTCTCGCCGATTCGCCGATCCAGGATTCCGCCTGTCTTGTTCTTGCGGTTCATTTCCGGCAGCAGCGTTTTGCGCCGCGTTTCCTCGCCCGCGCTCTTGGTGACGCCGGGGCGCCCGAGGACTTTGGGCTTGGCATTTGTGGTGGCATATTCGAACTTTTGCGGGCGCGAAAGGTGCTTGAACTCGAAGGGGTTGAAGGACTCGCGGATCGAAGCGAGTGCGGAGGCTTTCTGTGCGTGGTGGGCGGCGGATTTGTTGTTGTTCTTCTTTTCCTTCTTCGATTTCTGAGGGCCCGTGATGCCTTGGTCTCGGAGCGAGGCTTTGAGGCGCTTGAGTTGTGAGGGCGGCATTGTGAATATAGCAGAATGAGTGACTGAGCACTTCGACAAGTGTGAGCACCGTGGGACTTGCACTGAGCCGCTGTCCAGAAATTTTGGCGGAGAGTTCGGAGTGGGGCTTCACCGCCTGCTGCTTTGGTTTTGGCGCGATGAGACCCTTGTCCGCACGCTGCTGCGGCTGCATCATCGCTCGTGAGAGCCGCAAACACGCAGAGCAACATGCTGTCCACCAGCGCCCCGTAATCCGTGCAATGACCACACAATCTCCCACATAGTCATCAATGGCTCCAAACATACCCGACCACTACCTCTGGCTCGGCTTCGGTACGGTACATCCCCACCCTCCTGCCTCCCTCCAATCTAACACTCGCAGGCGTCTTCACCTTCTTCGCCGTCCAGCATGTTGCCTCCGGTCTACGCCAAGTCAGGCATTTGACCGAAGTCCACAAACCGCCTCCCCAGCCCTTAGGCATCCGCACACCAACATCGCAAGAAGACGCAATCAAAACCGACTCACTCCTCGTCCTGGCACGATCGCATAACATCGAAATCGCATCCAGCGCGACAAAACTGCTGTGCGAGCGCTTCTACGCTTCGACCAGCGCCCGCAAATTACTCTTGCGAGATCTGGGGAGTAGCAAGAAAGATGTTCAACGTAGGGCGCAGCTCGCGTTCAAGTTACTAAGGGATTATGGTGTGTTTCGCGAGCGCGGGCTGAGCTATGGATACGGCGGCATTGAGCCGAGAGTGCAGTGGGACGATGTCGAGGTATGGTCTCCCCACGAGGGTGGGGGTGCGTTGAGGGAGCAGAATGAGGAGGCGGAGGATGAAAGGGATGCGAGGCGGCGGCGGAGGGAGGCGGTGGTTATTCATGATGGGGAAGGGAGAGTGGGAGAGGGGGATGTGTGGATGAGAGATTCGGAGGGGGTTATGAGCTTGGATATGGAGGTTGGGGATTTGCTTATTGATGGGGTTGTGCATTGAGATTGGTTTTGGTTGTTATGATACCCACATTTGGCATGCAATGAGATACGATGTTTTGAAGTTTGTCATGTTGTTTGTATGTATATGTACAGTCTATGCATCCGCTCGAGGCGGGCTAATGGGTATTTTCTATATCCAAGTCCTGAAAGACCCTTGAATGGAGTTTGTTCTATTCACACATAGTAGAGAAAGGAAGTCATGGCTTCTCTACTCCTTTTTGGATGCCTCGCCAGCCTTATCCTCCTTGCCTGCTGGCATCTCGTCCTTCCTAGCTCGCTCGTCCTGCTCGGCGCGCTCTGCACTGCCCTCAGTGGCGTTCGAGTCGCCGCTGCTGGCCTCCGCCTCGTTGTCCTCTGCTGCTGCCTTTGCCTCAGCCTTCTTGGGCTTGTCGTCCTCATCAATGTCCTCGTGGTCCTTGGGCGAAGCATTTGCCTTGTTCTCGTGCGACTGTGCCTGCTCGTTCTCCTCCTCGATAAGCTCTTGCTGCTCCTTGAGGACCTCCAGACGCTGCTTGTTCGTAGCTGCACCCTCGGTTGTGCTGACCTCAAGCTCGATCTCGTGGTACAACTCCTCAGGGACACTGGACAGCACAGCCTCCAATGCGTCGATCTGCGATGTGGCGTCGGCCTCCTTACCCTGGACGTAGACGAAGGCGTTGGAGAGGACAAGAATAGTGGAGGGAACCCCGTGCTTGAGACGGAGATCGAGCCAGGTCTGGAGGTCATCCCGGAGACGGCCGGGAGACACACCGTATGTGCGGAGACCACGGCTTGCGCAGGCAGTCTGGAGTTCTGGAACGGAGAGCGAGTCGACGCCTTCATACGCAATTGCCCTGTCGTCACGCTTGATCTGCCTCATGCGAACACGGACCTGGTATCGCAGGAAGTTGTCGGTACCGAACGAGGTGATGTTCATGTAGCGGCAGATGGAGACAAGCTGTGGGCGGGACAAGTTGTCGAGAGTCAGGTCATCCTTGAAGATCTTGCAAACCTTGACGATCTCCTCTGGTGTGGGCTTCTCGCCAGTAGTGCGGACCTGCTGTTCGTTAACGTCATGTCGTGAACCCATGGCAACCTTCACATACCTTGCGGAAGAACTCGGCAAACTCGGCCCTTTGCGCGTTCTCAGCAGAGATGGGCAAACCAGTCTCTTTCAAAGTCGAGCGCAAGAACTCGCTGACCTCCTTTCTTGTCGATCGCAGGCGCTTGGCCTTGGCGTCCTTTGAGGACTGGCCCTCGTATGTGCTAGGAAGCATATTGGGGAACAGCTTCAGGGCGACAGGGAGCAGCAGCTCGGCAAAGGGAACGATGACGAAGGGCAGAAAGGGAATCAGACGTCCAAGATCCTGCACGGTACGTTGCAATTGACGTCGTTCACGCCTTGTGAGTTCGTAGCCAGCAGCCATCTTGAGCGCAAGTTTCGAACTGATCCTGATCTCAAACCCAAGCAGCTTGGTGCCGTCCCAGTAGTGCGCCGCCTCGTGCTTGACCTTCTCCCAGATTGTCAGCTTCTTCTTGGTCTCCTCTTTCTTTGCGACCGCCTTCTTCTCGGCATCGGTCTCGGCATTCGCCTTCTCGGACGCAAGTTCCGTCATCGTTTGCGCATCCTGGGCAGCAGTCTTAGGGTTCGCAGTGGGGCCGGTCTTGGGAACGACGGTGTCCTTCTCGAGGGGCGTAGCGATCTTCTGCTGAATGGCTTCCTGCTCCTTCTGGGGGATCGGTTTGCTGGCTTGGTTGGGGTTGAAACCGGGCGGCGGGTAGCTGCCTTGTGTGCTGGTCTGGTTTGTCTCGGTCTGGAAGCTTCGGTATGGCAACAGAATGGCGATCGCAGATACATTCTTGGGCATGGGGCGGTGGTAGGGTCGGCCAGCGGTCCTCATGCCTGCCCTGAAGACAGCGGGCGCTGCCCGGGTGGCAGAGCGAGCAACGTACATTGCACCGGAAACAATGGCAGATGTGTAGAGAGCGACGTGGGTGGTTTAGATGTTGTATAGTAGTACAGCAGTAGAAAGGAGGAAGCTAGAGTACAAAAGGCGACAAGAGCAAGCAGCTAGGGGCGATGTGCTGATGCGGAATGGGAGATGAAAGCACCCTGACGAAAGAGCTAGAATTGTGCTCCCAGGAACAGATCGCTGCGGCCGTTCGCGCCCCGAAAGCTTGGCTACCGTAGGGCTGTGCTCATGGATCCAACGTGCCGATGGCCGAGTTTGGTCACGTCAAGCCCCGTCACAGCTCGAAGGAAAGACCCGGGTGTGTTTCAGGCAGACGCCAAACGGCAGCGCTCGCAGACGTCAGCGCGAACCGAGGCAACGCGTCACCAGATTCTGGTTGTCGCTCAACAGCCACCCACTTCCAAGGATGAAGGCACGCGGGAAGGCAGCCAAGGAACTCGGCTCCGGTACCGCAATGCGGAGAAAGTTGGCCCTTTTGGTCATTATTCGGAGATTCCATCTCGTCCGTCACCAGCCGCCCCTCCAAGTCCACCACACTCGCGCCTGCATTTGTGATACATTTCACTCCTTTGGTGTCTTTGTTCCTGTTCTGCGACCTGACATAATCTAGCACCTTCGTCGTAATATTCAGTATGATCTCTTGCTGAGAGCAATCCTATCTGATCGAAGCCATCGGCTTCCCTCTCGCCGCGCCATACCCACATCCTCACCAACACATCTTGTTTGCCCACCTTCAAACCCCTCTAGACCGAGTCGCATACAATGTCCGTCCAAAGCCTAGCAAGAGCGGCGCGGATCATCCTGGTTGGTGCACCGGGTGTGGGAAAAGGCACCCAGACCGAGCGCTTAATGAAGCAGTTCCCAGAACTCTCTTCAATTAGCTCTGGTGACCTGCTCAGGAAGAACGTGCGCGAACGAACTCCCCTGGGTATGTACGAACAACTGGCGACAACGCAATTGCTTGCTAACTCATGACAGGCATCCAGGCCGAATCCAAGATGAAGGCCGGCGCACTGGTCCCGGACAGCATGATTCTGCGACTCATCGTAAACGAGCTCTCTACGCGTGGGTGGATCAGGGACAGCACGCTCCGGCCGTACGCTGTATACTCAAGTTCGGAGGCCGTGGAAGGCATGACGGTTGACTCGGTGTCGATCCCCTCTGCGATCAAGACAGCAAAGTACACATACTCGGATCACCCTGAGGCCTCGTTCATTCTGGACGGCTTCCCTCGCACCGCGAACCAGGCGGTTCAGCTGAACGACATTGTGCCTATCAACATGGTTGTCAACATCAACACACCTAGCGAGATCATCATCGACCGCATCTGCAATCGCTGGGTGCACGCACCCTCAGGACGCGTCTACAACACCACATTCAATGCGCCGAAGGTTGAAGGCAAAGATGACATTACAGGCGAACCGCTCACACGGCGCGCTGACGACGATCCCGAGGTGTGGAAGCAGCGACTCCAGAGCTTCAAGGAGAACAACGAGCCGCTGCTCGAGCACTACGACAAGGCGGGTATTTTGTGGACCGTCAACGGCAACAGCAGTGACGAAATCACCCCTCAACTTTTCAAGGAGTTCGGCAAGCGATTTGGCGTTCCTGTTCCCGAGGTCGTAGGAGGACTGTAGTCGTATTATATACCATTTGGTTGCTTTGATGGACACTGCATTTCTGGAAACGGTTATGGTAACGGTATCGGCGGTCTTCTGCATGTTTGGGCTATGGTACGATTGGGCAGGCACGACTCGCATTCACTGTATATACTGACCGCCACTGGCTCGTGGCGATCAAATTCTCTGTAGACGCTCATAATACGCTTGTATGAATCACACTATCACTTTCCAACCTTTTGCCTTTCATCTTCAGCATGAAACTCCATCAACGCGATCCTGCGCAAAACGAGCCCTTGTACGAGTCGGCCTCGTTCTGGCGCGGGGCTAGCTCCAGCTCCAGCTCGGCGATCCAGAACCCGACGTCACCGGCACCAGCCTCAACTCCACCAACCCCAAGCTCAACCCTGGACCCAGCGAACTTCGAGGAAATCTGGGCTGACAGCGCGTCCGAACACTCAGACGATTGGTCAGAGATTGCAGAAGACATTCAAATTATACAGGATACCCCCTCTGGCTTCACCGCACGCGCAATGGCCGAGGACTTCAGCGAAGGGCGCCTAGAGACATTTGTAGGCAGCCCGCAGAAGGAGTTGGCTGGCACCCAGAACGCCTATGTCTCATATCTAGTCACTACAAAGGTACGCTACATGTACGCGCTCAGCAGGAATGCTCTACGATCCCGTCGTATGCTTACACTTCACGCAGTCCGACTACCAGTCCTTCCAAAAGCCCGAATTCTCAGTCCGCCGCCGCTTCACCGACTTTGTCTTCCTCTGGAAACAGCTCACGAAAGAGTATCCGCAATGCGCCGTCCCTCCGCTGCCCGACAAGCACAAGATGGAGTATGTTCGCGGAGACCGCTTTGGTCCGGACTTCACCCAACGGCGCGCCCACTCGCTGCACCGCTTCCTGAAGCGGTTATCACTGCATCCAGTGCTGCGACGAGCCATGCTTCTGATCACCTTTCTTGAGACTCCGGACTGGAACCAGCACATGAAGGGGCGGTCGTCGAGAGCTGCGAGTGGGTCGGAGCCTGGTGGCGGCGGCATCGTAGACGCAATCGCAGAGAGCTTCGTCAACACATTCACCAAGGTGCACAAGCCCGACAAGCGCTTCATCGAAGTCAGCGAACGCGCAGGCAAGCTCACAGAAGATCTGAACAACGTCGAGAAGGTCACTGTTCGCGTGGCTAGGCGGCAGGCCGATCTCGAGCAAGACTACGCGGACCTCGCAACACAATGCCAGAAGCTGACTACCCTCGAGCCGGCCGTCGAGAGCACGCTGACGTCGTTCGCCGCCTCTGTAACAACGACATCACAGGGCTTCAAGTCCATCAAAGAGCACACCGATCAGAACTATCTCACCTCCCTCCGCGATATGGATGCCTATATTCTCGCTCTGCGCAATCTCCTCCGTACGCGTGAAGGCAAGCAACTAGACTTCGAGGCCTTGTCCGAATACCTCGCCAAATCGGCCGCCGACCGCGACTCTCTTGCCTCGCAGCACGGAGCAGGTATGGGCGCCTCAGGCTTCTTGCGCAGCAAAGTAGAAGACTTCCGCGGTATTGATCACGACCAGGCGCGACGCCAGCGCGTGCGCAAACTCGAGGTTGAGATTGAGCGCCTCACAGGCGAAGTCGAGAACAGCAAGAAGGCCACCGAGGCATTCGACGAACACACAGTCAAAGAAGTCGCGGACTTTGAGCGCATCAAAGCGGTCGAGTTCAAGGATACGTTGGGCGACCTGGCAGATGCACATGTGGATTTCTTCCAAGGGACTATTGAGACGTGGGAGAAGTTCTTGCAGGATATGCGGAAGGAGGAGGATGACCGGAAGGCTGCTGTGTCGTAGAATGACTTCATCGGTAGAATGGGTACAGTTCCACGGGTCGATATTGCACGCAAAGACCTTGTTGAATCCGAGTTAGAGTATGCTGGCTTACTAGAGTCTTTCCAGAAACACTTTCAGTAAGCAGAGGGAGTTGAATCAGGTGGTTTGGCTGATCGATAGATCATTAATACGATACGATTCATGTTCATTCATAACGCTCCGTTACTTTTTTACATGCTTTGCTATCTTCACACGCACGTACGCTCAGATTGGTTTCCTCAGGGAATATCAGCATCACTATCATCCCCCGCGAATCCAAAACTAAACCCTCCTCCACCTTGCTCTTCCTCCGCACCCTTCGTCAACGCCTCCCACTTCCCCGGCTTGCTTCTCCTTTCGAGCTTCTCAAGCCCTTCCTCCAAAATCTCAGGGTGCTGCTCCCTCAACTTCTCGACAAAAAGCTCATACGCATGGTCCGCAACATCCTCCTTGAATCCGCTGACCTGCTCCCTCTGATCCCGCAAGAAGCCCAGGACATCAGCCAGTCGCGCCCTGGGCACAAAGTTCTGCGTGAGAGCAAGCGACTCGTCCAGATTCAGCACGAGATGGAACCACCCCGACGGAACATGCAGCACCTCGCCGGCATAACAAATGCCCTCCTTCGCACCAGGGGTGTCGCGCGCAAGCTCGTGGAAGGTGAGGAGGTACTCCGCGATGCTCAGCGGCGCGGTGATCTCGCTCTGGTCCTCGCTCAGAATGATGCCTGGCGGCGGCGCGTGGTTCGCTCCGGAGGGAAACATGAGCCAGTACTTACTCCCTGTTAGCACGGCGTTCCAGGCGCTCGTCGCGTTGGGGTCTTTGTGGAATGTGCTGCCCGAACGGTTGGGGCCTAGGATCATCCACCGACAATCTGGGCGCTGGGAGCCTAGCACGCTGAATAGATCCGGGCCAAAGCACTCTGGCGTCCAGCATGCGGCGTCCGGGTGGTGCGGCGGGAGTTGCGTGTCGATTCCTGTTTTCGGGGCGAAGGCGCGGTCGAAGAGGTACAAGGGCGATTCGTCAGTATTGGCGTTTATGTAGGTGATGTATGTGGACATGGGCCAGTCGACGGCCTCGGCTGTGAACTTTGTGTCTGGAAATTGTTCGAGGAGGTACTGCGATGTCCATTTTCCATATACAGGCCAGGCTTTGACAGGCTCGGTCAGGACGAAGGGTTTGTCTGTCCATTTGGCGGTGAACTCTTCGGGTGTTAGGTCCGGGAGGCGGGCGATGGCGTTGGCTGGAGGGATGTTTGTTGTGTAGGGCTTGAAGGAGGTGTGGGCGCATTGGAAGGGTCGGTAGAGAACGTCGGAGAAGAGGTTGTTGCATTGGAGGGATGTGACCCTTTCTGGAGGTGTGTTAAGGTAGGTTGCTCGCCATGTGCCTCGCCATGTGAAGTTTTCTGGTGAGGATCTGGAGTTTGTTAGTGTTTGCCGCTGGTGCGCATCTGTGCTTGTGTGCAATGCTGATGAGAAGAAGAAATATGATGAACAATGGAAGACGAGTGTATTGATATGGCAATTTAGCAATTTGAGTTTGTTAGAGTTTGAAAGGAACGAAAAGTGTATATGATGTGCCGTGCAACATTGGAAATGGTATCTGCAGTTGCGAGACAGGTGTACACCAAAATCACACCAGGTCTTTGCATCTGACCACAACTGTTCTCTGGTGTCCAACTCCCTCGATCATGACCCCGGCCTCAAATGCGGTGCTCCAAATGAGTCACCAGAACACATGGTGAATGACCTGATTGTGCGTACCAAGTTTTACGCTGTATGATTGGGATCTGACGAAAGAAACGAGGCTGACGACAAAAGCAAGAGTCAAAGCAAGTGTTACTCACCCTACAAACAAGGCCCTCCATAGCTCGTCCAAGCGAGTGAAAGCGTATAATGCACGACACGTACTCCCGAGCCGTATCAGAGCGTCAGCATCGAATGACTCCAGAATGTGGTTCAACAGCTCATCAGGCAGCCTAGCAAAGGACCCACATCTCGACTTGAGGTTCTCGGTCGCTGTGTACGCATTTCCAGCCGGCTTGATACCCAATGGATGTGAGGGAACAGCAGTCGCCACATCTTCGTCGTCTTGCTGAACATGCACTGGCACCGTGAGTTTCCTTTTTTTGGCGGGCTGTGATTCGGCAGAGGCGAAGCCGGGGTCCTGTAGAATGCCGGGGGCCATAGTCAAAGAACGGCGAGATAACTGATTTGCGGAATCCGAGCCGGGCTATTGTGGCATGGAGACAAATCAAGGCAAATGCACAGCGGCGAGGAGTCACAGGCCAAACCACGGACGTCAAAGGCGAAACTTTGGAGTGTTGGAAGTCGCCCCAAAGCAGATTTCACGCTAGTGCGTAGCGCACTTGTAAAAATGTCTTCACCCCGCCGCCGCCCATTTCTGCCCTCACCTTCAAACAACTCTCCCCAAATACAACATACAACAGCAGCGGCTACCTTACGGTCCCTCTGCTACCCCAATACAACCAGCGTTTCTACCGACTACAGGCAGTGCCAGTAGTCTTCCACGCTTAAACCGCAATCATGGCTGACAAGGGTCTTGAGGACGTGCCTGAGGGTGAGTGCCTCTGAAAAATTGTTTGCGCTGCGCTGCGGCGACCACCACGATGAGCGGAGGACGTGTGAAGCGACGGCGCAGACAACACAGCGACTGCGTGAGCCCAGACTGACATTTTCCGCAGGCCAGATCGAGTCCAACTACGATGAGACCACCGACTCCTTCGATAACATGAACCTGAAGGCTGAGCTCCTCCGTGGTGTCTACGCCTACGGTTTCGAGCGCCCTTCTGCTATTCAGCAGCGTGCCATCATGCCCGTCATCAAGGGTGAGTTTCTCCGGCACAGGAAAAATACAACACCAGCGACTAATGTTCGCAGGCCACGATGTCATCGCACAGGCTCAGTCCGGTACGGGTAAAACCGCTACCTTCTCGATCTCCACCCTCCAGAAGATCGACTCCTCCGTCAAGGCCTGCCAGGCTCTCATTCTCGCCCCCACCCGCGAGTTGGCCCAGCAGATCCAGAAGGTCGTCATCGCCATCGGTGACTTCATGGACATCCAGTGCCACGCCTGCATTGGTGGTACCTCCGTCCGTGACGACATGAAGGCCCTTCAGGACGGCCCCCAGGTCGTTGTCGGTACTCCCGGCCGTGTCCAGGACATGATCCAGCGCCGTGTCCTTAAGACCGACCACATGAAGATGTTCGTCCTCGACGAGGCCGACGAGATGCTGTCCCGTGGTTTCACCGAGCAGATCTACGACATCTTCCAGCTTCTGCCCCAGTCCACCCAGGTCGTTCTTCTGTCCGCTACCATGCCCCAGGACGTCCTTGAGGTTACCACCAAGTTCATGCGCGACCCCGTCCGTATCCTTGTCAAGAAGGACGAGCTTACCCTCGAAGGTATCAAGCAGTTCTACATTGCCGTTGAGAAGGAGGACTGGAAGCTCGACACTCTCTCCGACTTGTACGAGACCGTCACCATCACCCAAGCCGTCATCTTCTGCAACACCCGCAGAAAGGTCGACTGGCTCACCGACAAGCTCACTGCTCGTGACTTCACCGTCTCTGCCATGCACGGTGACATGGACCAGGCCCAGCGTGATGTTATCATGAAGGAGTTCCGTTCCGGATCTTCCCGTGTCCTCATCGCCACTGACCTCCTTGCCCGTGGTATCGATGTCCAGCAGGTTTCCCTCGTCATCAACTACGACCTTCCCGCCAACCGCGAGAACTACATTCACCGCATCGGTCGTGGTGGTCGTTTCGGACGTAAGGGTGTTGCCATCAACTTCGTCACCGCTGACGATGTCCGCATGATGCGCGAGATTGAGCAGTTCTACAGCACACAGATCGAGGAGATGCCCATGAACGTGGCTGGTAAGTTTCACAATCTAAACACCAAGAAAGCATATACTAACATATCTCGCAGACCTCATTTAAGCAGCTGTTCCTTGGTTCCAATCACCGTCTCTCCGCACCCGCTATATAAAGCTAGCGGCGTAGTTGGCATAGACGCGGTGGTGATCTAATTCGGGCTCGCCTGCGAGATCGGGCGTGCCTTGTTGATTCGGCACAAAAGCGATTAGTGGGACGAGCGGTCGTCTACCCATCGCGGCATCTTGGCGTTTGTTCTTTTCATGTGCGAAATGATTTCCCCAAAAGAATGTTTCTTGCAGATGATAGAGACGTCAGTTGGCTGGGATGTTTTTCTCTGCAATCTACTGTTTCTTAGCTACTTCTCATGGGCTTTCTTGTTCTCCGAGGATGTGCTACGTTTGATCGAGGCATGCCCGCGCGATGGAATACGCTTCCCATGGTCACGCATGTCTACGATAACGATCATGAGTTTTCTTTCATATAGAGATGCGGTTCAATTGCATGATAGTCACTGAATGTTCTTCTCCATCACCACCATGCTTGTGACTGCAACCACGCCTAGACAAAACGGATCACAACGACTTACACCGGAGATGTTGTATCGTTCTGCATCGAGTCCCGGATGTCGAGTCCGAGATTAACTACGTCACTGGTCGCTTATCGATTACCTCGGAACCCCCTCGCAGCTGCGCCTTGGAGAGCCTCAACCGCCGAGCATCTATCTCATGAGGCCGACAGCATGGCTCGCGCAAAGCAGAGCCTTTGCGACCATGGCGCTTTCCCCTACCTCAACTGTATGTCTACTGCCCTGCGTGTCAATGCAGCAGCATGAACTCTTTTACAATTGACTAACAACCTCGTAGCAAGTACTAGCACGGCTGCGCGCATATACTCCACCGCCAACGAACTACTATAATTGTCCTTTGAGTCGACGCGCTGCCGTTCTTATCGTCTTGTTCCCTGATCGCCATGGCGACCTTAAGGTCGTCCTTACCATGCGAAGCGCCTCATTGAGGAACTATGCAGGTCAGGCAGCATTACCAGGAGGAAAGGCAGATTCGTTATCAGAAACACCATGGGATACAGCAAGGAGAGAGGCATACGAGGAGATCGGACTGCCCATGGACAATTCAAAGCTGAAGGGGTTCGAAGTCGAGCATCTCTGCGAATTGCCCGCCAATCTTGCAAAGACAGAACTTGGTGTGCGTCCCTGCGTAGCATACCTGTCACCAACCTCGGAAAGCAACACCACAGCCACCAGCACCAGCGACAGCGAAGTCGAAGACCGCCTAATCCCTCGTCTCGACCCAAAAGAAGTAGCCGCCGTCTTCACCGCCCCCTTCCGCGCCTTCCTGCGTAAAGACTGGGCAGGCCCAGGCCCCGCACCCGTCCAGAAGAATGGCAAGCCCGAAAAATGGTACAGAGGAAGCTGGACAGACTGGCATGAAAGCAGATGGCGCATGCACAACTTCTACATCCCCAAGCCCCCTCCCTCGTCGCAAGAGATGCGCAGGAACGCAGCGAACTCGCAGCCACCGACCAAGTCGTCGGAGCATGGGGGTGGACTGCCCGAGGGCGACGATCCCCGGCCGGAGCCGAGTGCATTGGATGATTTGACGACGTTTAGGGTGTTTGGTATGACAGCGAGGATTCTAGTGGATGCGGCGAGGGTGGCGTATGGGGAGGAGCCGGAGTTTGAGCATAATAGCCATTTTGGGGATGAGGAGATGATTGGGAGACTATTGAAGATAGGGAGGTTGAGTGAGGTGAGGAAGAAAGGGGAGGTACTGACGAAGGACGTGCTGAGGCAGGCTAGCAAGATGTAGGGACAATTTTGAGAAAAGATCTTTACAGCAAGAAGGTGTTTCGATTGCAGCGTTTCACTTGAACAGTCACTTTCTGTCACTGCTGACGTGCTGTGCAGGTCCTGATATTCACCTTCGTCAGTTTATAGTCGCCTCCAAAATCAGTCAAACCCCGCCTTCCATACACTGCTACAACACCTTGACCCTTTGACTGCTTACGACCTCACCATGGTATCATCACTGTCAGCAAGTAGCGACGCCGCTGTTGGCGCTGCTACCGTCGTTCCAAATGACTGCGATCCAACGTAAGTGCGACTACTCTTATTCTCACTGCCTCTTACCAGAAGGTAGCTTCGTCCGAGACCAGTCGAAATACCCTGAGCCAGTGGTTGGAGGCCGTAAATCATATTTTGTTGCTGACGTACAAACAGGGTTTGGTGCCCAATCTCACTCACCGTCGATGCTGCTAGAACACACTCTTGACTCTTGTCCACCACATCCCCAGCATTCTCTCTTCTCCCATCAAGCCAACAACTTGCACCGATAAATCACACTCACATCATGGAAACGCACACACAAGCAAACATCCTCATTCGCAACCAACGCCAATCGCACCTACTCCACCTGCCAGCCGAGCTGCGCATCAAGATCTCCGAATATGTTTGTTCCCGAAAAGCCATCATACTTCTGGGAGGTCTCGACAAGAGAAACCGGTCCATGCGGTTCATCACACCCATCTGGCTCGTATGCCGTCAATTTTACAAAGAGACTGCACTACTTCCCCTCCACCTGAAACACAATCGTGTTCGTAGCAGAAGCCTCTACTGAATTCGTCGAATCTGTCAACGCCCTTAACCCTACCCAGCGCTCTGCTATACGATCTCTGGGGACTCACTTGCCCTCAATCGGTCAGATCTTATCCGAAGTTGGGATGCAGTATCGAACGGGTGCGACAGATGCAGCTACCTATGATGTCTTGAGACTCAGGCATTCCATTCAGGAGCTGAAAGGTCTCAAGGAGGTGCAGGTAGTGGTTGGGTCAAAGATTAAGCGAACGGGAACGCAACCCCAAGAAGATATGTTAAGAGTGGCACTTGGGATATCCGCTGAGGTCAGGATTGTGCTGCACTGAGCGGGAAGAGTCTGGCAGGAAAAGTACCTTTATGGTGGCACTCGTTCGAAGTGCGAAGCTGAAAAATAGACGAAGCTTGCAACGGCTTACATGACGATAACGCTCTCGACCGGCTCGCGATTGCTACACCCAGACGGTGTTCATTAGTACTCATGCCTCAAGTGAAGAATCAGCGAACAACGCATCAAATCGTTTCAGCGTACTTCCTACATCCCTATCCATCGCTCTTCCCAAACCCCCGAAACCCACCAACATCCCTTCGAAAGAACTTCCCAATGTTCTTCAGATTATCGTTAAGATTCGCCTTCCCATCCCCGTCCGCACCCGGCTGCCCCGGTGCCGGACTGCCGAACCGATCCACCCCATCCCTTGCAGCATTGACGAGCATATTGCCCAGTCCTGCCGGATCAAAGCGACCTGCCGCAAGACTCGGGGTACCCATTTGCCCCATCACGCTGCCGACATTGCTTCCGATGCCACCGGTTGTCGGTGGGGCTTGAAGTTGGATGGGTGTAAGAAAGGGAGAGGCTTCGACGAGGTCAGCGTGATTGGGAGAGGCTTTGAAGGCGGAGAAGAGGTCGAGGAGTTGAGTTTGTTCGCGCTTTTGGAGGCCTTTCAAGTCCATGATCTTCTTGAAGTTGGTGTCGGACTTGTCAGCTATGTGGATGAGGTAGGCTTGGACGAGAGCTTCGGGCGGTGCGGGGCGGACTTGGAGTGTCTTGAGGAGAGGGTCGATTCGTGCCATTGCCTGATTGACACGCTTCACGAAGCTAGGGGACGTCAGTATGTGTCTTTACGCAAGGGCTGTGGGTGGCTTACCTGGCTGGTGGAGCTGTTCCAGCCTCCTCGTTGAGGACTGGAAGCTCTGTGAAGCCCTTCTTCAAGACATACGAGTCAAGCAGCATCTGCTCGGCTCCGGCTTCGGAGATAGGCTTGCTCTGTACAATGTTCGCGATGTATGCGTTGGCCATAAGATCGACTAGATTGTCACAGAACGCTCGTGCGTACTGCTGCTTATGAAGTACCTTCAGAATCTCGGCTGAAGTTTCCTTGACATGACGCATAAGCTCTGCAACGTAAGTGCTCTGATCGCCAACACTGTCGATCTTACTCCATGGCGTGTTGCGCATCTCTCTCCAGGTGGGTTCGCACGCAATCTCGACTTTTCGAACCAGTACGCGTACGGTCGCACTAGCGATGCCCATGAAAGCGTCCGCCTGGCTCTGCAGGTCAACCTTTTCTTTGAACTCCTCATCGATACGTCCTCTTATCTTTTCTTCTAGTTGGTTGCAGGTGGTATAGCAGTAGTCCGCAGTGTTCAGAATGAGAATCGCATCTTCGATAGACGGTCCTTGCGCGCCCGACTTTTCGCTGAGAAAGTAGTACAGCACTTGCTGTCCGTACTGATCCAAGTACTTTGCAAACGTCGTAGACAGTTCTGCCAGCCTACTACCTGTAGATAGCTTTGCACACTGCCCAAGAGTGAGACGATAGAAATGGAAGAGTTCAGTCGATGATGGAATGACAGCTTGCGCCGAGAACTCTTCCTCAGTATTTCGAAGTGGCTGTTGTCGGTATTTGGGTATCAATGTTGCCAATTGCTTGTCCTGCGACTCGACCCACAAGCTCATGTATGGTTCAAAGGCCTCGGAGATGGCCTGACTAAAGCCATGAGGGCGCTCGTCCTTGGAGACAATGGTGTCCATCGACGATCGAGACTCGTTCAAAAATCGCCGTTCTAGGCTGTGCTCGAAGTTGAGAGTTTCCTGTAGACATGACAGCAGTAGATCGACATCCAGTGATTGTCCATCACCCCGTCTCATCGAACGTTGTAAGATGCCCTTGAAATCCTCTCTTGTGCCCTCACAGTACGAGTTGGCGAGCATTTCGTTGACTCGCCAGTAGGCAGGAAATATCGCTGCATGCTCGACATCGTAGGTCTTCATCATGCGGTTGAACCACGAGTAGCGTCTCGAGATGTTGTCCAAGGAGCCAGCCTGTTGAGCAGTCAGTAAAAGCACCTCATCACCGCTGCACGCTACACAGACCTCGTCATTGCCACGGAACACCTGTCTGTACTCGCGCAGTTGCGTGTTGCAGTACCAATTGATAAGCCGTGTGCGAGCGTGGTCGCCAAGAGCATCAATCACCAGACAAGCCTCAGCTAGCATCGCCCTCTTTTGCGCAACGTCGCCCTTCGCAAATGTGACCTCGAAGTCCTCGCACACCTGCTCGAGCAACTCGCCTTGCACGTCCGCTACATTGCGACTCAAAGTAGCGATTTGATCTATCGACCTATAACTCTTGAAATGTGCCACCAACTGTATAACCGCCTGCAGCAGCTGCGCGCATTCTCGGTACTGGCGCGACTTGCTCAGACTCCGCAACTGCTCATATGCTGTTGTAAGCATCTGCAGACGCTTCAAGGCCGTCATAGACAATGTGAGGTTGCGCTTCGTGCTATCAAGACGTTTTATGTCCGCTGTCATGTCGGTGATGGTCTGCTCTGTCTGCATAGCTCGCCCGCGCACACTCTCGATCTTCTTGAACAGGTCCGCCAGCTCGCCCTTTGCGGCCTGTATCCGTTGCACGCTGTCGGCATCGGAGGCGGACTGTGAGGCGACGAAGACGGCGATATCCTCGTCCAGGTCATCTTGGTAGCTGCGGAGCGCCTCGGAGGTGCTCAAGATGGAGGAGAGGGTTGCGGGGTGGGAGAAGATTGCGTTCAGGTGGCCGATTGGGTCGTAGTCAGCTGTGACGGTGTAAGTGTCCACCTAATATCTTCAACAAGCTATCAAGAAGGTTTATACCAGAATCCAGTGACATGAAGTGCAGCTAGGCCTGCATTGAGCCGCGTACAATCGCGGTCCGGCAGCCAATTTCGTTGCAGCTGCGAGTATGGGGAGGAGAGATTGAGCGAAGATTCAGAAGTTCAAGAGGCAATAGTAACAGTGTCAGCGATTTCCTGTAGGAAAGAAAGGTAACCCGAGGTTGTCCAAAGCTCCTTCTTGTCAGTGCAATCCAACGCACTGTTCGCGTGTCCACAACCAGGGTCCAAGCTCACGCTAGCCCCCAGCTTCTTCATGTGAAGCACCGACGTCATGCAAGGCACAATATTTGTCAAGACGGACATGGAATAGTGATGGTAGGGTGCTCAAGCCGCTATGCTACGCTATGACTTTTATATCCAGGTTTCAACAACGAGCCATCAATGCTCTTGAGTCATCTTTGACCAAGGCTACTGCGGGAAGAGACCGAGGAAGCCATTCCATACCAGACTGCGATCCTTATTATCGATAGAGCTCGCATCTCCGGTACCAGTCCAGTAGAACAAGCCTCCCAGTCCGTTCTGTCGCACGTAGTTGGCCTTCATCCTGACTGTGTGAGGATTGTCGTAGGTGACGAAGCCGCCATCACCGCCCATGCAGTAGGCTGCACCGACATGTTCATCGACATGCTCTTTAGAACCAGGACGTGGCAGGTCTCGGTACTCAAATGTACCTTCTTCGCCTGCTTGGCCTGAGAACGAGTGGCCAATACCGCGCGTGCCTGTGAACGATCGACCATAAGCAGGCACACCCATAATGATCTTGTTGGCAGGAACGCCTTGTCGCAGCATGTACGATACAGCCGAATGGCAGGATATCGCTGCTTCAGGGCTGTGTGGAGAGTTGGGTGTGAAAAGCTGAGCTTGGTGACCGCACTTGTTCACCCAAGGACCAGAGTAGTCGTAGGCCATCAGGTTGATCATGTCCAGGTAGTAAGAGGCCTGGTGCAGGTTGATGTGTTGCAACGCCCACTCACCAGCGGGCAAGGCTGATGACAGGATGTACTGAGGTCCAGGTAGGTACTGCCTAAGTGCAGCAAGCAACTGAATGTAATCTTCACCCTGACTCCTGTTTTCAGGGTGTTCCCAATCAACTATCAGTGTTGTCAGTAAGTTGTTCGGTGCTTAGGAGGGCTTGAAAGCACTCACTGTCGATGCCGTCGATTCCGAACCGCTGCACCAGCTCCAAAGATGAGCGTGCGAACTGATCACGCTTGGCCGGGTCTCGGGCAACTCCAGCAAAGGGCTTGCTGCCCTCACCTCCACCACCCACTGACAGTACTACACGTAACCTGTTGTACTTCTTCTTCAATTCGGCGAGAGAGTTCAAGCAACCCTTAGTAGCAGGAACATCTTCGTAACCTGGAACCTCAATTTGAGCATCTGCCCATTCGTCACTCAGCTATCCGAGTGTCAATTGAAGGCACCTAAGACTCTTGATGGACATGTGCTCACGTAAACTGTGCCATCTTCCTTCACACTGAGGCTTGTTAGCTAGTGCACAGCCACAATCAAGCAAAGAGCGACTTACTGGGCGAAAGCATAGAAAACATGGGAGATAACATTGTAGTTCAAAGAAGCAGGTGGCTGGTCGCGATAGATGCGCCAGTTGGGGTAGTAGACACCGTTCCAATACATCTCTAAAGGTGGTGCTGAGGTATAGATATCGTGATGGAGTGGGGGATAGCTGAAGAAGGTTCCGCTCATGATCGGTCGTCAATCTTCCGCTAGCTGCCGCTTAGCCGCGCGTTCGGTCCTGCACGTCAGAATACGAGGCTGACGAATAGCAGCCAAGAGGTTCAGTACTTTAATGTTGGAAGACTTCCGAGGATGAAGAGGATGAAGAGAATAATGCGCAGCAGACCGATACTCCTCCCTTTTGTTATTCGTAATTCGCAACCGTTCAAATTTGAGATCAGGTGCACGAGACACAAATCCTCCTCCCACAAATACTCAGATTTGTGCACGCACTCTTGAAAGCGCAACTGTGTGGGTGATGGTGAGCAATATGCCATTGGATCGGACTGTTGTCCAGAGATGTAGACTAGTTGTATGTATATATATTCTGATTATAGACAGCCGTGATAGATGCGTGGGAGGGACACACTAAAGGCCGAACAACTGCATGTTATTTCAGAAGGGGCATAGTAAAAGCCAGTGGAGATGCTACAGTCGTCGTCTTCCCTGTCAATTCGACGCCCGAAAGGACCCAGGAAACTAATGCCATGTTAGTCTCTGTTGCTTGAGCCAGCCTAGTTTATCGACAACACCCCTGTTCAATCGAAGTTGGCGGCGGCTGTGGCTTCGAGATCTGCATGTCCATCATCGAAGCTAATTTGGAGGGTGTGAACGAGGCGTGCTGATACGCCAAATAGTGGCGGAAGGTCTTCAGCTGGGCCCTTTTCTGTCACTGTGGCTGTTTTCTCAAGGTATGGATGAGTCTTGCCCTCTGCTGTAACTCTTGCGAACCTCCGTGTTTGGTGCATAAGCATGGGGTCAACTGTTTGCTCTTGAATGAGGTTGAGTGTGTAAGAAGGCAAAGTCCCTTGAGATCTAAGGCATCCAGTCCGTGTTGTTGCAGTGGCATCCCCTGCACGCCAGAACTCGGGAAGGAGGCTGGCTACCTTCGGGCAGACCAAAGAGTCCAGAGATCCTGGACGTTCGGTATGCAAGCAGAACGCCGAAGGTGAAATACGAAGCGTCATGATCCTCCCGCGAGTGACTACGACTCAGCCCTGCCATTCGTCCGATCGACAATATGAGAAGTGGTGAAGATCTCGTCACGGAGATATGCAGGCAGATCGAGCATGATGCAGGCGTGGAGCGAAGCGGCAAGGCTCAGTGTGGGGTCGTGAATGGAGGTGCAGACTTGGCAACACGCTAAGTTAGTCAAACGCGCCGGCGCGCTTTCACCGAAGATGTCCAGCATCACGGCAGCGACCTATCCACACATCACCTGCATAAACTACAGTCCTCCCGTCACATCGCATACACGCTGCGGCATCGGCATCGGCAAGTTCCATACGTTACTCGTCGAACTGCTTATTGCTTTCACACCAAGCTTACAAAGCTCCGAAGTTGTCAGCCACAAGCAGCACACAACCATGACGGAGGTGCAGACGCCGGTGGCCCCGGATCAGCAGCTGGAGGAGGCCGGTAAAGCTCAGTACAGCTTCAACTTCAGCGATTTCCTGCGACGGGAGTACCGCTTTGGCCTTGATCCCAACCGCCCATCATGCAAAGCGTACATGCAAGGACACTGTCCGTTGGGAGCCCGCTGTCCTGATAAGCACCATGTGTCATCCTCATACAACAAGTGTGTACTCTCTGTCCTGATTCCACGAACACAACGACTAACAGCTTACGAATAGCCTGGTTTGCAAGCATTGGCTGCGAGGCCTTTGTAAGAAGGGCGAAACCTGCGAATTCTTACACGAATACAACCTAAGACGAATGCCCGAATGTTCATACTACGCCCGAACGCAAACGTGCTCGAACGGAGACGACTGTTTATACCTTCACATCGACCCCGAAGCCAAGCGACCGTCATGTCCACACTACGACCGTGGATTCTGCCCCCTAGGGCCACACTGCGCGCTCAAGCACAACAAAAAGGAGAGGATCTGTCCATTCTATCTGTGCGGCTTTTGCCCAGCAGGTCCACAATGCAAAGATGGTGCACATCCCAGGTTCCCTACAGATTTAAAGAAGCCAGAGGTGCGCATCGAGAAAAGCCCAGAGGAGCTTGAGGCAGAGCGTCTAGAGCGGGAGCGTGAGATGATGAGAAGGGAAGAAGAGGAGCGAGAACGCGGTGAAGAACGCGGATTCAGGGGTGGACGAGGTGGAAGAGGCGGGTGGAGAGGCAATAAGCGTGGTGGTAGAGGAAGAGGCAGAGGCCGCGGTGACCACTGATCAAGGAAGGAAGATCGGAAAGAAATCCCATTGGCTTGGACACAAGCCTCGGAAAAGAGATGAGCTCAACGTTACTGTCTCGAGAACAGGTTCAAAGACCATGTCTAGAGAACCGTACGAGAGATGCGGTCGTTACCGACTGTCTCATCTAAGAGCCCTAAAGAGACGGTGGGCCTGGGCAGCGCGGAGCTCTTGTTTCCGCTGCAATAATAGCAAGGATGAAACGATCTGCTGCCAAGGGACGATCATCCATTTGGTGACCCGCTGCCAACATACTCTGAGGAGGTGAAGACGAAGAACGAAGATAGATGCCGATGCAGGCACATGTTTTGATGCTATATACCCAATCTATGCACAACATTGCTTCTGTCCCGACTTGTTATACTCTAAAACTCCACATTCAATAACATTCTAGAACTTCCTCATAACATCGTTCACCAAATCTGCGCCAAATGTCGCACCAGCGCCGTACACTGCCGCATTACCAAACTTATGTGCGAGCTTGCCAGCCCACTCATGGTGCTGTACACGTAGTCAGCCAGACATGTCTTTCATCATAGTATTAATAACTCACCTTAGGGTTCTGAGGATGTGCAGGGTTGTTAGGGTCTTGAGCTTGCTGCGCGATCAATGCTGGGTTGAATTGCTGGTTGCCATTGACGTAGCGGGGGTCAATGTATTGCGATGGCTGACCATCGCCGCGCTGTACAGACAGTTAGTCCCATCCACAACATCTGAATGAAAGGTTATTTACCGGTAGTTGTGCTTGAATCGATTGCATTTGTGGGGGAGCAATGACACCCTGAGTTGCTAGGTATTGCAGCTCATTCTGGATGGTGTTAAGGGAACGGGTGACGCCTGCTTGATCGTAGCCCATTTTATATGTATGTGGTGTTGTATTGGTAGTTTGTAAGTATGTGGTGTGTAGCAGGGGTTATGAGACAAGCTTTCGTGATACTTGGCGACGAAGTTTATGGAGGGGTGTGGAGGTTCACAGGAAGAGGCATGGCTACGTCATTGTTGGGAAGATGCGCTAGTGTATACGATACTCAAGCAGGTCGAGCATGCATCAACGAAGACAGCTGGCGATTGCACAAGCTTGCCGTTGGTTTGGAACGCTCAGACATACTTCGAAAGGCGTTCAATGTGGTTGCAGATTGACGAACACGTATTCATACTCTTTTGAGTGACAGGACCAAAACTGTCAAACCCTCGTGTTTGAGCGGCGCGGCCCAGAAGTGCCATTGCGCCTTATACGGATCTCCCCAGCCCCTGGGCATCGGCGATGAGAAAGTCCCACTACTAGAGAGGTATCTAATCCTAAGATGTTGATCAAGACCGTTACTTGTGGTGTTGATGAAGGGCTAAGCCTTGAACGGTTGCATCCGTGCGGAGAGGTCCACTTTGCGCCCTTGCCCAATCTGAAAGCGGCGACTGTTCCTGATCGCGTCCTTTTTCATCATCTTTGTCAACATCATCTTTCAACCAGCAACACGCATTAAAGCGCACAACAGCTCCCCAGCGCATCGTAATCATAGACCCGTGCAAGACCGTCTGGAGGCGTCTGCGATTGCTAATGCACATTCGACGACTACTATGTTCCCCTCATCTGGTCATTGCGAGGATGCCCCCCATTCCTCAGCATCGAAGAGGCTGAATCTTTGAGTTCTGAAACCTATTGCGAAAAAATACCGTCAGTCTGGCGAGTGTAACTAGCCAAGCAGCGTTCGAGCTGCGTGCGGTAATCCAACCTGACAGGATTGATTGTTTTTGGTCTTTGTTTTACATTCGACATGCGCCAGTATTGGGCAGAGACACACAGCCACGTGCAATGGCGCCCACCATGTTCCTTTGTCAGGCAATGTTCTGGAAGGGTGTCAGGGTAAGGTGGTACTTCAGTCCTCATCTGCACCGTTCGCAAAAGTCGAAGAATGAGCCTACGGAAAAGACCGTCTCCGGACAGCAGCGTATGTTATCTTACTCGCACCTAAAGGGTATGGAGCGTCCAGTTCGATCTTTCAAGTCCTTCATTCGCACCACTCCGTCTCGCACAAGTCCTAACAAGCCTGTACCACCTATCCCACGACCGTTACAGAAGATACCATCTTCATCATCAGTAACATCAATTAATTCTCCAAGCCGAAGTACTGGGTTCTCTTTGTGGGAAGCACCATCCAACTGGGACAACAGCGACAACTCTCAGATTTACTCGACACCGCCTCTCGCGCTTCGAAAATACTCGCCTCTCATTCCAGAGCCACCAGAAGACATCGCAGCAATGCAAACGGATCCAGCCCTATGGCAACTGGGCAATGGACCATTCCCACAAACAGCCTTAGACCCCATACACGAATGCAATGCGACCACTCCAGAAATCCCGGCTCGCAATCCTTCAAGACTGTCGCTCTCAATGTCAAAGCCAGCTTCGACGCGAGAGAACTCGAGGAGCAATCCGCCGTCCGTTGGCTCAAGGGACTCGACCAGCACCCACGACGAAGAGCTGGTAGAAGAAATCTTCGAACCTCCTGTCGACGGGCAGTCCAGCCACGATGTGCCATCGCCTCTTGATCTTATGTTTGCTCTGTCAGACATGACCATAAAGGAACAGGCATTCCACTCATTAGGTATTGGGTCGCCGCGCGACCAAGGCATTGTGTGGGGAGGTCAGCCTCAGCGATCAGACTCGTTGCAGTTTGATAATGACGCGTACTTGGATTCGCAAGGCAACAAGCTCATCACGCCCGGGAAGAGAAGCTTCTTGGCGAACGATAGCTCTTTCGGCTCACAGGATCCAGAGATAGGTGAAGGAATACATGCTCTTAGCTTTGCCCAGGACTACCACAATACCCTTTCAGACCAACCTTTCGATGACCACACTCCGTGCGAGCAAATTGCCCCGCCAAAGACTCCGCCAAAAGATCAGGATTTGACTCCACGACCATTAGAGTGGAGGAAAGGGTCGGATAGCTCGCCATCAGCAGACGTTCCTAAGCGTCCTCTGTTGATGACATTGTCTTCGTCAGGACAACGGCAGAAGCTGAAGAAGATGGGTTCGTGGGTCAGCCAGCACTTGAAGAGCAATTCACTATCAAGTGTACGGCAAAAATCCATCAGCGCCCCAGATGACCTACCGCCGTGTCAGGTCTCCGACTCTGAAGTTGATCGCCACCCGAAGAAGGAGGCACGCCTCGCAAACATCGTTCAGCACAGCAAGGACTTTGTCGCACGGAAAGTGCAACGCAGAACGACCGAACCGCAGATGCCTTTGGTCATTTCCTTGCCCCTGCCTCAGCATTCCGCGGAGACACCGGAAATCTCATCAGTATCTGCAGCGCCCTTCGAGCTCGCAACACCTTTGTTCAAGCTCCCCGGCGGTCTTGCAATAGTGCGACAATCTCCCTTGTCAACGCCTCGACCGCAGACCGCTGGAAACAAGCCCACTTCCCCAACGTCACCTTTCTCCAACCTGTCGTGGCCTGACTTTCCCGCTTCGTCGTCATTCCGCTTCGATTTCTCGCGCCGTGGCTCCTGCGCCAGTTCATGCTCACAAGTAAGGTCCTCGACACCTATGAAGGAGAGACTGCGCTCGTTTGGTTCACTGTCGAGCATACGCTCGTTCGCCCGATCATCGACTTCGCCTGCTATCCCAACAACACAAGAACCGTCTTGTTCCTACAGCCTCCCTCAACTACGCCGTCGCTCGCACAACGTCGGCTCGCCGCTCAGTCTTGAAGGAGGGCGTACCTCGGTGCCAGAACAGACGAGCGTCTCCCCACAAGGCGCTGAGTATGACCATGCTGGCTTGGCGGGCGATGCGGCACACAAGCTCAGCCATGCAGCTTCGAAGCTGAACCTGCTCGAGAAGGCAAAAAATGCGCGAGATGCTTGGAAGAAGGTACAAGAAGAGATCAAGAAGGAGAAGTTGAAGCAGAGCATACGGTTAGTGGGTCCAGCGTCTGCAACTGACATTGCTGGATACATCAAGCCTGACAGCCGAGCTTCAGGTGACAGTGGCATCGATGAAGGGAGGTTGGAAGGGTCTATGAGCAAGGAAACGATATGACTTTACGCGTACTATCAGCAGTTGTTTTAATCGAGATGTGTACAGCGACATCAGATACACTAAGTGTTAGTGTACATCGAGGCTATGATGTGTTGCTTTCGCGTTCAGTACATCATGCTGAGTCCCTGCTCTTTTTGCTCGTGATTATGGGTTCCTTCTATCATTGTCCATGCGGTCTTTCCTTATCCTGCGTCTAAGCCAGATCAACCAGACACCAATCACAATCGCCGTCAGAACCAATATAGCGGGTCCCAAGATCCACGACTCCTTAGAGACCTGCGGTCCGTCGCCTCCGAAGCCGAAGAATGTGCTGCTCATGATTGACGAGATGAAAGTGCCGGGCAGAAATAGTAATGTGAGTGCTGCGATTGTGATCATGGAAGCTGAGTCGCGTTGCGTTTGTTCGGCGACTCGCTGCGTTTGTTTCGCAACTTTGGCTGTCTCTTCTTGCGTTTCCTGGCTGATCCTTTGAATCTCTCTGCTAGTGTCCACCTCTGCCTGGTTCACGAGATGAAATAGCTGGTCGTGGAATTAGTATACTCTTCGCTGATTATTCTGAAAAGAGCATGAGACTCACTAAGTTGATGCAGATACTGGTCCTCTCTCGATAATTCTTCGTCCATCGTCTACATATGGCAGCCTGAGACTGCAGTGCTTTCAGGTGGTCGCATACGTTTACCACACTGTCCCTCTTCCAAGTTGCCGCGCCTTTCGTGAAGGTTGTACACGTGTTGATCAGAAAGGTTAGCTGTATGTGGAAATCTTCGCAGTCCTGGCCTAGTGAGAGCCATTTCTGCGACAGGCGGTGAAGTCTGCGCGTAGCATCGTTATAGTAATTCTTCTCTTCGGTCACTGTCCTGATTGTCAATGCGTCAAACTCATCTTCCTGGAGGCTGATCAGCTTGTTTTATCGTGGAACTTGTATCCTAAACTTACCCGTTGCTTCATCTCAGTCCTGGCCTCGTTGATCTCAACAAGCCACTTCTTGGAGCTAACATCAGCAGCCAAGACATCTACAAGGAAGTCCGGATATCGTGGCTGAACAGCTTCCCCGAAGTAACTCCGAAGCCGTAACAATGCCTCCTCTGGATAGTTGATACAATAGTATGTAATACGACTTGGTGTACGGACCATGTGTGTGAAACTTATTCCTGTGTCCCAACCGCATCGATATTGGTAGCACATTTCTGGCAGCACATTAGTGGGAAAGCTTTCCACTTGCTGAGAAAGAGCTATACCGAATCTTTTCAGAGTCTTTTTCTCGTCATAGTGGGAGATCTGGTGGTCGCCCATTTTGGCCCAGTAGGAGGTGTCGGCATAGATGTTGCTCAAGAGCGCATCGGACAGTCCGGCTTCACGTAAAAGGCGCACGGTCACTGCTTGTATGCTGAAGTTGCCGTTTATCCAGTGGTTATTGTCGCCGGGTGTGGTAATGAAGCTTCGAAATTTAGTCTGAAAACAGATTTCAATTCTTTCTGTCGTGGAGACCATGTCACTTACTACATTTGAACTGCAGGTCCAATCTTGATGACAGAACGACCCTCTGATGTGTAAGCATAAGAGCTGGGGTGTGTTGCATGAGTAATCTACCCGCATTATGATATCTTCCAATTGACCATTCCGTACATTTTCGATGAACTCTGGCCACGGGTTAGCCCTGAGATAGTCTGCGAGATCACCGATCCCTACCCATAGTGGTGCCGTTGTGATGATAAATGTTCACTATTGCTGGAGCTCCGGTATATTTGCTAGCTTTCCCGATACCATTATCGATATGTCTGACATCGTGCAAGCTGAGGTGTCTTGTTGGCTGCGAGATATCAGTCTTGCTGTGTGACTGTCCGTTCACCTGAGTGTCAAGCTCGCCATTTGTGACTTGATCGGCTTCATGAGAGGAGCCTAGGCGTACTTGATTGCTCATTGTCGTAAGTGGCATGTTAAATATCGGGAGCGGAAGACTGTCCCCAGAGAAGAGTAAATGAGGGTGCGATGTTAGAAGTGACCAGGCTGAGATATCTCAGCTCTTGACACTTGACCTTATTTGGTAAGGCGTCTGCACCTGCATCATGTGCAGACGCAACGCACTCATTGGATGTTGTTCCATGGTATGTATTGCATCTTCGGCAAGGACCGTGATCGACTATGTGGTCCAAACCACGCCATGATACTCAAATGATCGATATGGTTAGCTTTGGTAATATCCACGCCTCTCGTTGGCTGTCACTGCCCTGCGCAGATCTATCAAAATGCTTACAGGGCTCGAAATGAGGAACTCTCGATTGAGCCTACAAATGTCAGCTTGATGGCAGTAACAATCTTGAAGATCTCGTGAACTTCTCTTGTTCCTTGTTTCAACCATCACATCCAGAATGTCGCCGAACCACCTCGTAGCGCGCCAGGCTCCCAACCACTCGCGACAACGCCTACACAGCCTACAACAACACTCGTCCTCTCGACAACCTTCACACCACCAGCAACATGCGTGCTGCCGTCGCAAGTCAATATCTTCCCTCCACCAGGTTGCTTGATCTGGTGGAATGAGCCGGTACCGTACACAAGCATGACAATCATTGACTGCTTCCCCGGCGACTTGCTGCATTCCTATACATCAATTGCGCCGACATCGTCGCGCGCTGGGATCCCCGATAGTGCCTGCCATGAGCCCGTTGGCGTGTCAAAGGAATTTCTGCACGCAATATGTGGGTAGCAATGACTACATTGCGTGCTGTTTCAGTGGGTACAAGTTCGCAACCCCAGGAGCGCTGGCTGTGAGCAACAGGCCGGCTTACGGTGGGATATGCTACACAGACATACCGATCAGCTAGGAACTAACTGCAGTGGTGTACAACTTCACGGGTTCTGCGCACCAGAAAGTGTAGGCACCAAGCACTACCGGTGCGCAAGGGTATGCACATCCCATTGATGGGTGGGTGGCGAGTAATGCTGTCGTTGGGCGTGCTGTCAAGCGAGGCACTTTAAGCAGCGGCGGGAGCTCGTCCTCGACGGCAAGTCACGGAACGACTTCTCCGAAGAATCCATTATCGAACATTGCTTTGTCGACGAAGCAGAAGGTTAATAGCGGCGCAATTGCAGGTGCTGTATTGGGACCGCTCGTTGTACTTGCTGCAGTTTTGGCACTTGTACTGCTCTTGCTGTGGCGGAAGAAGCGGGCGGAAGAGACCAACGGTGGCGGAGAACGAATGTCACATAGCGATGACGGCACAATACGTGAGGTTGGGGGTGTTCGAGTGCACCAAAAAGATGGTGAGACCGCTCATGTTGAGGTGAACGTCGCTTCCAGTACAGCTAAGCTGATCTCGTATGGGCGCGAAGACGTCCAGGGGTTAGGAGCGGAGCATGTGTCTGAGCTGCCAGCGGACAGTTGAAGGATGTCCTGATGGAAGAGGAAAGAGCCGCCGAACGCTTGATTACGCCAAGAATCTTTCAGAGAAGAACGAACGACGCTACCACAAAGGAAGCGATACTGCGCATCAAGAATTGAGAGCCGCTATGATGAGATACGTTTGTAACGAAGTTTTATTGGCTCGTCTAATTATCAAAATAGTAGATGGGGTATCATGGAAGGAAAGGGCTGGTCTTACAGGGGCAGGCTAATGGACGGACCGACTAGTCGTCATCACCTCAGCGGTTTCCTGCCATACACTACAGTCCCCGGCAGATACGCATGTGTCCTATAGCTCTTCAGCTCTTTGCGCATTTGCGCTAGGTGGACCTGCGCTCTTGAGATGCTCCAACCACCGACTTGTGTCAACAATCTCAACATGAACCCTTCGATTCCATCGTGCAGCCGCAGCTGATTCCACCTCCCAATGTTCTTCATCTTTTTGTCCTGACTCCAGCCGTTCATGGGCCATTTGTACGGTACCTCTACAACATCCACAAATCCAGCTCGCTCCATTGTTATCTTTGCTTCTTCCCAGATTGTGAAACTCTTTCCAAATCGATCGCCCATTTCGATCACTGTCTTGCCCCAAGTGTGGTAGAAATGATCCGGACCCATAGTCCCATCATCTGCAATCGGTTGTACGGAGTGTTCCACGATCTCAATCCAGCCGCCAGGTTTCGTGTGCTTGTATGCTTCTTGGAAGAAGAAGTCCCAGTCTGGTATGCACCCAAATAGCTCGCGAATGTGTATGAAGTCGAAATGGTCTTCTGGGAAGGTCCAGTCGAGAGTGACGTCGTCGATCTCAAAGTGGCAGTTCGGCGGCACCCATTCAGGCTGAATGGGCGAAAGGTCGATGCCGGTGACGGTCGCGGAGGGATACTGATCGGCCATGTCGACAGCCCATATCCCTGTCCCTGTGCCGACGTCAAGGATCTGTTGAGGGTTTTCTACGGGCGCTAGATGCAGCTTCTGGTCGAGCGTGAGAAGGTACATGTGGTGCGCGAAGTCGAGGATCTCCTTAGCAGGCTCGTCGTTGGGTCCCCAGTATGCGCCATCCCGGTATGCATGATACTGTCGTCCGTTCTCTATGCGGTGATTGAGGATGTTGGAAGCAAGCGAGTCGGTCTCGTCACCCACGAGGCTGCCGCTATCGAAGCCAGAGTCAGATGCAAAGTCAAAGACCTGCTCCTCCTCTGCTGGCGTTGCTTCGTCTGTATGCTGGCCCAGCTGCGATGAATCGATAGGCGCGTGCAGATCGATACCGCTGTCCTGGCCGCTGGGTTGCCGTCCTATTGCGCTCGTGCTCGCCATTCTAGGCAGGTTCGGAGGTATACGTCCGGTGGAGTGATCGCGGTGGAGAGGGGACTTTCGTTGTTGTCTCAAGCCGCACGGGGGAGAGCAGTCACATTATGGTGAGCGGATCAGCCGGACGCGTCTCCGTCGAACAATTGTCTCGCTGTCATCCGCGGGATCTGGCTGGCTATATTGCACGGCAGCGAGCGGCCTGGTGGGCAGCTGCTGGCCGCGCCGCAGGTTAGAGTAAATCGCCCATGGCGGGAACTAGGCAAAGGGTCTCCGCTTTGCGATGAGCCGGCAGCCAGTCGCGGATGCTCAGCTGTGTCGCCGTCTCGCTAGGGGACCACCGGTGTGAGCCTTCTGCAGAATGGCGCCCTCGTCCGCTGCTTCAGAGGCGAGGAGGACGTCGCGCCGTTGACCTCTGGCGGGTTGCGAGATGCACCGAGAAAAGGGCCGTGTCGACGGTTCGTTGAGATGGTGGGCCGAGCAGCCTACGGTAGGTGACATCGTCAGGAGACCGCAAAGCTTCTGTCAACGACCTGCGGGAGATCCAAAGGTTAAAGTCTTCGCCTATCTCCGTGAGATTTGACCGGCCGCCATAGTGAGAATCGCAATGGTTGAAGGAGCCGTGAATGGCAGCGCCTCACGCCAGCTGCCTGTGCTGATCATTGGATCTGGTGTGTGCATCAATGTTTAACTTTATGCTGTGTGACGGTACCTGACTTAACGTGCAGGCAGTACAGGACTTGCTCTAGCCCAGGGACTTCGAAAGGTAGGTAAGACGAGACACCGTCAGCCCGCCTCGTTGGGCCACCGTCACGATGCAGCATCATGTCATTGTCCTTGACCGATCGGCTGGCTGTGGCTTTGCACCTGAAGCTGACAATACCAGGCTGGCATACTGTGCACTGTCTTCGAGAAGAATGGCTATAAACATGGCGAAAGAGACTGGAATATGGGCCTGCACTGGGGTGCACCCATACTTAAGGGTTTGATGCCCGATAACCAGTTTGACGAGAAGGTGCAGAGCCTCCAGGTCGACCCTCACGTGCCCACAAAAGACGTGGACGATCTGATATGGTTGAAGGGCGATACTGGCGAAAGGCTAGCGACCATCACATTTGGCCCCTTCTACCGTCTGCGAAGAAGCAAGCTACGAGATTTGCTATCTCAGAACCTTGATATCCAGTACGGCAAGCACCTGCAGAACATCACCTATGCCGAAGATGGGACGAACGTCACAGCACATTTCAGCGACGGCACCTCAGTCTCAGGCTCACTACTAGTGGGTGCCGATGGCGCACGCTCAACAACACGAAGTCTTCTCCTAGGCTCAGAGTTCGGCGCCATCAACCACATCCCCTACTGCGCAACCTTCATCCAGCAGCGCTTCACCACCGAGCAAGCCCTGTACCTGCGCTCCTTCCACCCGCTCTTCCTCGCCTCTGCGCATCCAAACAACACTTTCGCCTTCTTCGGCATGCACGACGCTGACTCCACCGAACCCTCAGACTGGGTTTTCTTCTTCTATGTATCCTGGCACTCGTCGCTGGAGGAGCAGGAAGCAACGAAGCACTGGACTGACGCTCAACGCGTGAAGCAACAGAAAGGGTTGGCGAAGCATTTTTGCGATCCGTGGAAGAGTGCGCTCGAGTGGACGCCGGATGATGCGAGTGCTTGGTATTTGGGATTGACGGATTGGGATCCGGGAATGGAGGGCAGGCGGTGGGATAACCATGGCGGGTTAGTGACGCTGGTTGGCGATGCGTGTCATCCCATGACGTATCAGAGAGGACAGGGTCTGAATCACAGTATTACTGATGCAGGAAAGCTAAGGGATGCTTTGTTGAGGAAACAAGAAGGTGCTTCTCAAACAGAAGTGATCACAGCTTTTGAAGACGAGATGATCAAGAGAGGTGGGACGGAGGTTAGGGATGGAACGGCGAACACAGAAGCGCTACATGACTGGGAGAGGATCAAGGAGAGCCCCTTGTTCAAGAAGGGGATGAAGAAGACAGATCCTTAATCACTATCTAGGAGACCACTCAGCTGCAAGCGTCTGCAGAAGTGCTCTTTAAATACTAGCTCCTGCTTTAGCCGATTCAGGAAAGGCCTTCTACATCTTGCTGTGCCGTATTGCATGTGTATCGTCACCATGCATCACGTTTCATCAACCTCAACCTCTCAACCCCCGCAGTCAGCAGCAAAGTAAGCACATTGCAGAACCTACCCCAGGAGATCTACGACAATGTGAGTTCTTCTGACAACGCCCTCGTATAATTCGTCGTCTGGATGCATCCATGCTGAACCGCACATCGGCACGTGTGAAACCTAGAGGTACTCAGATTGCTGGCATCATGCGGATAGACAGAACGCAGGCATTTAAGACCAGACCACATGTTTCGTCGGCGCTTCGTGGTTCGGAGATGGCTTTAGAGCAAACCCTTTGTAGAGCCTTTCCTTTGGTTATGAGGGCATGCGGCAGCTCACCAAGCTCTGCTTCAGATGTGTCTATTGTGCACCGAATTAGAAGCAAAAAGCGATGAAATAAACTTTGCCAAGTATGTATCTGCCAATGAGCTATGGTGAAGTGGAGAAGGTAAGACAAAAACTGAAAACTTTTCCGGAAACAATGAGCGTTCACCTTCACCTGTAAGTCCAACCATCCCTGGCTGACAAGTTTTCCTTGACCAATTGTTCAATATAAGCTACCTGTCCAACGCTGAGAAAATGAACAATAGACCCACTAGGCCCTATCTTCAAGGAGAAAATAATGACACACCACTTATATAGGTCGAACTAAGCAGCTTTCCGTTGTTGTAGTTTTGATGGGCGTTCAGTGATCATTGAGTGGCTGAAACACCACCTGCCAACCATGTGCACGAGCGAACTCCAGTATGTCGTCTACTTCTGCCTGCGTAAAAGCTCTGCTCGGGGTATACCCTATTGAGTTGTTGGTCTTGTCGGTATTGATGAAGAGCTTCTTGACGTTCGACAGAAGGCTAGAGATAGCAGACAGTCTCTCCTGCAACGGACAATCCTTCTCGAGATCGGACACGGTATAGATCTCAGCTCTCTGAATAGCTTGAACCACTTCTTCGTTAATAGCCCCGACCCATGGCCCAAAAGCAGGAGAAATCCACACATTGTTGTGAGACCGTGGCAGCAGCCGGGATTCTGCGCGTATACGTCGACAGACTCGGGTCAGGTTCTGTAGTTGAGCCCAGTTTTCAGGACATTGTCCACGCCGGCCGGTATGTGAGCTGTTGACGGTGACATTGGCTCCTGGTGGTATGTAGTTTCCGGGCAGTGTGACGCTACCACCGAATGCGTACTCGTAGATACGGTTGCGAATCTCTCCGGGCAATCGAAGCAAAGGCGAGTTCTCGCTATTCTGCTGAGTGCTACATGGGATCATTCACTGCCTAGATAAGAGATCTCACCACTCACATTGCATTGCACTTGCTGTTGATGAGCTCGCGAGCAGCGACACTTCTTGTTCTGTATGACTTTGACTTCTGGGTGACCTCTCCATCATCGCTCAAATCTACCGCTTTGCGCTTAGTTGGAGACATGCTAGTCGAGTACTTTGAGCACGTATATCATACCGATAGTCGGTGGGTGTCAAGGAATAAAAGAACTGGGGTGCAGGTTTTTGGATCTACTACAACCCGCCAAGAAGTGAAGGTAAAGGCAAGCTCCTGCCTCACTTCGCCACCAGTCTACACCAGTCTGCACCAGTCTGCGAAAAGTGACTCCTCACTTCCACAGCTACAACCCCACTGCCTGCACAACCAGCTTAATCAGTTCATCCGGCTTACTCCAATTCGGGCAATGGCCAGCATCAATCCTCTTCACATCGACACTCTTTTTGCTAACCTCCTCAATCGTGTCAATGAACCTCTGCTGGATCTCCGGACTTATTACCAAATCCTTCTCACAGAAGATGTAGGTGACAGGAATGTCTTTGTAGCTCGCCTGGGTGATCTCACTCTGGAAGGATGCCGCAGAGTGATGTGGCAACCGAAGCACGTTCTCATACGCCTGGGCGTAAGGGAGATCATTGCATACAATCTGGGCCATGAGAACGGGGTCCATATGCATATACCCCTCCTGCACCACATTAGACCTGCATTTTGGGGAAGGACGATAGACTTACGATTTCCTGCGGCAACATCTCCTCCCTCAATCTCATAGCACTAATCTGCGTCTCCCCAACCCTCGGCGCTGTCGCACTCAAGAACACCAACCTTTTGACACCACTCTGCAGACCCGCAAGCGCCTCAGTAGCAACACTGCCGCCGTAACTATGCGCCAGGACCGCTACCTGACTACCTTCCTTTTCAGCGACAAGTCCTTCAACTACACCGCGCACGTGCGCTGCGTCATCCTGCAGTGTGGCAGGCGGCAACGGGTGTCGCTTTTGGGTCGAGGGGAGCTTGACTGCGAAGGTGGTGAAGCCCTGGGCACGGAGGAGTGCTACGAAGGGGTCGTATGCGCCGTAGGCAGAGAAGGAGCCTGGAACGATCACGATTGTGGGTCTGCTGGTCGACATGGCGGCAGTCGCAATGTCAAAGGCTAAATGAAATTTAAAACAGGCGTGAACGATGTTTGACATGACGTTAATATCGGCGCCAATACTTATATAATCGTAGTTGCTTACGCCAATGCTTACGCCTCGCTTTTGCATATTCAGCCGTATGTGCAAAACGTCCAAAATGTCAGAACGTGCCTTCCTTGGTGATGCTGGCGCCTAGGGTCTATCTCCGATTTGGCTAAGGTCTGACATTCTGACATTCTGACAATCGACCGTCCGTCCGAGTAGGGCGCCAAAGGGCTGAAGGTACTAATTACCATTTCAACTATAGCTACACTACGACTGGCTCCATCCTGTACCGCCCTTTCTCACCAGCGCTCTGTATATACAAGAGCCCAACTCGGAGTACGCATCAAGCGCACCGAAGTCTCAACGCTCGCAACCGCTTGCTCTTTAATGCTCACTAGGAGTATACATTACAATAGCGCAAAGTCTAAGTTGCTCTGAAAATCCACCTAGACGATTACGCTCATAGAACTCGGACACACACGAAGGAAAGATGTGAGATAGGAAAGCTTTGGGCTGCAATGAGCGCGCCAGTGGTATCAAACACACACAAAAAAAAATAAGAATGCCACAACGGGCTATGAACAAATGTTGATCATCCGTGCAAGCCTTTCTCAGACATGCCTTCTGCGATCCTGTACACCCTATCCTTTATCGCCAACAGTTGGCCCAGTATCCATGCCGTGAAGTAGACTCTGAACGTGCCTCATTCTTGAGGCCGATTCAAAAATATATTCATCCGAACAGGGGTAGTGGGTACTGTCGGTTGTTGATAATCAACACTACGATCCTGCGTGCATCGAGTATCGTATCCGCTGTATGCACTGTGTTTCACTCTTATGCCATTCTGTTCACACTGAGGTGTGGGGCTGTCGATGCCTCATATTGCCGGTGCTCGTGGACCGCTCAACGTTCCAAATAGTTGCTCCGGTGGTAGACGTCCTACGTTTCCTAGGCGATCAGGATAAGACTGCGGAGCCGGGGAGTAGCCTTGTGCCCTCTTGCGGTACCATTCGATAGCAATACCGATCACGACGAGAAGGAAGGTCAAGAAGAGAGCGATAGCGAGAGCGATAAGAACGATGAAGCCAACAGCGAGATGCTTCTCTGTCGATTCGTTAGCGGATGTAATTAGGCATGCTAGACTTCGATTGACTCACTGGACTGTCTAAAGAACATGTTGGGGTTCTCGACAAAGATGGACGACAGGCTACCAGGAGTGTTCTCAGACGTGGTGGCGAGGAGGAAGGGAGCTAGGGTGGTGCCGTTGAAGAGGGCACCGGATGCAGTACCGAAGTTGGTAATATTGATCTGCCCCATAATCAGAAGGTCTTGATCTTGAGAAATGATATCCGACCGGGCGTGGTTCTCCGACAGCGTAAGCACTTGAAGGCCACGGATGTCTGTACCGGCACCAAACAAAGCGTCGTCAACCGAAGTCCACTTGGTGCCATCGAAGCGTCGTAGCCAAGCAATGCCGCCGGTGCTGCTACCAGTAGCCCAGAGCTCGTCGCCGTCCTTGGTAGCAACGGTAAGTGCGGTAACTGGCCCAGGCAAGCCATCCGCGCCTGCGACCTGAGAGAACTGGTTCTTCGACTGATCGAACGAGAGGATAGTGGTTTGATTGTCACCAAATGTCAGGTTACCAGCGATGAGTAGTGTAGTATCTGAGGTCCAGATCAAGGCGTTGACTACACCAGCCACGTTGTTGTTTGGTCGGGTCCATTGGCTGGTCCCACTATTCCATACACATAGACCAGGGCAGGTGAATTCGCCGCCAGACTGAAATCGTCCACCAATGTAGACCTCATCAGACTTTGGTCGGGGAGCGATAGCGTTGACAGTGACGTTGCTACCTTGAAGCGCGGGTGGCTGTACGTCGGGGAAGCTGTTCGATGACAGGTTATAGGCAACGATGCCAGCAATTGACCTGTCGTTGACGGTTCCAGTGACTACGCCTCCAGCATAGAGCGTGTTGTTAGTGACAGCCACAGCCGCAAATGTGGAGTTTGCGTCCACCTGCTCGACGAAGCCAGTAATCTTATCAGAGTCGTTGCCATCGATGATCAGAACGTTGGTGATGTTTTGACCATCAGTGCCCTCCGCAGCGAAGTGGCCGGCTAGGATAGTCTTGTTGTTGCCATTCTCCTTGTAGAAGAAGCCGGTGCGAACGCCAGTAGTTGTCAGATCGTCACCGTCCAGAATGGCTCGCTTACGCAGGTTGGTCTGTTGTCGCTGGTCCTCAATGTTGATGGGGAAGGTTCGGAGTGACAGTTCGTTGTTGTCACTGTTCAGCTCAGCAGCGCCGTTAGCACCAAGAAAGCCAGATGTGATGGAACCACCGAACCACCGGTTATTTCCTACATCAGCATACGTCATCAACCTGCCCGAGGCGGAGAACGTAGTCGAGTTGAGGTTGTGCAGCCAGTTGTTTTGAGAGGGCACCCAAATTGCAAGACCATCCACAACAGTATCTGGGTTATTATCGAAGGCCCTGACTGTACCGAAGAAGCCACTGATAGCAAGGACCTGCTCAGGAGTATCGGCTGTCAAATTAAGTGAGAACGGGACAAGAAACAGGACAACACCTTCGACACCAGCGCCGAGAGGTTGCCACTGGTTGTTCACGTACTTAGCCACGCCATGCAAGTCCTGCGTCTTGCCGTCATTACTGCTGGTGAAATTACCACCAACGTAAAGCGTGCTGTCGTTGTGGAACATGGTCATGACTTGGCTGTCCAGTCCGTTGCCTGCAAGCGCAGTAGGCTTCTCAGCGTTGTTGCCAACTAGAAAGATATTGTTGCGGCCGTCACTTGAGGAGAAGTTGCCGCCAACGTACAAGTTGTCGTTACCGCTGACAACACTCATAACGACTGCCCTCTCACGAGGAGTAAGACTGACACCAGCTTGGTTGATGACCGAGTCCGAAAGGTCGGTATCGGCGAGTGCCTGCCCAGGCGTATACTCGAAGAGACCATTGAGGTTGCCAGATGTAGCATTCTGCAGGGTGAAGCGAACCCTTTGAGCAACGATGGTGAGGGGAGTAAGTCCTTGGCCAGATGCAGGCCTCAACGTAACTGAAGGCCTGAAACCACTGCGAATGTCGATGGGACCATTGTAGATCTCATCGTACTTATCGTAGTTGTTCGTCTGGAAGAGAACGGTACCCGCATCTTGTTCATCCTGCGACATCTGAGTCGTAACGTTGACACGACCACGACTTCCGCAGGTGCCATCACCCAAGCAGCCGGGTGTGTAAATAGTAACTGAGTAGTTGCCAGATTGCTTAATGTCAGGGTAGAAGGTTACGGTAGCGGCATCAGTAGAGACGTCCGGGCCTTGCAAGACCGCGGTCAAGTACTGCGAGAAACTATCGTAAGAGGGTGTGACCTGCCATGAGCCCGTGGAAGTCGACTCTGATCGTGAGGTGGTTGCGGTGGTACAGTTTGCTGGCTCGTTGAAGTCGTTGATGGCGTACGAGTACATTTCGTCCTGAAAAAGCTGGATGCCATTCAGACCAGCTCCACTGCCGTACCAATCCGAGATGTCGATCCTGAAAGCATTCATTCCAATGTTGTTGACGAACTCGAAGTCTTGCGCAGTGGTGTTGCCCTCTGGAAGTGGACATCTTGCGTCGCAATATGCTTGTTGACCGGTCGAGGGGTCTGTGTATGTCAGGTTCATGATACCACCGTCAGGGAGCGCGGTATATCTGAATGTCTTCGTGCCACGACCCTCATAATCGGTGTTGAAGAGACGCAAACTGGTAGGGCGGAAACCGAAGCCGAATTCGGCCTTCCAAAAACCAGCTGCGCGGTCTGCAAGAAGCCATGTCGAGCCAGATCCTTGTGTGGTGAAGTCGCTTTTGCAAGTGATGTCTGTAGGTTCCGTAAAACCAGGTAATCCAGAGCTCGTCTGGGCTGAGATATTGGCATTCGCAATGGGAATGACCTGGGTGTTGTTCTCAGCCGCTACTGTGGCGTTTCCGCTGCCTAGTCCATTGAACTCTCCTCCAAAAATGATGTTGCCATTCGGTGCTTTCTCGATCGAATGAACGGGCCGGTTGAAACCCTGGAACGAAAGCTCTTGCCAATCATCCTTCCATATTATCGCATTACTGGAGTTGAGAGTGGAAGCATCGAATGATCCGCCGAGATATACTTGGTCGCCATCGCAGTAAAGAGCATTGACGCCAGCACCTGTCAGACCTTCGATGGCTGTTACGTTGCCACTGGCAGGATCAAGCAGCGCAACACCGCCAGGGGTAGCGAGGTCTCCAACACTAGTGAAGTTGCCTGCAAACATTATCCGGTCTGCGCCGTTCGATGTGAAGTTGCACATGGCCTTGATGTCGGCATCTGTCTCATTGATGGGGGCAAACACGCCATTAGGGTACCGTGAAAGAAGGGCGCTGGTGAGTCCGGTGTTGGCTTGACCTTGGCCCTCATACTGGTATATGGATATGGAGTCGAAGTCGCCAGCGAATGCTACTCGGCCGAGTTGGTCGATGTCGAGATTGGGTGATGGTACGGGTGTGAAGTTGATCGCGTGGGTCGATGACGAGAAGAGCAGCGAGAGGGCCAGCTTGCCAGCCTGCGAGGCCAGCAAGGAAGCGAAAGATTCCCGCATGGCTACTCCCAATGCTGTGCCGAAAGAATAGAAGGTGTATATGCGTCGATGTCGCTGTGCCCGTGGGCTTGATGGTAGTGGTGTTTACGAGCCTAGGGCGCAGACATCATCCAGGGATCGGCGTTCGTGTTCGATGGCAGGCGCGGTCGTGAAAGATGATAAGTCGTGATGGCGTGTTGTGCGGACTCAGGAGCTGCCGGGGTCGACGCGGGAAGGTGCTAAGCTTGGCGGGTGTATATTGGAAGTTGCGGTGGTATTAGGTGCAATTTGCTGCTGCGTGCGGGTGTTGGGCGTCGTGATAACGATTGACTACGGTGAGATGGGCGCTGGGGAAGAAGACAGCCTGCACGGCGGCGTGAGGGACTGACAGAGCAGCGCCCGTGTGCTTCGTACAGGCGTGGGTTGCAGGTGGAGAAAGGAGTCCGGGCGCGGTCGTCAGGCGTTGTTGGCGAAGGGACCGATTGGCACGAGGAAATGACCCAACGTTAGTTTCGGCGATAGCGCGTCTCTGCCAACTCCACTGTGAATGACGATTCGCCAATCAATAGCGCGTCCGCTGGGTTCTGTGTTCTGCAGCAATTCGATAGCTCAGGGACGATTGTGGTTCACGGTGAACAGCAGCTGCGGTGCTGGCGTACTGACGGCTCTTGAAAGCTGACAATGGCGGACAATGGCGAGCACAAAGAGCTGGAGGAGTACAAGCCCGCCCCTTATTCGCCGGAGCTCCCCTCATCCCAAAAGCCATAGGTTCCCGATACCCTGCATCCACAACTCACGTTGCACCTCCCTCCCATCATCGTGGCTGGCGTAGCACCAGAGCGAGGAACCACCAGCGCTGCTGTGTGACTCTATCAAGAGTTTGCAGACGCGTCTTGTCGTCAAAGGCTCACGCACCCCTCACTGCTCTCTCTCCACCTCGCTGTTCCAGGGTCCCTCCTCGCAGCTCCTCGCTGAACAGGCCGGTGCACACGCTGCTAACACGCGTTGATATCGTGGCAGTGAAAATGTGTCTCCGCAAGAGGGCCGCACCCCTCCGTCGGCGCAAATGTCAACTTTCGCCTGGACACGCTCCTGCCAGATTCGAGACCCTCACTGTTTGGTCTACAAGCCTGAGGCCACTCTGGAACAGCATCCCGGGAAGACTTGAAGAACCGCGATCCTGCATCTTACTTATCACGGGAACTGTAGATCTTTAGACTTCCTGCAGCCTGGTAACTTCAACCACAATGCACCCCGAATTTAACCTTGAAGCCTGTCTTCCGGGGACGGTAACGTCAAAGTCAATCTGTTGATCGTGATCCCGTCCTGACGAGAGGATGATGCAAGGATGGGCCTACCCGTCACCACGCGCTTCCGACCCCTGCCTGAAAACGACAACGGTTTGTTTCACGATCCATCCTGGTCGTTTTCGCTGCCATCGATCGTGCAAGCGAGGCCGTCAATGCAGGCAGCTTCGTCAGCCATTCGTTGTTGAGCAGGCTACTGTTTATCGAGCGCCTCATCGATAGACTAGTTATCACCAGTGACCGTATCATGAAGACAGTGGTGTCAAAATGCGTTCTGGCTACTTCAAGACATGTCTTGAAGCTGTGCATGTAAGCACATAACATTTTCATAGATCACTTGTGCATCTCTACGATCTCTTCCCGTTGAATATGTATGTCACGATGCAGTAATGCGCTGCACCGTTTCATCCCTCTTCGAGACATTTATCGTTCTAGCAAAAATCATGCATGCCTACCATTTCTTTAACAAACAGACAGTGCCATGTCTCCACAGAAGATGAAGCGGCGAGCTGTACAGATCCTGCACGAACAGCACTACGGTGACAAAGCAAACAACAAACACCATAACCGTGCAACACCAACCTCCGTCCTCCTAGTATGAATGCATTCAAATGCCGGTTCTTGCAAAGGCTCACTGGGATTACTCGGTTACCGGAGAAGCTGCCTGTGCAATCATGAGGCTGGAGTAACACAAGACAATGGTGCAAGATTCCAGCGTAAGACATCGTTGCGAGACATCACAGTCTAGAGTGCGAGGCCGCATTCGAGGCCGTTGACCGCTATGCGCCATGTCTTGCACCTTCACCGCCGCCGTGCTGGACTTTTAGTTCTGGAATTCATTCTTGAGCCTGATGTGTACTTCTAATATAAGAATGTATCAGTCAGGTCACAGCACGAACTTGCAGGTCTTAGAGGCGGGTTAGTTCATTTACACACAACGCCTAAAGGTTATTAGAAGGAAAACATTTCAATCACTTCTGCTCTTGACATGGAAATATAAGACCTGCCGGTGGCTTCCAGCTTATGATGCAGCAACAAAGCATCAGCCATTGCCACAGACAATTCATATTGAGTTAACCATCGCTGATTGCATTGCATCCATGAGCGTACTCAATGACATCACTCAAATCTTCACCAAGTATCCTGACGTTCTGCGCCGTAATGTCAACCAGAGCATTAAGTTCTCTCTTTCCCAGCGAGGCATCATTACGAGTGACTGGCTCGGATACCACTGATCCTGCAACACTAGTTGACCGTTGGCGAGTGTCTTTGTTCATCATTGATGATGAACTCTGCTTACCAGCAGTACCATGCCTCCGTGCCCATAATCTCAGCAAAAAGCTTTCTTGAACCCGCTTTTGTTCCCGAATATGCATAAGCATGTCGAGTATCGAGCGTTCGCGCTTCAAGCATCCCTCAATTACCCTGTTGCTGAAGTTAAGAGCTGTCGCCAGGTCCTTGATCCTCTCGTCTCTTATGACAAGAACTTTGTGGTTTGGTTCATGTCTGGGCTCCTTTGTCTCACGATGGTGGGGGAGACCTTGCAGAACGCAGCCTTCAAGTCTCTCAGTCAGAACCTCAATGGCGAAGTGCAACTTTTGAATGAGAGACACTTGCCTGGTTAGAACATCCGCACCATCCAGCAGAACTGTGAGTCTTGGATCATGCGATACGATCTGCTGGTACATATTCAACTCGTCCGCATCCAAGATTTCACGCAGAACCGAGCCTGGATTTGATGTCTTGCGTCTAACGGGCATAGGCGGTCGATATAAAGAGCCAGAAGATATAGATGGGCAATGTTCGATTGTTATGTTGTTGTTCCCATCACCATTCCAGTCGAAGCCCCGTCCTTGTTGTTCAATCTCCGTGTCCACTTGCCCCAGCTGATCTTCTTTATCTAGGTCCAGCGGTTTGATATCGCGTCTATCGCACCACCGGGCACCTGCGATTGGGTAAGTGAAGTTCGGCACCATGCCTACTTCTCTCATGTCCACATCAGTGCTCTTTCTTCCGCCGCTTGCTCGGGCTCTGATGGCTGCAGATATTTCGAGGTCAACGGCTGGACTCGCGAGGATGCGAGTGAGTGCTGAATTCCATGTCAGTCTAAGAGCATCTTGGTCTTCAGCTTCTGTTGCTGGCAACTTGACTACACTCGTGCTTTCAGTAAGTGTTACGTAACGGTCGTCGTTGATGTTGAGGCAGGAATTGGTTGGCTGATTAGAAAGGGTGCCGGTATGTCTCTTGAGGCTCAGATCTGTTGCCAAGGCATCCGGGTGAAGGCTCGTGTGCTGCAGCGCTACAGTGAATCCGTTGGCGCTGCCACCATCTGCGCACTGGCGGTCATTGTATGCCTTGTACGACTGCTCGCTGTCATCGAACACTCTTCCTCTCCTTATCTCCCTTTTCTTACCTGCCGCTCCCACTTTTCTGCTCTCTTTCTCTCCTTCGCTCGCCTCCACCATGACGCTGTTCCAGTACGTATGTAAATCACCACACCTCTGCTGCGTATAGTCACCCTTGTTCTGAATCTCCACGAGCTCGCGTGATGAGCCATGACTTGTTCGCTGACGGCGCTTGTCTGAGTCTGTGCGGACAGATCCAGATTGGCTTGCAGGGGCAGCACCGTCATAGCGGACTCTCTGGATGTGGAGAGGATGACAGAGGCGGTGGACTAGCGTTGCTAAAGTGGAGAAGTCTTTGGGCCGAGGGTTCACGGTGTATCCTGTCGGCATCGTACAAAGTAGCCGTATGCAAACCTAACGAACAGTTGTGTGGAAGGCCGCGAAGGGGTAGTCCGGGTAAGTGTAGCGGGTATGTCAACGTTTGAAGCGACAGTGTTGGTGTCAATGATTCTCCGTTTGCTGGCGAGCCGGCTGTGACACAAAGCCGTGAAGCGACAGTAACTTCGCGTGATGTACCTGCAGCATCATGTTACTGACAACAGGTGTTGGGAATAGGTCTGAAGGTTGCTATATGATTGCAATATGCACAATCGTTCGTCGTCGTATTTGTGACTGAGGTCTGTGACCAGCAGTCTTCTGAACTATACACTAGATGTGGCCTCGTCTATGGGACTCACTGTAATAACACAATCGTAGACGCATCCGTGTATGCGCCTGTGTCGAGAAGATGCAATCCGCTCCATAGCTATGCAATGCCAAAACGCAGAGAACGCCTCGTATCCTGATGTGGTATGGTATGCCGTATAATCGTATAAACGCCAATGAGAGAAAGGAAATCAGTACTTCTTCTTGGCTGCAGCTGCTTTGGACAGCGCTAGAAGCTTCCGCTTCTTCTCTTCTTTCTCGCGCTTGAGCCTCATCTCCTCCGCCAATGCTTCAGCGTCCTCTTTCTTCGCAGCTTTGAGCGCCAACTGTTCTTCTTCCTCAACGTCCCACATGCCACCCTCCATGTCAGATGAGCCGTCGGAGGCGTAATCGTTTTCTTCGTCTTCCATGTCATCCAGGTCGGACCAGTCGGCGTAACCATCGTACCGACCCTTCTCTGACTTAGGCTTTGGTTTGGCTGCAGGTGTTCCTCCTCTGCTCGAAGGCGCAGTAACACTTTGTGGACGGGCAGTGCCTTTGTATCCGATAGGTGCGGCGGTCTTGGCTGGGCGTGCGGTGCCCTGATAGCCGATATCTGCTGGCTTGCGTTGTACCTTCGATGCATCACCCTTGATTTCTGGAGCCTTTGCTGTTGGCACTACGCCTGGCTTCCTCTTCTTAGCTGCTTCTGCCTCCGCTCTAGCTGCCAAGCGTTCCTTCTTTGATGGGATAAACCCCTTGGGCGCGACAGTAACCGGAGGTGCAGTAGGTTTGGTTTGATCCTTCTCTTTGGCTTTCTGAAGCAGTGCCAAGTAGCCTTTCGGCTTCGATGCAGAAGCTGCAGAGGTCGCCGGTGTGGCTGCAGAGGCAGGCTTCGTGACAGCCTTCGAGGTGGGCGGGGTTGCTTTCCGTTGGGCAGCAGCAGCTGTGCTGGCGGGTGCTGTAGGCTTCTTTACGACAGGATTCGCAGACTTATTCGCCGATGGTGCTGCCGTTCCACGATATGGTACGGTGGTCGTAGTGGCTTGGTTCAGCCTCGTCGCTCCGGGAGTTGCTGTTGGACGAGCAGTGCCAGCGTATGGGACAGGCTGAGCTGGACTGTCTTTGCGCTGCACCTTGACTTGGCTGTTGTCCGCTGTCCCTGAAGCTTTACGCTTGAGCTGTGGTGCTGTTGTCGTTCCATTTGTGCCAGCAGCTGGCCGCGGGGTAGGTTTCGAGGCTCCAGCAGGCTGCGACTGTGTTTGCTTTGGTGCAGCTGTTGTCTTCGCCCCTCCAGGTCCCACTATGGACATGATATCTCGGAAAGCCTAGAGTCGAAATGTCAGTACAATCTCAGGCGCCAGTCGCGGGACTGTACTCACGCTCATGGTGGGCGTTTGCAAGCGTTTGACTCAGTGTTACCGGTCGTATCGCTTGGGCAAGTCGTACATGCTTTCCAGAGGAGATATGGATTTTGGAATGTCGCGGTCGGGACAAGCACGGTCGCGAGGAGGGTGGGGAGGCGAAGGCGGAGAAACAGTGGGCGCGCAGACAATTGGAGAACAGAATAAGGAGCAAGTGGCGCTCGCCGCGTGCAGTTTATAAAGCAAAGGACAAGCGTCACGTGTCTGCGTTTGCGTCTGTGCGCAGCTGGTCTCCGGTCCGTCAGTTTAGCCGAAGCCACGCGCATCCCACTTGGAATTTCGTCGAAGTAGAACTTTTGCCTGCACCCACGACGAGAACTTGAAGCTCCAGTCTCCGTTAGAACGGTACGTGATTATTTTGCGCCTAGGTTGTCTCGCGTAAATTCTAATTATTCTTAGGTTAAATCGATTGCGCTCCTGTTCCTACCCAGAAACACACTTCGACAACCACATTCAAAATGAAGCACCTCGCGGCCTACCTCCTTCTCGGACTTGGTGGTAACACCTCTCCCTCCGCTGCCGACGTCAAGGCTGTCCTTGAGTCCGTTGGTATTGAGGCCGATGACTCTCGCCTCGACCAGCTGATCTCCGAGCTTGAGGGCAAGGACATCAACGAGGTACGCGCCATGAAGATCACGCAGCTGATCGCAAATTCGACGTTGTACGGATACTAACTTTTTCACAGCTCATCGCCTCCGGTTCCGAGAAGCTTGCTTCCGTTCCCTCCGGCGGTGCTGGTGGCGCTGCTCCTTCCGGTGGTGCTGCCGCCACTGGTGGTGCCGCTGACGCTGCCCCCGCTGAGGAGGAGAAGGCTGAGGAGAAGGAGGAGTCCGATGACGACATGGGCTTCGGTCTCTTCGACTAAGCGCATCGCCAAACGGATACCCCACCATCAACGAAGTATGATCACGCCAATCTCTCGACAAACACGAGAATCATGCGGTACGAACAAGAGGATTTGGGCGGTGTCGAGCGTGCTGTGGGGAGTATGTGACGAACAGTTAGGCGGCAATACTCCGACATTTGTCTGCTAGGATACCCTGAATGAAGCCATGCACCTCCAAGTCTCAAATCTACAATTCGAGTGATCACAATGCGAATGCGAAAATGTCAACTATTGCTCCTCATATGCCACACGATTTCCATAACTGAGACAGTGTACACTGTTCACTAATGTCGCCTGCATTTGTTTGACTTCAACAAATCGACAATAAGGTTACCATTTGTGTTTTGGAAGGCATGGTCTCAGAGTAATGCTTCACTTGCGGAGGTATCGCAAAATCATGCGTACACGGCACATACGCAGCGGTTACAGAACACAACTCTGAACGTCTGAAGTATTTGAGCAAGAAACTGCCAGACGACGATTCACGTAAATTAATTCAGTCATCTAGTTGCCTCTAGCATGATGTTGCTCCCATTTTGATGTTCGCAGCTCGTGGAGATGATTGGTGGCAGGGGCGGGCCAGTGCGCCAAGGACCGCGACTGCCTAAGCGAGCGGCCACTCGAAATTCGCATTGCCCCAACTCCAACACCTCGAGCGACAGCACTTGCGAACCCATCGAGTCAACTTTCTAGCTTCTCGACCACCGCAACCATGGCTGATTCCGAATACGTGAGTATAATATGCAACAAAGTAATGTATGCGCCTGCTAACAGCAACACAGAACGCCGAGGAGGCCGCCGGTACGCTCCCCATTCTCACTCCCAATCCCCTTCGCAAACCCTTTACCCAACTCGCCACGATACTGTTACCCTTGAGCATAAGATAGCGGAGGACGCAGGTTGCAGATGACGGAAGGCGATCACCACGCAGACGCACGCGAAGCATTGATATGGAAAGATGAAGGACCAAGGCTGACAGCACACCACAGCCCTCAAGGCCAAGCGCTCCTTCAAGAAGTTCTCCTACCGTGGAGTCGACCTCGAGCAGCTCCTCGACCTCGGCTCTGAGGAGCTCCGCGACCTCGTCCACGCCCGTGCCCGCAGAAGGTTCAACCGCGGTCTCAAGCGCAAGCCCATGGGTCTCATCAAGAAGCTCCGCAAGGCCAAGCAGGAGGCCAAGCCCAACGAGAAGCCCGACCTCGTCAAGACTCACCTTCGTGACATGATCGTTGTCCCCGAGATGATCGGCTCTGTTATCGGTGTCTACTCTGGCAAGGAGTTCAACCAGGTCGAAATCAAGCCCGAAATGGTTGGCCACTACCTCGCCGAATTCTCCATCTCATAGTGCGTAGCCTGGAAGCCAAAAGACCACAGGATCGATTGCTAACAACCGCACAGCAAGCCCGTCAAGCACGGTAGGCCCGGTATTGGTGCCACTCACTCTTCCCGTTTCATTCCTCTCAAGTAAATGGTTTGGGTTACTGGTTGCATGGGTTTCGTGGGGTGGATAGTGTGTACTTGACGACCTTACAACGAATACAGGTGTTAGGTGCATTACACTTTCTATGACTTGGTGACGCATAAAAGCGGTCACGATGGACATGAAGACACGATGTAGATAGCGTCTACATCAAAAGATACCTCCACACTCGACATTCTGCAGCCTGATGAATTTCTTTCTTGTCATTTAGTCTGACAGCACATCCCTGGTATCACGTACGGAAACATGGTCGCCGACAGTAGTATCCCGAAGGCATAACCACATGGAGCACTGAACGCCACGTAGATCGATGTTTGTGACTTGATGCATATCGATTCACAGGCTATTGGAGCCGGGTATTGTAACTATAGGAAAACACCGTTCGAACTGCACATACTACCTCCCAAGCCTCATTTCAACCTTCGCAAAGTTATACAATGCTCGCAGGAAAACTTGGTAGTTGACACCCTTGTTGTCGGGCAGATGGCTAAAGTCTATGTCAGTACTGCTCAACACAAGTTAATCTGGACAGACTTACAAGATCTCTGTCAATCTCAACTGCCACGGCGGGTAACCCTTTAGCTGCACCGTTGGGCTAAACAAGATCAACAGATCCGGCTCACTGCTGACATGATCGCTCAATTGCGCATCAATCAAGTCCATGTTGATCTGTTCTTGCCTGACATCACCCTTCTGCGCCATTTCCGCCAGGGTCCTTGTCAAGTCAACAATGGTGTCGCGACCGTCATGCTCGGAGAGTAGCAGGACAGTGAGATGCTGGCGCTCTTCTTTAAGGTCGCCATTCGAGTCGGCGGTTTGTGGGGGTGAGTTAGGCGGGGAGTAAGAGCTCAGGTGGGGTGCGCGCAGAGAGAGGGTGGGCTTGCGGAGGGGACCGAAGTAGGCTTCAAGCGTGTTCGCGATGCTGGCGTGAGTTTGGGGCAGGTAGTTCTTAAGCGCACCTATACGACCATCAGTACAAGTTCCCTTGTAATTGCAAAATCCGGGCAATACATACCAGTCCTCTCATACACGCTCAGAAACGGGATACCGGCTGAAGCAGCCCAAGCTGCAATCTCGCACACATCGTTGACCAGGCCTTCCAAACCTGCATTTCCTTGGTGCTCATCGTCTTCGTGGTAGTCCACTATGACACTCAAGTGCTTGGGCAGCTTTTGGAGCTTCTTGACATCGTGGGCAATAAACTCTGGAGTGCGGTGGTGGTACTTGAGCAGCTCGACAATCTTGCCTCTGACCAGTCTGTATGCGCGGCGGAAGCGGAAGAAGACAGAGAAGAGCAACGCAATTACGTGATACACGAAGAAGTGTATGAAAGTGCGTATGGGCCCTGTTCGTTTCTTGGGTTGGATCGATTTGCGGCGTCGACTGGCTGCGGCTTTCTTGGTTTCGCGGTCGGATGACGAGGTAGGTTCAGACGGGAGGAAAGGTTTCATGAGTTCCTCGCGCTGCTGCGGCGTCAATTGCTTCCCCTGATAGGTGCCTCGGCGGAAGGCCGCTTCTTGCGCGGACGTGACGCCCGTTACCGAAGCCATTGTGAGAGAAGTGTCAGGTAAGAGAAAGCGAAAATCGGTTGTCTGTATACGGTGAGAGGAAGAGAACAAAAGAAAAGGAAGAATTGGAAACAAGGGGAGCTGTTGAGCGCAATACGTGTTAGTTTGGCGGACGATGTGAGATCATATGAATCCGCAAAGTTGACAGGTTGAGCAGCCACGTTTTGTGGCGCCTCCGCTGCTGCCGAATGGACCGGCCAAGCGCATCATCTTGAATACTCAGCCTCGTCGAGGCAGTGTCATTGCGTGTTTGTAGTCGCAAGTGCCAAGGATATCGAGGATCGTGTCTAGAATGTTTTCGTGTTTGTGTCTTGGGAACGGACGTTGCAACAATGGCTGATTTGATATGCATGAGGTCAGTTGTTCGGCAGCAGCCACCCATCGAAACGCGGGACGCGGGGTGCAAGCCACAGGCTAGCTGAGCGTTGATCAACAACACTGAACAACACTGAACAACACGATTCCAGACGGGGGAAGAACTCGTAGATGTAATCGCAACGTGGCTCGCTAGGCTTCGGTCAATTGTTCATGAAACCCGTCCATGATTTGCGACTTCCCTGACGCGTCAACTCGAGGAAGGCAACACCTGGCCAGACGGCAGTAGTTGATCTACGCGCAATTCGCAATCACCTTACAAGTCGCATATACGCCTGGAACCTACAGCACCGAAATGTCGAATCTCAATCCGGAGACAGCCTCGGTGCTTACGCAGAACACGTCGAGAACAGCGTCTGGTGGTCGCGCACCTCAGTTTACACTGGAAACTTTCTCGGTTGGCTACCTCAGATCTTGGTCTCACAACGTTGTACTGACTTTGACAGAGTAAAGACTTCATTGTCAAGGATTTTATCGAAGAGTTGTCCGACAGCGCCGTACCTGCCTCTCGAAAGTCGGCACCAGCCTCGAGTCAACAGGCTTTCGACCCTAAACCACTAATTCGCACCTTCGAATATGCCTTAAATCGTCTGAATAGCCAGTCTGAAGATCTAGAAGAGAGGGAGAACGAGCTGTCAGGAGCTGTCAGACGTGCTGAGGCGCAACACAACCAAAACGTTGAATCGCTAGGGAGACGACTTGAGCAGGCGATCGACCGCTTCCAGAAGCTAGACAGTTCGCTCAACGGTGGCGACGATGGGGGTTCAGATTCTGGGGGCAACATTGCGATGCGCATTGGAGAAAGGCTGGAAGAGCTGGACCGCCAGCGCAAAAGGGCAATGGACGCCAAATTTCTGATCGAATGCTGGCAGGAAGTCAGTGAAAGAGGCGAGCTAAACATCTTGGAGGACCATCGCAGGAGTGGTGGCATTGTGCGTTGCGCAGAGATTGCTCGCCAGCTGCTGAGAATAAGCGCGCGTCTCGATCCTGAGAACAACCAGCGTTCAAATGGCGTGGAGGTAAACGGCAACAAGAGAAAAACTTTGGCGCAGCAAAAACACAACACAAGAGAGGTTATCGAGAAATTCTTGGAGAACTTGGAGCAGGACTTACTCAGCAAATTTGACGAGTGCTACAGAAGACCAAACTACGACGGTATGCGCGACTGTGCAGTGGCGTTAAGAGGCTTCAGCGATGGCTCGAGTGTCATCGCAACCTACATCAGCCAGCACTCATTCTTCATCGACCGTCATCAGCTCGTGTCAGAGGAGCTTGCGTTGAACGACGAGGCTTGGGACGCCCTACAGGATCCAGATATGGAACCGCCATCCGTCGAGCCCACATTACAGTCTTTGATAGACGAGGTCAGGATCGTCGTGCAAGAAGAGTCTGCCATCATCAAACGAGCTTTCCCTTACTACGAAGAGGTTCTTATTAGATTCGTGGAACGTATCTTCCAGCAGTCGATACAACAGCGACTCGAGATGGTACTAGACAAAGCAAACGACCTCTCAAGTCTTGCCTTTTTACGTGCGTTAGCAGCATCAAGAGCATACATCACACAGCTCGTGGAAGACCTAAAAGCACATGGACTGACAGAACACCCTGAGCCTGTCACATCGCAGGTCGCAGCTACCTTGGATCAACAGCTTGAAGAGCTCTTCTCTCGGTACTTCATTGGATCGTCTTACATCGAGCGAGAGAAGAAGAATCTGGAAGAGTTGTACTCATCCCTTCTGCTCAAGTTCACGATCTATCACTCACGCCGGCGGAAAATGCCCACTTCATACTTTGGATCGCTGGCGCAGCGAGGCAAAGAACTGGCGTCGTCTGCACGAGATGCGTACATGGACCGTCTAGAGAGCACCGATCTGCCCGCCAGTCAGAAAGCAACCCTCCTTCGAATCGCAGGTGTGAAAGAGGATCAGCAAGCAAAGCAGGAAATCGAAGTCACAGACGAGGATGGTAGGCTGTCTCTGGCAACCGCAAAGCGTATGCTGAAGTGGCTGGCTGAAGGTGTCGGACGTGGGCTGGAATTGTCACCTGGCAACGAGACACCGAAGGACGTCCAAAATCTACTGAACCTGTTGTTACAGCAGATGGGAGAGATCTATCTCGAGACTGCTCTCGACTCGTAAGTCACCCGAAGCCTCCTGCTTGAATCTCTACTAACAGTCACTAAGTGCCTCGGACCATGCTGCATCACAAGAGAACTCGAAAACACCACCTGATCTTACCCACCTCGCATCGCTACATGCCATAACCACGATCCTGCACCTCCTCCAACAAACCATCACTACCATCTTACTTCCACTCTGTACACCGAATCTTACCATTCGACGCGAGATCGAGAAGTCGACGAATACGACAATGGCAACACTGGAAGCCAAACTGTCCAACATCCTCAATCTCACCCTAACAGCGTCACTCAATTGGGTCAGCAGATGTCTAGCGCAGCAGAAGAAGACCGATTTTCGACCAAAAGACGACGCAGACCTCATGGTCACCAGCGAAACCGCAGCCTGTCGCGAGGTTGCCGCTTTCCTTACTCGTGTCGCTCAGCAAGCGACTGGTGCGCTTTCAGGCCGCAACTTGTCACTCTTCCTTGCAGAACTTGCTCGTGGCCTGCGGTCACTTGTCCTAGCAAACTTGCTGAAGTTTACCGTCTCGCAGGTCGGTGGTCTCAGTGTATCGAAAGACATGAACCGATATGGCGAGCTTGTACGAGGATGGCCCACCGGTGACGAGCTAGAGCCGGGGGCTATGGATGTACTGAGTGATGTGAGCACACTTTTCATTATTGGGCCAGAGGCCTTGAGAGACAGACTCAGAGGGGCGGGACAGGATGCGCAGGAATTGAAGCTGTTCATTGGCAGAAGAGAAGATGTGAGCAGTGTTGGTGTACAAAGTGTGTTGAATGGCATGTAATCAGGGGCGAAGATGTGCAACGAAGGTTCAGCTCCGCGAATATGCAGCGATTTGTTTGAACGATACCAAATTTCTATTCTGGTCAGGCAAAGGTCACCTCTGACCGCCAAATTCACATCCGGTGTCTTCGGTATCTTCGGTTTTGCTGTGATGTCAGACGTAACCCCGACGGGCCGGCCGACGGCCCAAGTGCCTTCCTGAAGCTTATCACGAGCTTGGTTCTTCCCCGCAAGTCAACTTAAACAGCAAACAAACCCCTAAATCCTTCACTTCATGTTCTCGTTCGTGATGCCTTCGAGCCTGATTACAAGTCATTCTTTGCGCCTTCACAGAACTATACGAGCCAGTTATGACCAGCCCAAGCCATGAAGAACACGCTGCAGCGCTGCACCATTGCACGCGCCGTGAGTCGCACCCAGACTCCGAGGAGGCTGTTCAATCTGAACGTCAACGAGTTGCGCAGGAGCTGAAGCCTTTTGAGCGTCACAAGCCATCAAGAGCAACCTCGCATACTTCCAGCGATCACCCAAATGCCACATTACGAACGCGCCAAATATCGAGGCAACACTCAACTGCATCCAACGCGCCACTGCAGAGCTGTGACTCTATCGAAAGCTATGCTACTACACAACCAGGAGCAGTGCTCTCTCAGGGCAGCTCAATCCGCGAAACACACTGGTACAGCCTTGTGGTGAAGTTCTGGACAACCCACGTCAGGTGCACTACAAGGGCAATTTCAATGGTGACAATACACTAATCCATACCAGTCTGACTATCGACGAAGGCGCTCATAGAGACCACTTGGGTACTGCTTCCGACTCACACCTCGTCGCCGACAATCATGCTGACACTCTGTAGCACTCGAGCGAACATTCCTTGGCTATCTTAGAACTTCTTTAATCCTTGTCATGACCGGTGTAGTCATCTCTCAGCTCTTTCGCATCCAGCGCGCGTCAAATCCAAATCCTCAGATCGGCTTCTATGTCGTCGGTGAACCGCTTAGCGTAGCCTTCATTGGTATGGCGATCTTTGTGCTTCTGGTAGGTGCAATTCGATTTTGCAGACTTCAAAATGCTCTGGTACGAGGGAAGGCGCTTGCAGGTGGTTGGGAGATATTTACAATCATGGGCATGAGCGCTTTGGTACGTATGAGACTAGTAAGAAGAGTGCGCAGTGCTGACTTGCAGCAGCTTCTTATGGCCACTTTCGCCCTGATGTTAGCCATCAACATCGACAAAGCCAAGTAATGAATACATACCTATTCGACTATCTATTAGCATCTTCATGTGAGCCGAGTCACAGGGGTCATGGTCCAGGTTACGTCCACGGATCGCAACCACACGTGCAAGTATGCACAGTTGGAGTAAGCTACCCCAACGGTTCAGCAATCGCAAAGTGATATCATGTCGCGGATAAGACATGTCAAGCATCTGCCGCAACGGTTACGCCACTCTTATCTGTATCTGTGTAGTGTGCATACCATACCTTGCTCGATCTGCACGATCTAGGACGCATCCGGCAAGCCGTATCCTACAACCCCGGACGTTCGAAGCGGAGATAGTCGACATGCACCTACCGCAGCGTATCACGACTACCGAGTGGACTTATCGCAATCTACTCCAACACCACTCCAAGTGCTTCGTCCGAGGAGACACCGACCTGTCATGTTGCTTCAGATGTGCTGCGGATCCTGCATTGAAAATCGCGAGAAGGTTGATATAAGGACATCCACGATCTGAGATCATCTGGAAAAGGTTGACTTCACAATTGACTTCACACAATGGCAGATTCTGCGGCGGCTATACTTCCTGTCGGAGCCGGTTATGGTACATACAAACCCCACACGGGACGACTATCGCTGACATTTGCCAGGCGTCGTTGTCGGTATTGGATTCTTCTTTGCCTTCTTAATGATGGGCATCTCGTGGATACAGAATCGATATACGGCCTACTCGACCAAGCAATCGGAAGAATTTAACACAGCATCTCGTTCTGTCAAGCCAGGTCTTATTGCGTCTGGCATAGTGTCAGCTTGGACCTGGGCAGCCACGTTGCTGCAGTCTAGCACTGTGAGCGGTGCTCATATGAAACAATTTCAATGGCTGACCTACGACAGGTTGCGTACACATACGGTGTTGCAGGACCGTTCTGGTATGCGGCAGGAGCGACCGTACAGATCCTTGTCTTCTCCATTCTTGCTTGCAAAGTCAAACAGAATGCGCCGCGATGCCATACCTACCTCGAAATCATCAATGCCAGGTACGGCCGAGTTGCGCACTTGGTGTTCATGGCCTTTGCCTTCATTACGAACATCCTGGTTGGTAGTCAACTTCTGCTCGGGGGTAGCGCTGTAGTCACTGCTTTGACTGGCATGAATGTTTATGCTGCTATCTTCCTTATACCTGTTGGTTTGTGCTAAGTCCCATTCTATCTCTTCTTGGCTAACAATGCTAGGTGTCTGCGCATATGTGATCCTCGGTGGTCTTCGAGCAACCTTCTTGTGCGATTACTCACACACCCTGATCCTCATGATCATTATCTTGTACTTCATGTTCCATGCTTACGCTACGAGCGAACTGATTGGCTCCCCGAGCGCCATGTACGATCTCTTGAAGGACGCCGCGACTTCTCGACCAATCGACGGTAATCACGAGGGCTCTTATGTAACACTCAAGTCCAACTTTGGTCTCATCTTCGGAGTCATTCAGCTGTGCTCTGGCTCTGGCACCGTGTTCCTCGATCAAGCGTACTGGCAGCGAGCCATAGCCTCTCAGCCCTCCACGGCCGTCAAAGCTTATATTCTGGGAGGTATCGCATGGTTTGCGATTCCTTTTGGATTCTCGACAACACTAGGGCTTGCGGCTGCGGCTCTCACAAACCACCCAAGCTTCCCTACATATCCCAATGCACCGAGTGCTCATGAGATCTCATCCGGCCTTGCGGCGCCGTATGCAGCTATTGCTCTGCTAGGCAAGAACGGTGCTGCCGCCCTGCTCATCGTGCTGTTCATGGCAGTCACATCCTGTGCGTCAGCAGAACTCATCGCAGTGTCAAGTCTGTTGACTTTCGATGTCTACAAGGCTTATGTTCAGCCCAAGGCCACGCCTCAACAACTTATCTTTGTTTCACACATCATGATATGCGTGTTTGGGATGGTCATGGCCGTCTTTGCTTGTATCTGGAACGTGGCTACTATTGACCTTGGATGGCTTTTTCTGTCAGTAACCACTACCTCATGTCCATGATATTCCCTATGCTAACATTGCGCAGCGTCATGGGTCTGCTCATCGGAGGTGCCGTCTTCCCTACCGCTTTCTCTATCATCTGGAAGAAACAAACCCGTCTCGGTGCTATCTCAGGATGTCTTTCCGGTCTTGCTGCAGGTCTCATTGCCTGGCTGACGACAGCTTATCATTACTACGGAGAGATCACTGTCACGACTACAGGAACCGAATACGCCACGCTCGCTGGCAACCTAGCTGCGATCATGACAGGCCTTATTGTGACTACGGCGGTCACCCTCATCAGGCCAGACGACTTCGACTGGGAGATCACGCGCGCCATCAATGCGGTACCGGTATCCGTGGGCATCAGGCAGGTTACAGACAAGAGAACATCGGAGCATGAAGGACCGTCACCCGATCATGAGAAGGAAAGCAAGACTGCTCCACCGTCACCAACGACTACGCCTTCTGAACTCGAGGCCGAGAATGTTTTGCCTACCTCCAGCAGTACGGAAGATTCACCATCCTCCCTCCGCAGCGCCTTCAAACTCGCATGCATCTCCTCCTTTCTGCTCACCTTCGTTCTGGACTTTCTGCTCCCTATGCCCATGTTCTTCAGCCACTATATCTTCAGCAAGGGTTTCTTCACGGCTTGGGTCATCATCAGCTTCGTGTGGGTGTTTGTCAGCAGTGCGATTAGCTGCTTCTTACCGATATGGGAGACGAGGACATTCTGGGGAGAGCTGTGGGGCAGGATCAGAAGGAGCAACGTTGGAGGGAGGGTGTAAAGCCTTGATAAGCAAAATCAAGCGACTCCCTTAGTCACAGGCTTTGTTCGTTCTCACAGATACAGCTTGGGTAAAGATGGGGTCTAAAGAACATCCAAACGATTCACCTTTACCTGCACCTCCCGGGATTGGCAGCTGGGCCATAGATTATAAAAGTCCTACTCATCCCGCCAGATTTCTTTCTCTCTTGCTCTCCCTCTACGCTTTACGACAGACACGAATAATACCGATACCTACAAGACCTCTGAGATACAATAGCCCCAACAGAGATTATGAAGCCGTCCATCGAGAGATCAAAGTCAGCGTCAACGGACGGCATCACCAACAGAACCTGAAAACTGCAAAAACCATCATTCTCTCATAACGGGCAGACCAAAGCAGTATCAGCTGTGTAGGTGCCCGAATTGTTGGTATGTTCCTTGCATTGACTGATCGTGCATAGTACTTAGCAAAACCGTATGAATCCACCACTTCTTCGGTTCTCAGGCGAGATCCGGAACCTAATGTATTAGTTCGCTCTGTGCGGATTCATCTTTGAACTCATGTATTCATTCGTCGGTAGTGGACACGAAGCTTACTGTAGTTGCAACTTTGAGCATTGGGTACAGCTACAAAGTCTGTCACGCATCTGTCTTCCCAGCGTCGGCGGTTCAGTTCGCTCATTTCAGAGAGCTTTGACGCAAATCTGGAGCTGGCCAAATCTGAAGCAACTGGTTGTAGTGCTTGCCAATTCGGATTCGTATGTCAGGGTGATATATGCACTGACGATGACCGATGCCGCTCACGACCAGGGTTAGAAGCGGGACTGTATATATGGAGATCCATGGGGGATTGCCTCTTGGCTGATCATGCCGGTGTATTGATGGCAACAGAGCCGTGTGCCGGCCTGCGAGAACGTTTGCAAGGACTGAAAATATGGCAGGAGAGCGTGAACAAAACATGTGCTCATCAGATCGAATTGTGCGAAGAGAATAGAAGCCAGTACGAATTGAGTGGATGATAAGTCGACGTACCAATGCCAAACTTTTGCTCAACCTTTGATCAGAGCTTTGTACACCGTCAGGTCTGCCATGTCTGCATGTGTTGCGACGTGCCACATGCATACTTTCGCTCAACTAGGCTGATCTTATACCAGGCCAAGTGAATCATCGCATGTGATGTCATGAGTTTCAGGTAGAATTTCTAGGAGCAGAATCGCCCTCCAGCTACGACCCCCGGTTAGTGAGCACCTTGATGGTTCGAATCCTCGAGTCCTCAAATCCTCGAGCTGCCCCTTTGGGATGCAGGTGGGTATTTTGGAATGTTGTTGTGGGTTTCGCTTGACTCGAAGTCTTGGTTTCGCCTCTTCAAATGCATCTCGTCTCATAGCGGTGACGCTAAAGGAAATGTACGCTGATTTCCTGTCGCGGTTCTTGCTCGGACGGAGGGAAAGAAGGAGACCCTTCAGAAAAAAGAGCTTAAGCCTTCTCGAAAGCTTTGGGCCCCGAAGAGGACATGTAGATAGGAGGGTTGTCACGGCAGACAAGATAACTCGTGGCCAAAAATGGCCCTCAATGTCCTTTTATACCTCGGTCTCGATGGCCTTTCCAGAGGCGCACCATACCTTTTGATGGCTACAATAGCGCTAGAAGGACCGCTGGAGGAAGGGGGTCGATCTTGCATGCATTAGCATCTGGCTTGTTCAGGTCATCCCTGCTGGTGCTTCGGCCGTTGAGTCAAAAACAGCAAACAATTGGCCTGCAACGCTCGAAGTAACCGCAGACACGGCTTTTGATCGAAACGTCCCGCGTCGTGGTTGTCCGCGCTAACTCAAGTCGGTTGTCGTTGACGCAGCCGTAATGATGAAGCTGGTGTTCACTTATGGCTTGTGTCGTAGATGACGACGAGGCAAATAGCCGGTACTACATAAGCAACAAGTCACGCAAAAGCAGCCTTACATATGACCGTGAGATGCTCGAGTACATTGCTCGCTCGTTACACACCGGCAGATGTATTCCTGAGGCAGGCGACTGATGTCCTTTTGTCTTGGCCCAAATCCTTCACCAGACCCTTCAACATATTCACACCGCAAGTTCAGCAACCTCGGATATACGAACGCCAGATGAGGGTCTCGAAGGATCCCACAGTAGACGGCTTTGCTAAAACAGGCAATCCAAGTGTAGAGGTCCGTCCATTAGCACATATCTCCGTGATGCTAAATTTCCAAATAGCGCCTGCACGGTGAATGGAGAATACGATGATCCAATAGCAGACTCACTTCTTGATGGTAATAACCACGTGCTCTCAAGACTTTCAATTGTGTTGTGAGCTACAACTTGTAGCAAGCCGCTCAGCTGCAAAAAGTAAGTTACACGACGTTTGGACGTTTGACGGCCCGGCCATGGCCCGCAAAGGGCAAAGCAAACATGTGGATCGCTTGTGCGGATGCGGCTCCCCGTGCTTGGATTGATGGATCAACTTGGGCCTCACACGACCTTCACTGCTTTGCGTTAGCAGCCAAAATCTGATTTTGCAAGCCTCGATACGATGGACGCCTGAGAACGTTTCCTCAGCCGCTGCTGACCAAGCTGAGCTCACGAGCAGCCTGGCAGGTGCGAGAGCGTGTTTAACATATCGATATATCGCCATAGAGGAGTCCGGGAGGAATGCCAAAACATTTGTCTTGGCTGCATTACTGTGCATTCTCGAGGTCGATGCGTAAGATGATGGAAAGGGCATGGATTGTTTGCAAATGGGGAAAGGCGTGAGCCTTGACGCAATCGGGCAGAGGAAGTGGCGGCCTGTGCACGCATTTACGGTTCATCGCCCATCCGTGCATCGCGGCTCCCACCTGTGAACTGTCTTAAACACCACCGCCACGCCACATTCGACGTTCACACAAGCTTCTTCTGCACCGTCTCTGAGTCGCCGTGAAGACTCTGGCCGCGACGGCCATATACAAACCCCGCACATCGACCGTCCTACTAGCGAGCGCGCTCCGATACCGCAAACATGGGTCTCTCCAAATCGACGCGCATTATGATTCTGTTGGGCATCGACTCGGCCTTCTTCTTGCTGGAGCTGGTGGTCGGATATGCAGTGCATTCACTGGCCCTGGTCGCCGATTCCTTCCATATGGTACGACAGCTCAGCTACGTGTTGGGAGGGGCCGTAGCTAACATTAGCGTAGCTGAACGATGTTATATCACTCCTTGTTGGATTGTGGGCAGTGAAGGTCGCGAATGAGAAGACAAACTCGAAGAAATATACATACGGAGTAAGTGGGACAATCATGTCAAAGCGGAAGCAGTACTGACAATACACAGTGGCAACGCGCAGAGACCCTTGGTGCTCTCGTAAACGGTGTCTTCCTGGTCGCCCTATGTCTCTCTATCTTTCTTGAAGCCATCCAACGATTCGTCGAACCCCAGGAAGTTTCGCAGCCCCAGCTCGTTCTCATCGTCGGTTCTCTCGGTCTTGCCTCGAACATAATTGGTCTCGTACTCTTCCACGATGTAGGACACAGCCATGGACCAGGGGGCCACTCGCACGGCCCTGGCGATGAGCACTCGCACGCTGAGGAGGGCCATGCCCACGATCATGGAATCGAGGCACACGATCACGCACACGACCATGACCACGAACACGAAAGCAGCTCTGCGCAGACTCCCCGAGCGCGCCGCAAGTCAGCATCTGGCAAGCGCGGCCACCGTCACGCTCGTTCTGGATCCCAAGGATACTCTACACTGGACGAGATCTACGTGCATCCCTCATCTTTCAGGAACAGCATCATCGAGTCCTCGCGTCAGGATGATGGCGACGCCGATGTCAGCGAGAGTGGTGACGATCAGCCTACTGAACAGACTGCGCTTCTGGGCAAGAGCAACGGTCACTCCCACTCACATGCCCCTAAGCAGGACCACCACAAGAGTCACAACCATGCTAAGCCAAAGGAACGGAAGTCTGGTGGCGGACATGGCCACTCCCACGGCGACCTCAATATGCGCGGTGTCTTCCTTCACGTCCTGGGCGATGCTCTGGGTAATGTTGGTGTCATTGCAACAGCCCTGTTCATCTGGCTTACCGATTTCTCGTGGAGGTTCTACGCCGATCCCCTCGTTTCTCTTATCATCACTGTCATCATCCTTCTTTCCGCCATTCCGCTTTGCAAGGCCGCATCCCGCATTCTGCTGCAGGCCGTTCCTGAGAACCTGTCCATCGATGAGATTAAGGAAGATATTACCGACCTCGACGGCATCATCTCGTGTCACCACCTGCACGTCTGGCAGCTTTCTGACACCAAGCTGGTTGCCTCACTTCACGTCCAGGTCGACTTTGACTTCAAGGGTGAAGGCTCAGCACGCTACATGACCCTTGCCCGCCAGGTCCGCGAGTGCCTGCACGAGTACGGCATTCACTCCTCCACTATCCAGCCTGAGTTCTGCCTCGATGCCACCCATGACCACTCAGCCGCTGGCTCGGAAGACGAGGCGACACATCCTAAGGCGCCGAGTGTAAAGGAGCCCGAGGCGTGCCTGCTTGAGTGCCCAGACAGCTGCGGCAACGCAAAGCAGTGCTGTGAGCCTGGTCAGAAGGGCTGCAAGGGCACAAATGGCTCATCAGCTTAAAACCTTGCCTTCTTTTTGAATATTGTCGATAGCTGTACGATAATCTTCCTTTCCTTTCTTTTCATACACGAGTACCCAAACACGTCTTAGCGTGCTATTTCTTATATTTTTGTAGATGTTACATTATTCGGGCAGTACTCTGATTCTAGAGGGGTGCATGATCACAGGTTCTGGGAAGGTTGGACTGCTTCTGTGCGGGTTCTACGAGGTTGCAGGACACCAAAAGTGTAGACGAAACGGCTATAGGAAGCGCAATACCATACTCGTGCATTGGCCTTGGAGCGATGGGCCTATATTCTTTGTGAAGTGACCGGAGGGACCGATCGGAGGTGCCGGTACGTGGGTGGCTAAAGAGTGCAACACTATGGTAACCGCGCGACAACACTAATGGGCATTTGATCGCACGCTGATCATGAGGGGTTGGCTGTGCCTCATATACACCGATTCATATCGAACCGCACGCCCAACTCGTGCACCCATCCTTTTCGTGTTCTTATCTCTGATCCCCACAGCTGCCTATAGTCCAATATCCGTCCACAATCTCAAATCTCCATGTTTGACGCTCACCGCGTCTTCTGCCGCGGCACAAGAGTCAATGACCACCCGCCACCTGCCTGGCTTGTCACCATCCAACACATCGAATAAGCTTATGCGCCGACACGGCACGGGTGCGCAAGCGAAATGCTTGTTATCTGCCAATACTTACACCCGGGCTCTTTGATTGGGTTGGATTGAAAGAGCGTGCTTCGAGAAGATGCAGGTCAGCATCCACTGGCGGTGGTGCCGTGGAATGATGCGTATCAACTTCCGTTTCCATCATCCACCCTGCTTCCAGAAGGTCAGACTACGTATCTAGAAGCAGGGAGTCCTTGACCCATCACGACTCCAGAGTGTCTACTGACAAACCGTGGACGCGATACCGAGTCGCGACCTTTCCACTCTTCGTCCTGTTCATGCACGCGACTGGATCACATTCCAGAAGGCTGGGTGTTAGCCGGGAACAGGCCGGGGATTGTGCGGGTCTCAATCAACCACTAGAGTAATGATGTGGGTCCAAAAAGCTTAACAGCGCCTTCCGCGAAAGGAAGGAGCTTGGCATGACCACAAAATACGGAGAGGTGGGTCGGCCGCTCGGTTCAGATATGCTGCCGCTGAATACGAAGGACAGTTGACGGCTTCGTCGCGGGTGGAAGGGGACAGTGGTGGACAGACGGGGAAGGGGGCGGCTGCGGGTTGTAGAGGGCTTGGTAGCGATGCGTGAGGGGGACGAGGAAGGGTGTTGGAGGGCTTGATGGGTGCGGGTTGACCGCGTACCTGGATACGAATCACAGTGGACATGACACGAACATGAGAATTCTGTAGAGGCGTGTGCACTGCTTCATTTGCATTCGAGACCAAAAAGGATCCAAATATCTTCGTACATTGAATACACTACATGCCGACATCGCCGTGTAGTCAACAAAACATACAAATCTCTAGTCGCAACAAGGTGTGCGAGGTGTAGCAGTGTACGGTGGAGTGATATTACAAAGCACGTGTCGATGGGGATAAGGTCTACATGTCGGTGAATTCTTGCCGAAGGTGAGCTGATCACGACGATGTGGACTTTACGGCAGTACCTGTACATCACGCTGGGCCGCGGGTAGAGCGCCCTATTTGTGATTTTGTGGTCAGATGAGAACTGCCTTCGGGCGTGTCCGATACTCGAGTCCCTGACCAGCTGCGAAACTCCCGGGCTGTGAGTTTGAGCGGTACCGAGGGTTCCCCGGTGTGGACTCGGCAGAGCAAATTTCTTCACAGCATCTGGACTTGTAGAGGGAGTCAGAGGTTCGACTCGAGTTGTGAAGGCGAGAGCAATGTTGCAGGCGTAGAGATGCCGGGCGTGCCTATCTATCGAATCGCCTTCTGCGTCGAGTGCTCGCCTGCCCATGTCACAAAGATGGACTGGCGTTGCGTGCACGCATGCGCGCATTCACCAATTCGAATTATGAGGTTCCTGCGAATAATAATCAAAGCCACTCATCTCTGGTTTCACTATCAACCCGGCACTTCGGCATCAACGCCAGACCAACGTGTTTTCGAAATCATGAACGTAAGATCGCCAGGCGTGCAGCCCACTTCAGGAAGGTGGTCGCGGGCGTGGCGAATTGGACAACGCGTGTGGTGCGGATCGTGGCGCGCTCAAGCATTTCGCGAAGGCTTCGATTTTCTTACATCCGGACGTTTGCACGCTTACAGTTAGCCCCAACACTATCAAGACGTTACATCGTTGCTTGTCCGAGCTAGGGGCACTTGGCCTCGGTCTGAAGCGAACCTCTACGGCGTGGTTGGCTACTGGGTACAGGATGCTAGAGGAGGGGAGCTGAGTTAAATGGAGGAGAGCAGCCGCTCGCTGCAACTCAGGTGTCCGGGACTTTCGAACTTCACCCTGTTCTTCCAGTGATCGACTTGATCTCTGGTCGTATCTCAGACCTGTACAGCAGCCATGGCTACCGCACAGGAAACACCGTATGTTCTCTCTTCGATTGGTCGTTCCGAATCTCATACTGACCGTCGCAGTGCCCACCAGCTCCAGCGCGAGCAGGCTGAGGCTGATCAGCACCCACACCTGAATGGCTTGTCGCTGAACAACGACAATGTCGCCGGCGCTGGTGTTGACGAGAAGGACTTTGTTGTTGAGAAGCCCAACACTATCAGCTCTGGTACTTCGGTTCGCGACATCGAGGTTGACGATGGTCTTGGTGGTGTAAAGCCCACCGAGGAGGAGCTCCGCACTCTGCGCAAGGTCGGCGAGCCTCTTCCCAAGGCCGCTTTCCTGGTCGCCTTGGTCGAACTTTGCGAGCGTTTCACCTACTACGGTGCCTCCGGTATCTTCCAGAATTACATTCAGCGCCCGCTTGACGGCAGCGAGGGTCGTGGTGCTCTCGGCCTGGGTCACCAGGGAGCCACTGGTCTCTCCACCTTCTTCCAGTTCTGGTGCTATGTTACGCCCATTCTCGGTGCTATCGTCGCTGATCAGTACCTCGGAAAGTACAACACCATTGTCATCTTCTGCGGTGTCTACATCCTCGGTCTCCTCATCCTTACCCTGACCGCTATTCCTGTTGCTCTTCAGGGAGGCGCTGGTCTCGGTGGTTACATCGCTGCCGTCATCGTCATCGGTCTCGGAACTGGTGGTATCAAGTCCAACGTCGCCCCTCTGATTGCCGATCAGTACAAGCGTCGCCAGATGGTCATTGGAACCGACAAGAAGACCGGCGAGCGCGTCATCATCGACCCTGCGATCACCATCTCCCGTATCTACATGATCTTCTACTGGTGCATCAACATCGGTTCCCTGTCTGGTCTTGCAACCCCGTACATGGAGCGCGACACCGACTTCTGGTCCGCCTATCTGTTGTGCTTGTGCATGTTCTTCGTCGGTACTCTTATCCTTGTCCTTGGCCGCAAGGTCTACGTTGTTCGCCCGCCAGAGGGTTCCGTCATCACCAACGCTTTCCGCGTGATGGGCCAGATGATCAAGGGACGCAAGATGGATGCCGCAAAGCCTTCTTACCAGGCTGCCCTTGGCAAGACACCTACTGCTCTTTGGGACGACCACTTCGTCGACGAGGTCAAGCGTGCTCTCGTTGCCTGCCAGGTCTTCTGTTTCTACCCTATCTACTGGGTCGTTTACGGCAACTTCTCCAACAACTTCGTCACCCAGGCTGGTCAGATGGCTGGTCACGGCATTCCCAACGATCTGATGCAGAACTTCGATCCCATCGCCATTATCGTATTCTTGCCTCTTATGGACCAGTTCTTCTTCCCCTTCCTCCGCAAGCACAAGATCGCCTTCCCTCCCATCAACCGTATCACCGCCGGTTTCTGGATTGCTTCTTTGGCCATGGTCTACGCTGCTGTTATCCAGCACTACATCTACATTTCTGGTCCCTGCTACATGGCCCCCCTCTGCGACGCCAGTAAGGTGGACGGCGTCGCTCAGGGCAACAATATCCACATTGCGACCCAGACTGGTGCCTACATGCTCATCGGTATCTCTGAGATTTTCGCCTCCGTCACTGGTCTCGAGTACGCCTACACCAAGGCGCCACCCAGCATGAAGTCTTTCGTGCAGTCCATGTACCTCCTGACTAACGCTTTCGGATCTGCCATTTCCGAGGCTCTCAACCCTCTCGTCGTCGACCCCAAGATCCAGTGGATGTTCGTCGGTCTGGCGGTTTCTTCATTCATCGCTGGTTGCTTGATCTGGATCCTTTTCCACCACCTCAACGAGACTGAGGACGAGATGAACGCGCTTGACCAGGATTACGACAAGGACCCTACTCTGCGCAGGAACAGTGTTCACGATGACCGCACTGTCGGTCTCCACCCTTCCCATGGAGATGAGAAGGCGTAGATGTATTGATGGCTGAACGATGTAATATGATAATATAGAGAATGCACCTAATAGGGTTGCATCGAATGAATGAAGTTAATACCCTCTACCTTGCGTGCTTGTCTGTTCACACTGCCTGTCTATGATTACGGTTCCCACGGCTTCGTACCTTGGAGTCTTTGGGGTGCAGGCGAGGCCTCAAAGAGTCTGCATCCGTAGGACATTCAATCAACATCATGTAGTCGAACGTCTGGCTTAGCTAACAACTATCGTGAAATTGAGATCCAAGGAACTGGAGATCTCAACAATGCATTGTGACGTTTGAGCGTTCTAAGACCAATCGTGGCGAGAGATGAGCCGCGTGTTGTCGATCTACGTCATGGAGGGGCTGGAGCTCATGTGGGGTCGACACATCATTCTGCTACGACCTGACCTGAACTTGTTGAAGCCTTTCAAACTTCAACAACAAACTACTCAACCTCTTAGTCTATACATCAGAACCTACTTCATCTACTGTAAGTGCATTGCTGATATACTTCTGCTGTTCACGAGGCAATCGAGCAAGACCAAACTCCGGCCGAGCTCTGAAGTACCTGGATGGCCTGTTGCTTTATGTTTCGTACTTTGCGACAGCATGCAGCAATTGTATCAGTATTGTGACTGGACACCTAGCTGACATCACTCTAGCGTAAAACACTCACAATGTCCTACAACGACTCATACGGTGGCGGCGGCGGCTACGGTGGCGGAGGCAATGGCGGCTACGGACGCGACGACGACCACCGCCAAGAAGGTTACGGCGGCGGTCGTCAAGAAGGTGGCTATGGTGGAGGCCGTCAAGAAGGAGGATATGGCGGTGGTGACAATGGCGGATACGGCCAGGAGGGACGACACCACGGCGGAGGTGGTGGCTTTGGCGGAGAAGAACGACGTCACGAGGGCGGCGGTGGTTATGGACGTGACGATGATCGCCGCCAGGAGGGAGGCTATGGCGGAGGACGTCAAGAAGGATACGGAGGAGGTGGAAGCTACAGCAACGACCGACCCAGCGGCGGTAACGGTGGCTACGGCCAGGACGAGCGCCGCCATGAGGGAGGCGGCTATGGTGGAGGTCGCCAGGACGACTCCTACGGCGGCCGACCCAGTAGCAACCAGGGCTACGGCGACAACGACAGGCCTTCGGGCGGATACGGTGGAGGCGGCAACAGCGGCTATGGCCAAGGCTCATCAGGAGGTTATGGTGGTGGTTCCGGTAACCACGGCGGCCAGCACTCCTCAGGCACTTCATACGGCGGCGGTGGTGGCTATGGCGGCGGCTCAAATGAATTCGGCGAGGCTGCTCACCACGCCGAGCAAGACGCCGGTTCCTCAGGAGACTCGAGCCTCTTCGGCGCTGTTCTTGGCCAGCTCTCCGGAAACAAGCAGAAACTCCAGAACGAAGACATCGACGAGGACGATGCGGTACAGCAGCACCAAAAGTTTTACGGCAACCAGCAGGGTGGTAACCAGCAGGCTACCTCGAACAACGTTGGCGCTGCTGCTGCCATGCAGGCACTGAAGATGTTCAATGGCGGCAGCAACCAACAGGCTCAGGGCGGTCAGAACAAGTTCATCGGCCTGGCCATGTCTCAGGCTGCTCAGCTGTTCGACAAGCAGCAGAGCCAGGGCAAGACAGTAAGTGTACATTCAATTCCTTTTCAGACCGTGGACTAATTTGTCATAGGATCCCAGCGCTACTAAGCAGGATGCTGTCGCCCAGGCTGCTCAGATGGCCCTCAAGTTCTACATGAAGAGTGAGATGGGCGGCGGTGGAGCTTCTGGTGGCAGCTCTGGAGGAGGCCTTGGAGGTCTTCTGAACATTGCCAGCAAGCTCATGAAGTAGAGTTCTGCACTGCGACAGGCTCATACTAACGGCTGGCAATAGACAATCATAAACATATCCCTATATGAGACTTCACTGCAATCCTTGGATTCAAATCTCGGAATCCGGAGTTCCCGCGAAGAGTGACCAGCGTCTTCAAGCGAACGTGCATGGATGTGGCGCAAATGTACCAATGATTTAGTAACAACAACATATCCGAGTCGTGTATCGCGCTAAGGACACAGCACACTTTGATATTCCGAACTGACCTTGGTGGCCGGGAGTCTAGGGCATTGCTAACAATGTGCGTGGCTGTACAACCTGCTTGGTTTCGTCTACGATCCTCGAACAATGAGACCTGCCCAATCAACAAAGAACTTGTTCCGGCATTCAGGCACACGGCTTACAAAACAAGCAAACCAGAAGGAACGCCAAACCATCTCAATCCAGGCCATGATGGTGGCTGCTTCTCATTCAGGTTTGCTCATTCTAGCCAGTTGTTTGATAGGATAGAAACATCAGGCCGGGAGCTTGGACGCGCAACCTTTCAGCCTCACACAGGCAGGCTCTGTCTTGGTCATGTCCCACTATAAGGATGTTACAATGCTCGTTGCGCCTACTTATTACAACCTGCAGTCTTAGCATTGCGCCCGCAATGGGTCATCGTTGCGCCTACTCATTGCAGCTAGCGATCGCGCTTCCCCACTTCTCAACGTCAACTAGACCTACACTCCCGACATCACCTTCACAACGGATTCAGTAACAAAAGAGAGTGAGGGCACAACTATGTCGATCATGAACAGACAGCGCAGTATTACGCGGGCCAGGTGCAGCCTTTCAGGCCTCCTACCAGTCAATATTCAACTCGCTAAAGATAACAACCGAGGATCCTACTCACGATACCTGCCGCAACAGTCACACCGGTCGAGAGACGCATAAGATAGCGACACCTCCAGTTCAGTCACAAAAAGGTAACTTTCGTGATTTTTTGTTAGTCTCAAACCCTAATCCTTTGTCGTTTCCCTTTCTATTGCATTATACATCCTTACCTCGAACGAACCCTTGACAACCGCCAGCGTGTGCAGACATGTCTTCAACATCAGACGCAGCGCCGACAACGACCTACCCCTTCTACGAAACGACATACATCAATCCCTCCCCCAGCACTATCACATCTTACCCTACCGCCTACACCGACACAACATGGCTTCCTCACATCAGCGCCGATCCATTGTGTACGTCCGCAAGGAGCTACCCCAGCATTGAAGGGCCGCTTGGCCTGCAACCCGCTTGTGTGATCAGCAATGCGGCGGACATCAACCCTAATGCATTCTGGGATGTCTATGAATGTTGCCCTGGTCACGACATGTCCGCGTACGGGTATTCGGTAACTGGCGGTGATGGAGGGCAACCGGGGATCTGCATGATGCAGTGCTATGTGGATGAGAGCTTGGGCATGACGTGGCAAGAGATCGGCGAGTGCCTACAGAAGAGGGTGAAAGAAGTCATATGTATGCCGGAGTACGAGGAGAGGAACGACACCGTGCGTACGGGGTCCGTCGAAGGTACTGGGACTGCGCAGGTCGGTGGGTCGATTTCCGCTACACTGCCAACTGCGAGCAGTGCAGCATCAGGAAACGGGCAGTCGGCATCTGTAGCTGGGTCTACAGGTGCGGCTCCTTCACTCGATGTTGTACACGCGAGTAGCTCCAAAACCGGAATGTTCGCCTTACTACTGTTGGCTGTAGGCTCTGCCGCAGGCATGTTCCTCTAAAAAGCAGTACACCACGAGGTTACACTCTTGGCAGCACGCCTTGGAAACCTGGGAATTTCTACATTCACTTCACTGCCCGGCCTGTCTGACGTGGCACCGCGCCAGCGTGTACGTGGTTGTCAATAACCATACATACATCTGAACTTCTCGTCTCCACTACCATACCACCCGAAATATGCTCCTCCTCATCTCAGTAGCACTCGCCTTCCTCGCAGCCAGTACGGGGGCACGACTTGTACCTGACACGAGCTCAAAGTCACCTCGTCACGATCTCAAAGGCTCTTTCCGTTGGACCAGTATATCAACAAACGATACCTTAGACTCGAGCAGCGTCATCACTACCGCTGCAGCAAATGACGACGTGTGGGCCATCTCAGTCGCCCGCGGCACCAAACTTCTATCCAGCATGAGATCCAGCGATGCCTCAGCAGCAGCTCTCTACAACCTAGGCACAACCGCCGAATCGCCGTTCGATGGCGACTTGCACACGAAACTCGAGGAATGGGGCTACGCCGACAACACGCCCGCCATGCAGAAACTCCACGACCCAGAATGCAACATGGCTTCTGCGACCGGCCACATGTTATCCAAAGCCTTCGCGGACCTGGGTATGCAGACTGCTTCCAAGGGCAAGGGAGGTCCGAATACTTGTTTTCAGATCGAGCACTTCGATGGACCTGCGACTATCAGGAATGAAGATGGGAGTCTGCCGGAAAAGAAAGAGCAGTACTACATGAACTGCGGCACCAAATATCGTGTTACAGGCGCCGAACACACGATTGGCGTGAACGCAGCAAGTGGTGCAATCTTCGCACTGAACCGCAAAGGCGCTGCAAAAGCGGCACAAGGGCTTTGGAGGAAGAAGCCTCAAGTCGAGGAGCTGCCTCATATACGGTCGAGCAGCGACATATCACGGGCACTGTGGGTACGTGCTGTGCGCAACACACCTGGAGCGAGCCCGCAGGATATCAAGTACCTCTGCAACATGATGATCATCAATAAAGAGACAAACCAGCTCATCAAGCGAGCGATGCAAACTCTCACTTCGCCATTGGAGGGTCCAATTGGGTGGCCCGGTCACGACTTCTCGATGGATACAGAGGCTGGTAAGGCGCTGTTGGGAAGTCCGGTGGGAAGATGGGCAGGCTACTTCTTGATGCAGCATAAGAGACAGTTGGGTGGGGATAAGTACATTGAGAAGGTGAGAGTGTTCAAAAGTAAGAAGGAGGGGAGTTGGCCGTATTTTGTGTTTTATGTCGCTGGCTTTGAGTCTAGTGGAAGCGTCATGAAGGGCGAGGAGCTGAAAGACTCCAAGCTGGCAAAGGGACCTGCTAGGGTGCATCGCGGGTCACGAGCCAAGCTGTAGTGGCGAACTGAAGGGATTCATGGTTGAGATTCAGAGAAAGAGATTGGACAGTCTGATTGTATTCTAAAGAGCATGGCTGCAGCACCCGGCTAGCCAGATGTACCCAAAACTGCCGTGCAACTGGACAGCGAGGGCAGTCAGACTACCTAGTAGTCATTGTCGCGCCTCGAGCTGCCATAGCTGGTCTCATCGCGCTCGTTCCTACCGGATCCGTACGAGTTGTCATTGTCATTGCCGAACCCCGACTGCTTCGAGCCATACGAGTCGTTGTTGTCGTTACCATATCCGGACTTGTTCGACCCATAGGAAGTCTCATTCGAGGCGTTGCCGTAGCCAGACTGCTTGGATCCGTATGTATCCTCACGGTCGTTGCTGCCATAGCTTGACTTCTTGGCTCCATACGAGTCCTCGTTGTCGTTGTCATAGCTTGATTTCTTGGAGCCGTATGTGTCGTCATCATTGTTGTTGCCGTAGCCACTGGACTTCTTGGAGCCATAAGAGTCCTCGGTCGAATCGTTACCGTAGCTGGACTTGTTCGTGCGGGAGCCATACGAGTCTTCGTTATCGTTGTAGCTGCTGGACTTCTTATTGGATCCGTACGAGTCGTTGTCTCCACTGCTGCCAAACCTGTTCAGTTTGTCCGAGTTGGAGGTTCTCTCGTCATCATCTCCATAGCCAGAAGACCTTCCGCCTGAAAGGCCGCTGTCGTTTTTTGAGCCGAAAGCGCCAGATTGATCTCCAAAGCTCTTGTGCCGGGCGTTGTCACTGGAGTCTAGGGTGTCGTCGTTGTCAACGCCAAAGCCAGACTCCTTCCTTCGTCGGCCGTAGGAGTCGTCGTCATTGCTCTGACCGACACCACCAGAGAATGTGCTGTCGTTGCCGTAGCTGGACTTTTTGTTGGAGTAAGAGTCGTTGTCGTCCCCAAAACCACTCGATTGTTTGTTCGAGTAGGAGTTGTCGTCATCACGGTCGCGGTTGCCGTAGCCAGAGCTGCGGTCCTCGCCGTATGAGGTATTGTCGCGGTCGTTGTTGTAAGACATTTTGGAGTATACAAGGTGTTCCAAAGGCTGAATGTGAGATTGTTGGCGAATGAAGCTTAAGAAGTTGCTGCTATTGTGACGTTCATTAGGGTCGGATACTACCCCTTCTTATACTTCTGTCTAAAGCTGGTAGGTCACTTTGAAATCAGGATTTAGATGGTGTCCCAAAATGATCTGTATCGCATCACCCCGCAGTTGGTGGAGCATGTTGACCCTGCACAGCTGAGCGTCATGGGCGACTGCGCCACAGATTGCTCCAGATGCACGGAAGAACTCCAATCTGGCGATGGCTTCGGCCGAACTCAACACCAAAACTGCAATGGCGAGCACGTTTGCTGAGCTGCGCCACGAACTCTTGCAGAATACTGGATAGATCGCGGCGGTCTCTTCGGTGTCAACCGGATTCTGACTCGCAATCGCCGAGGTCGAACATCAATGTGCTCGCCATCATGCTGGATTTGGCGCAATCTACCAGAAGCTGGTGGAGCTGCGAGTGTGCAATCGGTGCGATGTCAAGATGGTGGGGTAGATCCTCGGAGGGAGCGAGGAGCGAATGATGCCATGAGGATCGAACACGGCACAAGACGGCTGGTAGCTGTCATTCCATGCACGAGCACGCAAGAACGGCTATGTGAGCAAGAAACCGGGTTTTGGATGTTCTGAAGTTTGAAGCGATAGGTAGACTGAGAAGGGATGGTTCAGGGGGGACGTTAGATGTGTAACGGTTTCAAGCTTCGAATAAGCTTGGCCAAGGCTGATGAGCACCAAGGTACGCAGTTGGCTGGGTTGTCCAACCACACATGTATGCAGGAGCTATTGAAGTAGACCTGAGCAGACGGTCGACAACAGCATCGAAAGTCCAGATGATTTGAACATGCAAACATTGATTGACTCAAAAAGAAAAAGTAGGGGTACAGTATGTACAGTCAGCCGCCTGGTATCTCCAGCTAGCACAATCCATTTTCTTCTAACCACCACCCGTGAATCCTTTATCTGTCTACCTCTCCGAATACCAGATCCATTGTTCCAATGATTGCGACTGCGTCAGCGAGCAAGTGCCCTCTCGAGATCTGGTCCATGCAGGCCAAGTGTGCGAAACCAGGTGCCCTGATCTTGCACCTGTACGGCCTCTCGCTACCGTCCGAAACAAGGAAGACACCCATCTCTCCCTTGGGTGCCTCAATGGCGCTGTAGGTCTCGCCAGGTGGTACTGTGTAACCCTTGCTAAAGAGCAAAAAGTGATGGATGAGGGCCTCCATGTTCTCCTTCATGGCAGCACGGGGAGGGGGCGCAATCTTGTAGTCCTCAACCTTGATGGGACCAGCGGGCATGTCGTTCAAGCACTGGTGGATGATGCGGAGGGACTGGCGGAACTCTTCCATACGGCAGAGGTAGCGGTCGTAGCAGTCACCGTTGACACCAACGGGGACATCGAAGTCAACCCTGTCGTATGCGTCGTATGGCTGCGACTTGCGGATGTCCCAAGGGACACCAGACCCCCGGAGCATGACACCAGAGAAGGAGTAGTTGATGGCGTCGGCAGCAGAAACGACACCAACGCCCTTGGTACGGCCAATCCAGATACGGTTGTCCGTCAACATCTCCTCGGTCTCGTCAATGCGGTCGCCAAACTGAGTAGCCCACTGGTAGATGTCGTCGAGCAGACCAATGGGGAGATCCTGCGACACACCACCGGGGCGGACGTAGGCGGCATGGAGACGGGCACCAGAGACACGCTCGTAGAATTCCTGCATCTGTTAGCTGTGATGTTCTTGCCACGTGTATGTGGATATCATACCATAAGCTTCTCACGCTCTTCAAAGCCCCACAGGAAAGGTGTCAGGGCACCAACATCCATAGCGTGGGACAAGACAGACATGAGGTGGTTCAGGATGCGGGTGATCTCGCCAAAGAGAGTACGGATGTACTTGGCACGGATGGGGATGTCGACGTTCAGCAGCTTCTCAACGGCGAGCGAGAAGCACTGCTCGTTGGTCATCATGGAGACATAGTCGAGACGGTCGAAGTAGGGCAGGGCCTGCAGGTATGTGCGGTACTCGATAAGCTTCTCGGTACCGCGGTGCAGCAGACCAACGTGGGGGTCGGCGCGCACGATCTCCTCTCCGTTGAGCTCCAGAATCAGACGCAACACACCGTGGGCAGCGGGATGCTGGGGCCCGAAGTTGACTGTGTAGTGGCGGATCTTGCGCTCGCTGTGGTCCTCCTCGGTCTCCTCGATGGCGTTGGGATCCTCGGGCTCGATGGGACGGCTGAAGTCCTCGGTGGTGGGCACCATGCGCATGCGCTGGCTGTCCTCGACCTCAGCATAGCGGCGGGCGGCGGTGGTCGACAGGCAGCGCGCGATGGGCCGTGTAGGGAGGGAGGTTCGGAGCTGTGGGCGGGCGGCGTTGAGGCACACACGCTTCGCGGCGTGGCCGGCCAGACGCGCGATGTTGGCGGGCATTGTGGGAGAGGCTCGGTGGGTGTCTGGAGATGCCCGTGTGAGGCCTCAATGGGCGTGTGGAGTGGAGATTGAGGGCGTGGCGGTGGTGAAGCTCTACCAAAATCGTCATGCTGTAATGGACTCTGTCGTGGTTGCAATTGGCCCGCGCGTCGGCGCTTGGCGATGTCTTCCGCCGATGCTATCAAAAAGTTCCAAAGTTTAGAGCTGCCCGCCCTCGACCTTCAGTAGCAAATACCCAAGAACACCAACATGGCTCTTCCAAATTCTGCCGTGCTGGCCGAGCGCAAGGTATGTCCGCGATCATCACTGCATGTTTCAAATTTGCTAACAGTCTCTGTAGAAGCTCCATGTCGGCGCTGAAATTGTGCAGAACCAGCAGTCCACCGATTTCCCAGGACACTGGCCTGGCGAGAACCACGAGTGGGACCTCGAATACTTCAAAGAGGTACGCGCGAACCTGTCCAAGGGGTTTGTTTCTTCTGAAGGGCTCCATACTGACCGTCACATCAGAACTTCAAGGTCCAGTTCCACGCCCGTCCCACGCCCTACGATACTTCCTTCTCGCTCTCCGGCATAGACACCTCAGTCGCAAACGCCTTCCGCCGCATTCTTCTCTCTGAAATCCCCACTCTCGCCATCGAAGACGTCTTCATCTACCAAAACACCTCGATAATCCAAGACGAAGTGCTCGCGCACCGCCTCGGCTTGATCCCCCTCTGCGGCGACCCCAAGGGCCTCGAATGGATGAAATGGTACGTCAAGCCGACCGACGATGACGAGGGTTCCGGTGGTCCCTCGGACTTCAACTGCGCAATTCTGCACCTGGACGTCGAGTGCAGCTGGCAGGAGGGCGGCCTGCAGCGCGCAGTAGCGGGCGAGACAGACCCAGATAAGCTGTACATCAACCACTCTGTCTACGCGAAGGATCTCGTGTGGGCGCCGCTGGGCAAGCAGAGCGACATGTTCGACGCCGCGCAACCGATCCGCGCAACGAACCCAGACATCCTGATCGTGAAGATGCGCCCTGGCCAAAGAATCACACTCACCATGCACGCCATGAAGGGCATTGGCCAGGACCATGCCAAGTTCTCGCCCGTCGCGACCGCAAGCTACCGCCTCATGCCGACCATTGACATTCTGAAACCGATCGTCGGCGCCGACGCAAAGAAGTTCGCGCGCTGCTTCCCCAAGGGCGTTATCCGCCTCGACAAGATTACCGACGAAGAGGCTGCTGCGGATCCAGAGCTGAGTGGGCATGAGGGCGAGAACAAAGCTGTGGTTGATAAGCCCATGAACGACACTGTATCGAGAGAATGCCTGAGGCATCCGGAGTTCAAGGACAAAGTCAAGCTGGGGCGGGTGCGCGATCACTTCATTTTCCGCGTTGAGAGCACAGGGCAGATTGAGAGCGACGACCTCTTTTTGGAGAGCGTGAAAGCGCTGCGGATCAAGGCGCAGAGGATAAAGAGGGGGTTGGATGAGATGATGAAATAAGTTCGACATGTGGACATGCATTGCCTGGCGTTTTGGGTTGGGAGGCTGGAAAAGTCACGATATCATGGGTGCCTTTGAGATAGATCGGTTGAATTGTCAAGATCTTGATTCCACATCTCGGTTTCATGGCCGCTATTGTGTCTGTGCTATGCTGAGATACATTATGAGTACCAATACAAAAGGTGAAGAAGATACTAGAAGTCGACAAGCAGCGAGACGCTCAACGTACTCATAGTGCAAGAAAATGAACAAACTGGAAGAGAGGGATAGGCCGGGTATCTTTTGGCTTCCCACACAGATCGCAAAAGACAAATATCGACAATTGCACAATGACGCGCAAGACAACAGACGAACGGTGATATCCTTAGTCAGACAGCTCAGCAAGCGCCTCGTTGCACAGCCTCTGCACGCTCGTAGGGTCGAAGCGTGGGCGGAACTTGACATTCCTCCTGCTCTCTCTGATCGCGTCCATAGTAGCCTCTTCATCGGCGTCAATAACATCAAGGCTCAATGACCGGCTGTTACGGGTGGCTTTGGTGGGCGAGGGTCTTGGTGAGGGCATAGTGAATCGAACAGTAGGTACGCTGGTCTTGTGCTTCCGCTCGCGCACGTTGGCGAGGTGGCCCTCGATCATGCCTACGAACGAGGCGATGTTGGCGGAGAAGTAGAATTGCTGCGGTGTCTGGGGACGAGGTACCAAAGGCTGGCCCTTGGTTGTGGACGAGACTACTTCAGTTCCATCGGTCGTGGAAGGCTTCCGCGAGTGCTTTGGTGACATCTGGACGTAGTCATCTTCATCGCCGAATGATGTTACACTGGAAGCCGCGCTCCTGGTCGAGTGAACGGAGCTGCGTCGGCGAGCATAAGGAGAAGGTAGAGAAGAGGCTGTCGAATTTGGTGACCACGGGTCGCACTGCACTGTTGATTGCAGGGGGAAAAGAGCGTGGATCGCGGCGTTGTAGTGATGCTCTGCTAAGCTGAGTTCCTTCCAGCGGTTCTTTAGTGTTGCTTCTCGGGCCAGGGTATCATGAGACAGTGCTGTGTAGAAGTTGAGATGAGCAAGGTGAAGAGGATGGGTCTGATATGCGTTAGGACCTGATTCACACTCTGCCGCGTGCACAATTGCTTGAGCCTGTGCCTTCCTTTGCACTGACCTGGTCGTGACTCTCGGCCAGCAAGAGTTCACCAAATTTGGCGCATTGCGAGTAGTGCCGGCTGGCATACAAGCTCTTCAATGCTGCTATCTTTTCTTTCAATTCGCGGTATCGTGACTCGTTCATCATTGTGTTGCGTGAATAGTTCGTTTGTTGGGAAGCCGTCAAGATGCCAGCCGAGGAAAGAGCAAATAGAGAAAAGGTGGGATGTGTTGCGACTGCAGCTACAAAAATCGAACGAGCGTCAGAGCCCAGCTTCAACAAATGCGAAGGCTGGCGATAATGAAGTAATTATCGCAGGCTAGCTGCGGGTAGGTGAACGCGCTTGACAATGGTGCATGCAAGAGATCGCGTTCGTGCCCCGCGAAGTGAAGATGATGTCAAGAGGCTGCTGCAGGGCTGAAAGGAAGTGGCTAAGTAACTAGCTGATGAACAGGAAGATTATAAGCGACAAGGACAATAAAGGGAAATCCAGTACACACGCGAGGCAGACACAATGCACCATATTATAGCTTGAACCTCTTCAGATGTCACCAATATGGTGTGCAGGCCGAGCGGGGCGATTGTTTCAACGGTTGCACCGCGTTTCGAAGTCGACGAACGCCTGCTCTCAGAATATACTAGTTTCCTCTTTAGGCCGGAAACCATTGCTGCCATTGGCTGCATGGCGTTTATCTTAGCCTGAAGATGCGCGAAGGTTTTCTAGCTGGGGTAAGCGTTTCAATCGCCCTTGATTCGCAAAGAGGACGTCTCGTCTGCCTTGCTTTTCAGGTCATGTTGAGGAGACGGAATGCAACGCTGACTGGACCTCCATCAAACGTTACGAAGCCGCAGGGACCGTTTGACAGTCGTCTGAGAGCTACACGCATGCTCACAGAAGGAGTTCTGGAGGCAGTTTCTAAGACCTCAAAAGCACGACAAGCCATGTTGCGAGTGCATATCGGTAGTTGTGAATGCCGAGCGACATCGATAAACGTAAAGAAACAGAGACAGCACAAACGAACGCATAAGAACGAGCTTGCAGTTGCTTAGCAGGGTGACAAATGAGCTATGAACAGTACTTATTCTACACGGCGCAACTGAGCCAAATGTCCGGGATATCTAGTCTACCACCGTTACAGTCTCTACGACTCGGAAGCAGCCGCACCAGTAATAATCTCGACAAGTTCGCCAGTAATGACGGCTTGACGGGTACGGTTGTAGAGAATCTGGAACTTGTTGATCATGTCACCAGCGTTCTTGGAGGCGTTGTCCATGGCGTTCTGGCGCGCGGACTGCTCGCAAGCGTGACCCTCAGCAAGAGCCTAAGCAACGTTAGTATAGATCCTTTATCGTATGAATTGACGTGCGTACCCAGTAGAGCGAGTTGGCAAGAGCGTACTCGCGGAGGTTGGGGAGAGCCTCGTCCTCGATCTCGAAAGCGGAGTAGTTGGCTATAGATGTGTCAGCGTGCGTCCTCAGACCAGAATTCTAGCGCTACATACCGGACTGGGTGATAGCCTCCTGGGAGTAAGCCTCCTGGATGGTAGCCTCGTAGGAACCGGCGTTGATGAAGCTGTTGTAGACAATCTGGACCGAGGCGTAGTCGGTGGGGAGCATGGAGATCTGGTCGGCGATGGCGGAGGCATCGGCGAAGGTGGGGATGTCCTTTCCGGCACCAGCGAAGCTGAGAACGAAGCTCTTGCTGTTGGAACGAGACAGCTGAGCCTTGCACTTCTCACCAATGACGGCGAGGTCGGCGTTGGGGGCGTCGAGCAGCATCTTGCGGACCTTCCTGGACATACCCGAGTGGATACCACCGCAGAGACCCTTGTCGGAGGAGCAGACAACAATCAGTGTCTTGTTGCCGTTGTCAACGGGCTTGGTCTCGGCGCTCTCGAAGACGGCGTTGGAGGTCTGACCGTAGGTACGCGAGGTAGCCATGGCCTTCTGGGCGCGGGTGAGCTTGGTGGAGGCGACGACCTTCATGGTCTTGGTGATCTTCTCGATGTTGCGAATCGACTTGAGGCGGCCCTCAATCTCACGGAGAGTGGCGTAGCCAGCGGCGTTCGCGGCAAGAGGGGCGGCAGGCCTGTAGTCGCAAACATTCAGTCAGCACTTGATGCAATTAAAGATGCAATGGACGCGGCCAGTGGAGTGCAATGCGGGCGTAGAAAAGCTGCGACACCGGGGGGTGCGTACCGGGCGACGGCGGCGGCCATGCCAGCCCTCATGGCGGGGCGGGCAGCTCGGGACAGCATCATGGCGAGGAATTGGGATGAGTGGAGATGGCGACGGCCGGGTGATGGTGGTGAGCTGCTGTCTGTTCGAGCTTCACGATGTCGGGCGGATTTGTTGCGCTAGCCGTGCTTTCCCTTGCCCAGACAAGTCCACGTGACCGTGCGGCGGCCCTGGTCTTTTGCGGAGCATACGGGAGGCTGCACCACCGGGATTACAATTGATCCTTGAAGTTTGGGTGTATTTCAATCTTTTGTATCTGCCCCCGCAAGTGGAATGGGAACATTGCAAGTCCAAAAACGATGATGTTTTTGTGGTGTTGGTGGGAACAATGACCTCAAGCATGGCAAGTGTAACACTTGAGAAGTGAATGAATTGCAGTTGCCCTTATCAAGTTCACATTGCAGCCCAGTGGACATGGTAAAATCCAACGTCAACATGCTGAATTTGAACATCTTCCAACCGTGTCATCTCTCACACGGTAAGGCGATTCTTGTTACAAAGGCTACTGCGCGATCATTTTAGTAAAGGCCGAGAAGCCCGTGCGCTGCCTCGAAGCCGCTGAAGGGAGGCTTCACATAAACCCAGCATTCCTCTTTCTTCGCTCATCTATCGTGTTCCTCACTCCTCCACCATCGCCTCTCTCTTACTCACACCAATCCTGCGGGACGGGTGCTTTACTTTTGCACGCGCCGCATCACCATTACAGCGCGTCTCTTGCGCCCGTTCATTCGGTTCCGCTAGAGCTTCTGCGTTCGCCGCGAACAAAGCTGGTTCAATCGTTCTGTCCTCTCGATACCCGCGACACCAACGCGTTCGCTTCGATCACACAATGTCTTCCTCCGACGACACGCCTCTCGTGAAGGCGAAAGATGGAGGTGAGTTTGCCCACACGACGCTTCACCTGCCTTATGTTCATGTCACGTAACACTTTACCTACGCGATGATCGCCCAATCCTGCTATCGAAGCCTTCTCCACCCCAGACTACATCATTCTGGGCCTTTGGCGCGTGCCGCTAAGAATCTGTCAACCTTCAATACTTTGCTAACCACCTGCATTGTTTAGCTATCTCCACCGAAACCATTCCGAAAGACGTCGATAAAGCCATGGACAAGCAGGTACCTTCCAACGGCCATGTAGAGCCTGGTATTTCGATACGAATGGGACCAGTGGACGAAGACAAGATGGACGTCGATGCGCCCAACGGCAGTGCGAACGGAAAGCGCAAGTCTCGAGGCAGCATTCCAACCGCCAACTACAAGGAGCAGAGCGGCTCAGAAGATGACGATGATAAGCCACTGGTGGGTTGAAGCCTGGATCTCTGGTACAAACAATGCGCTAACTCTCTCGCAGAGTAAGCGGCGAAGAACATCTCAGCAAGCAAAGACCGTACAGGACGACTCCGATTCCGAACTCAGCGACGTTCCTCTCAAGGCTCGAGCACTTCCCAAGGCTGCACCGGAGCAAATTGGCGAAGACTCTGATTCTGATGTACCGTTGACGACGAAACTTGTCAAAAAGAAGGAATCGATCGAGAAGGCGGCAGCAAAGGAAGCCAAGGCGATCCGTACAAAAGAGAAAGCAGCACCGAAACGCAAGGTGAAGGAGGAGAGCGAGTCGGACGATGACGTTCCTCTTGCAAGAAAGAAGGCGCCAGCGAAAAAGGCCAATGGCGTGAAAAAGGAAGACTCAGACTCCGATGCTCCACTCGCGAAGAAGCCTGCGGCGAAGAAGACTGCTGCCAAGACCAAACCTGCTGCAGCTCCAGCAAAGAAGGGCAAGGCTAAAGTCAAATCTGAAGAAGAGAAACAGCAAGACGAGGATGCTGACGCCGATGAGGAGGAGTACCGCTGGTGGGAGGACACAGCGAAGGGCGATGGCACCAAGAAATGGGATACCCTTGAGCACAACGGTGTCGTCTTTCCACCCGAATACGAACCCCTGCCAAAGAATGTCAAATTAGTGTACGATGGGGTACCAGTGTCTCTACACCCCGAGGCTGAGGAGATTGCCGGTTTCTACGGAGGCATGCTGAACTCTACCCACAACGTCGAGAATCCTACATTCAACAAGAACTTCTTTGAGGACTTCGTCGCCGTCCTTGACAAGACAGGCCACGGCAAGGATAAGGACGGTAAGACAGTCAAGATCAAGAAGTTTGAGAAGTGCGACTTCAAGCCTATCTTCGAACACTTCGACGCTGAGCGAGCGAGAAAGAAGGCCCTTCCTGCAGCAGAGAAGAAAGCTTTGAAGGCTGAGAAGGACGCGATCGAGGCGCCTTTCATGTACTGCATGTGGGATGGACGCAAGCAGAAGGTTGGCAACTTCCGAGTCGAACCGCCAAGTTTGTTCCGTGGTCGTGGTGAGCACCCCAAGACTGGTCGCGTCAAGAAGCGTGTGATGCCCGAACAGATCACGATCAACATCGGCGAAAAAGCGAAGGTACCAGCGGCGCCAGCGGGTCACAAGTGGAAGGAGATCAAGCACGATCACGAAGGCACATGGCTCGCTATGTGGCAAGAGAACATCAACGGTGCTTACAAATACGTCATGTTGGCCGCGAACTCTGATATCAAGGGCCAGAGTGACTTCAAGAAGTTCGAAAAGGCTCGTGAGCTGAAGAAGCACATCGATCGCATTCGAACAGACTACAAGAGGGAGCTCAAGTCCGAGAAGATGGTCGACCGTCAGCGTGCGACCGCAATTTACTTGATCGATCAGTTCGCGCTTCGTGCGGGTAACGAGAAGGGCGAAGATGAAGCAGACACCGTCGGTTGCTGTTCGTTGAAGTTCCAGCACGTCACACTGAAGCCGCCGAACACTGTCATCTTCGATTTCTTGGGTAAAGACAGTATCCGGTTCTACGACGAAGTGGAAGTCGACACACAAGTGTTTAAGAACTTGAAGATCTTCAAGAAGGAGCCAAAGACGACCGGCGATGACATCTTTGATCGCCTTACCACATCAGCCCTGAACAAGCACCTGACAAGTTACATGCCCGGTCTGACCGCAAAGGTCTTCCGTACATACAACGCGTCATACACTATGGCGAGGTTGCTCAAGGAGATGAAGGCTACAGGTACCATCCAAGAGAAGGTCAAGGCATACAACGATGCCAACCGTGAAGTCGCCATCTTGTGTAACCACAAGCGTACTGTCGCTGCAGGCCACGCTGGATCCATCGAAAAAATGCAAGATAGAGTAAGCTTATACTGTGCTGGGTCAGTACGATGAGCACGCACTAACAGGCCACAGATTAACGGTCTTCGGTACCAGCTGTGGAGGACAAAGATGATGATGATCGATGTCGACCCCAAGATCAAGAAGAAGAAGGGCGCCGAGTACTTTGAACGGCCTGAGGACCTTGACTCTGATTGGGTTAAGGCACACCAGGAAGCTGAAGTCGAAGAGCTTCGCCAGAAGATCACCAAGAAGTTCGAGAAGGACAACGAGAAGCTGGCAGCAGAAGGCGAGAAGGAGATGAAGCCTAAGGAGCTGGAAGAGCGTCTCGAAAAGGCCGATGAGCTCGCAGCCAAGTACAAGAAGGAGAACAAAACCGGCAAGGTCGAGGCCGAAGGCAAGGGCCCATCTATCGACAAGCTTGAGACAGCTGTCGATAAGCTAAACCAGCGTATCGAGAACATGAAGGTCCAAATGGAGGATAAGGAGGGCAACAAGGAGGTTGCCCTGGGCACATCCAAGATCGTGAGTCTAGCCTTTCATATCTCTCAAGAGCGTGTGCTAACCATGTCTAGAACTACATCGATCCTCGTCTCACAGTGGTCTTCTCCAAGAAGTTCGATGTACCCATTGAGCGCTTCTTCTCGAAAACACTTCGTGAAAAGTTCGACTGGGCGATCAAGTCCGTCGATCAGAACTGGGACTTCTAGACACACTGCACGTCTTCGGACATCTTCATAGGGCCGCGCTAGGGCGTACAAAAGCGGCTTTGTACAACTTCTGTAAGGTCTTCACAAATGCATGCGGTTTATGCATACTTTCAGTCAGCGAGCCTTCGGTCTCCTCGCTGCATCGCGCAGCTTTCCTGCGCTCACCATTTCTTCATGATAGAATTCGATTTGCAATAACAACCCTGATGGTGCATGTTCAACGGTCTTGCAGTTCGCTTCGTGACAAATCCTTCGATCGTGCATTGTGCAGCGGGACGATCATCACTTGCAGCATCGTGCAGCACGGGCATGATTACGCTTGCAAACTTCCGCGCAGCATGATCAATAATTTACAGTGAGACTACTGGTGGAGTATTGATTTCTATATGATCGCCGACCTCACCACACACGCAGAGTGTACAAGGCGACCTGGCGTGCAGAACCTGGTCCGAGCGCGTACTACAACCGTCCTACAAATAAACGTCAGACACTGTTTGGCAATGGAAGGTTTCTGGAAATGACATCAAGAGACATGTCTGGCGAACCACTTCAGATCGAGACAGCGCTGGCTGCAACACGGATCGCAGATCCACCGTGACATGTGACACGACGAGCTCGTGGCCAGGTACGCGGAGTGACTGATTCGTAGCCATCAAGCCATGTTTGAGACGCAGCAAACTTTCACGGCCACGACTCATGCCTCAGCACCACAGGAAGGAGACTTCCGGGCAATATCGCGAGTAGCTTCGGGCGCCCCGCAAGTGTACTCACGCTGTTTGTTTCTCCAGATCGCATTTGGGTCTTGCTCCTGGCTTCACCGGAGAGCTGTTTGCGCGGCTGCAGGTGTATCAGTCAGGGCAGGAGTTTTGCAGGGTCGATGCTGGTGCGAAATGGATACAATACAGTAGCTGAACCATGAACCAGAACCGAAATGCAATACCTGAGATCTCTGGTATGCAAACGGACCAGACAGCGGCCAAGGGATGCTTCATTCTGAGATTGATCTGTTTGAACGCAAGAGGACCGACTCAACTTGCATCGCTCATTGGCATGTCTTCGATCAGCATGCCTCTCGAGATGGCAGAATCTGCCCGCCCCTGAGCCCCGCTTCACAGTTGGGCAGCACCTGTCATACGATCGATTTAACAATCCGCCATCGAGGTTCAGGGAAAGCTCAAGGCTACGGGAGCGCGCCGTCGTTCTGAGTTGGCTTCCGTCCGGTTCCAGTGTTCATCACCCGTACCTTGTTCTGTGCACATGGCGTAAGAAGACAAATATTGGACGGCACTGTGCTTGCCGATCTGCTGTGCAACAGACGAAGCTGGTCGCTTGCAAGCGTGCTCGCGCTGTACCTGCAGGGCCGTGACGGAGATCAAGCCCTGTCAGACATATGATGCAGGTGGTGAACCACTCCAGGGATGTGACGGCTGGTGCACGCTCTGCAAAAAGCAATGCTCGAACACTGTCGCGGCGCAAACACGATGAGATGCATGGCATCAGCCACAAGCTCCACAGCTCGCCGCGGGCTTTGTCTTTCCTTCCCGATCGAAGTAATGCCTTTAATTTTGCTCCGACGCAGTTGTCGTGGCCGCGGTTTAAATATTGGCTTTGGGCTCCCACCAGTCCAGCGGTCTGCACGTCAATGAATCGCGCTCGTTAACTTGAAGACTGTATGACATCTGCGCCGCGGCATTCAATCTCACTTGGATAGTCCCCTGCAGACTTCTCCGTCAAATTGTAAAAGCTGCCTGCGACCCTTCCTGTTCTTCCTGAAGAGGTCTGACAGTTCCTAAGCACCAGGTACCATTTCCTGCTGTCCACGGCGCGGCCTAAGTCCTGAGCGCGGCGATCAATCACCAACGCTCATCTCCCGGGTTTGAGATTACAATAGCACCCACAGCACACGACAACATTCACGAAAGAGGCCTTGCGCTGGAAGCAGAGAACTCTGAGCGTGTGCGCCTGCAAACATGTCAACAGAAGGAAAGCCAACGGTCCTGATAATAGGCGGCTTGGGTACGTCACCGGACTGGGGATCCCCCCGCATGCCGCTGCAAAGTGAGGGTCTAACATAGTGATCTCAGGCTACATCGGACGAAACCTCGCAAAGTACATCCACGATAATAGCCTCGCGTCTGAAGTCCGTCTCGTCGACAAAAACCTGCCCGAGTTGGCATGGCTGGCACCCGAGTTCAAAGAAGCATGTTCGCGAGAGCGCTTCATGCAGGCTGATGCCTCACAAGAGCGTGCGTGTCCCTCCACACCACCGACGAGTAACGTGAGCCTGGACTGATAGAAGCAACAGGGTCACTAGCACGCATATTCGACCGTGAAGGCGGCAAAGAGTTCGACTTCGTATTCAACTGCGGCGGCGAGACGCGCTTCTCACAAGATGACAAGGTCTACGAGCTCCGTTCCCACGCCCTCTCCATGGCCGTCGGCCGCGAAGCCGCAAAGCGCAAGGTCCAATGCTTCCAGGAGCTCAGCACAGGCATGGTGTACAAGCCCGAATCTGCGCCGCGCAAAGAGACGGACAAGCTGAAGCCATGGAATAACCAGGCAAAGTGGAAACTCAAGGCTGAGGAAGACCTGGCGAAGGTCGACGGGCTCAACCTCATGATCATGAGGATTGCACATGTCTACGGACCATACACAGGGAAATTCCTCAGCACAGCACTGTGCATGGCGAGGGTGTATCAGAGCAAGGGAAAGGAGATGAGGTGGCTGTGGAAAGAAGACTTGAGGACGAACACTGTACACGTTGACGACGTGGTGCGAGCGTTATGGACGGGTGCTGAGTGGTACGTCAAGCAGGCGAACAAGACCCCAGCGCCTGTCTACAACATCGTGGATCACGGCAATACCTGTAAGTGGCTCGCTTCGTGAGCGTAGGACGAGAGCTGACATTGAGTAGCACAAGGATCCGTCGCCAAGATCATGCATGATGTGTTCAACATCGAGACTGGATTCCATGGCACACTGATCTCAGCATTTGCGCGACTCAACATGGACCACGTTGTCAATGAGGTGAACGACGATACGCTGGACCCATGGGCGGAGCTGCAGAACGCAGCCGGAATCAGTCAATCAACGCCTCTGAGCCCATTCATGGAGAAGGAGCTGTTGAAAGACACAGACTTGAGCATGGACGGCAGTGCATTCGAGAAGGATACAGGTTTCACGTGAGTCTTCAGAGATAAGATGCATTAGCCTATACTGACAAAGCCACAGATACACACACGAGAAGCTCACAAAAGAAGGCGTCGAAGAAGTAATCGAAAGCTACAAGAGGCAAGGATGGTGGCCATAAGCTGCTATTCTCACGACTCTGCCACGCATCCCTTGGAACAAACGATCGATACCCCATTCAACATCACGACGCTCTCACGGCCGATTCTCGCATGATCATACCTCTTCTGCCTCCGACCTTTTCTTCTTTGCATCACCTGGCCACGGCTGAGACACTGCATGCTTTGCATTTTCTTTTGCATTCTTGCGCGTTATCTACTGTGTACAACACTTCTGCACTGTTCGACATTTCTTATGTGTTGTATAGGCGGTATCTCCAGCTTTTACTACCCTCGCTTTGTAATTACTGTTCTTATTTGGTGCAGCATGTTGGCTTGGATTACATACCCCAAATCGAGCATTCACACATTCAATGTCTGCATTTCGCAAGATGAGTCACTGATTTGCCCGTATTACGTATTTCGTTGCATATACAGAAGATGTGAGCACAGGTAAGGATCGTCAACAACGCAAAGGCAGGTGCAACCCAAGGCTTCGCCTCTTCGCCTTCCGCACGTGGATCGCAAAGCCACTGCTCCTCTTACACCGTGGCCAACACCTACAACACACCCAGTTATGCAACAGACTCCGCCACAAACCAGCTCGCGTGCAGTTCCAGTTCGAATGCACTAGGCCAGGTCAGTCTCGATCCATCCTTTGGCTGACCGGCCGTGACTTCCACTAGATCTAGATTCCTTCGGTGAACCAATGCTTGAGCAGCTCAAAGCAAGCATCGGCATCCGTCTCTCTCTTGAGATCCCCCAAAGCTTGCTTACTATCTGCAGCGTCCTCGCCAATCAGGTCCACCAACGCATCTGCATCCTCGAACATATCGCGAAGACTCTGTGCGCTCTTGCCCTTCCAGACTGAGTATGAGAGTGCCATCGTAACAGCTGTTCACAGAGGACTCGAGATGAATAACACACTACAATTCCATAGATAGGGCCAGGTGGCTATTCGTAGAACTCACGGTGTCAGGTGAATCCTACAAAGGTACTTGCCATCGTGCTGGCGTAGTGATCCGAGCGTGCGCTGTCTACAATGCACCAACCCTTCCAAATCCTTTCTTTTCCACAACAGCAGCAGCAGCTCCATAACCACCTATGTTTCACCAACAAGCTTCTCGAATGTCAGTGACGATGCACTACCGTATACGGACAATCAAACAAGATGCTGTCCTTACTTCATATGAGCCTGAGATGATGGGACTGGGCTTACGTCACAGCCGGATGAATACGAGCAGCCGCAATCAACATGTAAAGCACAGACTGCCCGTTCGGAGATTGATATCATAGGTAGTAAGATTAAGAGATTACACACTAAAATATACCGCGGGCCGTCGCTAAACTACTGACCAGGGCAGCCATTAAGAAGGGATATCCAACCATACACAAGCGTAAACACGTAAACGTAGCAAACACATTGACTCGAACGATGCTCTACAGACGATCTTACAGCGGCAGGTCTGCGAGGCGCTCACTACTCTTCATCTGGACCCGCCACCAGGCTTCTTTTCCTGAGATGGACAGAGAAGACACTTAGTACGCAAGGGCGTCAGCACAGCCAAAGTGCTGCTCAACATCAAGCGCACCAGGGTGCTTCCACGGGTCATCCTTGAAGCTGAAGAGACACGCCTCAGCACCAACCTTCTCCATAATCTTCTTCATAGCCTCCTTTTGCTCGGCAACACCAGCAACTGCCTTGCCGTTGTTGTTACCGGCGCTCGGCCAGCCAATCTCGGAAATGTACTTGCCCTTGGCTGCAGCCTCGGGGCACACCTTGGCGGCCTGGTCGAGCTGCTGCGCGGCAAAGTCGCCGGCCATGTCGGGCGAGATGGACGCAGTGAAGTACGGGTGCACCTGCACAGTGAAGACGTCGATATGGTCGCACAGCGCGGCGCCCTTCTCCTCCCAGGTGCCGACGGGCTCGGTGGTGGTGATAGCGATGTCCTTGGGGAAGCCAGCGCCCTGGAGCGTCTCGCGGACGTGGTCGATGTAAGAGGCCAGCTCGGCGGGCGCGCAGTTGTTGTTGAACATGCACTCGTTGCCGACGATGACCATGGCAACACCGTCCTTAGGTGCGTTGTTCTTGATGTCGTCGAGCTGGTCGTTGGCGTACTGGGAGAAAGGTCCCTTGCCGCCGCTGCCGCCGGCCTCAAGGAAGATGCCGTAGATGATCTTCAGGTTGTGCTCCTGGCAGGCAGGAACGACGTACTCGAAGACACCGCAGTCGGTGCTGTAGGAACGGATGGTGGTGAAGCCAAGGTCAGAGATCTGCTTGATGTCCGATTTGATATCGGCTTCAGTCTTGCAGTTGCCGTCAGGGGCGTAGGGAGTGTAGGTCATGGCCCACTTATCGCCATTGGTGACGATACGGCCACCATTGCTGTAGCTGCCAGTAGGCTTAGGCTTGTCAGCAGCCTTGGAGCTGCTGGGCTTAGGCTTGGGTGTGTCGACGGCCTTGGAGCTGCTGGGAGCAGGCTTAGGGGTATCAACGGGCTTGGTGGGATACTCAGGAGTGGCGGGCTTGGAGGGCTGAGGAACCTCCTTCGAGGACTCAGGAACAGCCGGCTTAGTAGGGTACTCGGGGACCGCTGGCTTTGAGGAGACAGGAACGGCCGGCTTGGTAGGGTACTCGGGGACCGCTGGCTTTGAGGAGACAGGGACGACCGGCTTAGAGACCTCTGGGACAGCCGGAACGGTGGGGTAGACTGGGTGGGAAGCCTCGGGTGTCTTGGTGGAGATTACGATGGGGGTGTAGACAGAGCTGGCATTCTCACCCTCGGTGCACGAGGTTGAGGTCTCTGCGGCGGGAGTGGAGTGCTCATAGATGGCAGTGGTGTTGGGCACGATTGAGGGTACTAAGACATGTCAGTTGAAGTTACTCTCCACAACCTTATATCCTTTGAATCGCAAACATCCAACCCTGGATGCGAAAGATCCATTACGTACAGGCGTGAACGTAGACAGTCGTGTAGACTGTGCAGATTTCATCCTTAACGGGCTCGTATGCGCCACGGCGCAAGTGGAACCCAGCGTGGTTCTTGTGCTCGAAAGCAGCAACAGACGCGACAAGCGCCGAAGCAGCGACGATGGAGGCCTTCATCTTGACTTTTCGAATGGCAACGGCTCCGATTTTCTTCTGTGTTTATCCGCTGAAAGAGTGAAGCGGTGTTTGTATAAACGAATGACTAGGCGCGGAGGCCGTTGAACTTTGCTCACGAGGCTGTTGATGCGTACGAAGCCTTGCGTAGGAAGCAAAGCAAGCACGCAACCGGGGAACAGAGGCCTTTTGATAGACTTGCCATGATCCCGTGAGCACGGTTGTTGCCATGCATCGAAGGCGTTAGGATAGGGGTCCTTGAGATTAGACCTGGAAGATGCAGGTACACATGCGGTAAGAGGTAGTTATTGGAGCACTAGGGCGTCCAAACTACAACGCATCAAGCCACGATGTGCATCATGCCGGCGCATTAAGGAAATTGAGGCCTGGGGAAATACGACAAGGTCGTTCCTTCGGCTGAGGCGTGGGCTAGTTGTGGTTAGTGCCTAATTTCCCCTTCCTAGCAACCTGCACAACACCGCGCCGAAGCGACCGACATGAGGGTGAATCTCAAGATGCGCCGGATCACCTGAGCCTTTAAGATCAAGTCGCAGCGACCATAGCAATCTGTCTGTGTACGAGCTGGTATGTGGCTATTGGATAATCTCACCGTTTGAGGTCGTCTCTCGTCAGCAGCAGAAATGACACCCAGGGCCAAAGAGCCAACGGCTAATCTTCTACCAACAGTTCCTAGTCACTGCGTGCCGAAATGCAGGTACAGGCGGCTCGTGCACCAGCCTTGCACGCTAGCATGACTATAATTGGTCAGTGGTCTATCGTTTGAAGATGCGGATCGCGTGCTGGTAAGTGTGGGCGACTAGTCGCGATACTCGACTATGTTGTCGTGGAGGGGTCTGAGTGCGGGAGACTCTCAGAATCGCTGCGAACTTGTTCACCTCGGCTTGTGCAACATCACATCCACTCGTAAGGCTCGTTGTTGCACAGCTTGTCGTGTGTTGCTGTGCAACAACTGAGCGCGGCACAGCGCGTTGTTGAGAAGTCAATGTTGCGGAACATGGAAGGATGATTGTTGCCGAGCGATGATTGTCTTGGACGCTTGGTCGCGTTGGCAGGACGTGCCGCGACGATCTTGCTTTGTTATGAGCGAAAGCGTCACACGGAGAGGGACATGAATCGCAGCTGCGAGCTTTTCCCGCTGGTCACTGTCACTGGGCGAATAGGTTGGCAGCTCGGCGTCGTGGTTGCGATGCAAATTTGGAAGTGTAAGACCGAAGGCGTCCAGCTCGGCCAGTGATCGTGCAGCTAAGAGGTCACGCGAACAAAAGCTGAATGACTACCCGCAACGAGCTGCTTCGCAGACGAGAAATGATTTGATTGCAAGTCAACCTCGATAATTTGGCTTGTTCATACACCACCTGCCTCATCTGCCGATTCGCGATTCTAATAGACGTCCTTCAGATGTAGATATTCTGTCTACTCGCAGACAAGTGGTTTACGTCACTCGGCATTCTCTTAACCACCACCTGTTCCGGAGTAGAAGGCGCCAACGTTCCTGAAGCGAGTGGTTGCGGGCTCAGCAGTCTCGATAGTGCAGCCCGCTTGTACTTCAGCCCCATCAAACCTATCCTTGATCCACCTCAAGAAATCGAATTGCGGCACTTGAGCGGCCACGTTGTGGTCAGCATCCGGGTACAGTCTCAGCGTGGCCTTGGAGTTGGGGAACGCGTTGCAAGTCTGATTGAAATCCCACTTGGTGTTGTTGGCGTATGTAAGCGGATCGGTGATACCCTGCACCACCAACATAGGTGCAGCCAAGGCATGTGGTCCGGCGCCATTGTAGCGCTTCTGCCAGTCGACCACAGCAGGATGTGAAAGCCAGCTGAAGTCCTTGAACAACTCATCTGCTGTGAGGTTCGAGAACAAAGCTCGTCCAACAAGCAGACACCCCTGATCCATAAGAGGAACACGACCAAGTACTGTATCGGTGACGTAGTCCTCTACGCGAATCCGATCTGGAAATAGGAGAGCAAGTGATTGTAGGAAGAACACTGAGACTGCGTCGCCGATGGGTCCACCTGCAGCACGTCGGACTGACTCTGGGATGAGGTCCAATGGTCGCAAAGCTGGCGAATTGGCCACAGCACCGAGGAATTTACCAGCCTTGAGCAGCTCCTCCTGATCTGGCATAGCCAATCGCTCATTGGTTCGCCATGCTGTCATGCCACCCTCGCTGTGTCCTACAACCACCCACTCTTCTGAAAGAACATCTCCGATGACCTTGCGAGCAGCGATGAGCCCATAGGCAACGTCTGCAGCGTGCAGATAGCCTGCTTCGTACATGAAGCCTTGCGGTATGTCTGATCCTTGACCAGCGTAGTCAGGAGCAACGACTGCATATCCAGCTGTTGCGAGGGCGTACGGACCTTGCCATTCATAGTACAAGTCCTTGTGGTTCGAAGGCGCACAATTGCGGATCCGACCAGCTGTACCATGGGCCCACACAGCGGTATTAAATGGCTTCTCCGAATCTGGCTTGTTGTAAGGGAGCAAAACGAACGCGCTAGCTGGAATTGGCTTCCGGTTGATATCCTCGGTCATGTAAAGGAACCTGGAGATGGACATCCCAGCAGGTGGTGTAAAGTGGAGGTTGACGACATCTCGTGACAAGTCTTCCCATCGCAACAGATCGCCAGGCTTCGCTCCCGTAACATTGGCAGGGGTGCTGTAGAATGGATCTGTTGTCACGTTCTTGGAAACCCAAGAGGCGGCTTCAATTGCTTGAACTTGAGTGAAGGCAGCCTGGCAAGCCGCATCGCAAGCCTCCTGAGCTTTACCCAGGAGTGCAGACAAAGAAAGAAGTAGAATTGATTGGGCCCTCATCTTGAAGGTCCCACTCGTAACGGAAGTTGCGAAGGACCAATTCGAGCTTGATGCTGAGAAGTTGGAGCGATTCCATGACGCTTTATACACCGTCGATTTGAGGTAGTCCCACCCTTGACCTACCATTGCATAAGCAGCATTATGCTCAAGACCGTTCATCCTCGACAGTCTTGCCGCGACCTAGGCAGTGTTCGGAGTGTGGCTCATCGTTCTCTACGCAATGGTTCGCTCAATGGTTGTCTCGGCAGTTCTTTCAGTGGGCTATCAGGACGAGAGAACTACGGAGCCTGTCGACCCCAGACCTTGGCGAGGGACGAAGTTGGGGTTTACGTGCAGAAAGGAAGCTGAGGAGGTTATCATGATAGCTGTTCGGCCTCACTCGAGGTTAATGGCGCCTGCACATACCTAAAAGAGACTAGTGTCCTGTCACGGCTGCTGTCCGCGGCGTGCGTCCCGTGACCGTGATATTCAGGCATAGTCGTCGATAACAACGAGCGGAATTTGATGCTGGCTGTGGCTGTTGTTAAAGAGATGAGGGGCTGGCGAACTTCGGAAACGGAAGGAGAATTCCGCGAGTCAACCTTCGATCGAGCAGCAAGGACAACGAAACACCAAAATACGTCGGAAGAGTGTACAACTACCGCAAGACTATTTCAAGCCTTGACGAACGAACATTACACTCAGACGCCCATACGCATTGTCGAGGATCTCCGGGACAATGTCCGCTTCGTCTCTACCTATAGGCAAAATCTGCAACTGAGGCTCCACGCAGTGAGCTTGTATCAGTCAAGCTTGCGAGTCAGGCTCCTAGTGCTGACGAGGCGACCTTTGACGATGCATGTATCATTCTAAATCGAGCAAAGAGATGTGTTGTGTGGTTGCCTGATGATGGATGCTAAAGATCTCGGTGCCTCGCGTTTTGCGTTCTCGGGCCCGAAATGCTGACTTTAGAGTCCGAACAACAACTTGCGTGTCAAAAGCTTCACATTCGCCTCCGAACCTTCGTCTGTCCATCGGAGGCTGAGTGAGACTTTCGCGTCCGAATGGTTTGAAGACCTCCAGGCGACCATGGTGGTTGCATATATAGGTCGCAGCGTCGTCGATGGACAGACAGTCAGACACCACAATCAACGCTCACCTTAGCTACTTCTAGCTCCTCAAGCCATCATCAAACCCACCAGACACTCAGTCCGATCTCCTCATATCCCACAAAACGCTTCGGTTGTTCAAGATGCCAGGCCTGACAGCCAACCCCCTCAAGATCGCCATCTGCGGCGCTGGACCTGTCTCCCTCACACTCGCCAACATCCTCCAGAACAACCACATTCCCTTCAACATCTACGAAGCAGCGCCCGAGATCCGAACTCAAGGCGGCTCTCTCGATCTGCATCCGCAGAGCGGACAGCTAGCTCTTCAGGAAGCCGGCCTCTGGGACCTCTTCAAGCAGTACGCACGCCCCGAGTCCGATGTGCTGAAGCTCGTCAAACTCAACGGCGAAGTCATCTGGGACGGTAACGGTGCCGATAAGCAAGAAGTGGCGGAGAGCGAGAAGTTCAACGGTCGGCCTGAGATCGATCGTCGGATGTTGATGAAGCTTCTTTACGAGAACCTGAACAAGGAAAGCGTTATCTTCGGCAAGAAGCTACGAGAAGTAGTTCCTAGTGAAACAACACAGAAGAAGTATGATCTCCACTTCGCAGACGACACCACAGCTACAGCCTTCGACCTTGTCATCGGCGCCGACGGCGCATGGTCAAGAGTCCGCTCCCTCCTCACAGATGAGAAACCCCGTTACTCAGGTATCTCAATGGTATCCACCAGTCTCGCCAACATTCACTCGAATCCATGGCTCCTGGATTACGTCGGCGAAGGTTCAATGTTCTCCTTCGGCCAGGACACCGCGATCCAAGCCCAGCGTGGTGACAATGGGATCCTCCTAACCTACGCGTCTCTGCGAGTCCCAGAGGACTTTTTCGATACTTGTGGGATCGACTGGACCGACGCAGCCGCCGCGCGAAGAAATTACATGAGCAAGTACTTCTCGCACGTCAGTCCCGAGCTTCAACGCGTCTTCCTTGAGTGCATCGATGACCTAGACCTGCGCCCTCTTTATGAACTGCCCATCGGGTTTTCATGGGCGTCCAAGCCTGGTGTGACGCTTGCGGGAGACGCCGCACACGTGATGACGCCCTTCGCTGGTGTTGGAGTGAACGTAGGTATGTCTGATGCCTTGGTCCTTGGAAGGGAGGTGATTGCTGCGTGCGGTGGAGAGAAGACGCTCGATGAGGCGTTGAAGGCGTATGAAGAAGAGATGATCCCGAGAGCAGCCAAGTTCGCACAGAGAACGGCACATGGGAAAGAAAACCATTTCAGTGCGACTGGAGTGCAGGAATTTGCTGATATGCTGAGGCAGCACCATGCTGCGGCACAGTCTGTGCAGAAAAAGGAGTGAGGAATCGATACTCCGGGGTCGGTGGCCGAGATAGGAAGGACTTCTGGTCAGGGGGTACAATCGCGCACCAGTGCTTCAACCTCCAGGCTTTATATGATAGACTTTGGATGGATATCTCTGGTGAATACAATATAACGGTGAATAACTCATTTCAAGCATCACGGCCTCAGAGGCCAAACATTAGCCTCCTGCTTCGGACCCCTCCCACCAACAACGCCCCACTCCTCATCCCTCTCTCTACTCGAACCTCTGCTTTGCTCGACGACAGGTCGTGTACCATCCCTCGACTCCCCTGTCAACTCCTCAAACTCGATATTCATCTCTACAATCTTCGTAATCCTACTGCTTTTTCCGCCACTGCGTCCGTAGCTGCCAATAGTCCTGACCTGCCTCCCGCCACTTCTGTCATATCTTCCCTCTGTCGATCTTCCGTCAGTGAGCGGGCTTTGCGTCCAGAATCCGCGAATTTTAAGACCGACGGAGGTGCGGAGCAGGTGTTTGATGAATGCAGGTAAGACGGGCAGGCAGGCGGCGAGAAAGCCGAACGTGAGTTCTGGTTCTGCCCATTTGCCCATGAGTGCGGCGCGGTAAATTTGGTCGGTTGAGTAGTAGAGGCGGATGGCGTAGTACAGGCGGATCGAGGAAGCGGCACAAGCACTAGAGGTTTTAGTTATACGCCTTCCTCCGGATGAGATCGACTTACAGGCCTCCCAGCAGAAACACAGCGCTGAGTCCCCATTTGCGCTTCTTGCTAAGTTCAAGGCGCCAGATGACCGGTTGTGGCAGTATGACGATAATGAGATCGCTGGCTGTGTTGATTGAGGCGCTGACGATGTGTACAACCAATTTGTCTTTGACGCATGTTCCGAGGATGAGGGGGTTCCAGGCATGTGCCAGTGGACGGCAGGCCAGGAATTGAAAAAGAAACAGAGCGATGTAGAATATGACGTTGAGAACGAGGAAGCCGTCAACGACCCATAGCAAAACTGGTCGCGCATGCAGGGAGCGGTTGTGCGGCATGAAGATGCGCCGGATTTGTAGAATGAGAGAGACTTTGAGTGGGATGATAATGAGAGAATAGATGGCGACGGCTATGTGGAAGAGCTGTGTGGTCTCAGTTTTGGTACTTTACAATATTCAAGAATGGGCGATGTTGTGTTCAGGGTGTTTAGAAGACTTGGAGACGTACACGTGCATGCTCGATCGCTTTTCGAGCCGTGAGATCCCACTGATGTACACCGAGCGGCAAAGCCTCAAACATGAAAACAATAACGTGAAAGCCTACAAAGCAGAGCCACGCAACTATCAGCCAGTCTACACCACTGTTGTCAGCATGAAAACTCCTTCGGGCTATCGAGTAGTGGTACTCACAATCCTCAGCCAACATCCTCCTCACAATCCCCAACTTTGTGTAGATCCGCAGGCCGACCACCACAGTTGCAACAACGAGCTGCAAGACCGCAAGCTCTGGACGGCTCAGGTTATCCGGATTATCGAAGTTTGCCTTGACGCTTGAGGGCGGTGCGAGAGCAGGCGCGTCTAAGATCGCGTCTATCTGTGACTGGTTCATGATGGCATGAACGAGCGTCTGCCTGACATTGATTCAAGTCTGTAGCGTACGCTTCGTCGAATCTTTCGCAGTCTTACGATATGACAATATCTCAGCAAAAGCAAAGGACAGAAGAAATGTCAAAGTTGCTGGTGAGACGCGAGGCGTAAGCTTGTGCAGTAGATGATGGAACTGGTGGGTAATGGTGGGTGACACAATAACGAAAAAGCATGGAGACGACTTTCCATAATACCGGTTACGTGAATTATGCCAAATCATCCCACACCAAGTATCATCCAATGTTGCACGTTTTACCATGCCATGGCTGCCACGTTCGTTCGAGACGCGGATTGATCTGGTTACCGGCAGCCGTAAGGCGCTTGCCGCAGTGCAATTACGGCTGCACAAGTCCGAATATGGGCGGAAGGAGTGGAAAAGCAGGCGATGTTGCTGATAAGGGGAACATTTGGCGAAAGGGCAGCCCTAGCTGAACCGTTGGGACGGGGAAGGGGAACGAGACTGCGTTGCCGACATGGGGCAGAGTCTTGGTGGTAGGATCAATTCGATCATGCGAGTACGTTGCGCCGATCGTGTGTCAGCTTAAGCCACGGAGACGAACGGATGCCAAGGAAAGCCACATTTTGCGGGGGTGTGAAGGTATGTGGAGATTGTGGAGCGGCGATTTTTCGATTACTCAAGTGTCGTCAAAATGTGGTGTCTACTTCACAGCTGTGAGAGTGAGCAATAGTGCAAGCCTGTTCATGCTGCCTCGGATGGTAAACACATGTGTAATCTTGTGATCGAAATCATCGGAACAATTCGTAACTATACACCCACGAGGCGCTTACCCCAGGATTCTGCCGCGGCCCACGGGTTCGGTTTCAGATCCAGCGATCAGGGTTCATGAGAGCTATCCAATACCATCCAGAACGAGGTATCATCTCCTTCCAAACTTGCTCTTCTTACCAATCACTGGCCTCTTGACTACGCTGTCGCTGTCATCCTTCTTCTGATTTAGCGCAACCTTTTTGATGAGCGGGCCGTTCTCTTCTTCTGCAATCCTTTGCTCTTCCCTCGCCTTGTCTTCAGCCATCTTGGCCTCGAGCTCTGCTTTCCTATTGAACTCGCGCTCGGTGACACGCTTGTCTCTTGCGGAGTAGCCCTTCTCCTTAATTGAGTAGAAGACTGCACCCATGTCTGCCAGCCAGTGCGGGTCAACGGAGGTGACGCAAGACATGTATTCTTTGCTCGTGAGAATAAGCTCGTGGTAGACGACGTAGTCTGGAAGATAGCCTAGACCGTAGAGAGCACTGGTGGGATGCAGCTGGATTGTGACGCTAGTACGAAGGTTGATATACTCGCCGATACCCTTGACCTTGGCAGCTTGATGGTAGTAGCCAGAGCAAATGCACTTGCGAATGACATCCCAGTCTGTACCGCAGCTGATCAGGGGCATCTTCTGCTTTTCCATGATGTCCTGTATTTGGTCGCGGATTTCCTTGCCTCGGCGAAGTGCTTTGGGGTGGAGGAAGTGCCGGACGCACCAGCCATCCGAGTAGCCGTTGACTTTCCATTGCGTGTAAACGTGCAACAGTGTTAAGTGGTCAGATTCTGGGACAAAGAACTTCTCACGTGCAGCATCCGACTCTTCTTGGCGTTCTTTGGGACGGTAGAATACAGAAGGAACAGACAGCATGGCGACGATCGTCAGCATTTCCTCGGTGCATTCGTAGTCGACGGCGGTGATGATGAGTTTTGCAAGGGAGGGGTCCATGGGGAAAGCTGTCATTGTGCGACCGAGGGGCGTCAAGTCGCCAATGTTGTCGAGTGCGCCGAGGGCCCAGAGGTCGAACAGTGAGGTTGTGATGGTGTCTTGAGGTGGAGCATCCATGAAGTCGAAATCGAGAAGGTCCTTGACACCAAGAGACTTGAGAAGGAGAACGGTGTTGGCCAGATTGGTTCGCTGGATCTCAGGGATAGTCTGGATGTAGAACTCGTCTCTGAAAGCTCGCTCAGTGTACAAGTGGAAACACTTGCCAGGCCCTGTTCGTCCAGCACGACCAGCACGCTGCGACGCGTTTGCTTGTGAGATAGGCGTGATCTGCAAAGTGTCCATGCCCATTTTGGGGTTGTAGACTTTGAGTTTCGAGAACCCTGCATCTACAACGTACATGATACCATCAACCGTCAAACTCGTCTCTGCGATGTTGGTGGCCACGATGACCTTCCGAACACCTGGGGCAGCCCGTTCGAAGATCTTGGCTTGCAGATCAGCCGGCATCTGACTGTAGATGGGCAAGATGCTGATCTTTGGAGGATCGTTCAGTAGCTTCAACCGCTCTGCAACGAGCTCGCAAGTGATCTCGATATCTTCCTGTCCAGTCATGAACACTAGTATATCGCCTGGACCCTGCGAGACGTGAATAGCAAGAACTTGCTTCACGGCACTGTCTACGTAGTCTTCGCATGGTGAACGCGAATACTGGATGTCTACCGGGAAGGTGCGACCTGGAATGATGAACTCTGGTGCTCCTCCGTAGAAGCGAGAGAACCGTTCCGAGTTCATGGTAGCGGATGTCACAATCAATTTGAGATCTCTCCTGCGTGCCAGGACCTTCTTGATGAGGCCCATGAGGACGTCGGTGTTCAGCGCACGCTCATGTGCTTCGTCCATGATGATACATGAGTACTTATCGAGATCTGGCTCTACCAATGACTCTCGGAGAAGCACACCATCGGTCATGTACTTAATCTTGGTCTCTTTACTGGTGCAGTCTTCGAATCGAATCGCGTAGCCGACCAGTCCACCAAGTTTGACTTCCATCTCTTCACTGACACGCTTAGCAACACTCATGGCGGCAACACGACGAGGTTGTGTGCATCCGATCAAGCCCAGCTTTCCATAGCCGTCTTCGTGAAGAAATTGTGTCAATTGAGTCGTCTTTCCCGAACCTGTCTGACCCACGACAATGGTGACCTGATTGTCACGAATGACACGGAGGAGGTCTTCCCGGACAGCGAAAGCCGGCAGATATTGACGCTGCTCCCTGAGCGTCTTACTCTTACTGAATGCGCTGGCGCCTTCCTGCTTGCTAAGGTGCTCTGCGAACTTGCTTCCTCCCTTCTTCTCGACGTCTTCGGGCATTGGAGCCGCACTATCGGTGTCTTCCTCTTTCACACCCATGATATTGCCCAGTGTTGTTCCCTTGGCACTTGTAGCTTCCTTAGTCTGCTTCTCTCGTTCCTTTGCCTGCCGCTTCTCCTTCACGACTCGGCTGCCTCTGCGACTGAAGACAGCCATGTCACTCTGTGGGTCGCGCACGGCCGGTACTGGATCTATTTGCTTGGTGAAGACCTTCTTGCCATCCAAAAACGGCGGCTTCAGGTCGTGGACTAGGATGTGGACGCGGGTGGCTTCGTCGTCATCGTTGAAATCATCGTCGAAGTGTCTCCTTTGCGCGACTCCAGACTGCAGCATTCGGTTCGTTTCCCATGCGTCGACATCTTTTTGCTTCTGCTGCGCTCTCATACTCGCACGATTGTTCAGCTTCTTCTCGGTCAAGGCCGCCTCTCGCTGCGCATCTAGCCATGAGCTCTCCGCACCGCCGAATGGGTTGTGAGAGTCGTCTCCAAAGGTATGTCCGTTCTCTTCGCCACCGTACCAGTCGCGATCGAGGGCCATCGAGTCGAAGTCTTCCACCAGCGGCTCCGGCCCATCGAAGGGCTTCTGGTGAGCATCAGCGCCATTGCCGTGTTGCGCGCCATTGCGGTCGCGAGGGCGATTGGGTTTGCGGAACTTGGGCTGCGGCGCGATCGAGTACTCCTCAGGGTCGAGCTTGCGCCGCTTTGGACTGTGGCCGCGCTCCATTGTGGACTGGTGAAGGATGATAGGTGCGACGCGCTCGGGGGTCCGCGAAGGGTGACGATGTCTCACGTGGCCGCAAGAATGCAGCACAAGCCCTAAGGTCTCGACGAGAAGCAGGGGCACTAAACGCCAATATCCAGGCTGTTTGCGATCTGACAGAACTTCTGGAGAACACTAATATTCCACCTGTTGTATCCAGCTCCGTCTGCGACGTGGGAGAAGATGAACTCACACCTATCGATAAGCAAAACGCGCTAAAATTTCCATGTCGAAAAAGTTCCCCGCCCAAAAGTTGAGGGTTGCGCATCGAACACTCAGCAACTATGTCTATGATCACAGCGACAACATGGGTGCCGCGCGGCTTCGCGGCGCCCTTCCCGCAAAAGTACCAGTTCGACGAGGACGAATACGAGCGCATCTCCCAGCTAGCAAAGCTCCAGCTCGACGATGCGAAAGAAGACCTCGAAGAGGCGCAAGCTGAGAAGGAGGGGAAAAGCAACGGCAAATCGAAGTCGAAGGACCACGAGTACGTTCAGTCAAACTCCGGGTGCCCCATGGTAGCTGACACAGCATAGCGACGACGACGATGATCTCAAAGAGTACGACCTTGAGCACTACGACGACGAAGTTGACGAAGCCGCTGGCGACACCATGGCCATGTTTGGCAACGCCAACAATTTGGTTTTCCACGAGAATGACGAAGACGACCCATACATCACCATGCAGGGCGCCGAGGAGGAGGACGACGAGGAGAGGGAAGAGCTCCAAATTCTTGCTACAGACAATCTGGTGCTGGCTGGTCGCATAGAAGACGAGGTTGCGCATCTGGAAGTCTACGTCTATGAGGACGGGGATGACAATCTCTACGTACACCACGACATCATGCTGCCTGCTATTCCATTGGCAGTTGAGTGGTTAGATCTGCCCGTAGGCAAATCGGCTGCCGAGCAGAGCGGCAAGGGCAACTACGTCGCTATCGGTACCATGGATCCTGATATTGAGCTCTGGAACCTGGACGTCGTAGACAGCATGTACCCGGATGCCGTTCTTGGACAAGGAGCAGATGATGCGGCGAACGCTGACAAGCCTAAAAAGAAGAAGAAGAAGTCGAAGAAGGCCAACGACAACTTCCATGTTGACTCTGTTCTTTCTTTGGCAGCCAACCGTCAGCACAGGAACCTGCTTGCGTCTTCATCGGCGGACAAGACCATCAAGCTTTGGGATCTGAACACAACCAAGTGCGCCAAGTCGTACACATACCACACAGACAAGGTGTGCTCCGTCGCGTGGCATCCGGTCGAATCCACGGTGCTGCTCAGCGGTAGTTACGATCGCACAGTGGTTGCAGCAGACATGCGAGCACCCGAGGCAAAGGCACCACGATGGGGCGTTGAGAGCGACGTTGAGACTGTCAGGTGGAACCCTCATGACCCAAACTACTTCTACGTATGTTTGCCTTATGCGTTACGATGAACTTAAAGCTAACAACATCAGGTCTCCACCGAGAACGGCATGATTCACTACCACGACACACGTATGGCGCCCGCAGACCCATCGCAATCGAAACCTGCCTGGGTACTCCAGGCTCACGACGAGTCCATCTCCTCTTTCGACATCAACCCTATCATTCCCGGCTTCCTCGTCACGGGTTCGACAGACAAGCAGATCAAGCTTTGGAACGTGCAAGAAAACGGACCAAGCATGGTGGTTTCGCGAGACCTGGGCGTTGGCAGGGTGTTCTCGACATCATTCGCCCCAGACAAGGAAGTAGGGTTCCGTCTGGCTGTTGCAGGTAGCAAAGGATCGGTACAGATCTGGGACACCAGCACCAACGCGGCGGTTCGTGCGGCGTTCGCCAGCAAGGTGCCCGAGATGAAGGCTGGTGGAAAGGAGAGACTCGTTGGCTTGGAGGAGTCTGACACAGACTCAGATACAGACGAGGGCGAGAGTAACGATGAAGAGGACGGCGAAGGAATGGAGAAGGGTTGGGAGTCGATGGAGGAATAGATACCCACGCACTCATGATAGACCGCATTCCCAACAGGAACAATTCGCCCTGTGCCGCATCATCTTAGGTGTCTGTTTTCCCAACATCAGGCAGGTGCGACCAGACTATTTGCAGGGACTGACGGAGGAAGGTGCAACTCTCAGTCACTTCTAGGTTTGCTCGACACCCTCACAACAGTTACATGGCCAACCTGCCTGATGTCAAAGTTGCAGTGGCTGTCAAGTGCGCGATGAAGCTCTGCTTCATTTTCGACAGACCTACGCGCCGTCATGATTGCACGCCTTGAGCCGCACCTGTTTCAAGAATAGTCCCTTCGCCGACTCGTGCCCTTGCTTCTTGTGATCCTGCTCATTTCACCTACCATGGCGATCTACATCCTGTAATGGAACATCATCCCGAGCCTCATCTTGATGGACACATCACCACCTTCGTTGTCAGTACACGTCGATGTTAACATTGTGCAATGGCTGGCGCCCTCAAGTGCCCGCGATACGACGAAAAACGATCTGTCAGTCTCGTTCCGCATCAGAACAGGCGCCGAAGATCCTGAGCGGGTCAGGCCGGGAACCATGTGGGTCACAACGCATCAGAATCGTTCTGGGTCATGCGAGACAACGCGGTCCCTGGCAATGAGAGGGTCAGTGGGTGTCTGCTCGCCTCGCTTGCTTCATGAGCGCAGCTGTTTCGAGACCGACAACCGCCGCACAAGCTGCGGCCACAAGGTAAAGCAGTGTGACGGTGTTGCCAGATGCAGAGGCCAGCACAGAAACAGACACGTCGGCACATGTTCATGCGTGCGTCTGCAAGGTACGGCCGGACGTCACCGAGGCAGCCTTTGACGTTTTTGACGCTACAGAGACAAGGTTCCAGAGGCGTGCGGCCTCGACGCAACAAGTGCCAACCACGGTTCGCTGATCGGAGACGGGCCCAAAGACGGCACACTTGCCTAATAATTCCACAGTACCTGGAACGCGATGCTATGGTTGACACTGTGCAACTTTCGTCTGCTACCCTCCTCTTCTCGCCCGGCATCTATCAATATCTACCGTCAATGCCGCCTCGCACCAGCGCCCCTTCATCAAGAAATAGGTTCGGTGCCTGGCTGCGATTGATTCAAGATGTTGAAACACTCGGCTCCAAGTGGCCCAACGAATGCACAGGACAGGCCAACCCCAGCTTTATCTGGAACACGTTGGCGCTAGCATTCACTCAATCGGTCCCGCGCACTTTGTTCCCATTCGTTCGTCACGGAAAGTCGAACAAAACACATCAGGGGCTACGCCCACTTAGGCATCATCCACGCCACTAACTTGGTGCTCCAGAGCCAGAGCGCAATGCGGTTCGCTGGCCGTTGCTTGTTCCTGGCCCACCCCCGTCGAATCCTGACCCAATCTTTCGAAGACAGGTCAACGCGGCTTGTCGCCGGCGCTGCTGAGCTTTTCTACGCGAAAGCCCTGGTCGCACTGCCCTTTTCTTTAGGCTTCCCTCCCTTCTCTTGCCTTGCTTGCTTGTTGGCTTCATTGCAACATTCACTCACTCCTTGTCGCGGCCCGGTGTCGACACTCTTTACGGCACAGGTTCCCAGCTGGACTCCCATTACGCTCTTTGACAGATTGCTTTATTTCGATACACACCATTCATTACCGTTGACCGTCACGCGCTGCTAGCCAGTATCAACACTCGACAATACCAAAACAAAGAAAATCAAACATCCACCAGACTCGATCATCACTCCTGGAACGTATCGGTCCTTTCGAATCACAAGGCTGCATCCTGCGACCCTTCCCATCACAAGCCCGATTCCCAATCAGGACATCTGCAACCACAAGGCTCACGCGCCCTAGACACTGCGCAATTAGACAGCAGACACCCTCTCCCTAAACCTTTCACTAGCTGTACGACCAACGTCTTCGGCTTACCCAGTGAATTCTTCCCAAGCCCCGTTTCGATCTCGTGGACCTTCTCGAAGCAATTTATCCGTGACTTACTCCCCCGCATTCCTGCACCCGTTGACTAGCAACCAACCGCAACAACGAACAGAATTGCCGGCCCTAACAAACCGAGGCTCTGGACTTGGATCTACAACACCCCGACATCTAACAAATCTATTCGGAATTAATCCTACATCATGTCTCTCGCTCGCGCCATGACCAAGCGCATGAAGCGCACTGAGGCGCCCGCCGACAAGATGCCCTCTCGCAGCAAGAGCGTCAAGAACCCAACTCTGCAAATCGATCGCAATCAGATTTCGCTGCCTGTGGCTCTACTGTCAACAACAAACACCCTCGTCTACGACGCCCCGGATCTCGCCAACGTGGACTTCGCCGCCATGCGCGCCGCCTCGTCTTCCACATCTACGCACTCCTCCGCCGACGACTCGGACCACAGTACTTCAGGCCGCTCCCGCGCTTCCTCCCAAGGGTCCCGCGACACCCTCACCGACGCCTCGTCCGTGGAGTCCTCACCCACAAGCCCTGCTCCCAACCATCTCTCAGGCTACTTCCCAGCGCCCAACGGCAAACAGCTCCGCAAATCTGCCTCCACCAACTCGCTCAGCCAAGTCAAAGAGAACCCATCCGAGCCCACGGAGCCTGTCCCGGCAATCCCTCAACGCGCTCTGTCCCACAGCAAGCGCGCACATGTGCAGCTCGCGCAGAAGCGTTCGATGCAGAACCTCGGCAGCCGCGGGAACAGCATCAGCTCGCGCGGAAGTCTGGGTTCGCTGCGCGAGCAGCGCAATTCCGTGGATATGTTCAACATTGCGACTGTATCTGAGGAGCCTGCACCGTTTGCGGCGGAGCTGGAGCAGTTGAATGAGGTTGTTGAAGAATTTTCTGGTGTTGCGCGGAGCGCGGAAGAGGAGGCTGATTTGGAGACGATGAGGAAGCGCAACCTGGCGACGTTCTGCGCGGCGGATTATCTTGCTGAGATTCAGCCGCTTTACAGCGACATGGTGGCGCCGCGGATGGCATGGATCTAAGGATCCAGCGCTATCCCAGTCGCTTTCCTTTGGTTTTGCTGAACAGTGCGTGATACCTCTAGACGATTTGGATACCGATTCGACATATTTCTTTGTGTATACTTGGCTTGACGGCTCTACTACTACCGTTCAATTCTCCACACTCATTTGTAATCACTATTCATACACACTTTGTCCCTTGGGACTCGCCTGCTGGACCGGTTGGATGGGCGTTCCGGAAAACCGCCAACAGGCGTAGGACAGCACACGCTGATCTTCCATCTCTCCTTGTTCTTGTCACGATGTTTTACGATCTAAGGGGAGGTATATGTTGCTATAGCTGCACATAAAGAGAATGTAAAAGATACAAATAAGCTTCACCCGGAATATGCGCTCGTGTGACCTAGTGAGCTGAGTAAGACCTGCTGCTGTGCGCAGTCAACAATGCACTTGCAAGATAAGCACTTGACGATCACGACAGTGCGTCGGAGCAACAATTCAAGCGCAGACATATATCAATCTTGCGAGGCCTGTTCTTGTGCGATGCGTACTGGAGAGGCTCATCATGTGGCGTCTAGATAGCCGTTCCTCTGACAGCTGCAGGGTCCTGCAAGCCTCTTGGATGAACCATGGTCAAACTGTCGAGGGAACCCAATCGATCCTTAGTATTCCGCTGGAAGTATCGAGAAGCGAGATCCCGTTAGGGCAGAGAAGAGGCCGCAGTCCACGGGTTACATCTGTATTTGCTAGCGTGCCCGTTGCCCAGTCGCTGCATCGCTCCTGAAGATGGAGAAGAGCCTTGTGGTACAGTCGTTTCTTAATTGGAAAGCCAGTCTTGCGAACCTGCGAACCTGCTCGATTTTGCATACAATATACACATGCTATCTGTACAGAACTGGGTGTCATGAACCCATCCAGCCAACACCGTAGATGCAGTACTCTTCCGTAGATATACAACATGCTCTCTTCTTCTGTAGCATACACGTCTTTTCCTAAGCCATATCGCACAGTGTCGTCTAGCCCATAGCCTTCAAGAAGTTGGCCTCCTTGATGCTCGCCCTTCTCTTGTCGCGCATGGCCTTGGTCAGCTCTCCTCGAGCCCCCGCTGCCTCAACCGCGCCCTCCAAACTGCCGTTTCCAGCCGGCAGGTCGATTGTCTGCTCGTATACCGGGATCTTCGGGGTCAGAAGCTCAGGGTTCATGGCCTGCTCCTTGCGTAGGCGCTTCGCAGCGAGTCGACGCTGTTTCTTGGATTTCGCTGAGGTTGTTAGCTTGAGTCCTCATACACATGCAATCAATTCTGGCCGCAGGACTTGGCCAAATGCCTTGGCCGTATAGTTCGCGCTCTCCTCTCGTCGCGCTCGAACCATCCATTCGGGTATCGTTGGAAACTCACAGAACAGATCTCCCACAGCCCCAGCATCCCCCTTAGCACCCTCCTGCCTCTGCAAAATCGTCCACAGCCACGCCGGATACTCGTCGTCCGCCAGCGCAACAGGATCCTGCTTATTCTTCTCAAAGTTGAGGCCCTTCAGCGGTGTTCCGGCAGGCACGCTGCTCTTGACCAGTGGTGTGGGCTTCTTCTCTGCGACTTTGGCGGCGTTCTTCTCGATTGATGGGGAGGGCTTCGGTGTCAATGGCGCGCTGAAGGGCTGAGCGGCAGATGTCGATGTTGCTGCGGGTGGTGTGTGAGAGGATGTGGGTGAGCCCTGGCGCGGCGTTGGTTGGGCGGCGGAGGAGATGGGTGTTGCGTTTTGAAGGGCGGAAGAGGTGGAGATGAAGCGTCGCGACGCGGGTGCGAGAGAGCGGGAAGCCCGCAGGCAGGTTCGACAGATCATTGTGGATGTGTGGGCGCTGTAGGTGCGATTGGCATTGTTGGATGTTGCGATGGAAACTTTGGGATGGCCGGTAGATCTTCGGCAGATGCACTATTAGTAGGGCTGGCCGCAAAGCTCAGCAAACGCAGCACACTCCACGAGTTCCTGGATCTACAAATGATCTGTAACACAAAAATGAATATTTAGGCATAGAGTGACTTCCATGGATTAAAATGTAAGAGTGTCAGGTATATACGACTTGAAAACACCAAAACGCCTAACATGTGCTCATAAACAGGGACATAATCGCGACATGGTATGCGAAGGAAACATGATTCTCGAACTGTTAGAAAACAAACTTGAGATCCTTCCTTACGCTCAGCCTTCGGACTTCACCATCAAACTTTATCCTCTACTCAGCAGTAGACAAATTGGCCTTGTGAGCCTCCCTGACGAGCCTGGCCAAGCTCTTCTCAAGCTGCTCACGTCCCTCCAGGGTACGCCATACCTCGTGTGGGGTCTTCTTGACGATCTCCCAGCTGACGAGGTTGTCAGTGATGGTTGTCAGATCCTTCTGCTTGCGCTCCCACTCCGAGTCGCGACGACACTCAATGCCACTGCTGACAATGGCAAGTGGTGTGTCGACGCTCTGGATGTTCCTGGCAGAGGCAACCTCGTTCTTCGACAGAGAGTCCGCGACAAGGTTCTCCTGCAGCTGAGCCTTGATGAACTTTCCTCCCTGGTATGCGTTGCGGCCGTAGACGCGATCGGCGCTGGTGCGTCCCTTGAAGAGAGCGCCAGCGAGACGAACAGTACCGAGAGGAGAAATGATTCCCCACGCCCAGAGCAGGAAGCCACGGCTGGGGCTGGAGAGGCGGTGGAGGAGATCTTCGTGAAGAGGGTCGATCATGAGGATACCAGTAACCTGTCTCAAGTGACGAGAGCTGAAGATACGGGAAACAATGCTGCCAGATCCAGCAGAGACGAGGATCCAGGGGCCCTCCTCACCGGCCTTTGCAAGTGCTTCGGAAAGCGCATCAGCAGACATACCGGCGGAGTGAGGAGAAGGAGCATTGTCAGACCACCCATAGCCCGGACGATCCTAAGTAAGTTAGCGGACATTTAGTGAAGGCTTGCTGGATTGTACATACCCAGTAGCAATAGCGGTCGATAGTCTCGTTCTTGAAGGCAGCGTAGGCCCAGTGCTCCAAGTCGTACTCCAATGGGTTCTCGCCAGCCTCAAGGAGGATGGTTGTAACCTTCTCGCCAGAGGTGTCCGTCTCGTTACCAACGCAAGCAAGGTGAACAGCATACTTGTCGCCATCAACGAGGATGCGGTCACCGTACATCTTGAGTCCAGCATCGATCGAGCGAAGGGTCAGAGTGGCGGTCATCAAGACAACGATGACAATGAAGACAACCGTAAGGATCGTTGCGGCAAGAACAGCAAGCCACTCCTTCAGTGTGCGGCGAGACTCAGGCCGGCCAGTGAGGCGCTCTTCTTCCTCCTGCTTGCCGTAGGCGACAACTCGATCGGTCGCAATGCACCAGATGGATATGAGGAGTGCCCAGACAACACTTGCAATGCCGACCCAGCCCTCCTCGAGCCGGAGTCGTGGCACTGCAAGGATAATGATCATGTCGACTGCCAAAAGAAGAGCGATGATTGCTGTGGTGATGCGCAGACCCTTGGCAGGCGTCACAAAGAATATGGTGACCACCAAGAGATTGCCGAGGGTGAGACAGGTATAGGCGAAGTCAAAGAAGCCAGAACCGCGGGTGTGGAGGCCGGGAGGAGAGACGAAGATAGAGACCAGCAGGATGACCCACCACAGGAAGGTGATGACGAGGAAAAGAACGGTCAAGTACCGCATAGCACGTACTTGCCAAAGATTGTACGGGGATACCTATCACGTGTTAGCACTCTGCGCATCTTGATATGAGGTGATTCTTACAGCTGGGTCATCGGGGTCGAGGTAGCCATCAGCGTTGGGAGGCGGTCTAGGACGATCGAGCAGCCTTGTGCGCTCCGTAGGTTCCTCATGAGACTGGACTGTCCGCCGTGAAGGCTCATAGCTTCTTCTCGAAGCTCTTCCAGAAGCTCCATCGTCTTGAGGTGCCTCAGGCTCCAGCTGGTCGCCATTCTGCGCGTCCTTCTTGCCTTTCCACATGCTCATTGTCGTAGTACGAGTAGAGCTGGGGGTTAATTAGGATATTAGGCGTCCTAGCGAACAGGGTGAGAGATGAAAGAACGAACGTCAACGCTCTACGAAATGTGCAGAGAGAAGAGGCTGGTGTTGCAGGCGACGGAGCTGGTTTCATTCAAGCCCCCGGCGCGCTAGATGATGCAGAGCATGGACGTCATGGTTCCAACTTGTCAGTTTAGCGAGGATTGACGGAACCTGATCCCGGTCGCGCATCGTTAGATTCGCGGCCCAGAGCGACCCAGCTCAAGCCCGCGGACAAGCAACCAGGATAAAGACGCGCACATGCTAAAGATCGTGGTAGATTTCGTATCGTGCGCGTCTGCTGCGGCCTCACAATATTTGCCCCAGCGGCACCAGGAAGTCGTCATGGATCGTTTGACCACTGAGGAAGGCGCGCGGGAAGCTCTTCCCTGCAATCGATAAGCCGCCCCACGCGAGACCCCTCTATCAGATGTCACTTCGAATCGCGGACCCCGAACCCAGACATCGCGCAGCCTTGTGTTCGAACCCTGGAGGCATTGGGAACCCCGAAGTGCTTGCATGATACCGATCGAACTGATCACTCATAATGTCGGATCTCGCCAAATCTTTCGCAAAGACGAAGCTCTCTTCGCTGCCGCCACCAGAACCATTGATCGAAGAGGAAGATGATTCGAGCTCAGCAAGCTCCATGTCGAGTACCGGTACCGTGATACCTTCGAACGCCCAACGACCGGCACCTACCATACATTGGTCAGACTACTATGCGCAGGAGTTCTATCTCGAACGAGAAGAACCCCGCTCCAAGTTCCATGTCTACCTCACACCACCCGCATCATTGCAATCGCCATTGTTGGTACTGCATCATGGCGCAGGGAGCTCTGCAATGAGCTTTGCTCTTTCAGTAAGAGAGATCAGAAGAGCAATGCCCGGCATTGGTATACTCTCGCTAGAAGCAAGGGAACATGGCAGTGTTGTCTGGGACAAGAGTGCTGCTGTCGACAACAACCTGAGCATTGATCTGTTAGCTCGTGATATGGTCGACATGATCCATCTCACGCAGCAGAAGATGGGCTGGAAGGACCTGCCTTCACTCGTTCTCGTTGGACACAGTCTTGGCGGTGCAGTAGTGACACACGTCGCAAACATGGATCTGCTGGGCAACAAGGTACTGGGATTCGCAGTGCTGGACGTGGTTGAGGGAAGCGCAATGGAAGCACTCAAGCATATGCAGGCGTATCTGCGTACCCGACCGAAGCTGTTTGACAACCTCGATGCCGCCATCGATTGGCACATTCGGTCACGCACACTCCGAAATCCAGACTCGGCGAGAGCCAGTGTGCCGCCTCTCTTCATGCAGACGAATGGAGGACGTTGGGCCTGGAAGACGGACCTATCCAAGACCGATGCATATTGGGAGAATTGGTTCACGGGAATGAGCTCGAAATTCCTGAACGGCAAGGGCGCCAAATTATTGATACTCGCTGGAACGGACCGCCTCGACAAGGAGCTCATGATTGGACAGATGCAAGGTATATTCATCGAAAGTTTTGTTATGACCATTTTGTCTAATCCTCTCCCAGGCAAATTCCAACTCTCAGTCTTCCCTGCGGCTGGTCACTTTCTCCAAGAAGACCAGCCCGAGAAGACTGCCGAGGTGATCATTGAGTTCGTCAAGCGCAACGACCGCAGCACACTGGTGCTTCCTCCCAAGGTCTCAGATCTTCTTGCGCAAGGCAAGAAAGTCTGATGTCGCGACGGTCCCCACTACTACGCATCAAGATCGGCGGCAATATCGTATACCGCAAATGCTCTTATGCGAATACCTCCAGCCTGGCAAAAGAGAACATCGAGTGCCTCCACGCCTGCTCTGTGAAGACAGCTGTGGTGCATTGGGTATCATTGAGTGGCAATTTGGCTGATGGCAGCTTCGCACAACAGCCTACTCTAGCTGCTCAGATCATGGTGAGGCAGCTTCGCCTGCCTCTAGGGTGACACCGCCGCCTTCAGTAGCACCACTCTCGGCCTTCGACTTGTGCTTCCGCCTGCGCTTCTTCGGTGCAGGCGCTTCGCCATCTTGCGCATCTGTGGTGGATGGTTGTACAGGCTCGGCCGGCTCAGGCTTCTTCTCCGATCCCTGCTGCTGCTTCGCGGGATCTGCCTTCTTCTTCTTCATACTCAGCGGGTTCGGCTGCTTGGGACCCTTTCTCTTCTTCTTAGCCACCTGCGCCTCGGTAGCAATAGACTTATCATCCTTTTCATCCTCATCCTCCCTCTTCCTCTTCTCGCCCGCATCCGGTTTCCTCGCGCCCTTCAGGCCCAACTTGAACTTGCTCTTCTCTTCCCTCTCCCTGTGCTCTTCTGTCGCACTTGTCATCGGCTCCATGAGCACCACGCTCTTGCTTATGTAGATGAGCGGCACACCTGGGATTCTGCGCATCTTTGCCCGCACTTCCTTCTCATTACTCGCAACCACATAACGATGCTTGTTACTGCCACTTCCCTTAGGATCGACCACACTAGTCAGGCACTCCAGCGTGCTCAGTGGCTCCTCCAGCTCATGATGTCCACACCTCCGTCGCTCGTACTCCTTGGCTTGCAGAATGAGTGTTTCGTTCTTCGGCTTCGCATCGTAGAGGTGGCGCATGTCGCACTGTGTGATCATAGGTTTTACTTTTGCACCGAGGACCTTTTCGAGGCGTCCGACAAGGTCAATCTTGAATTTGTAGGCATCTTGCAGGATCGAGGAGTCAAGGAGGACTTGGTAAGGCTCGCGGAATCCAAAGTTCAGCTCATACTGGTGGAGCAACTTTTTGTAGGCCTATATCTGTTAGTCACGAATTCTAAGCGTGAACGTTTGTGTCGCATGCCTTTGCGCGCTTGAGCTTCATACTGGCGACTGGTGTTTGCGAACGTGGATGTGAACGGTCGCGGGAATGGAAAGGCGTCTGCATCCATCAAAAAGTTCGAGGCTCGGCTGCACCTCGGTCGCCGAACGGCGCGCCGCAGACGTACGCATCCATCCACTAAGTAGTAACACCACTCCCGGACCTCCGCATTCGAAACGTATGGCCTGCAGTGGGCACCAGGACCTGTAAAAAGCCCGAATATGCCCTTATAATCGCTCGAAGACCTCCAACGCCCGTCGCGAAATAGCTGAACGATTCCCCAATGCTCCGGTAGCAGTCAGCATGTCCGGCGACAACCCCTCGCAACCTAATACCGAGTCCAAGGATGCGCATATTGCTCCTGCAGAAGCCAAGAACGAGGTCGAATACGACGATTTTGGGCTACCGATCAGAAAGCGCAGACCGAGGACACCAGTCGAAGACAGCTCAGACGACGAGGACTTCAGAGATGCGGTAGCGGAGACGTCGAAGGCCGCTAGTCACGTCGACACAGCTGCCAAAGATGAGAAACATACCGAGGCACAGAAGGCAGTAGAGGACATAGTGGAGCATGTGCGGGAAAGAGAGGTGACCGAGGGAAGTGGAGGACATAATGCGCAGGAGAGTGTCAATGGGCTGGTCAAGGTCGAAGAGGTCGAGGTTGCACAGGAAGATGAGGGCAAGACCTTGAAGGAGACGAAGGGAGATGCGCCAAAAGACTTCGCACCGAACCATGTGAAAGCAGACATTTCAGAAGCCCCCTCGAAACCTGAGGCTGCAGAGAAGTTTGACAGTAAGCCGCTGGCGGACAAGGCGGATACTGCACCAAGCGATCCCAAGCCCACCGCACCCGAAGCTCGCAAAAGCATCGAGAAACCGACCGCGCACCACCAGAAGCAGAGCTCGATCAACGAGCACTCGTACCAAAACATCGTGCCACAAAAGGCAAAAGAAAAGGAGGAGGAAGACGACGGCGGTTGGCAGACTATGCCCGCATATGCGCAATACGATATATATGATGACGATAACCGATTGATTGCCAAAGAGGCCCCGGAAGAGCTGGAGGACATGTCAGGTTATGCCAATCTTGGAGGTGCTGCAAAAGGCTACACAAGAGTCATTGTCGACGACGATGCGGACTCGCAAACAAGCATGGACGACAATACCGCATATCTGTTCAAAGAGAAGACCACCGCACTACATGACGATGATGAGGCTGTGCGTGACCCGCTCATGCAGATGCAAGCCACCAAGAGTCTTCTCACCGAAGGACAACGTGTAGCGTATGTTGGCCTGGTACGACTTGCCATGATCGAGATGGAGCGGAAGTTCGACAGGATTATCGAAAAGAAGAGTCGGCAAGTCAAGAAAGCCCTCGATATGCAGACCGAAACCACCAAGATGTGGTCGCAAAAGATGATGGTCAGGCTATATGGACACATGGACATCAACACCTCGGAACAGGTCATGATCGAGCAATTGACAGACCACGGCGTGATACCTGCAGACCTGACACCCGCGCTAATGCAGAACGCCCGAGTGAAGAATCCTGCCGCAGATGTTGCCGAGGACTTGAAAGAAGAAAAGGGAGACTTGGACTCAGCGCGCCCGTCTGTATCCTCACCACGACCAGGGACGCAAGGCGAGAAATCTAAGTCCGCCTCCTCAACAAGTCTACACGACTCAACAGCCTCACCGCCACCTCCGCCCTATGAAGCGCATGAAGATGACGACTATGAATACCCCGAACCCCAAACCCCATCACAGCTTCTTGAGAGTAAGAACCTTGATATCGACCTTCGATGGACCGTTTTATGCGATCTTTTCCTTCTTCTTGTCGCAGACTCAATATACGATTCGCGATCAAGAGAGCTATTCCAAGTCGTTGGTAAATACCTCAGCGTAGACTGGCTCGAGATCTGCCGCTTCGAGAAACGAGTCACAGATGCGTTAGAAATGCAAGAAGAGGCCAACAAAGAGAACTGGAATGAGGAGGAGCACATGGAATCGAGAAGGAAACGGGCGTTGCGCAAGCGTCTGGCGTTTATGGGCCTTGCGACTGTTGGTGGAGGTCTGGTCATTGGCTTGTCAGCCGGCCTGCTCGCCCCCGTCATTGGTGCCGGACTCGCTGCGGGCTTCACAACCATCGGTGTGGCGGGGACAGGTAGTTTCCTTGCTGGCGCTGGCGGTACCGCAGTCATCACGAGTATTGCAGTCACTACCGGCGGCACAGTTGGTGTTCGCGCCATGAACAGACGAACTGGTGCTGTTAAGACGTTCGAGTATCGTCCACTGCACAACAACAAGAGGACGAACCTGATCATCACGTTGGCTGGATGGATGAGCGGCAAAGCTGATGATGTCCGTCTGCCCTACAGTACTGTAGATCCAGTCATGGGAGATGTTTACTCTGTGCTATGGGAGCCGGAGATGCTGAAGAGTATGGGTGACACCATCAATATCCTTGCTACTGAGGTATGCGAAGCACTTCACATTCCAATTCTGACGTACTGAAAATGGATAGGCACTCACTCAAGGTCTCCAACAAGTCCTTGGCAGCACGCTGCTAACTGCACTGATGTCTGCTATGACACTTCCCCTCGCCCTCACAAAGCTTTCCTACCTCATTGACAACCCTTGGTCCGTCTCGCAAGCGCGAGCAGACATGGCGGGTCTTATCCTCGCAGACTCGATCATCGACCGCAACCTCGGAACAAGACCTATCACCCTTGTCGGTTTCTCGCTTGGTGCTCGTGTCATCTATGCAGCATTGAGAGAGCTGCAGAACCGCGGTGCTTTTGGCTTGGTGCAGAACGTGTACATGTTCGGCACACCTATCGTGGCAAACACAGATGAGTACATCAAGATCCGAAGCGTAGTACCTGGACGATTCGTCAATGGGTATGCTACCAATGACTGGATCCTAGGTGTGTAATATTCCGTCCCTCTTCATCTTCCACACATACTAATTTCACCGCAGGCTATCTTTTCCGAGCGACTGGTGGTGGCGTAGCCCGCGTTGCCGGTCTTGCACCTATCCAAATCCCGACTATCGAGAACATGAACGTGACTGAGCTTGTGCCTGGCCACATGGCATATCGTACAGCCATGCCCAAACTACTCCGCGAAGCCGGGTGGCTCGTCGAATCCGACGAATTCGCGGAAATCGAAGATCCTGATCCAGAAAATCACGAACAGCGACAACGCGAACTTATCGACGAAATAGAAGCAGCGCGCCGCGAGCTCGAAGCCAAGAACGCCGAGAAAGAGAAGAAGGGCAGCAAACTATCCTGGTGGCGTAAAAAGAAAGGCGACAAGAAGGACTGGGAAGTCTACGACAAGAACTCTCAGCAAGCACCCGCACCCATTGACAAAGCGCAAGACACAGCAACCATCGCCGAAAACCCCGTCATGTTCGACATCGACGCAATCCGCAAGGAAGTTGCCGCCCTCGCCGCCGAAAGCGCAGATAAACCTTACAACGGCTACGAAGAAGCCGCGCTTGAAGTCAAAGAAATCAAATCCACCCTACCTCCCATGAAAATCGAGCTCTCAGCAGCCAACACACCAACGACAACTACTACAGGGCCCTACTCCGGGCTACGGCAAACGCAAAGCTTCAACGACAGCCTCGGCGTCGCCGGCGCTTTGACACCTGCAGTCCGTCTACCGCCCGGTTCCCAGCTCAGCAACGGCACAACAGGCACGAAAGAGTACGACGAGTACGACGAATTCGACGACCCTGATGCCGGAAATATCAGCATGACGTTTGATACGTCGTTCAAGGATCCGCCGAGGAGCGCGCAGCCTGAGAAGTCGGCGTGGGAGAGCCCCGAGTTCGGGAGAAAGACGACATGGGACTCGCCGCCGCGCGCGGAGACAAGTGTTGGGTGGGAGAACACGGTGAACGATGCGCCTGGCAGGCCGCCATTGAAGAGCGCGAATACGATGCCAGCGGCGAATCCAGGGTATAACGCGTGGGCTGATGAGTTTGAGGCCGATTTTGGGCAGGAGAAGGAGGTCAAGATGAGTTTCATGTGAGCCAGCGAGCTTGCGAGTTGCAAAGCAGGGGGTTTAGAGGCTTAGAGTATTGGTGTTTTCATGCATCTTCACGGTTGACTATTTGGTTTGCAAGGTGTCAGATCATCTTGTTCGGTGCCGGGGGCGCATTCATTCGTTGTCTTCTGAGTAGAAGACTTGCAACTTGTTGCTTGCATTGATGGTGTTGATATCACTTGAGTAGATTTCCATTCATCGATATCTATTAGGAGGGAGGTCAGAAGTCAAATAGCATGGAAGATGCTAATATGCTACATATAGCACTCTGGAGGTAACTCAACTACGTCTGATGCACTGAATCCGGTGCCGCAGCCATGCTTCCCTTTCGAAGTTGCGGTGTCGAAGCACGTCCACCAACACGGCTGGGTTCATCTGACCGAAGCGGCAGTGATGCGCCCGTCTGCAACGGCCTGCCGTCCCGACCCAGTTTTGCTGACCCTGATGACGACGCGGCTAGGATGCAGGAAGAGCGGTTGTCGATCGCCATCCTTCACAACTCCAAACCTGTATCGTGCAGGAATGCAAGGCTGCGATCATCAGGTCCAGATTTTCGCGCGTGGGGGTGCACTGACAACAGTTCGTACACTTGTTTCTCGTTTCGAGCTGATGGTATGCACATGTTATTGCCCTGCGGTTGGGGATGAGAAGTGAATATATGATGAAGTCATTATTCGTTAAACAGCTATACAAAACTTCACGCCTGTCGGTCGTGGGTATGACATGCCTGTCTATACATGATACAGCTGCTCGTAAACCAAAGAAACCGCCAACTCCTTCGCAATCACGGACTAGTACAATTTTGATGCTCAGTAATCTGACGCGCGTGCTCTACGTTCCAACGCTGCCTAAGCGTCGGCGTCGTGCTTCTTGCGTCGAATGCTGCCAAATCGCTTCTTCAAGGCGTTGCCCAAGCCAGAGTTGCTACGCCCAATGCCAGATGCGTTCGCTTCGGGCTCGAAGGGGTTTTCAGCAGGCATGGAGCCAGGAGCATCGTTGTGGCCAACGCTCTTGCTGTGACGGCGTGATGTCATTTCGGTGCCGCTGTCGCCGAGCCTCTTGTGATCTTTCAGTTGCTTCTCAATGGTGTAGGACGGCTCGCCCTTGCCCTTCAGATCGTCTGGGTGGTATTGCTATGATCAGTTAGTTTGGGTGTGTAATATGCGGAGATACTGAAATACGTACAACACCGGGAACGCGCTTGTAGTCGCCCTTGTTAAGGGGATCACGCTGCATGTCGGTGCCCTCTTCGTAGTCGTAGACACGGCCGAACTTATCCGCCATGCCTGGTGGGACGGTAGCAACGCCCTCCAGTGGGCGATGCCTTTCCACAGCATCCTGAATGTTCTCCCTTGGTGTGGCTCTCAGCGCCTCTTCATTCGAGTCTTTTACTGCCGCGATAGGGCTGTACTTCTTGTCCCTGTTACGTGCGATACTAGCGGCATCGTATGGTCCTTCGTGGTGGTAGCGCGTCACGCCGGTCTTGTCGAGTCGGTCGATGACGTCGGCGCCTTGAAAGTTCTTCTTCCTAAGATGAGGGGCACGGTGAGCGGTCTTGGTCTCTCTGCGGATAGTGTCCAATGGGGAGCTCTCTCCGTAGTTCAATGATCCTCCACGGTTACGTCCGGAGATGTGTTGCGATTGTGGCCTTGATGAGGATGGCTGACTCGATCGGCGGGGTCGGCCCTCATTCATTGATCCAAATGCAGCTGCGCGGTGGTTCGAGAAGTGCTGCTTGCGAGGGCTTGCAGACTGTGGAGGGGACGGGTACTCATGCCTGCTCGACCTTGGGGTAGTCTGGCCAATCTGTGAAACAGTTGCGGAGGGAGCCTTGGCTTCAGACGTGGCTCTCGAACGGCGGTACGGGTTGGTCTCCACGGAGTTGCCGGTGTGTTGAGAAGAGATGAAAGGATTGGTGCCGACTGAGCTTCCAGTGTGCTGAGACGGAATGAAAGGGTTGCTTCCGAGCGAATTACCGGTGCGGTGCTCTGAGACCTTTACGGATGATCCATCCTTGGAAAGTCCGGCGGATCCTGGTGGAGTGATGGGACCATCGTGTCGTGGCGCAAAGGTTGAGCGGAAGTGGGAGTTCAGGCCGGTGTCGTCACTCGGATCCGGCTCGTGGAGAGGGTCGATTAATGCGTGCTGTGCCTGAAAATGCAGTCAGTAATTATGGTTCCAAACATGTGTCTTCGACGTGAATGTGTTCGCCATGAGACTCTTAGGCGGCCTGAGCAATGAGAGACATTGGAGCGAGCCATGTCACAGCAGGTTGTGCGCAAGAAAGCTTGTGAGACATACCGCCTGCATGGACATTGTGTGATTCGCTTGCGCAACTTTTACTGGTACAGGTTCGATTAAATACTGTGGAGTTACACAAACAACGTTGAGGGCGACTGCTAGATATTGTAAGGCTGTGGTATGAAGAAGGAAAGCAGCAGGTGACGAGGAGGGCAGGCTAGATAAAGCTTAACTTGGCAGGTACGAACGACGTGAGAACGACGCGTAACATCATCGCTTTCATCGTCGCCCTGCAGCGCACTTTGCCCAAAGCTGCTACGTCATGCCGGATGCGCGTGGGATCTAAGTGGGTCGACGTTCGAGCCCTCTGAGCCGCAGCACAGTCTCCATGTTCCCAAAAAAAGCCGACAAAACCACATCAACTGTTGAAATTGCTGAGGCTCGCAACAAGATTGTTCGGTAAACGGTAGCTAGCGAACAGATACGAGATGAGAAAGACAGTTTGGTCCTCTCCACAACTCGTGTTCTTTCGACTGCTGTAAAGAGCTTCCAGAGTCCCCGACGAGTTCTGTTGGCTGCCGGGCCCGAGCGTCCCTGACCAGTGACGACAGCTGTCAAAGGATCATCAGGGACCCAACACCAATCCAAGCCAACCATGTCTTTGGTGCAGTATCCTGACTCTGACTCTGACTCTGATACCGGCAGCGACGAAGCAGTCGCATCGTTATTAGTCCAGAAGTCTAAGCCTGTATTGAAGCGCAAGCGCAGCGAGCCCAGTAATCATGACCTCCCGCCGCTCCCGGCAGCATTCCACGACCTCTACTCCACAAATGCGCGCGTCAGCACAAACGACGACCCCAGCCTGCACGGCGGCCGTAAGCGGGCGGTCCCTCATGTGGAAGGTAATTGGCCGAGCCATGTCTACTTAGAGTGTAAAGATGATCCTGCGTCGTTCCTTGAAAGCAAGATCTCGGTTCGCTAACGTGTTCGAGGGGTCCCTACACAGACCGAGTCTGATAGTCTGCACAACTTGATACAGACCATCGGAGACTCTATCAAACAGGAGAATAAGAAGCGCGCAAAACCACTTCCTGTGCCTGACATCATACCTTCTCTGCAGTCAGAGCTTGGCGCACCCTTGCCATTACATGTCTCGCTCTCACGGACATTGCAGATCAAGACTGATGACCGAGAGACGTTTCTTGGAACTCTCAATACTTCCCTGCGGAGAGCCGCGATCCAAGCCTTCCACGCTGATTTCCGTGGTCTGAAATGGGTGTCGAACTTTGAGCGGAACCGATGGTTCTTGGTACTCGGCATCAAGAAGCCGGCGCATAACGAATTGAACAGACTCCTCAGCGCATGCAATGAAGCTGCGCGGAAGTGTGGACACCCAGCACTGTATTCAGGCGGTAAGGGAGATGGGCCGATGGAGAACAACTCGCCCACATTAGGCCCTGACCTCAAACGTGATAAGGTTGATCGCTCAGACAACTTCCATGTCAGTATAGCTTGGAACCTCATTGAGCCCGATCCTGAATGGGTTTCTCTGATACAGAGCATGGATGTGGACAAGTATATCCACACATCGCAGGTATCTTTTGACGTTGTGAAAGCACGGGTCGGGAACGTGGTCCACAATATTGAATTACGTTCAAGGAAAAACAACCTTGGTACAGGGCGAGGGTCTCTGGGGCTGGGGTAATGGCGGTGCGATCACGCTTGGCGTTGACGTGGACTCGTGCCTGACAAGGATGCCTGGGCAGTGGCTGAGGCCAAACGACTTGGGCAGCAACAACAGACGAGAAAGGAGATATGGAACTTACCACTTTCTCCTCACACAATCCAAAAAGGTAGAGGCAAGCTCTACAGTCTTAGATCAAAAGATGTGTTCAATGCTGATTCCTAGCCTCCCCACAAACAAACAGAGCCCGCTGGAGTATACAATGCTGGTTGTGCCTTGCGGCAAAATTTCCTCTGCGCCACAAAAGTCCGTCTGCTAGTATCTCAGCCTACCAAAGGATCAATGTCACGGTTATGAGCGGCATTTTCCCACTCCATCAGAGGTCAACGATGGACGTTGAAGATATCTGAAACTGCAATGCATAGTTATTGATCCTCAAGCTACGTGACGCTATCTGGAAGGAGGCGATCGAGTCTCACCGTGCAACTCAACAAGCTACTAACACATAGCCTGGAGGTCTTCAATGATCTATGGCAGTCCTGAAATACCAATATCGGTGCAGCGACATCCATTTGAACTTTCTGCATATCGAATGTACACAAATGCTCACTTGAGATACCATCTGGAGGTCTTTAGTATCTCTGATGCTCCTTGAGTACAATATGTCACATGGCTATCTTCTTATGCATGGCCTTTTCCCCTGCGAATTATAATTCGTACATACTTCGACATAGCGTCCTGTTCGTGATCCGGAGTGCTTGTAGTCGTCTAACATCTAGTCAAGGCCCCGAAAGTCTTTGCGATATGTATTGAATGCGGAAAGTCCAGTTTCGGTCATCCTGTTCGTCCACTTCAGAGCCCCAGGTGAAGTCTGGGCCGCGAGCATAGCGAGCGCACCTTGCAAATGTCTTGAGCACTCACTCAAGACAGCTCGAATTGACGAACCGGGCGTCGGGCGAAAGGCTAATCATCCTCCTCCACTAGCAGTTCAACCTTATGTCCCACCAATGCGTCCACTCGCTTGCTGATCTTGGTCAACCCTTCAACAAGTACTGAATCTGACCCCTCTGAATAGTATGAACCCCACAACGTAAGCTGTTTGAGCCCTCGCAATCTGGGCAGCTGCTCCCACAGGGCGTCCTGGCTGAGCTCGTCCTTGTGGACCTGAACGGTGCGGATGGCGTTGCACTGCTCAAGGGTGAGTGCGTCCAACAATCTACCAATGGAGCTCTCAGCATCGTAGGGAGGTCCGAACCTGACCACCTTAGACTGCCAGTACAGGACCTCCGCCTCCGAACGAATTTGGTGACAAGTCTCCATGAAGCGTAAAGAATCAGATACCCGAACATAGCCCTTTTCATCTGCATTCCCAATCAACCACATGTCTTTGCCAATGATGTCTATCCAGAGGTAGCGTGGACTTAAGGCGTATGTGTAGATGAAGTTGCGCAACTCGGGTGGAAGACGAAGAAGAGGCGACTCGGTTTGGTTGCGCTGTGTACTACAGAGATAAGTGTGCGATCGCGAAATGAAGCATCAAAGACTTACGTAGTTTCTCGGCCACTTGATCTCACACATTGCTCCGAAGGGGTTGTTGACATTATTACGTTGAGGTTGAGAGGGTGGAATGGTGAGCGCGGGTGGAGGTTGATTTGAGGAAGTAGAGTGGTGGGTGAGGTCAAGTACTGGTGTCGAGCGTTGTAACCTGGGGGTTTAGAATGTACAAGATCGGACAGGACATGACGCACAGACCCGGTGAAGTGAAGTAGGAAAGGACGGGCTTGCGAACGGCCGAAGTCGGTTTCGCATGCAGATCGGCTCAAGAAGAGCGCAGCGTAGCCATCAGGATGTGCTAGGACCATTACGTGTTCTGTAACGGACAGTAGTGTATCCTCCAGGGCCACTCAATACTGTTTATCCCTTTCTGCTAGACTTGTTGCAACCAAGCCGTCACTTCTTTTAGCATCCTGAGACAAACTGAGCAAAGAAACAGGGAGCATTTACATGGTCTACTGCACTACGATCTCGCTTTCAGCCCTGATATCCCTGCTACTCGCTCCTACCCAGACTTTGTAAGTTCCCTTCTGCAGCTCCCACTTCTGGACAACCACATTCCACACGCTCAAGTCACGACGGTCTAGCGCAAACACGACATCCCGGCTTTCACCCGGCTGCAGACTGCCTACGCGCTCGAAGCCTCTCAGCTGCCGCTCCGGGGCGTTCGGCACGCCGAGATACAACTGTACAACCTCGTGCCCTGCTACATCGCCAGTGTTTGTGACATTGACATGGGCGTGGTACAGGACTTGCCAGAGCTCTGGGTGACCGCCTTGTACGACCGGAACGGACTCGGACGGGAAGCTGGCAAGGGTTGCATTGTCCACACTCTCGATGCTGAGGTCGGTGTGCTCGAAAGTGGTGTACGAGAGGCCGTACCCGAACTCATACCTCGGTGTGATGTTCTTCTGATCGAACGCGCGGTAGTCAATGTACAATCCCTCAGTGAAGTTGCTTTGCAAGAAAGCAGGGTGTGTAGGGTCGACAGTTGAATTGAGGAGACTTCCGTAGTCTGACTCGTTGCGTGCAACAGTGTAAGGCAGGCGTCCTGAAGGGTTGACGTCGCCGTACAAAACGTCGACCAGCGCATTGCCGCTTTCCTGTCCAGGCAGACCTGCGAAGAGAACAGCAGTAACATTTTCGTGCTCAATCCAGGAGTCGACAACGCGAATACCGGCACTGTGTAGAACGACGATGGTGTTGCTGCAATTCTTTGCCACATTGTTGACAAGCTGGTCACTAAAATCGTGAGTGAGACTGGTGCGGTCGTAGCTTTCCGATGCGTAGGCATTGATGAAGACGAGGCATGCCTCTGCATTGGCGTATACGGTTGGGTTGACACCAAAGAAATCCCAACGCAGGGTTCCGCGGTCTGCGATGATGCGATCCTGAATGGCCTTGAAAGGACTGATCACGTAAGGAGGCGTACTTGAGCCAGAACCACCTCCTGTAATCAATGTGCCATTAAGAGTCGACCAGCCAAAGTTTTCTTCATACCCGCCACCGAAGCGACTGGGGTTATTCCATGGTTGAGCCTTGACTTCAGCGTCGTAGCCGTATATGTTCAAGAATCGAGGGTTTCGAAGGGGTAGCGTGTTGTTGACGTTCTTCACCAGAACAGTACCAGCAGCTCCAATCTCTCGGATCAAAGAGGCGTGGTCTTCGCGCACATCCACAATCGGGTGAATGACGTTGTACGGATATACCGCGTTGTCGGGGAATTCTTGGTCTTGATTGAGATAGAAGTGTGCTGCAAGCAGTCGTGTGTTCATGTCATCAAGCCTTTCGGTCGACACTGAGCCGTTGGTAACAGCATCTGTCAGATTGTTGCCCCAGAACTTTGCCACTGGCATCACGACATCAAGACCAGCATTGGCCGATCCCACACCAGAGTGCTGTGCGTCCCAGTCGGACACAACGAAACCTTCGAAGCCAAACTCAGTCTTGAGAACGCCATTGAGAAGCTTGCTGTTTTGGCAGCCGTAGCTGTTGTTTGTCCGTTGATACGAGCACATGACAGACGCAGCACCTTCTCTGAGTGAGTCCATGAACGGCCATGCATAGAGCTCGTGAGTTGTTCGATCGTCCACGTTTGAGGAGACCGCTTCCCCCTCTGAGCCAGGCACACGCCTGTACTCTTGTTCTTGGTGCAACCAGTGCTATCGGCAATCAGATATACGCATGGTACAATGTCTTTTGGGGCGTCTGACCTTTGGAGTTGCGATGACACCCTCAGCTTGAGTTCCTCGAGTAATGAGACCACCGCCAATTCCGGCAAGATACGGATCCGCTCCCAGGCTCTCCCAGTTTCGTCCACCTCTTGCAACACGTCCGATTGGGCCAATAAAAGGACCAAGGGCCACGTGAATGCCCTTACCGCGATACTCACGTCCAAGTGCATGACCGTACCTCAACATAAGGTTTCGGTCGAAAGTGGCTCCAAGGTGGATGCCGGAAGGGAACGAAGAGACAAACTCTTGCCCACGCACACCGGCTGGCGCATCGGCGAAGCATAATTCTGGGATGTTCAGACGTGGGACTGCACCTGTCTGTCCAACACATGGACCAGTCACTCCATGTGTGAGATTCGACTTCTCTTCAAGAGTCAATTGAGCCACGAGCTCCTTGGCTCGTGCGTATGCTGCCGCCCACGAAGCAGAGCTTGTACCATTTCCGTTTGCTAGATAGGTCCATTAGAACACGAAAGGGTCTCAAGATCGATCATCGATGGACTTACGACTAGGATAGACTGGTGGACTTTGACCGTACAGAGGTACCTCAGACTGGTTTGTGTAGCCTTGAGCGAGCGAAGCACCCGAGAAGAGGGCAATGCTCAGAGCAAGAAGGTCAAAGGACTTCATGATTCTGGTTCAAATGAGCCAGTGAGACTGAAGAGAGCATCGTGAACACCAGCGCGAGACCGATCTTATACTCCTGTAGAATTATCAGGACTTCAAGATCACATCATACCGTGCCCACATATGCGCGATGCACGCGCCCCGTTACGAGCTCCTCTTCATATCTGCCGTAGTTCACCCGCTCTCCGCATCTTGGCTTAGCCGGAGGGGAGGGTGGATGGAGGTTGCATCGAACGTTGCACAAAAAGTTGTTTGCCCAGGCGCCATCTTCGAGGTTCTGCATGTCGGCAGAAGTTCCGAGTCGTCAATTGCAGGTTAGTTGACGTCAATCCAGGAACCCTGGCTTTTTTCACCGGCTGACCGTTATTGCATGCGCAGATGGCTCGGAGACAAACCTTACCCGAAAACATATCGTTGCTTTGGAAAGCCTAGCGGTATGCGAAGGTCCTCTGCTTGGTGCGATGACGGACGTTAGTGCCCAGGTGGTTGGAGGATGCGGTCGATGGTGAGCCGACGTCGGTGCAATGTTGTCGGTAATTGAATGCCGCCGGCAACTTAAACCCATCACCTGAATCTTCATATACCTTGCGCATCTACCGACTTCAACCCGCTCGTAAACTTTGCTTGTTAACATTGCAATGGCATTGGAATTGATGATACTGCTGTGCCGCACGAGTGAGTATCGAGCGTGACTTGTCGAGATGCTAGAAACTCTTAACTCCACCGATCAGCCTGCCCATCGGTCCAAGCTTGATGGCGTTCTACCAACCACCTTCGCTCAAACACTGTCCACCATCAACTAGCAGTATGTCTAGCGGCGCTTCCACGCAGCCGCATCTCCACGAATCTGCAAGTGATGTCAGCACTAATCGGAAACCTCCCAACACAACGGAGGCGGATACGCCCTCGCCTACTCAGTACCCGTGTTGTTCTATCCTACCCCTGCATCCTTGAGTCGCAACAGTTATGGTCGACAGCCAACACATCTTAAAGCATTCGACTTTGAACTGCTCCCTGCTTGGAAAACACGGCGAGTCGACGATCCAATACAGGAACCTCAAGATACCGAGTCGGTAGTTGGCGTTTCGGTCAACTACCGACTCGGTATCTTTGGCATTCTCGCGAGCGAGGAAGTAGGTGCGCAAGGGAACATGGGGTACAAAGACATAATGCAAGCTTGTCGATGGATCAAAACACACATCGCTGGATTCGGAGGCGATTCAAACAATGTCACCGTTGCAGGCAACTCGGCAGGAGCTATAGCATTGTCTACAATCCTTTGTGCTGATATTGGCGAGGACTCTTTATTGGAGAGGGTGCTCTTGATGAGCGGCGAGGCCACTGTGCGAAAGCCCAGGACTAGCCATTGGCACCAGCGCATGTACAAGGACCAGCTCCGATATTTGGGGATAGACAAACCAGACACGGCAACACAGAGGTCATCACTGCTAGGCACCGATGCACAAGAGCTTGCCGAGAAGCTGCCTCCTCTGCAGCACTACTGCGCACACATTGACGGCGCCTGGCTGAAGGAGGATGTCACTACGACAGTGATGGCAGATGGACATCGAGCGGAGCACAAACCAACTTGGTGCAAAGAATTCGTAATTGGCGACGCACAGTACGATGTAAGTCCCCTGCACAACCTCGACAATAGCCTTGACTTACAGGTCTGTAGGGTACGGTTGTAAAGGCCAAGATCCTCGATCGGCCGGATGCTTTTGATCGCTTGAGATCTGCTTGTCAGAAGCATCTGAAACCCTCCGAAACTGCTAGTTTGTTGAATGCCTACGGGTTGTCTGACACTGCACCAGGTGCTCAGGTTCGAGATGGGATGTGTCTCATCTTCTCCGAGATGCGCTTCTACTTCCCGGCACTCACAGCTCTACAGGGCTGGAGATCTGCTTCGCCAGTGAAACGTGCTGACCGGTACCACTTCCACATTCCGAACCCGTTTGACGGCATGTTCAAAGGCATCGCTTCTCACGAGCTTGATGTCACATACCTCCTACAAAACTTTCGAGAACACTTTGATCAATCAGATCGCAACATAGCAAATCAGATGACTGATCGTGTTGTCGGTTTCGTCAATGGTGACGGGTGGACAAAGCCAGGCAGTGTAGTAGTCTTTGGCGAGGAAGGGGTGAAGGAGATACCTGAAGGAGATTACGACCAGATGAACAGAAGCGGAAGGGGGCGGTTGCTGGAGCGCATTGGCCACGCAAGGTTATGGAATGTTGCGGAGGCCTGGATGGGCGTCCGCAGCGAAGGTGGTGAACGTGCAAAGATATGAGGAGAAATTCATGGACTCAAAATCATAGGTAATGCAAGCAGTCGAAGAGCGGACGCCTACACCTTGAACGACCAACTCGACCAGATGGAACTCCTACCTGGATACCGTGCCAAAAAGGGCAGCACTATGTGGAGAAGCGATCTGCTCATTGGGCTTTACATTCAAGGTCATCCTGCGCCGAAGATGCGACCTTAATCTGAACACAGCGCCATGCGCAATCAGGAGCAATCGCCACTCTTGCTACTTCCAGCCGAGTTACGTGACGCGATTCACGCCTCCACGCTTGACAATCACTTCGTCCATGTCGACAGCGGCTTTGACAGCAGCAGAATTGCATGGACCTGCGAACACAACGATCCACGTTTGCGGTTGCCCATTGATACATTGTTCGCATTGTAGCAGGCGTGCCGTCAAACGTACCACAAGGTTGGCATCTCGGTATACTTGCGCAACATGTTCTCCGCTTCGAATAGTCGAGAGCTCTGAAATTGAGCTATTTGCCTTCCCCTCGAGAAGCTTCACGCCATCAAGCGTCTGAGGGTAGGTGCTTATATTGGTGAATTCGAACTGTTCAATACAATGTTTGGCATACACCCAGAGCTTCGGGTCTTGATAGTGAACATCAAACAACCAAACAGGTCGGGTTGATTTATGGGCAACGAAGAACGAATAACAAGAATGATGAAGGAGGCGGATGAAAGTCCGAGCCTAAGCTTTCCACCTCTCATCGTCTTCCTGTCAGATCAGTCCTTATGATACTGGAACGCCGGTCATCAGCGAGCTTCCCCAGGATTGCTGACCGAACAGCGCACCAGATCAGAGAGTGGACGCTTTTGTCGATGCGACTGAAGACTTGCTTCAGAATCTAGATCGGCACGATCGTCGATTGTAGGACACATGCTAGCACCAAGTGATGACCTGGAGAGCCTGCAGTTTTGTGAATACCTCCCAGCCGTAAATCAGACATCCGAATGCCATCGCTGAAGGACTTATGTGTCTTCAAATGGGTATATTGTAGTGCCTCAATCCTTCAAATGCTGAGTGGATACCTCCCGTGAACACATGGTGATACAGAAATCGTCAACGCCTCCGAATTGTAGGCCTAATCGTCTGATCCGTCCTCAGGCAGATTCTGCAGCACTTCCTCGACTATACTGATCAACTCATCCACATCTGGTCGTTCGCTCGGTTCCAGCGCCAGACATTTTCGTACAACATCCTTGACAGCATCGCTGATGCCTTCACCATCTGCTGGCTGCTTCTGCTTACCCCTTTGCTGGCCTTCGTCCGGAAACCTCCAATCACCGCCGAGCACGCAGATGCTCAAGCTACCGCCTGTCTCATCACTCCTGGACTCGAATGGGGATTTGCCGACCAGACAGGCGTATAGTGTGCAGCCGAGCGACCAGATATCGACCTTGGTGTCAATGACTGTGCCAGTCTTGACATCGAAAAGCTCAGGAGCGCGGTATGGCATCGTCGAATGTTCGGCGGCCGTGTCCTGTACCTGGAGGGCGAGCGATCGAGATGTGATAGGTGTCGGTGAAGGTGCTAACGAGCCAAGATCCATGAGGATGGGAGTCTTGCCGTCGTCGTCGATCATGATGTTTCCTGGAGCATGTTAGCTGGCCTGCTTTCTGCGACTGAACGACCCATGCATACCAGGCTTGATGTCGCGATGCGCGTATGCCCTCTCACCACCTGGCTCAATGCCTTCCTGTGACATTGTGACATTGCTCTCTTCCAGCAAACCTTCTGCCTGCTCGTCGTCTTCGTCATCTCCCTCGTGATGTCTTCGGCTTGGCCTCATTTCCATGCTCTGTGCTGCCTCAGCGTCTGCGCGCGCTGCATCTCTCCTGACCTTCTTGGCCTTGCTGTCGCTCTTTGCGCCGCCTGGCCCTCCCTTGACCTTGTACTGGTGCATAGCTTTGAGAGCTTTGCAGACACCGAGGAATAACACCATCAACCTCTTCTCAGGGAATTTTGTGTGGTTGACCAAGTTCGCATTGATCATGTCTTGCAGGTTACCGCGGCGGTAGTATGGCAGGAGGATGTAGACCGTCTTCGCCGAGGGATCTGACTTGTCTGTCTCGACCGAGTAATCTATCGAGTGAATGATGTTGGGATGTGGCGAGAACAACGTGTACGCTTCAACCTCCTTCAGTGCCAAGCTGACACTTTCCTGACCGAAGGGACATCGTATCTTCTTGAGCGCAAGAAGCTGTTGATTCGAGTTGTCTTGTACGAGGTATACATATGAGAAGCCACCCTAAACAATGTCAACTAACTGCTGCGTTGATACGCAGCCGGCGGAGCTAGCTTACCTCCCCCAGTAACCGTAGTATCTTGAAGCTACGGCTGTTGATCTTGAGTTGTGGGTTGCTTGGAAAGCACACCATACAATTTGTGAACGAGTAGACCACGTCCATAAAGTAGGTTGCCAGCGATCCCATCGTGCCGGTTGCTGATCGTTACGGAGCTGTTGGAAGCTAGGAAGCTCAAAGCCGAGCCGTGAGCGCGTAGGAGATGTCGCCTGTGTTGGGTCTGCTGTCGCCGTAGGAAGGGATGAGAGGCGCAAGGTGCTACGAGCGAATTGTTCGACTAGTCGTGTTCGTTTGGGAAGATGTCTTGTATCATTACTGACTTGGGCGCAACTGTGTTTGGGCGGCTTACGTGTGGTTCGTCCGTGACGCGCCAAGTAGTGGCTGTGCGCCAGACCCACTTCGCTACCCTGTTCCACTTCAGTACGTTCCCATACTTACGCATCACACATGCCATCACTGCGTACAATGAGGTAACAATACAAAGATGGAATTATATTCACACGCCGTACAGCCCATGTTCGACTGGCGAGGGCGATCGGCACAGACCGTCGCGATTGCCTCAGCATGCATATCAGTTAAACCTACAAGCGGGTTCTTCGAGTCAAACAGATCAGTCCTTCTTCACTAGCCAATTCGTCAGCACAGATTTGGGCGGCTTTGTGGGCATCTTTTCGATGGTTTCGCAAGACCATCGCGCGGAATAACAGCGCGAGAAGGTAGTCATTAGGCTGCGGGCGCTTTCTTGGACGCCTCTTGGGCGCTCTCGTTGGCTCCGGTGGCCTCAGAGACCTCGAGAGAATCTTCTTCAGCCGCAGTGGCGGCTTCGATGGGCACAATTGGCCAGCCCGACACAGGATCGTACATGGTGTTGTCTACAACACCCTCATTCGATGACCAGTTGGTGTCATCTTCACGCGGTATTTCGTTGAACGAGCACCTTGCACATTCGGCGGACTCTCCCGTCAAAGGCAGGTATAAATAGACCAGAAATCGGAGGCACCCAAAGCAAGAACAAGAGCTTTTTGCGATCTGTTTGTACCTCTGAAGACTACAAGGTCCTCTTCGCACGAATCGGTCTTAGGACTATACGGCCCATTATTTGACGCAGAGTATTCCGCCAAGTAAGCAAAGCGCTCTCCCAAATAATGCTGCCCACACTGTTTGGGTTGCTTCAAAGAAGAATACGAAAACCTTATGTTCCTCGATTTGATGCTTGAAGACTACAAACAATCTATCTGCCCAACAGGCGACCATATTAGACACCGCCCAGGCTTGCCTGGGCTGCAAGGCGAGCGCAGCGAGCACACAATGCACATAACTTAAGCACTCACTCACAACAGCTTGAGTTGTCACTTTGGGAGCGTATAGTGAAGAGGTAGAGCACCTGCAGCATTACATGCATCAGCCTGCAAGCGGATTAAGGAATTGTCCTAGCTTGCCAGCGACAGTATGCCCATATCCAAGCTGCTAGACAAGAAGCCATGTTCGGGGGCGTTCGGTATTATTCGAAGTACCATACAAAAGCAAAAGAATGCCACGATGGTAGAAAAGAGAGGACGAACAGGTGATCGAGACCGGGACCTCTCGCATGTTACATGTTCAATGCAAGCGCTATGATGCAAAGCGGGCGCTCTACCATTGAGCCCTCTGCCACTGAGCTACATAGATTCCCCGGCGGCCCCACATTTCAATAGGTGGGACCGTAGGCCCCGCTCCAACGGGACCCTTTCACATAAGGCCGGCACTCAAGCAGTGTTTTTAGTCAATATATTTTTTATAATTCCAGAAGCTTGCATTAGCCATCGAAGGGGATTTAGCTCAGTGGCAGAGCGCCCGCTTTGCATTGTTCATCGTGGAATGCGGGAGGTCTGGGTTTCGATCACCCAATTCTCCATGTTTAAAACTATTTCTTTTTGCCTTGGACTCTAGTGCCGAGTCCGCACGCTTACACCTTCTCTGCCTGTAACAAATGCTAACCAGTGCGCGGGATGTGTCACAATGTGTTCCTTTCAAGGGCTAAGCATACTTCATTTTCCTATTTTTACGAAAACGTGCAGACACTTCTGCTGTTTGTTGCTCTACCCTTTACACTTCAAACACAGATATGGAGTTGGACCAGATTTCATGATTTGAACATGATGGCCGCCGATAACATCAAGAAACTATATGCCATGCCTAGTGAACTACCAACACAGCTCTATGTTCATTGCTCATAGAAACAGTCCGCTGCTTAATGCATCCTATGTACTGGATCTCTGATAAACAACAGCCTCTGACATGTCAGGAACCACCAGAATGTTCAGGTGGAAGCGACAAGACAGACGTTCAAAGCTGCGCGCACGCTCTTTCACATGCTCACCACGTTGTGGCAGTTGCCATCTCAATCTCGCATCGTGGCTTCGTCTTTCAGTGTTTGGGTTCCACTTACACGTGGGAAATCATTTGGACAGAAAAGTAGTTGCGTCGTCATATTTGTGTTTCTTCGGTGTACCCATCATGTCTGATCGGTGAGTTATTGTTGCCTTCCCAATGCCTTGTGTTTCTGAGCTAACGTCCATGTAGGGTGCCCGTTGCAATTAAACACTCTTCCGTCGTTACATACCACGGCGAAACGCTTGTCGACTACAATTTCGACATTTCCGGTCCTGCTTCGGCGGCCGATGATGAAGACCTGGACTGGGGCGCAATCTGGTCAGGTCAAGACGAAGTCGTCGAGAAGGACGGAGACGCATCGTCTCAGCAGCAAGACTTAGCAGCTATGTCGCTGGAGCAGAAGTCCACGCCGGCGAGTCCCTTCAAGTTGGTCAAAAGATGTCTTTTTTTGCATCAACCCGACTCGATGGTTTGCTGCGACACTGCATCGCTACACCCAAAGTACGCGAAAGCATCTGACTGGTTCCCTGGGATGGTTGCACAGATGCGCCGACTGCCTCATTGCGGCTCAGCTCCTCCTTCATTTGAAGATCTCATGACGTCTACGAGATTTACGACACCTAAAAACACTCAAGCATACCTAATATCAATACCATTTATTGCTTTGGATCCGCAAGCAAATTTTATGCTACATCAACGAACCCTCTCTTCTTCCTCTGTTTGCCTTCTTCTTCGATGCGTTCCACATCCTCGAGTCTTACGATGCGTGCTTCGTCTACCCTCTCGCCCACGAACCTGAGAGCCGCAACATTGAACCCAATGAGATCCTTATTTCCGCTCAGGCTCCTCCTCAAATCACTCCTCATACCCTCAAGCACCGTCTTCAGCTCCCTCGATGCAACAATCTGCTTCTGATGTGTCTTGAGCATGAAGAATAGCACACGACAAGTAAGCGTAACATTCCACTGCTTCTGCACCCAAATACTCAAAAACGTAAACAGCGCGGGCAGTGAGGCAAATGGCAGCACCAACAGCGCATCCTGGAGCTGAGCAGCGGGTATCTTAGCCATAGTATTAAGTACATGCCGCTCAGCCGAGATGTTGCCCAGCGCCATGAACAGCGGATTGCGCTGTGGCGGCGCGATCTTGGGATTCGCGCGCCTCTGCAATTCCCACTGGCGTACGACCTCTAAATCTGCGATGCCGAGGTCGAGTGCTTCTTGGATACGTTCTCCGGCTGTGAGTGAGCTGATGGTCTGCTTGGATGCATCGACTGCTTCTGCGCGTTCGCCGGTGGGATCTTCTTCGTCTTCGAGCGAGTGGGCGAGGGTGTTTTCGTAGAGTTCTTCCAGTTCGCGCTCGCGCTCTTCTTCGAGGAAGATGGGCTCGTCGGGGTTCATGGTCCAGATGCGGATGCTCTTATCATGCGAGGCGGTGACGATGAAGTCGCCCGTGCGTGCGAGTGTCATAGCCCAGATCTCGCCGTGGTGGCCACGGAACTTTTGGATTTGCTGGAACTTGTCGCCGTCCCAGCTCTTGATTGTCTTGTCTTTGCTGGCACTGAAGAAAATGTGCTTGTCTTCGCCGTTGACCGGGTGAGGGATGAAAGAGATTTGCATGATGCTGTCTTCGTGGCCGAAGAGCGCTTTGTGGCAGTCACCGAAGTCGAGGCCCCAGATTCGAACGTTCTTGTCGGCGGAACATGTTGCTATCAGCTTGCTATCGCTTGATATCGACATGTTGAGTACTGGTAATTTGTGACCGTATAAGTTTAGGAAAAGCTTGAGAGAGTCGACGAAGAAGACCTTGACCGTGTTGTCGAGCGTCGCGACGGCTAGTAGCCTCGAATCTGGCGAGAACTGCAAGCTGAGGACATCGTCGTTGAGCTTAAGGATGCGCGATTCAACAAGCTTGAGGCGAGGCATTGTGCGCTTGGTGCCAGGAATCTCTTCCTGGACGATCTCGAAGTTCCAGAACTTGATCGATTTGTCCGCACTACCCGTGACGAGCGATTTGCCGTCTGGGTGCACTTGCAGAGTCCATACAGCGCCCTCGTGTGCCTCGATCTTATCCAGCAATGATGAGGCTGCGATGTCGTACAGCTCAAGATGACCTTCTTTCGTACCCACGACTACGATCTTGTCACCGGGCAAGAACGCGCAGCAAAGTGCGTAACCACATTCCAGCGTGCGCAGGCAGTTTTGTGTCTTGATATTCCAGATCTTGAGACCTCCGCTCGATGCCGAAGCCAGCATACGGTCGTCTGAGCTGAGTGCCAGCGCACGCACATCGTTCCTGTGACCAGCGAGCTCTACGGACAGTGTTCGAGTGTAGTCGGGTACTTCGTCAGTCTTCGATTTGCTCTTTGTCGGAATGTCGTATACGTCGATCAAGTTGTTGTTGGTGCCAACCAGGAGTTGCATCTTCTTCGAACCTCTTGTTTTCATCCACACAGCCGATCTGACCTTTCCTGCCGTTCGTACAGTAACGTAGGAAGTGATGACATCGCCGATCTCAGCATCCGCAACGTTGATCTTGTCGTCTGCCTCGTCCTCTTGTGCGTCACCATTTGTCTCATTTTTGCCTTTCTCACGTCTTCTCCTCCTCTTCCTTGCTAGGCTCTTCTTCACTTCTTCTTCTGTCCGTATCCGCCAGATCTCGATGGCCTTCTCCGCACCGTGTACTGCAACATAGTTCGACTTTGGGTGGAATGAGATGCCTTGTGTCCGGTCCTTGCCCGATCGGTATAATGTGCCTCTTGCTGTGAGATAGCGTTGCTCGGTAGCTTCGCCAACTGAGGACCCAGCTTGTCGCAGACCGGACAAATCAATCGCCCAGACCTTGAGCTCGCCATCGTTCCCTGCTGTGATGCAGCCACTACCGTCCGGAGAAACGCCCAGCGCCCAGCATTCTCCATTCGTTTGTGCAATATGTGTCTCGATACAGTGCTGTGTGCTAATGTCCCAGATCTTGATCAGAGCATCCTTGCTAGTCGATAGCAGAAAAGCCTGATCTGAGAACGACTCCGCCTCTTCATCATCTTCCTGCGGCGCAGCTCCGGGATGCAGAAACTGCAGGCCAGTGATCTGGCCTTTGTGCCCGCGCAGCTTGAACAGACCTGTCTCAGAAACGAGGTCCCAGACGACAATGTCGGTATCCTTTGCACCACTCGCAAGTCGTACTCCACTCTGGTCGAAAGCTAGCATCGTGACGGCTGACTTGTGTCCATTGAAGCTGATAATCGCGGTCGACGTCCTTGCATCCCAAATTCGTATGCTTCCGTCGGCGTACCCCACTGCGAAGACATCTGGGTCGATTTCGCTCCTACAGATAACTGTGACCTCCTCAGTGCAGCTGGCATCGCGCCATCTGCTCAACAGCTCGCCCTTCTTGACATCCCAGCAGAGGACTTCTTCGTTCGCGGCGGCGTATGCGCGTCCTGCTCCAGAGGACTTGGTACCGGGTTGAGTGGCTTCGGCAGCCCAGACGAGGTTTGAAGTGGCAGTCGCGACAACGCCAAAAGCGTCAGTCTGCTCGTACTTGCTATGTGACAGTTAGTTGAGGCTTTGGGTGCTTTGCGCCTGCTTCTCTTACTTGTATGATTTGACCATGATGCGCTACTAGCGAATTTAGGGGTATGGAATAAATGTAGACAAAAGCGAGAGGTTCACCGTGTGATCTTCAAGACATTACTCCTTTCGTCTTGTGTTGCTGGTGTTGGTGGCCAGCTCGAAAGTTGGTGAACTTTTCTCGGCAGCAACTCTCGAACTTTTTGAAAGTTGCGACCCGCCGCCGCTCTACGCCACAGGCTCCAGCCACAGCAGACCCACACCAACGACGACACTGGGCACTTCCGGCCTCCGCATCAGCCTACGAGAGCTCCCCACCATACCTCGTTGCGCACCTTTACAGCAACCGGACAGCCACAATGCTTCTCCTCGACTACCAGAACGTTCTCATCGAGTCTCTGCTGAAGGACCGCTTTGCTGGGTGCGCTCTACCCCGCCGCTTCCCGCCCAGTATCCCGCCAAACTGACCGCATACAGAGGAGCTCCAGCGAACATTGACCAGGTCGTTTCCGACTTCGATGGTGTCACATTCCACATCTCGACCCCCGAAAGCAAGACAAAGATCCTCGTATCTTTGCAAATCAAGTGCTTCTCCGAGCTTGTCCAGTACGGCGCCCAAGCAGTCCTCGAGCGCGAGTATGGCCCATACATTGTGTCGCCCGAATCAGGGTACGACTTCTCGGTGCTGATAGATCTGGAGAACCTGCCAGAGGATAAAGGTAAGCACGGTGGGCCATTGGGCAGAACGCGGTACTGACAAGTAGCAGAGAGCCGTGATGATCTCATTAGGCGTGTATCTCTCCTCAAGCGCAACGCCATGGCTGCACCCTTCGAGCAGGCTTTCGACGAGTTCGCGCAACTTCAGGAGGAGGCTTCGAAATACACATCAGAGTCGGCACCACAGGGTGTGAAGGAGGGCGGTGAGGTGCGCGCCATCCACTACCGTGAGGAGGAAGCGATCTACATCAAGGCCAGCTTCGACCGTGTCACAGTCATCTTCTCCACGGTTTTCAGGGAAGAGACAGACAGGATTTTCGGAAAGGTGTTCCTCCAGGAGTTCGTCGATGCCAGACGGAGAGCCATCCAGAATGCACCACAGGTACTCTTCCGCAACGACCCACCTCTCGAGCTGCAAGGTATTCCTGGAGTCGACACATCGGGCTCCGCCGATATTGGCTACATCACATTTGGTATGTTCCGAGAATGGCGATATATGACCAAAGCTGACATGCATAGTTCTCTTCCCTCGCCATCTGGCAGCTGCGCGACGAGCTGAAGTCATCTCACACATCCAGACCTTCCGCGACTACTTCCACTACCACATCAAGGCCTCCAAGGCATTCATCCACTCGAGGATGCGAAAGAGGACCGCTGATTTCCTCCAAGGTACGCGTGTTGTGATGGCGTGTCCTATGTTCTACATACTGACAATGCCGCAGTCCTCCGAAGAGCCAGGCCTGAAGCAGAGGAGAAGGAGCGCAAGACAGCTAGCGGACGAACGTTCAGGGTGCAAGCATAGACCGCGATTGCAAGGTGTAGCAATTAGACAAGTCAGAAGATACAACATTTCAAATCACTATTGTGGATTGCAAGAATCGCGATCGAAGACTAATAGTCAGGACTGGAATATGTCTCACATGCATAGCTAATCATTGTGGTTCGAAACCCAAAGTCTTCGAAGTGATGCGTCTTTGGACCCTGCAGCTTGAGGCTCAGTTGACATGTGCGTGCACGGCCGGTCGCGACTTCCAATCGACGCGTTCCCTAAAGTTTACGACCCCACAATCTACACCCAACCCAACACCGCAACTTCCCGCTATTCTCCTTTGTGCCTACTCTCGCCCGATACATAATGGCTTCAGAAGCCTCGCGACCAAAGTACGATAGCCTTCCTGGGATAGATACCGCGCCAGATGTGTACGAGACCCCCGAACTCGCCGAAGATGTCTCTACAATACAAGCCTCAACCGCGATCTCCGAGTCCGACTACGACGACTCCGATCCAGAAAGTTCTGCGGTGAATCACCAGCGCCTACAGACTGATCAGGCGCGCAATCGATTCCAGCCATCACGAGTGGACGCCAATGGCGTCGACTTCTCAGACAACGTTACCGAACGGCAAGCGTACCGCACTTACACACGGCAACGGCGACGCGGCGAAATACTCGGTGATGATAGCGATGAGGAGCAGGAAAGTTTCTCACGGAAACTCATGAGAGTGAAGCGTGAGCTGCAGGAGCTAGAGAATGAGTACGAGGAGCGGAAGAGATCTGGAGACAAGGCACAGATTGAGGAGCGCGACGCTAAAGAGGTCATGGACCTCATCTCAGACAAAGTTGACGAGATCTATGCCAGCCGGACCGGAGGCGTTCGAGGCGCAGAACCACTGCTCGACAGGACGATACAGAAGTTCAACGACTACGAGCCCTTTGCGCCAAGCTCGAAGATCAGCTCAGCTATTGCGAATCAGCCACCTCTTCCAGGATCACAGATCCAAAAAAGTCAGCTGGAGCACGTGTTGAGCCAAGCAGCTGAGTTCGACCAGCGCATAACGCAAATGGAGAACAGCCTAGGACTCAACGGTAGCATTATGCCAGAAACAAGCGAAGACTCTACATTCCCTGTGTTCACGACACTACAAAGACTCGAACAAACCCTCGGCGCTATCGGCGACGCGTCAACAAACAACCTTGACGGAGCCTCACAGCAGATAAAGAAGCTTATCGAAGAAGCGGAGGACCTGAAAGAAGCACGACTAGAAGCTTCGCGCGCCGGTCCTGAGGAGACCACGACGCCAGATCAGGAAGCCAAGATCAATGCGCTGTACGGCACGCTACCCTCTATCGATAAGCTTTCGCCCGTCCTTCCCCTTGTGCTCGAACGCCTGCGCACACTGCGCCTTGTACATACCAGCGCCTGGCAAGCTGACGAGGTCTTGACCGAGTTGGAGTCCCGGCAGGCGAAGCAGGAGGAGGAGATTAAGAATTGGGAGAAGCAATTGCAGCTAGTGGAGGAGGATGTCAAGAAACATGAGAAAGCAATGCAAGGCAACGTCAAGGTTGTTGGCGATGATATCAAGATGTTGGAGGAAAAGATTGCCAAGCTCCTTACAGAAGGGAAGGATTAGAGGGTCTTTCGTTGCATGTAAAGAGACGTAGCTGGACAAGAGATACCCATTTGCATTTGAGCTCACGTTATGTTAAGGCTATGAGAGACCCAGGCTGGTCTCTGACCTACGGTCTCCAGGATCACAGAAAACAAGACTACAATACTCGATCACCACTGCTGCTCTTGAGTACCGTCCACCGTCTCGTCGCTCTGCATCTCACAGGCGTCATTAAGGGAACACGACTTCCGCCTGCTGTCAAGCCTCTGGCGCACGCTAACCTCAACAACTACGCGGTTTAGATAACCCTGGACACCGTCAATCCGAATCACCTTCAGTCCTTCAAGATCTCCGGGTCCACCGGAAGACCTCTCAACCATTGCTCCACTCGCTATATATACGTACAAATACTGAATTGCTTTGCGCTGCTCGCAAGTGAAGACTCGCATGTGCTCGTCGAGCGTACCGTCTACGCCATCAAAAGAGCCTAGTCTGAACGTGTGGATCTTGAGAGGCAATGCCTTTGCTTCCGAAAGAATTTGACGACACGTTGCGATCAAGGTGAGGGGACAAGCGCTGTGACCGGACAATGTGCATGTCGTGGGCTCGGCCTCGTGTGGCCGAACTTTGTCGTAGGGCATGTTGCTGCTAGCAAAACTCAGACGGCGATCGTAGCCACCAAGAGCGTATGTGTAAATTGTGTTGCGCAGCTCAGGTGGGAGGCGAAGCAGAGGGCTTGATTGCTGGTTACGCACAGTACCGTGTTGCTCTCAGTGCATCATCCTGATGTCTGTTCCATGAGCGGAAACGGTTCACGTGTCTTCTCTTGGGAGCCTCAGCGGCTGCATGTTTCGTCGAGCAAGGTGTGGTCGGGAAGAAGAGCGAGACAGAGTCGAGGACTTTATAGAAGGGCGGACGGTGCCAGTCCATGTTTTTGGTAGTCAGGTGAAGGTGCGAGCAACTGCGCCGCCTAAAAGTGAGCCTTTGAGAATAAATGTTGACCATCGGCGTGACTGGGTCGAGGTTGAATGGTAGCGCAGCAGTCTCAGTTCGAAGTTGGCGAAATGTTGTAGTCAAAGCGAAGCAGTGGAATGATTGAAAAAGTTCCTGCAGTCTGAGGATCAATGTTGCTGTATAGGGCTCGCATCTTGCTGTTCTCGGTTGTTCTTAGGCTGATACTGTTGGCTCTTGGCGCGTGAGTTGTTACGCAGCTTAGGTAGGAGACGGAGAGGAGAGAAACTTGAAGCTGTTAGAGGAGAAGATCACAAAGCTGCTTGCGAACCTAATTTAGCTTCGAAGGTACTTGTGCCGTGGCCAAACAAGCTGATCCAGACGTCGCCATCTTCAGATCTTAGTGCGTATTTGAACATCATGTTGCGCACTTCGGGCGGCAGACTGAGGAGTTTTGAGCGCTCGTGGTTGCGCGCAGTATTGTTTGAGTGTTAGTTCAACCATCTGCGTGAGATTGTCACAACTCCTCACATGGCATCTTCCATAGTGGCACTTGTTGCTGCCCACAGTTGAGATTGGTGTCGTAGGCGGTATCATGGAGTCATGAGTTGGGTTCGAGAGGTCAAGTGGGTATTTGAAAGTTATTTGTACATTTGCAAGCGAAAGTGAGGTCATCAGCACCGTTTCGGAGCAAGGTGAAGGTGAAAACAAGATTGATGCTCAAAATTTGCTCGGTACTGAAGTGCTTCGAACGTTGTTTCTAGGTTAACTTCGTTGATCATCAAGAGCTCTATGATCAATCACACAGGCTCGAGCAACAAGTCCACATGATGTCCCACAATCTGATCGACCTCGCCATTGACTCCTTTCCAGTGCTCGTGCGTTCTCTCTTCGTAGCCTTTCACTGAGCGCACCCTAAGCTCCTTAAGCCCGCGCAGTCTACCCATGTTGTCCCAGAAAGTGAGATCATGCAGTTCTCCCACGTGCACAGATACGCGACGGATAGCGCATTGTTGGCTGACGGTCAAGAGGTTCAGCCATGCTTCCAGTCGACTCAGCTTCTCTAGTGGAGATGCGAAAGTGAACAGACGAAACTGAAAGAATAACAAATGTGTCTCTGACTGAATCTGGCGGCACACAGTGGTGATGTCGAGAATTTCGGCGATTTTGAAGTCGCACGAGCATCTGAAGGATGCACATAATTTCAACTCGGAGCGCTTCGTCTCGAATTGTACGATCAAAACTTCGCACGCACCCAGGGCGTGATCGAGAATTTGAGTGCGCAGCTCGGCAGGGAGTCGCAGCAGTGGTGAACATTCCTGGTTCACTGCAGTGCTAACTAGTGTCAGTCATTGATATGGCATGAGCTTACAAGAGTACTCACATGGAATTCGCGGTAATAGCAGACGACATTGCGTGGGTGGGTGGAAGCTGCGTCGATCTCTTCGAGAAGCGGCGGCTGCGATGGGGTATGGAGAGGCGGCAGCAGAGATAAACTCCAGCGGATTATCGTTGAGCGCAACTAGGCAGACATGGGTAGCCCAGTGAAAGGTGAGGTTCGTGCCAAGCTAAAGTGAAGGTGGATTCACCGTCACCCTTTAGTTCATCTCACACTGAGCCTTCCCACGACCACTCACACGTGCGACCAGAACGCCTAACGGAAACAACGCACTCAAAGACTTGCAAGACACTGTTCTATCTTCTGGGTATCGCAAACTTCTGTAAGCGCCATCCACACTTTACGGCTCATCAGAATCAGCAGGAACTCAAACCAGCACCCGGTAGAACCAGCGCAACTCACCTCTGCTCCGACTATCTCCAGGATGTCGCAACAAGATCCATGCGATCGTCTCCAAGAACACGATTGTCACCCACGATTCCACCAGACTCAAAGAATGGGTTGTCAACGATGCCCTTCCGCTGCGATTGGCTTGTCGACTGATCAACACCGAAGCGAGAGCCTTTCAAGTATCACCTACCACCCTTATACTCCATGGTAAATCCAATAGGGCAGACCGCATGGCACGTTTAGAAGAAGGTATATTCGCCGGCGTCAAGACAATCAAGGCTGATCGACAGGGGTTCACGACGACGTTACCGCTAGGATGAGGGTCAAAATCGACCCAGCGAAGAAATACTTGGAAAGCTCTGCCTCGTGATTATGCTAGGCTTCCCACAATCTATAGGAGAACCAGAGGTCGGGATGCTCAAATAGAAGTTCGGGTCCAATCTCACGGTGATGTTTCGTGAGGTGCGAGCCAGATCGCAGCCGTGTCTGTTGATCCAAGAGCCGTCAGTAAGGGAAAGTATTTGAACAGAGCTACCACCGTGGCCAGGAGTGATGAAGATATCCAGACCACAATTGCCATCCTGCTACCAAACCCGACCATTTCTGCTTTCTTTAATGAGGGCAATAAACGCAATATTGCACCATAGAGATCTAGCAGAAAGGAGATACTCAGTGATAATTCAGGACAATGGAACGCACTGTTGATACTGCTTGACTGCAAGATTATCGCCCATTGTACTCATCCTAGTGTCCACATAACAAACAGGCTTCAGCACAGCTATCTAGATCTTCCCAACACCAGCTGAGTTTGCGATGCTAGAGCTCGCTGTTGAAGCGCTAGCAACGGTCTTACCATTGAAGTTGCTGAAGAAGCTCGTGTCGGTTCCTCCAAGTGTGCCAGAACTGCCGAAAGCGTTCAATTGGCAGGCGTGGCCCAGGTAGTTTGTGCAAGCCGTATTGGCACTGGTGGTTGGGCTACCGAAGAACTTCCCAGAGTTACTGAGGAGAGGTGTCTACGAAGTTGAGTCAGATGTGCACTTTGTTTATGAGGGCTGTAGAGGATGATGGAGTACATACGACGACGTTCTGGAAAACATTTCCCTCAGCTACAACCATGCCGCCAGCACCGTTGTCGAAGGCGTGGCCAGAGTTGGCATACCAGTAATTGTTCACGGCATGGAGAAGTGTGTTTCCGCCAACCTTAGGACTGCGACCAGAGGTATGGTGGATGTAGTTACCCTTCATGGTGATCAAGTCTTGCGAACCGGTGAGGTAGATGGCCCAGTAGTGATGGCCGTCACAGGTGGCAGACCAGCTGGTTGAGCCATCAAACTCACTGTAGGAGAGAGTCACGCGGTTGGAGGCTCCTGTCCCAGCAACGAACATCTGGCGGCCAATGAGGGAAACTTTGACGTGATCTGTTCAATACATATCAGACTTTCTGACACACAAGGACATTAAGGGAGGTCTGGTCCGACTTACCAACCCAAATCAGATCAGCGCCATCTACAGTGATAGCATCTCCACCCCAAATGTACTGTGGATTGAGCTACGTGTCTCTGTCAGTTCCTTTTCAATGCCTTCAGGTGGCTGAGCAGTACCTCTGTGATATGGATGTTCTGTATGATCACGTTTTTCACCCCGTTTGCCATACGAAGGCCTTTGCCGCGGATAACGCCCTTGGAGCCGACGCCGATGATACTCTTGTTGGATCCAACGTTAATGCCAGCAACACCAGCAGTATCATAGGTAACACTGATGGAGGTGACGCCAGCACCTGCATTGCCGTTCGTGCACCATGAAGCTTTGTTGATAGCATCCTGGCCGCCGTTGCCGGGGCATGTGTTGGATGCTGGTCGGCAACCCGTTTCGGTGGTCGTGCCTTCGGTACCCTTGAAGTTGTACCTGAGACCTAATGTTAGTATCCGGTTCCTCCGTTGCATTCTGAAGTGCTTACTCTTTGTCGAGCACAATGCAACGAGCAGTGCTGTCGGTGAGCCAAGTCTTCAGCTCTGCAACGCTAGATGGGATCGCACAGGCAGCACTTCCACCGCCCGTCGTCGACGCAGCGAAGCCCTCCGCTTTGCCAACAACGGCGTAGGTCGCGCGCTCCTCGAACTGGGAACGGTCGCCAACGGCGGCAGCGTTCACAGTTGCAATAGCGCCTCCAAGTGCAAGAGTCGAGAACTTCATGGTGTGGTCGGTGTTTGATGTGAGGCCATGTTGGAATTGTTGAACAAGATATAAATAAGTAACAAAGTGTTATACCAGACCAGACGTGAGAGGCGGAGAAAGTCAGTGTATGGAACGAGTTATGCCGGCCATGTTGCTGTCACGCGGTTAGGCTTTCGTTGCCTTACGTCGAAGTGGCTCATATTGCTCACCTTGCCTTGCAGTGGTACTAAGGAATAAGTTTCAATCTAGTTAGGCTCAAGGCTGGCGTCTGCCGGTAACTATATTTTCAGAAGCCGGACAGGGGCTTCACATTGCGTATGCGGAGATTAACGCTTAATTTCCGTCCTATCAGGATGTCAAGCTTTATAGATCCTTGTAACGAAGCGTAGGCGTCTGTCGCTCTTAGCCCTGGTACGTGGAACCACTTGCCCCCGCAATGTGTAAAGTGAACAATGTTACTTTGTAGCGATCTCGATACCTGGGACATGCAAATGTCATCGACGACCTGCGACAATCCAGTGTTGTTCGCATGCGCAGGAGCAGAGTCGCAATAGGTACAGACGCGGCACGTTTTAGCCGTAGGCGACATGGCTGTGATGCTAAAACGTCTTCAACACCGTGGCGAGTATTCAGCGTGTTTTGCGGGGTAGTCTGGTGTTGCAGATCAGGAAAGCGTTGCCCCCTGTTGGCTCTTAATTTATCAGTGCGCACGTGGGCAACGCGGACGCGTACTCCCTGTACCCTTCTCTTCTTGGCCACGGAAATCTCTAGTTGCGTGATTCTGTTGCTTTTACAGATCAGCTTCGACCATGGCCTAATGTTTGGTCGAAGGTGGTATGTATCGGGTGTTCAATCTAGGAAGAGCGAAGAAACATGTCAACAGAATGTTTGCACAGAGCAACCTGGGCCCCTAAGTATCCTAAGACCGTACATCGCCAAACCGAATCCGAGATTCGTCTTTTTTTTTTCTTGTGCTCTGTACTTAGAGGTATGGCGAACGTGCCGCTGTAGGAAGGCGCTTTGGTCTTTAACAAACGCTCTGACACAATACTCTTTCGGGTTCGTCTCAACTTGCATGTGTGACCGTAAAAAGCAAGTAAGTGCAGCCTCGTGCAGATATAAATCCGGTCTCGTAGCCTGCATAGGCAGGTAGGGCTCCGTGTGGTCTTAGGAAGTCGAAGTTGAAGGGAAAGCGAGGACGACAGCAGTGACCACCCATGATGTATAGTAGCGCCTTGACTTCCTCTTTCTAACCCCAGTCTCCCTACCTCCCGAGTCCGAGGTCCAGCTGATACCGTTCTCTTCAGCCTATATCCGGTTCGTATGTTCAATTTAGCACGTGAGCTTCCAGGACGCGGCTCGCAGCGCGAATGTGCTGAGATATCTGTGCTGAGTCAAACATGTGACTATGCCCGGCATAGTGCTTGGAGCCATGATGCTGAGCGTAGGATCACCGATGTGAGACTGATGTTGGAAGATGAGGGTGTCAATGTGAGTAACACTGAGATCGAGCTGAAGTAGGGGTTGAGACAATTAGTATTACGGTCAGCTCTTCTATACCGGCGGCTCCATGCTTCTTACAGATTCGGAGACTCTGCTTTCCCAATCGAGCATCTCTCTTAGCTGTGAAATACAGTCATAACCGGAAACATTTCCTTCGATGTTTCGTTCTCAGAGATGGGGAGGCTCGAGGAATTCAAGTTGAATTGCACCTATGACGTCATCATTACATGCTAATAGCTCTCCCTCTGCGTTCACAACTTGTGCTTTGCAAAAGCGTTTCACATGTTCATTATGTAACCGACCACAGCATATATACCCACCTTAGGATGTCAGTTGCGCTGTTCGTGCAAAAGCTGCATGCGGTACCCAAACAAGATCACACGCTTTCGAGCTGAAGAATATACACGACAACGCATGATGAACGTCCACGTACACAACAACATCAAGATTGGGAATTACCACCCTAAGGTTCCGATAAAAAGCCCTGGGGATCAAAATACGCGTCATCAAGGAGTGACAGAACTAGTAGCCCAACCAGTTCCGCTCCTGACATTGCCAGTTAACAGTGAGCTGTTCTGAACATGCCTTGACAGGTCCAATCTCTGCAGCAAACGCAGACTGGACGCGAGGTAGGTATAAGTCCTTGCACTTGCGTAGTCATTGTAGAAGAGGTCCATTTCATCCGAGAATGAATTGCCTGATCTTTATGGGATCAGGGTCAAGGTCAGGGTCACAATGTCCCGCTCGTGAAACATGGAAATGCATTTCCAGTACGCCGGGCGGACATCTTGTTTTTGTTTACCCCGCTTCTTTTGATGAATATGAAGCAATGTCAATTAAGTCTCGTGACGGCCATTGCAACTCTCACCTTACAGGCAGCGAGCTCGTTGACATGTACCGACGCCCCTTATGGATCGAGGGCGACCCAATCGCACGTATGAGGAAGCTATGTATCGATCACCGGTAAGTGCTCGTGTATTCCTTCATGAGGACATTATTGTAGTGACCTTCGTAGATCAAGCGAGAACTGGAAGCACTCTCCATTGTTGCGACTTCCTTCTGAACTGCGTATCGCGATCTACCAATATGTATTTGGTGGGCAGGAAGTCATTGTGCGGAGGAAACAGTCATTACACTATCCTTTCAGCTGGCGATTGTTCATCTACACAGGCCCACTGGACCATGTAAAGACTGTCGACCTCGACCTGTTCACCAGCGAGGATGCCGCACTTCGTCGCACTTGTCGTCAGACTCTTCAGGAGACAATGGGCATGTGGTTCGCCGGTAATACCTTCCAAGGACGTTCAGACGCAGTCGAAGCGTTCATTAAGCATCCAAAGACGAGAACAAGCTATATACATAGCATACGTCTCCGCTTCGACACTGTCATCTCGAAGGGTGCAATACCGGTTGATCCCTTCAGTCTTACTGCCGAACCAAAGGATGTTCTGATTGCTCTACGACCGCTGAAGAGGCTGAGAATGATTCCGATCACCTTACCAGAGTCTGAAATGCCTACTGCTCTTATTGAGCATGCTGTCCTAGCAGAGATGAGGCGTGTGTTAGAGCAGGATAGGGAAGGGCAACACGTGCAGATTGTTATGGAGAGTTTCGGAAGCGAAGGTCGAATCAGGGCGACCAAGAGTGACCAACAGATAGGTTGATAGACTCGATCCGTGTTTGCGCTACCAGATCTGCATGTGTGACACTGATTGGATAGACAAAGGGTCAGCAAGCGCGAATCGACATACGAGTGCTGCACTCATGAGGTCATAGACACTGAAGGTAGAGTATACTTTGCATTGTAATCCGGAGGGCGCATACCCCGCACTGTTTAGATCCGCACTTATTTGCCCGCCAATGTGTTGAGCAGGACAAGCAGTCGTGATCTCCAGATTTTCTTGACGTAAAGCTCTCTACTTAAACTCTTCACGTTATCCCTTACCCATGCCTGAAACAGACTCAGTAGACGAGCCACTAACCTACCTATTCTCAGCGCTTTCAATGTGGGAGACGGAGTACGTGTTCGGCTCCAAGGTTTTGCGAGAATACTGACCCGAGAGTCGAACTCAGCGCGATCTACAAGCGACGACTGTCCGTAATCATGATAAATCTCCCCTACTACGTCTCCCGGCCGAGTTGCGCAACAGAATACTCGCTTTGGCTGTTGGTAATCATCTGATCTGGACTGTCCACCAGATGACCCCTGGTCTGCGGTTCGCATGTGGGGATGAGGCCAGCCTCAATGTTGATCCTAATTCTCTCATTACCTCCCGGGACATCTCTCTAGTACGTTTTCGTGGAACCTGTCGCCAAATCCATCACGAGGTCGGAGACTTGACTTGGACACTCAACACTTTCCGAGGAGAGCCGGGTGTCTTAGATACCTTCCTAAAGCACCGCAATACCAAGGCTCATTTGATCAAGCACATTCACGTCGTACCGGACAGGATGATCATCGAGACTGGGATCCGCGTACCTTTCTTAAACAACCTCATGAGAAGGATCCTACGCGTGCTCAGGGAGTTGCCAAAGCTAGAAGAGATCACCATCTGTGGTGTGCCCCATGAGGGAAACATGTATTGCATAGATGTCCTGCGTCTGATGAGGGAAGTGCTCGATGAGAGTAAAAGTAGACGAGGGAAGGAGATCAGGCTTGTGCTTGAGATTCAGCAATGCAGCTGCATCGGCCTTCAACATGTGTCAACTTGCCCAAGCAAGTCTTCGCAAAGAACTCCATGGGACGAAAAATGAACTTGTTAGAGACTGGCAGAGTATTGTGCGCGGATACGCTGGACCATGGGTGCAAGTAGGAAGGGGGGCGCAAAGCGCGTCACACTAACTCGTATTGCTATCCCTTTCGATCACTGCAAACGAGCTCCGAAGTCTTCCGCAATTCAACTCATTTGTCGCTCAATCTCAACCATGTTCCTGGCCAGCATCGATCACAACGCCACGTAAGCTGTCGTCTAATGTGTGGTCTCTCCCTATCTCTTATCAGAAATCGGGCACTCTCCTCAATCAGGCGGAGCCTCGCTTTCTACGCCCGCCGGCTGAGCTTCGCAACAAGATCTATGATGTTGTCATCGCCGGTCACACGATTTATATAACCCTCTCTCTAAGTGGCATGCTTCATCTTCTGGCTGATGAAGCCCCCATGGCTCTCGATCAAACCAGTCGCCAACTTCAACAAGAAACATATTTTTGGTAACATGCAACACAGCCTCGTAGATCGAGCAGCGATTGAAATGGGAGTATGAGTAAGGGTATGAAGAGCGAAGTAAATGAGTGCAGTTATCGAAGCCTCCGCGTCGTATGACCATAAAGAGTAGGGAAATGACGCTGGCGTAGACTACGACGCTCCAAACTCTGCTGTTCTCTACGTCTACTCCAAGGTGAAGGTAACATCGTGTGTATCCTGAGAATGTGCCTTGCTGTATTCTTTCGGTCCCTGCCATCTTTCTTCATGCAATACACACCTGTGACGCGGCGTATCATCTCTCAATCAGTGTGAGTCGTCCGTCGATTTAAGTCCACCTCAATATTTCATTACTGCTCTTATCCTTCCTACACTGCGTGTAGGACGATCTCAGGAAAGTCCCCGCTATGTAGCAAAGATTCATCAGGCTTACCCTTCAGGACGAAGTCGAGAAATGTGGTAATATAGGATACTGTCAAGTTCGCCATTCTGCTGCCTTCGACAGTACCAAGGACCTGACCTAACTCAGGCGACAAGTGCTTTTGCAGACCGAGCACCTCGGTCACAAGTGGTAGATCCGAGAAACTGTAGTGCGCCGCTTTTTTGATCTCGAACTCTCGCTTCCATCCAGTCGGTTTCGGCCAAACCGCCTTCCATGACGTATCAGTGTCTTGCGTCTTATTCTCATGGCCTATGAGCATGAAGGGCCGATCGAGTCCGATTTCAACAACATCTCCGAACATCGTACCGTCAAGGTTCACACCACCAAGAATCGCTGGATTGGCCAGCATTCCCGCCGCCGCCGCCGCCGCACCTCCAAAAGAGTGTCCCACGACTGCCGTCTTTCGAGCCGGACCTCCATACTTCGTACCGGGACTCGGCAGGAACGTTCGTGTGAAAGGGATATTGTTTATCTGCTGGTAGACGAAAGTAATGTCATCCACACGTGTGGCGAGTGCCATGTCAATGTGCTCATCCCCGTCGAGATTGGCACCTTTGCAGGTGGTTCCATCTGGAAACTCGACGATGTCGGCGTCATAAGGGTGATCGATGGACACTACCAGGTACCCAGCTGCGGCGACTGACTGCAACATACCGCTGCAGAGCGTTCGCGAAGTACCAAGGGCGCCCGAAGATAGGACTAGAGGAAGGGGGGCGTCCTGCAAAGAGCAGTGTGGGCGAAGCTTGGTCTAATTGCAAATCCCCAATCGCAGAGCAGATAATCTTGCGTTTGCAAGGGCCCAATGTGCTCATCCGTTCGACCGATGCAGATAAACAACATCAGACTTTCTTCTTTAGTGCACGGATGTTTGAGATTGTACGCGCGCTGGCATACACCGAATCCACTTTTCCTGCCGAGCCGGAGTGGACAGTCGCGATCGAGACATACTGGCGCCAGAACACAAGTTCTCGAGCACCAATCGAGGTGTTGCTCGATATACTACCACAGCTTGTGGATCTGGGTATACGAGTTCTCCACTTTGTCTCCGATGTTGAGGGCATGCCTCAACAGACGATGCTCAAGTCTGCAAAATCATTGGCTGAGGAGGGATTCAGTCTGAAATCTGCCCTTCTCCATTGGTCTTCGAACTTCCATTCCTTCGCGAACACTGACGATGACACGAAGATGGCATTTACATGCTACTTTGCTACTTCCATCTACCTCGATGGAATATTCTCGTACCATGCGCCCTTTACATCAACGTCAGCGCCAGAATGCCCAGCCTTAGGTCGCGCTGTAATAGATGAGTATGTTGGGCAGCTGCTCACGTTGAGCCATATGGGTGCCGTAAAGATTCGAATAGCGATCAGGGCTAGCCGGTCAATAGAAACAAACAGGTTCTACAAGCTCGTTCTGATGTCGACGTGCCCTACAACTGATTCAATATAGCTGTTCTGTGGTGGAAGTGCGAATGGAGCGTGCTGGTACGCAAGGGGTGTATCAGCACCCTCCCCCAAAGTATAAATAAGCGTCCTGTACAAAAACGGGGACCGAGAGCTATAGCGGAGAGTTAGCTTTGACAGCTATACCTTTGTACAACCCGAAGGGGTGGTGGTGCTGAGCCACCCCACACCCTCAATGACTTTCTTTGTCCTGTCGGGTCTGACAGTGCCCTAGTCAGCGCCAACACGTGCAACTCTGCAAGCAGCGCTATAACGACGAGACAAAAAACCATGACACTAATACTACCGAAGGACCGCGCAAGCGCTATCGGACTGTCTTCCGCGCACCTGCCATTGAGCACAGAATCGAGTCGTCAAGATGCAAACCACGGGCGAGGACTACTACGACATTCCAGATGATGAGCTACCATCAGCGAACTTCGCGGCCCGTCCCACGAGCGAGATCAGCGAGCTTGGGCTACTCGGCATCGATGGCCTGTGGACGTACTTAAACTTTACGTCCTTTTCTTCTAGGAGTACCGACAGCGAGGACGATATCGACGACGGCCCGACTCCAACAGCTCCTGCCCCAGAAATGCACTGGTTTCCTCAACCGGCGATGCCGAACACGCCACCTGACACACCGGTTATCAAGGTGACTTCGCCGTCACGAAGACAGTCGCTGAGGCAGCGGTTGAGGAGCGTCAGCGATGTCGCGTTGATCGTGAGGAAACCAAGTATGCGGCAAAAGGCCGCTACAGCACCGCCTGGTGAGTTCAACTCATCTGAGTATGCACCTCAAGTACCGAGGAGAGCTATGAGTGCAAGGCTGGAGAAGCGAGACGCAGCAAGAGGGAGGTATTCGAGGCACCTGTCATCTGAGAGCGACTTGAAAGCTAGGAAAGTGTTGGGCGTAGACGAAACATTGTTTGAGAAAGACAGATCAAGGACGGCAGGCTCATCTTGGAGAAGAGAAGACGCGAATTATGGTGAAGGGTCGAGACTGGCCCCCTCGAGTGCATCCTTCTCCCGCAGACCAAGGGTGAGAGAGACATTAGAGAAGAAACAGCTGTCCCGGCTGAGGATGGACTTCGTGGGATCAGAGCCCGACCAATTTGTCGAGTCACCCCAATCGATGTTAGGCACGCCGGTCGAGCTATACGCAACATCTGAGCCTCAGCCTCAGCCTGGCCGCTTCAGGCCGACGAGCGCAATCAATGGCAGGCGCGGGACCTCAACACCAGTTTCACCAAAGACGCCCTCGCCCTTTCGAAGGCCACAGCCACCTACAAACGACAGGTTTGCCGGAGCTGAGGACCTCAAGGACTTGTATCAGACAAGGGTCTACGTACCCGGTTCAGTTTGTCTCGAAAAGCATCCAGCCTTGCTGCGAAAGGACTCCGTTGCCACATTAGACCCATTTGCCAGCGCAATAGATTCCGTAGGGCGACGTCCGTCCGATTTGCTGGCCCTAGAGGAGATAGTCGTGTTCTTTGACGACATGGGTTTGATCGAGGAAGTCACAGACGAATGCTTGGACCAGTATTGGCTGAAGAGGCTGCCGCAGGCGCTACAAGAAACGGAACTTGACGTGATGGAACTCGAGCCTTTGAGCCCGCGGAGTCAGCAAAGCAAGCGCAGCTCGAGAGATGCCTCTAGCATGTTGTCCAGATTCTCGTTCTCATCAGCGTCATCAAGCGCCTCTGTGCAACAAGGCTCCCCACAAAAGCGCCAGCTAATCAGATCAAGAAGACTGCTCTCACCGGCACCCGGCTTTAAAGTTTCCGAACGCCGAGAACAGCAAACTGAGGGCTCGTGACATGCTAGAAGAAAACGGTCTATGTTTGGAGAAATCGAATCAAACTTAATGAAATTGAAGACTCGTAAGCCGTGTTTGAGATGAGTTGTGTCGGTGAAATCTCGCGCCAAGCGCTTTACGACTCGCAGCTGGCCTAATGAGGTAGTCTGTGATGTGCCAAAGCGTTCAATAGCAGGAGGAGCGAAAGGTGTGCCTCGAAAAGGCCATGATTGGCAGCATTAAGTCGCAACGGGGCGTTGAGGACAAGTCGGCCATGGTGCGATCTGAAGACCCTTGTGGACGACGACCGTTCTGCCTTGCAACATCCGACAGAGGCGCGGGCGCCGCGCGAAAAGCAACAGTCGCTGGACGAGGATGCGCTGCCACTGATGCAGAAATTAACCTAATGGAAGAGGATGCAGGAAACTTGTTGCCCTTTCACCGAGTGTGGGCTCACGATAGGGTCGATCCTTGCCAAGCGGACATGGGTCGGCGCGCGCTCTTCCGCAAAGGAAATGCGAGGCAGCGAATGACATTCACGCACGTCTCCTGTCATCCAATCACACATGAGACGGAAAAGAGTGATCTTCGACTTGGGTTGCCCTCCTGAGCGATGCCTGGCCCTGTCACGACCCGCTCAGCGTGTCCCGCACTCGTCAGACAGTCCTCCGCTCGAGCCAGCGCATCAATCACGCCTGCCGCAATTCGTGTGGTGCTAAAAGCCCATTCTCCCCGTCATGGCCTGCATCCTCCTCAATCGCACGCCTCACATTGTTGAAGAACCTCATTCGCCTCATAACACCAGGTTACTATATACCAGTTGTTCTATTGTAAGATCCACTGCACAGACGAAAGCACATCAACGTTCGCAGATCGCTAATATCGTGCAGTTTGTTTCTACAATACCACATCCACCACCCAATACCACATTAATATGGCCAACATCTATATGAATAATAGTAGTAGTGCTTTTGGGATACCGGAGCAAGCGAAACTCGACTTCTGGGTCAGCAACGCCCACCTCACCGAGGAGCAGCGCCAGGAGGCTTGGTCCGCCTCCCTGTACCACAGCAATGCCTACGACCCCGCACAGTCGACAATGGCCCACCAGATCCCAAGGACGATGCCCGTCAGCATGTCGAACTTGACGCAACTTCCTGTATGGACATCATCTTTGGTGGTCGCTCTCCCCATGTTCTAACCTCCAGCAGATGGACCGCACCCAATCCGCACCGGCCTCCCGTCCCAGATCGACCACCATTCCCGAGAGCATCAACCTCCAACGCTCAGCAAGCGACTTCGCCCTCTGGTCCGCGACTACCAACGAGCCGACGAGCGACTACGCACTCTACTCGGGGAACCAGGCTAGTCTCCAGGCCATTCCTGAGACTACGGTTGAGTACACCCCTGGCGACTATGTCAACAACTGCATCGAGGCTTCATCGCCTTCAGTCCCCTTTCAAAACATGCACGTGCAACTAACCCCTCAATGGTGTCAATCGTCAGATTGTTCCACTTCGCCCAGCACACCTCAGACTGCGCTGATGACTCCTGTTACTCAATCAAGTAACTCCATGAGTCGTCAGAGCAGTCTGAACACTTCTTTCCTTGATGAAACTTCTCTGCGTGTTCAGTCTGATTTTGCTTGCATGCCTATCCTCCCAGAGGATAGTGCTCTTTCCTTTTCTGCTTCTTGCTTTGAGGGATCGAAATTCGATCCCTCTTTCCTTACTTCATTCGCTGGTCCTACGACCAGTGATACTGTCATGTTCCCTGCGTTTTCTGTTTCTGCACCCACTGCAAGTGTTCACGCACTTGCTTCTTCCGGACCACAACAAGATCAGTCGTACCTGGCGGAGGATATGCGGAGGTCGACTTCACAACACTCAAGCAGGAGCAACGCGAGCGACGCTTCGGCGCCGTCAACTTGCTCCCGCCAATCGCGCCGCGAGCGTGAGATCAACGCTGCGGCTGCGTCGCGCCCGCTTGCCCCCAAAGCGAGCGAGATCGCCGCTGAGACTTTGTCTGCGTCATCTAATGCTTCGATGACAAGGATTCAGTCTGAAGACGGCTCATCAAAGACCGTCGGTGTGATCACAAAGACACCTTATGTTCGCCCTCAACACCCTAAGATCATGTGTCAGCACTGCAACGAGCGCCCTGACGGGTTCCGCGGCACTCACGAACTTGATCGCCACATTGCTCGCGCACACTCTGCCGTCCGTAAGGGCTACGTCTGCGTCGCGCCTGACTTCCAGAAGACCTTTCTCGACAGCTGCAAACACTGCCGCAACGGGAAGGTCTATGGTGCATACTACAACGCCGCCGCACATCTTCGCCGCGCTCACTTCCACCCTCGCAAGAGGGGTAGGAAGGGCAAGAACGACGAGAAGCGCGGTGGCATCGGTGGCGGCGACCACCCAGCTATGGACTGGCTGAAACAGTACTGGATCAGAGAGACGGAGGTCTCCAACAAGCCCGAGTCTCCCGAGAGCGCGTCTGACAGTGCTCCCGAAACCGAGATTGCTGCTCCCTACGAGACAACGTTCGACATGGTCGATGTCTCCAAGCCTTACCCCACTGGGCAGCAACAGCTGCCCCAGATCCCTCTCGACTATGGGCTTAGCGCGAGTATAACACCTCTTGATGAGCCCATCATGTACGACGACAATAGCTTCGCCGCGTACAACGAGGTCAACAACTTTCAGTTCGACGCTTACGGTATGAACCCTTAGGTTCAACCCCAAGGGCCATACCGTACTTGCTCCTTTTTTATGAAGCTTGGCCTTGCCTTGCTTCGGCAGTCTTCTTCATGTATATAACGATGTTATTGGGTCTGGTTTCTGCATACGGCGTTCGATGACTGAGACCACCAACCAATGGTTGCGGTAGGTTCGCATCAGGAAGTAAATATTGGGCACTGGGTTATTGTTACGCATTACGGTCTTCGCTTCGAGCACGTTCTCACCGTTGTACAACGTTTATTGTTCCGCAGGCGTTGCTGCGTAGTACTATAGTACATACCAACGTTACTCCACAAGTTCGGAATTTGAGTGATGTGTGTGATCGTCTGATTGCATTATGCCTTCTGATGATGGCTAGCCGTGAAGAAAACTCTCATGTATGATCATTGTTGCTTTTCGCTCTGCTTGCCCTCGCTCACTTTGACTACTGCGCCAGAGGAGGACCGTTGGGGTAGTTGCCCTGATCAACAGGGTTCGCAGGGCCACCACTCTGTCCCGCCGCACCCCCAGCCTGCGTAGCACCAGCCCTCTCCTGCTTGATAGCATCGCGAGCCTCTGCCTGCTCAGCCTTCTTCCTGTTGGATCATCAGCACTGCCTTCCTTTGTATCATCTCGCTGTCTTTGCAGCGTCCGTACTCACCTGTCCAAATCACTCGTGAAGCTGGGCTCACTACCGCCTCCACCCATCCCCTTCCCACCCTTCGCAACCGCATCCGCCACTCGCCCCTCCCCTGACGCTGCCATCTGCTGCCCATCCAACTCGTTGTGCCGTCCTACATCCTCTTCACTGAGCCCTTTCCTCTCTTCACCAGCAGGCGCGCCGTGCACGCCCGCGCCTTCCTCGAACTTGGCATTGTGGTCGCCTGCGGCGTCTGAGGCCTGCTTTTGCGGGATGCGTTGGCCGACGGAGGCGCTGTTGTCGGAGGCGTTAAAACTTTGTGTGGCCTTTTCTTGGGGGTTGGCGGAGGCTGGGTTGCCGGGGGTTTCGTAGGCTTGGTCTTGGGTTGGTTGCGAGGGGCCGGTGGGTGAGAGGGCGGACATCGTGGTGGTGTTGTATCGTCTCTTGGTGTTGTGTAGGCGTTGAAAAGATGTAGCTAGTACGATTTTAGGTCGAGTATAGTTTGGTGCCGGTCAATGGAATGCTGTGAGGTTATGTTGTGGAAAAGTAGAGAGGTCGTTGATCGATGAAAGCAATGACGTAGGCGGGGCGGCGTCATTCATATCGCACCCCACTGCGCGTTCCTGGTCTCGTGCAAACGCGCTTGCGGCTTGTTTATCAGGCGGATTCGCGTAATCCAGAACACGGGGTTGGTTCGTATCGGAGAGCTTTACTTATGCATTTGCGTAAACTGCTGCCTTGTTTGAGCACAGAGTACTCCCTCTTAATTGATGAATTCCCCTTTGAACGCCTGCGCTATGCTGTTTGATAATCCAATGCTGGGTATTTTACTCCGTCTCCATAACCACATCTTCTGACTGCTGCCGCGATGTCGCCGGTGTACCATTGCTCTCTGTCTTTGACTCTGCTGCTTTGAGCGCTTTCTCCAGCGATTTCTCGCGAGTTCTGCGATTCCATTCCTCAATCGAGTCTGGTCCACCACCTTCAATCTTGACCGGCTTGGTCTCTTGTGGTATACCTAGAACGGTCCCTTGGAAGCGAGATTCGACACCGGTTTTGCTGTGTTTCTTCATGAGTGCTGCAGTCCAGGTTAGTGGTTGAACGCGAGCAGCGTGGCAGTCCACATACTGTTCAAGTAGTCCTCCATCTCCAGCTGGTCAAGCTGTTCCGTAGGGTTGGTAGCAACCGGCTTGTATGTGCCTGCTATGCGCCGTATCTCCTTGTTTTGCTCGCCTTGGACCCATTCAATGAATTCGTTCACGTCTGCTGTGTCTTCAGCATCGCGCCTGCGCTCTTCCATCTCCCGTGCGCCAGATTCGCCGTTGTATTCTTCGAGCGGCTTGCGCAGATACTCTTTCCAGAGCTCTTCGCCAGCTGTCATGGTGGGTACTAGCAGGCCGCAGTCTTGCATGGCCATGCGCACATCAGAGATGTCGGGTACAAGATCGTTGTGACTTGAGTATGCGTTGTATGCGGTGCGCTCGGCGAGTAGTGTTAGGTATCGTGCTGTCAGGTCGACTACTGTGTCAACGGCAGAGGGTTTGCCATAGTGGAAGCCCGTCGCGCGCAAGATGTGGAGGACCGCAGGCCGCAGGAGGTTGAGGAAAAGGTCGTTCTGAGACATGCCGGCGTGGTCGCGTAGTCATATAGATGCAGAGGTCCAGTCGATATATCTGCGATTATCGTAGCAGCAGGCTGCGCATCGTTGGGCTCGTGTGGGTGAGATGGCGTTCGTTGCCAGAGCGAAGACGCGTGGAGCTTGGACTTTCACAATCGCGGTTGCCAAGGCTGACCTCCGCATTCTATCGTCGTCAGTCGCAGCTCCACCTCACAACTATTCTCGAAGTGTCGCCAGTGCGCATTCGCGCTCGACCACCGTCACCCATGTCCATATCTCGAACCAGATCCCAGTCGCCACGATGAAGCTCAAGCTGAAGAATCCCAACGCAGCTTCCGGCGACGCGCCTGCAGCACCACCTGCGCCGCCTGCGAACGGAGATGCAGCGCCCACACCAACTTCGGCAAAGCCCGGTGGCTTCAAGCTCAAGCTGAAGCCAGCAGCACCGGCCGCGCTAGCAGCAGACGGCGACGTTCCTGCTACCGATGCGCCCAAGCAGAAACGCAAGTACACCAAAAAGCCTAAGATCGACGAGAATGGAAACGCGATTCCGCCGGGCAAGCCAGGACCTAAGAAGAGGGGACGCGAAGATGGCGAGGACGGCGAAGCGCCAGTAGCGAAGCGCAAGCCGAAACCGACGTTGAAGAGCTTGGAGAGTGTACAAGAAAGCGACGATGAAGATGAAGAGCAGCCTACAGTACCGGTACGGAGGGCTCCCCAGATGCCACCGAACCGAACCGCGTCCCTCAAACTGTCCATAAAGCCCAAGCCTTCAGCATCCGGTGCACCAGCTCCTTCACGTGGCACAACCTTGCTGAAGGTCAAGGGTGCTGGACGGCCTCCTATCAGGCCGCCTGGTGTAGGATACGACAGTGAAGCAGACGATGCAGAGATCGATCCAGCGATAGAACACCAGTTCGTCTTGCGAATGCTGCCTGGGGCTGATTGCGACCTGTTGCGGAAGTCCATCGAGGAGAAGACCATTGGAAGGAGTCAAATGCAAGGAGGTCCAGGTGTATACTTCAGATTCTTCGACCGCGAAGGCAGGAAGGCTATGGTCACGATTCAAGGACGTCACTACGCTGCTTCCATGGTGGAGCTGCCAAACATTATAGAATCGATGAAGAGCTGGAACAAGAAGGACTGGGTCAAGACCGCGGATGTTTGTCAGATGCTCCTCGTTCTGGGTAGAGTCCAAAACGAAGATGAGGCAAAGAAGTACCCAAGACCCGGTTACGTCGAGGAGAACTCCCATCGCTTTCCTCATGGTCTCACTCCACCCATGCGCTGGGTCCGTAAGCGACGCTTTCGGCCTCGAAAGTCGTACCTCGATGTCGAGCGAGCAGAGGCTGAGATGAATGCCTTGCTAGCCGCCGACGACAATGCAGAGAGCACTAAGTACGAACTAGTCGAAGAAGGAGCGGAATCTTCGGAAGACGAGTCTGGTTCAGAAGACGACGAGGATGAGGAAATGATGAACGCGCCTGCAGAGACGCCGGTCGAAGAAGTCGATGCTGCTGCCCTGGAAGAGATGTTGCAGGCCGGCTTTATGGAGGACGACGATGTGGAAATACAGGCCAATGGTGAGGACATCGAAGCTCTGTTTGGCAACGGCGACACTGTCGAAGTGCAAACGCCGGTCACTGCCCATAATGCAGCCATGCATGCACTTGCACAGAACGGCATTATCGTCGAGCCTGAGACGGCTCCAGCCACACCAGCTGCTGCAACATCAGCCGAGGACGACGATGACGACGACGATGACGATGACGACGATGATTCTGAAGTCGATGAGGCTGCAGCAGCCGAGCAGCAAAGGAGGGAGCTGTTGGAGGCGGAGGTCGCTGAGCTGGAGAAGGCCATCCAGCAGACTATCGAGTCGCGCGACAAACAGAACAATCCTCTCTTCAAGGGACGCATGAACAAGACTTTAGAGAGGCAGCAGCAAGATCTCCACATCAAGAAGAAGCAACTGAACGAGTTGAATGGCAACGAGGATGCGGACGACTAGGTCTGGCTACAAAGGAGTTATTCTATAATCATACAGCATTGCATTGTACTGGAGTATCGGCGACGGGCATTGGGAAGGCGTCAGTCATTTGTACAAGCATCGAGGACGGACCGAGTGCCTTCTGGCATCCTTCGATCATCACTAGATACCAACTATACATTTCTCTTACTCTTGTTATTCTCGTTGATGTTGCTGAAGAATGCTTGCTGCTATGCCTTGCTATAACCTGTTTCCAGGCCACCGTTCCGCATTCTCTACTTCACTCTGGGTGCCTACAAAGCGGCGCGACGACATGGCACGTGACAGCGAAACAGCGCTATGATAGTCGGTAATCGTCTCCATTGTCGCCCCACCACTTTCTTTCTTCCATCAGTCAACAATCGGCTGCAGCAACGAAGACTTGCGCTCACGTAGTACTAACCTTTGTACAGTATATAGCTGATTCATAGGCACCTACAGTGAAGATATCGCAATCATGGCGCCACCCGGACCCCCGCCGTATACCTCAGATCAGATCAATGCTATGAGCACAAAAGAAGAACGACTACGAGCGCGCGCAGAATTAAACAGTACGTGAAAGAGGGTGCATTCACAAGGAAGAGGTATTGATGGTATAAACTCAGGTTACATCGCACGTATGAAGAAAGAGCAGCAGGACCGGCTTGCACATCCATCAAACGGCTACACCGCTCACGCATCGCCGTACAGCGCTGGCACGGCAAACTCAGGCAGCTACGCTCCTCGAGGTCGCGGAACATACAACGCCGTGTATCGAGGGGGGCCGCATCGTGGAGGCTATCAACATGGAGGAAGGGGAGCTGCTTCTTACCATCCATACCAGCGTCCACCACCGCATAGTGCAACCAAGTTCAAGAACAGAACTGTTGTCTTCAATGTGCCGGCTGTCTCAGCTGATGCGTCTGGCACTGAAGGCGTCTCGGCGTCTGGTTCAGCACCTCTGTCCAATGTCCAGTCGCGACAGAACAGTCAACCACCAGTAGAACCGAAACAACTTTGCGCAACGTTCACATCCACAGGTACCCCCAAGACTACGACAAACCCAGGTCCGCCTCCTGTTGCAATTGCATCTAACTGTATCGCAGGTCTCTGCACCCGACATGGCTGCCCTCTCCTCCACGATCCAAATAAGCAAGCGCTCTGTAAGCGTTGGCTCTTCAAGAACGACTGCAACAAGGGCGATCATTGTTCTTTGTCGCATGAACCCACACCACACAACGTCCCAACGTGCCTTCATTTTCAGGAGGGACGATGCACGAATGAGGACTGTCGCTTTGCGCACATTCGCGTGAACCCAGCAGCTCAGATCTGCGATGCATTTGGCCGCCTAGGCTATTGTGAGAAGGGCGCAGAGTGTGCCGACCTGCACGCATACGAGTGCCCGGACTTTGCGAACAAGGGCGAGTGCATTCGAGGCGACAAGTGCCAACACCGGCACGTCCACCGTGCATCTCGGATGCGGAAGCCTACTAGTCGCTCTTCACCGGAAGAACGATCCCGGGCAGCATCTCCAGAAGTCAATACAGTCAACATCGACACGCAAGACTGGAGTACGGAACTCAGTGCAGGCACTTCCCATGCGCCTCACCTCTTCACTCAGCAGGTCGACTACGTCCCCTTTGACGTTGAAGATTAGGTACCACGTTTCACCGGATACTCGACACTAAAAGAACTGTAGGCCCCCTCTCCCGAGTCACGTTATACTCTCACCTAACCCTTGCCCGTCAAAGTTCTTGCAGTCTCGATTGCTTAACTTGGTAGGCTCTTTTGATTTACTCATTGGACCGTTTTGACGTCCCAAGTCTCGATTCAGCGTTGCCACGACATGGTGCGTATTGCGATGATACCCCTTTAGCGCTTCTCGACAGCGTTTCTTCCGTGATCCTTGGTAGTTCCTTAGCTTCTTGGTGTCAGTAGATAGCTCGGTCCGGGGTTGGACAGTCTCATTCATCCAGTAAGAACAGAAAAAGCATGTACAAAACAATGGAAAGAATACAATTGAGAAAATTCGTCTACAGCTGCTGCATGATTCTCGAACCACTGATCGTCCGTGACATGATCAACGCGATCGTCCCCGCCTCACTGGTACCGAAATAGATGGCGGCTCATTGAGGCGGAGGCGGGCTGAGGCTGCGCTTGGCTGTCCTACAAGCAACTCACCTCCGATCTGACATTACGCGCGGCGCAGCCTCGCCATGCTCGATGCATCCTGCCACTTGTGCTGAGAAGCTGCGCCGATACAAGGCTACCCTCAAAGTACAATAAAAAATTCCCAGGCATCTGCGACCGCAGCGAGATTGCAGTTGCGACAGCAGAAGTCGCACCCCTCACCTCAGCCGTATACCCCTTGAACGCGCCCGCCCGCAACGCGCCCAGCCCTATTGCTCAGCGACCATGCCACTCAAAGACCTGCTTAGAAAAAGGGAAAAGATCAAAGACGAAGGCGCGTCCGGGACTGCTGATCACGGTCCGACACTTAGCCAAGATGTTCCCGAGTTCCAGTTCTTTCGCACCACTACCAGCACCCACGAAGCCATCGAGCCTCCCTCGTTCCCCGGCGATCCTACGCGCGAAGCACCCCTCTTGAGTCCCAAAGACACTAGAGGATTTGGTAGATTCAGGCGGCACTCCAACACCTCGAATGCGAGTTCACAGGGGAGTGGGAGGGGGAGTGAGGATGGAGGGGGTAAGGGGGTTAGGCAAAGGAGTGGTACACTGGGCGAGAGATTGCATCTCAGCAGAAACAGAAGCGCAAGCAGCGTAAATGTACCAGACAACCTACCAGATGTTGGCGGTACAGTCGTTGCGCGCAATGAAGAGGACGAGGCGAAGTGGGAGAAGAGAGCTACAGTGCTGGTCCAGGGAGGGCCGCTGGGGCATAGTGCGCCCCCAACACCGACGATCGAAATCAACGATGCAATGGCGAATATGGGCATGTCACCAGCTGGAAGACCTGGGGTGCAACGACAGCCCAGCACCGGTGCGCCCGCAGACGAGGAGAATATTCAAGAGGCGATTAGGTTGCATGAGAAGGGTAATCTCGAGGCAAGTACCGCACTATTCGGGAGACTGGCGGATCCAAATGGCCCAAATAATGCTTTGGCTCAAGTCCTGTATGGGCTGGCATTGCGACATGCTTGGGGCATTGAGGCAGACCAAGAGCAAGCAGTACACTATCTGTCTTTGGCGGCCTCTAACAGCGCTGAAGTCGAGAAACTCGCGCTCGGTGCTGGTATGAAGAAGGGAGGTGCTGCGAAGGGCGAACTGGTGCTTGCCATGTACGAGCTGGCGAACTGCTTCCGCAATGGCTGGGGTATCAAGAAAGACCCTGCAGCTGCAAAGCAGTACTATGAGACAGCTGCTAACCTGGGTGATACGGATGCGATGAATGAAGTCGCCTGGTGCTACACTGAGGGCTTCGGAACGAAGAAAGACAAGGTACGTCAGTTCTCGACTTCTACCCCCAACTTGCAAGTTCCAGCCTCTCAAGCTTCATACATCATTCCTCCGTCGTCATGTTGGGTATCTACGGGAGAATCGTTTCTAGAGGGTTTTGCATTCAAGCCACCGATCGTGCATTCCCAATATCAGCCCTTGCACAGCGGCAACGCGAACGGTGAGCTTGGTAATCCTCTCGCTTTCGCTCCCGTTACCCATCATCGATGTCTCAGAGCTCTCCGCATGATGTCTTCTTGGTCTTCCGCCTCACTGTTTGGGCAGCAGTTCGCTTAGGATCTCGTGCATCTCACATGCGGCATCTTACTTGCATCTCACTTGCGTTCGGCTGCTGCGGGAATGACGAGTATTGGTTGCTAACTGCGCCTCATGTCTGTAGTTCAAAGCGGCTCAGTTCCTGCGCCTCGCGGAATCGAAAGGGAACAAGACATTGGGGAATACTTGGTAAGTATTCACATCTATTTTCCGTTACGCGTCGATCCGGATCAAATTGCCAGATACATTCCCGGCCCGGATGTTACCTGCCTGTTACTTTCCTTCAAGGACACCCGCACCACAAAATTGCAAGGAGGCAACACTCCATCCGCGCCAACCGTCATCACCATCATGAAAGATACCAAATATCCGCATTGAGCAAAATGTCCACCACCCACCAACGCGGTCCATATCGCTAGTCACGACATCCAGAACGCATCCCGTTTCGCCGCTTATGCGCCAAGCCCACCTCATTGGCTCTCAGCGCCCCATTTTCAGCAATTCAACACCCCAACGATGCATCGCTCGCTTAGCAGCTTGCTAGGTACGGCCCTCGCCCTCCCTCCCGCAAATGTCACTTGCAGCACCCCACCAACCGCAACGCATCGTCGCGTGCCGTGTCCGCTGCCAGACCACTTTCGGAGCGTCAGGTGTGTGGCACGCTCCGGTAGGATGGGTTGATTGCCAGATGTGGTTGGGCTGCATACACGTGGCATGCTGTCGCTGGTGAGGAGGGCTGAGGGTGTGAAAGCGTTTGGTGAGCCGATGACGGAGGAGAGCGAGGGGTGTCAGACGGGGCGGGCTGGACTATGCCTACAATCACCAACAATGATTGTTATCTATCGTTTGATTACGGTCGATTGATCGGTACATACTCCTAGTCACGGACATTGGAGCGCAACAGCACGGCCACACCGAGCCGCTCGCAGAATCCGCCAGGTTGAAGTCCATCCGGCCTGAGTGAAGCTATGGATGACCTCAGCTCAGCCGAGCACGGCTGCATCCTCATGACCACTCACTGGACCGCGCTGAATGCGAACTCAAGGACTGGACCGCACTGCCTCGGACCGCCCCCTAGGCCGACGCGATACCCGCGAGCGAGTGAACGTACCTGCTTGCGCACGTGCTGACGATACCACAGGATCTGGAAGCCAAAGTACGACCCGAAATAGTCTTTCCGAGAATCAGATACCTGTCGTAGGCGTATGACGAATACAAGAGATACCCCACAAACAACGCAGTACACGCAGGTGGACAACGAAGCGTTGGTTACCGCTACTTGTGAGGGTTGCACATGTCGATAGTCAACTCAATGACCTAAGCCTTGTTACCAACGCAATCGAGATATGCTGTGCAAGATGTTGTGCACCAGGCCTGTCATGCCGCGCTGGGCATGCCTTCCGCATATTCGTAGAACCTAATCCAGTCACTTGGACTATCGCACCCCAATCAGTGGATTGAATGTTGAGCGTGTGGTGTGCTGTATACGCATGTAGCACGCAACGACTTTCGTGTCGCCATAAGCAACGACCAGTCCCCGCCCATGTGCAAAGTCGATCATTGCATACGGCCGCATTTGATGCGTGCAACCGCCGAAACAGTAACCCTTTGCATCTTTTGCTCATGACCCAGATAGTTCCCGCTGGTGCCCCGTAAGAGCGGGTTCTTGAAAGCAAAAGAGATCATCACCCCCCGCCAAAAGGCAAATTCCCATGGTCACGCTCGTCCACCATGCAATCCAACAGAAAAATGTCACAAACGTGGCCAATCAGGACGTCGTGTCCGCGTAATCCGCGCGCATTAGCTGGCGAATTTTTGTTTCAGCAGCCACCACACTGCCCATTCACAGCCACCAGCAAGTGTGTGGTACTATTTGTGCTAGCGCTGTTACCGGACTATAGGGTGCGTATATGCGGCGCAGTTGCGGTGACGATCTTGACGCTACGCTCCCGTACGAGAATCTTGTCCTGTGAGTCACTGGAAGATTTGCGCTGTGAGGTACGCCCGTTGTCGGGTGCGGTGCCGAAGGTTGTCTGTCTGTCAGGGCACACTGGGAAAAAAGTCACTGCAGGTGGGAGGGAGGAATGTTGTAGGCAGGTGAAGCCAGACAGTAGTGTCCGGCTTCGAAAGTAGAGATGTAGATTGCCCAAGTGCTCCTCCGCTAGCTAATAAATGTAATAATAAGAAATACCAATCTGTCGCTGGTGCGGTGATGCCGTCGTCTTTCTTCAGCCGTGATTCATATACAGTGTCGTAGCGCGTACATCTCCCTTCTCTCCAGACTCTCATTCCATGCTCGTGATCGTGAGATCGTGATATCCAAGCTCTCGTTCATCATATAGACATAAGAAAAGCCACAGAAAGGACACGCTCGCTCGCTACGCTCTGCTACAAACAACCAGTCAAAAAGCAATTTGCAACTGTGAAACCAGAGAAGCCAAGTAGTAAAGGAAACAATGCATAAGCAGCAAAAACAAGCCAATAAAGAGGGCTGTGGTAGCCACCACAGCGCGCCCCGAAGCAAAGTGCAAGTGCAACCGCCATGTATGCGCAGCGATGTAATCGAAATGGATCCGACGTTGCCGTCCCAGATGTAGAAAAATGGCCAGGCAGATGGTGAGAAGGAGAAGGCGGCGGGAGCCGACGATGCAAGTTGTCTCAAAGGGAAGCCACGACCAAGGGTCGGGTAGAAGTGAAGCGCTATGCTAGAACGAAGTGATGCAAAGGGTCACGACTGGTGTCGGACAAAGAAATGGCGTTGGTGGTAAATGGAGGTTGTGGGGATGCTCTAGCCCTCAGCCTTCAGACCTTCGGAAGTGCTGGGCCTGGACATAGCGGTGGACTCCTCGACGATGCGCTTGAACTCGTGGACGACCTCGGGTGAGATCTTATCCCAGAGCAAGCTACGAGTGTAGACCTCGGCAGCGGACTCGCCCTTGTTCTGCTCGCGCATGGCAGCGAGAGTGGCGGCGAGGTTGCGGCGGTGCGATGGCTGAGAAGGTGAGAGCGGGTCGCTGACATCGTCGCTGCCAATGCTGTAGCGAGGGCGGGTGAAGTCGAGGGAGGTCATGCTGTTGTACTGGGCCGGAGTGATAGAGAACAGCTGCTCGGTCTCCTGCTCCTTGGTGGGAGCAGCGAGCTGAGAGTGCAGTTGATCGAGACGAGAACCAGAGATGCCGGCGAGCTCAGAGCCAGAGACAGTAGCCTTGGGCCAGGCCATGCCGGACGGGGTAGGCTCGAGACCAGTGACAGCGTTGGCGATGAGACCCTGCTCGGTGAAAGCAGAAGAGACACCAGCATCCTTGAGAATGCTGTCGAGAACGTCAGCAGAAGCAGCGCGGACATCGTCGGGCATGCGAGGCATAGGCGGCGCGGCACCGGAGCCAGATTTGCTGGCGACGAAAGCACCACACAGCAGAAGCATAAGCAGAAGACCAGAAGCGACAGGCTCCTTCTCCTCCTTAGCACGGGGTACAATGGCCATGGGCTGCTCCTGGGGAGTTTGGCCGTCGGAGGCAAAGTCGTTGACGAAGATGTAGTTATCCCACTCGCTGCCGCCCATGTTGAGGTTGTCCATCTCGGAAGCAAAGTCGGTGAAGGTGGTGCTGGGTGCGACGGTCATGTTGCCAGAGCTGGTCTCAAGACGCTCGGTGAGGACAGCAACCTTCTTGCGAAGCTCACTGGACTCGAGAGTGTGGTTGCGGACAAGTTCTTCCTTGTCGAACTGCAGCTGGTTGATCATGTGATGCATGTCCATGGACTCGCGATGCCAGTTCTCTTTCTCGGCGACGAGCTGGTCGTACTCGATGCGCATAGTGGCGAACTCTTCTTGCATGTTGCACATCTTCTCGATCCAGCCCTTCTTCTCTTCCTCAAGCTCTTCGGTGTGCTTCTTCTTGCGTTGACGAGAGTCAAGACTGCGATACGTTAGCTGATGAACAATGGAAGCAGAGACCAAATGATGAACTGGACCAAGCGAGGAACGCTGAACCAAATTCCAGAGGAGGGTACGTACGCGGCCTGTCTGTTACGGAGTAGTCGCTTCTGTTGCTTGAGCTCCTTCATCTCGTCCTCGTTGGTGCAGCTGGCGATGAGCTGGTCGATGTTGAACAGATTGCGCTCGGCAGGGATGTCGAAGCGGGCGTTCTTCTTCCTGATGCCACCGTCACGACGGGGAGAGAAGCCACGAGGGGGAGGCGTGTTGGGCCTCATACGCTTGGGCCCGGGCCGCGAGTCCATCTCGTTCTGGTTGAAGGCCATCCAGTCGGCGTGGGTGTGCGGCGACATGGGTTGCTCAGCAGGAGCGCTGGGGAACACAGCGCTGGGCCTGACGTTGGCGTGCACGGGGAGTCCGTGGAACATTTGCTGCTGGGGCTCAGGTACGAAGGCTGACTGGACACCAAAATCTCCGGGGCCGAAGGGGTTTGAGGACTTTGGTGCTGTCGGGGTGCGGATGCCAGAGTTGTCAATAGGCCACGACTGCTGGCCGTATGTTGCAGCTTGGTTAGGAGGAAGGCGGGCAAAGGGGTTGTTGCTCTGCTCAGTGAAGAAAGGGTTGTTGACGTTGGAGTTGACAACGGAACTTGTTGCCGTGCGGTCGACGAACTGGTTCTGCGAGAAGTCCTCCCAGATGGAGGCATCGGGCGAGAAGATGCCCTGGGTGGAGGTGGTTGGCGACATCAAGGTAGGTGTGTCGAGAATGGCGTGGTCCAGGGTCTGCTGGTCATCAAAGGAGAAGGCGTTGGGTTTCCGGTCGTTGCTGGACAGCGTCGACGATGGTCTGTGGAAGTCCATGTGATTTTGGTGGTTAGTGCTGGAAAAGTCCATGGCGTGGGCGGTGCTGGAGTCTTGTAGCAAAGTACCGGTGTGGGGCGGGACTGGCGGTGTGGATTGCTCTTTTGGGTAATCTCGATGGCAGAGCAGAGCGCTGGCGAAGCGCGCTTTGGCCGGTGCTTTGGATTTGCACGGGCACTGCAGGCACGGGTTTCGTGCGCGTTACCTTTCTTTCAAAGAGCGTCGGCGGCGTGAAGCTGCCGGGAAGATGGTGGTATGAGTGAGGGTGCTAGAGCGGTAGGTGGGGAGGGCAGGCTAGTTATCGCAGATGGAGCAGACGGCGGGGTGTGCGCCCGAAGCAGAAACCTTGGACGAGCTAGGCCCGGCGCTGGTGGTCTACAAATGCAGGCTAAGCAGTGCTGGGGGGAGCAACAGAGTGACTTCCGTGGGATGCACGCGAAACACGGGCGCCTGCTCCCATTCGGCGCCTTGAGCTGCGTCGGGTAGGCTTGCATCACCGCACGAGGGCCGCCCGAAACGAGTGGCTACGGGCGACTGCCGTCAAGGTGGCAGCCAGCCAGCGCCCAGCAACCGACAAGCAGCGTGCCATTCACGGCGCCCACCCTCGCGCTCCCGTTTGCCCTGCTGCCCCGACGCGTGCCATGGTCAATCGGTATCGCGCAGTCAATACTGCGGGAGCCCGTTTGTCGCGCGCGCTGGCTTCACGGAGACATCAGTCCAGCGTCACAGCTCATGGCCGGCGTGGGCACTGATTGCACGTCAGGCCAGGGTTGTCTGTCGCTGCGCTCACAATCTGGTACGACAGGCCCGGTACCGCTGTAATCGATACGCTTGGTCGACCAGCGGGCCGTTCCTTTCTGCGAAATTCCCCCGTAAACAGCGCCTGATTCGCCCGAACACAGCTTCAAGTCACTTGTAGCGCACCTTGGCCGCCGTATCCCCAGCAGCGTGAAAACTCTGCCAGATGTAGACAGTACTGACTCAGGACGCTGTGCGTTTCCAGACTGCGCGGTTGCTGCTCTCCCGCCGTGCGCGCCGTCGACATGTAGACGTGACTTGCAGTGGTGGGACCTTGTGTAATGCTCATGAGATGCAACACGGGCCGCCTTTCTCCGACGACCCTTGACCCATCGGCCATCGATCAACAAAGCCAAACCGTCACATCAGCCGACGCACTTCCAACTTCCCACTTTCCGTCCTACTTCCTACTCTCGCCGTGCTCTGCGGAGGGCTTACCTTGCTCGCTGGCTTCCAGCCCTGATCAATGGTGTCATCATCCCTCCGGGCCAGGCGCCGCGAGTCATCTCACCGCCCGGCATCTGCAGCGACTGTCCCTGTCCTATTCTGGGAGAGCAGACATCCATTCCTGTACTTTCGTGTTCGCGCTCATTATCGTGCTGAGGCGCACCAGCGCCCGTTGATATGCCTTGCCGACTTTGAGTAATCCGTCACGCTGGGCCTGGTCTGCTTAGAGCCCTCCGAGGCAAACACCACATGCCGTTCTGTGCTGCCTCAGTCATCCGATCTGTTTACCAAAGCGTCTACCGACCGCTTGCCAAAGGCGTTTGGTATCCCCCGCTGTACAACCCATGTCCCCATCAATCCAAGACACAGATAATCCCCCTACTCACATCCGCCTGGCTTTCCCCAAGATGCGCCACATCGCATCACACAGCGCGACAGCCGAGCGGCCGTAAGAAGCAATGCGAGCGCCACGAGCGCACAAAGTGCTTTGCAGTCGCAGCCTTCAGCCACCGTCAGAGTACGCTAGCCGAGCCGAGTCGGGCAATTGCTGAGGCCCTGCTTGCACCCTGGCGTTGCAGTGATGGAGTGGGCAGTAAGGGTGATTGCCTGGATCTCTAGATCGCCGTTGATATGTCGTTTGATCTGCTTTATCGACTGATTGATGGACAGGGCAAGTACTCTTTTCCCCACGGCGCGTACGCGTACCCTATAATACACAAGGATGGTAGTATATCAGGTCCAGCCCTACGCAATGCCCACTGCAGGAAGCCCTTCCTCTCCACTCAAGCACTGCAATTGCACCTTCAGCCTGCCATCCCAAACACACTCCGACATTGACCGGACGTCATCTCCCCATTCCCACCACCGTATCGGTGAAACTCTCAAAATAGTCCCCAAACCTTATGCCTCTCGCAATTGAAATCAAAGCCCATCAACACAATAGCTGCCCAACTTCCAGGGCGTCTTTCAGGCCTTTCCAGTAACTGCGGCGCAGATTCCGCGCGTTCATTTGCCAGTCCAGAATGCAGGTTGTAAGAAGTGAGGCTGCAGCGGTGTAAGAGCCCACATCCCGCTCCCGCCGGTGCAGGCGCGCAACTCCACCACTCACAACCTTCTGGCTTACATCCAGAACTTTTCAGCGGATCGCGCACTGCTCGGCACAGCAACCGGCGACCAAAGAGAAAAAAAAGGTCGTATTTTTGTGCTTGGCAAAATGTAAACAAAGCGTGAGTCACGTTTTTCCCCAGCCTGAATTGTAGGGCTGAGAAATACCCTGGCGAGTGTCTGTGATGATGTGGACAAGGACCAGGGCGTGGGCAGAATGGCATCCAAGTGCCCAACGTCAAACGCCAACGTCAACGTCAAGGTCAAAACCTGGGACCGGAGCATTTTGTGAAATTGCAGTAGTCCGTGAGTTGCTTTGCTTTGCTTTCCAACGGGCTTAAGCTCGAGCACCGGGCGATGACGGCAAGCGCTCTCAACTCTCTCGTGGTCTTTGCGCTGTTTGACATGTCAAGTCCGCCCTCGACGCATGTGAGTGACTCGCGGAGAAAGTCGCGATACATAAGTAGCCAGAATGGGTGTTGTGAAGTGGAGTGGACCCATTGCGCTTCGGAAGCGCTTCGCGTCCCCATTGCCTGTGTCGGATGTTCTGATCTTGTTCCCATTCTTTGGTCGTCTATCCTTCCCCCTTCGCGATGTTGCGGTGTACATGTTTCAGTGCTCGCAAAAAGGGAGGTACATCTCCATTGAGCAGTGTTGCGATCATCAGTTCCCATTCCGGGTTTCCTTTATCGATTTGAAAGTGCGGTGAAGAAATGTTATCATGAGATTGTTGAATGTTCCAGAGATGCATGGCGATGGATCAGTGTATGTTCTGAGACACTGACGCATCCCTTGCTTTGGACAGAGTGGGCTCTGAAGTGGATAGTGCCGAGACATGCTACGGGACGGAGCGAAGTGCAGCAGCGTGGGACCGTTTGGTACAACGGAGTGCAGAGAGTGGTCTGAGAAGGACGCGCACGTGGGTTTTGCATGTATGACTGGCAATTCGTGAAGCGTGAGGGGGTAGGAGCGCGATTGAAGTGTGGTGTTGAGTTTGTGAAGTCGGGTTTTGTGATGTGGTGCTGGGAGTCATGTTCGATTGACATTTTGTTCATTCGAGTGCTTGCGATGGCGATGCGCAGGAGCGCCTCATTTGGAGCTATGTGACGATCTATGTTCAACATCTGGGACGCAGTAGTCTCTTGCTTGGAGTGAGCTTACCTTGCTTGCTCCTTTGCAGTCCCAACCCCGACCGCGCGGTGCAGCATAGCGACTCTCGTGATGGTTTGCTGGGAGTGGTCTTGGATGAATCGGATCCATCATAGGTGTCTCATATCCCCTCGTTATCATCCCTCGACCATAGCTTGACTGTCCGATCCTTTCCTCCACTGACGATCCATGCAGCATCGCTCGTCACATCCGTACTGAAGACTGGTCCCGAGTGACCTTGTAGTGTCTTGCAATGCGCCCAGTCGTCTGCCGAGAAGATTTGTACGTTCTTGTCGAAACCAGAGGAGACGACAAATGTGGAAGCCTTCTTGGGAACAAGCTCGCCCTCGTCATTCTGCTGCATCGGCACACCAGTTGCCGGACCATCGGTCCCTTGGTACCATCGCAAGTCTGTGACACCTCCGGTGTTCGCAGCGATCGAGTTCGACTCCCGCATGGCTCGTACGTCCCAGCATTTCATGAAGCCATCACCAGAGCCTGATAAGAGGCGGTGGCCATCCGTACTCCAGTCGATTCCATAAATCGGCTTGATGTGACTTTCGAGCATGTAGATGACGCGACCTGTGCGCACGTCCCACACGCGACCTATGCTGTCCAGTCCAGCACTGGCGACCAACGATCCGTCCTGGTTGAAACTGACCGTGTATACCTCCTTCGAGTGGCCTTCTTGTGTAAGGAGCTCTTGCCCCGTCTCCACGTTCCAGAGACGCCATGTCGTGTCATCAGACGCCGAAGCGAGGTAGCGTCCAGAGGGGTGGAATGCCAGGCGACAGACGCGTTCGGTGTGACCCTCGAGTGTGCGCAACGGCTTGTCGTCGTCCAGTGACCATAGCTGCACCTTCCCTCCTGCGCCGCCCGATGCAAAGTTGACGCTGGCAGACGACACGGTGCTGCCTGATAGTGTCGCTCCTGGCACCCAGTCTATGCCTGTGGTGCGCTCCGTGTGCCCGCCTCGATATGCCTTCTTCTGCTCCAGACTTGGTATCTCCAGCAGCGCAACCTTGCCGCCCCATGTGCCGTATGCAACGTACTGCCCGTTCGGCGAGACGCGCACAATGCTGACGGGTCGGTCGGCGGTCTGCGATCCGTAGAGCTCGAAGCCCTTCAGCGTGTCCTTGATCGTGTTGCGGTGCTCGACGTGTGCCTTGAGCGGTATTGCCGCTTCTTGTCGCTGGTATGCAATGCGCTGCTTCGCGCGTGGCAGAGAGTACTTGGCCATGTCCCGCCGTGCGTCCAGCAGCGACTGTGTGCCCTGGGTGTAGAACTCCTCCTGCTCGTCGCCGGGCGCCTCTGCCTCTTCCATGACCACGTCCTCCGCATCTTCGCCCCCTGCCTCGGCTGCCTCTGCCAGCAATGCGCGCAGTCGGTCGCGTCGGTCGGCTGGTCCTTCGCCGAAGAGAGTGATGGGCTCCTTCAGCGAGCGCAGGCGGAGTTTGACGTCGCGGTCGGCGGTCGGCACGATCAGTTGGGCGGCGCGCTTCTTCCTCTCAAACTCCTCAAGCAGGTCCGAGGCCATGGCATTGCCGCCGCCGCCGCTGGGCATGGCATAGTTGCGGTCCAGCGCTGCGAGTGTTAGCCCAGATCAAGGCACCAGGTGCAGCACAGCAGAAGACTCACGGATGTTGGCATAGTCAATGCCCTCCATGGCGCCGTCCGAGCCATTCTCCTCCTCGACATAGGCCTGCCGCGCCGGGTGCATGCTCATCGCGACTGACGGTGCCCCTCGTGTGCTGCGGGGCGCAAGTGGGTGGTTGCATGGGAGCTGCACGCGAAAAGAAGTTCCCCAGGTAGGGCTGATTAGCGCCGGCTATGTCATCTGCCCGGCTGCCTGTAACGCGCTGCAGTAGTCGCGACAGTGGGACAGGACAGCGTGTTAAGTCGGTGGACAGTGTATATCCAAGAGGTTTCCCAGCGAAGACAGTAGATATTTCCAAGGTGCATGTGAAGGGTACCGTGTCATGCTTGATATCACAATCGTAAGTACAGCTCACTAGCCGGATCGGCGCGTGTCCCTAGCCCAGAAGTTTGTTCATACCGTCGCCCTTGTTCGCATCGCCATTGCGCCGTCACCATGCGCATTCCCTATACCAACGCTCTCCCTACCACACCACCGACATCTACTGACGCCTGAACGAAAGGCTTGGGCCGCGGCCATGTCGTATGCGATTACCAGTGCCGCCAACATCGCTCGACTGCCCTCGCGTCGCGCAGCATCTGGCCTGTTCCTCTTCGCCCTCTCAGCAACCACATTAGTCGCGCCTGCGCATTCGACTCGCACTGCACACATCCACACACAACGGGCGCAGTCCCCCCACGCACTACCGACATGTCCGCTGCATAGGGACACCACGCCGAACCCAGCAGGCCTGCGCTCCTTCAGCTCCACCTCCCACCAAGCCGGCAGCGCACCCACCTTCTCCTACCACGTCGCGGCATCCTACTCCGCCAAGCAGGACCGTTTCAACGCACAGCAGAACTTCTTCACAAACCCCCTGCACGACCCCACAAAGCGCCACGAGGACTGGAGGGAATGCAAAGAGAGCGTGGATAAGCGAAAGCGGTTACGAAGCGGGCAAGATGCGCTCTTCTTCAGCCAGGTCGGCGACACAAAGACCACGACATTTGGCGTAGCAGACGGCGTGGGCGGATGGGTCGAGTCTGGATTGGACCCGGCCGACTTCTCTCACGGCCTGTGCGAGTACATGACGTGTGCTGCACGCTCATTCCCACACGGCTTCAACACGACATCACTGCACCCCAAGGAGTTGCTGCAAGTGGCATATGACGAGGTCACCGAGGACGCGAGCATCGAGGGTGGTGGCAGCACGGCATGTCTGGCCGTCGCCGAGCCAGACGGCAATGTCGAGGTCGCCAACTTGGGCGATTCCGGTTTCATGCACTTGGGACTCAATGCGGTGCGACACTTTACAGACCCACAGACGCATGCCTTCAACACCCCCTATCAGCTCTCCAAGACTCCCCACCGCATGCTCGTGCAGATGGCCGTGTTCGGTGGCCCGTCTACGCTTTCTGATCTGCCCAAAGAGTCGAGTGTTACGCACCACAAAGTACGCCATGGACATGTCCTCGTCTTCGCAACAGACGGTGTCTGGGACAATCTCAGTCCACAGGACGCGCTCGACATAGTCAGCAAGCAGATGGTGGCTGCCGGTGCCTGGGTGGAGAAGGATGGCGCAATCGAAGTGGGACGCAATTTGGCGAATCTGGTACAGGCGGACACGGGTCGCAAGGCTGATAGCAAGTCTTTGCAGGCCATCGTAGCCACTGCAATCGCAAAGGAAGCCAAGGAGACAGGGCTCAATACCCGGCGCGATGGGCCGTTTGCCAAAGAGGTGCAGAAGTACTACCCCGGCGAGAACTGGCATGGCGGTAAGCCGGATGACATTGCTGCCGTCATCGCCATTGTGCTGGAGGAGGAGTCGACTGTATCATCAAAACTCTGATTTGAATTGCATAGCAGGCGTTGAAGGCGGGTTACAAGGACATGGCGGCGTATTCGCATAGACCATTGTTGGTGGCTGTTTTGACTGTTGTATATCATGTTGATCGATAGGATGCTACAATCGTCCCACAAACCACTAGACGTAAGAGAAAACACAACTTGAAACTCAGGCAAGTCGTTTTTGACCCACTGGCAAGACATGACATAATTGTGCACAAGTCCAGGCTATTCGTGTTTACTCGCCATTGCCCGGGCAACGACGACACACGAACTCCACATCCGTCGCGCACGCTCACAACCTCACAACTCAACCCACCGCCAGCATCCCTACAGCGAACAGCCGCCTTTCCTCCGGGCCTTATGTATGCGCAACTAACACTACAGCATCATTCGCTAGTCAGATAGCCCCTCCGACCTCTATATAGCGACGCGCCCGACTCACCGCTGCGCAATGGCTACCGCGTCCCCCACGCCTATGGGCTCCTACGGACGCATGCGCGTGCAGTCCTCGACCCGGGTGCGCAGAGACTCGCCCATGTCCGTATTGGGCGAGTCGCAAGGCTTCTCGGCCAATGCGCCTATGATGCAAAATATCGACATTGGCGACAGCTCAGACGACGAGATCCCGCAACCCATGAAGCTTAGCGCCCTGACGACGGCATTGCTTGCGCAAAATTCGGATCTCATGTCACCAGAGAAGAGGAAGCCCAAGCTGAAGATCTCGCGCAATGGTTCAGCTTCGAATACACCTGAGAGGGCGCAACACGACTCTGTTACACCGGCGCCTAGTCTGCGCATCAAAAGGGTACCCTTGCGCGGCGCACCAATGCGAAGACTGCGAAGGACACCCCAAAGCGAAGAGGATCACCCACCGTCGCAAGATCAAGAGAATCTTCCTGCCTCTGTCGTGAAAGTAAAGGCAGATCACCCGAATGTTCCCGACTCAGTACTCAAGATGACGGATTCTGTAATGAAGGTCAGGGATGAGCGACCGGCGCAAGAACACCAATCACCACTACAAAGGCATCAATCGCCTGCACCACAACAGCAGCAAGAAAAGCCCGCACCCTTACAGTCCAGAGATGCCAATACACCCCGGAGACCAGCACCGCCTCCACCGCCGAAGATGTCCGTCTTGGAGGCTGCTACTGTTGCTGCCGGTGCCGCGACGACCACCAAGCAAAGAGAACGCAAGAAGAGGAGCACGTTGTCTGTCAATGGAAAGCACTACTCCCAAATGGACAGGATAGGACGAGGTGGAAGCTCAGCCGTGTATCGTGTGATGGCCGAGAACTTCAAGCTTCTTGCCTTGAAGAGAGTGAAGTTAGAAGATGCCGATGAGGCGGCAGTACGAGGCTACAAGGGCGAGATCGATCTCCTTCAGAAGCTCAAGAATGTCGAAAGAGTCGTCCGCCTCTACGATTGGGAGGTTGACGAGCAACGGCAGATCCTCAGTGTGGTACGTTTTCTCTTGTGACTCGTCCTGACGCCTTCCTCTAACATGCATAACAGCTCATGGAAATCGGTGAATCTGACCTGGCACGCATCATCCGGATGAAACTTGACCCCACTGATTCCTCACTCCCTGGCCAGCTCGACCTCTCCTTCACCCGCTTCTACTGGAAGGAGATGCTCGAATGCGTCGGCGCCGTCCACGCGCACGACATCGTCCACTCAGATCTCAAGCCTGCAAACTTCCTCCTCGTCTCCGGCCGTCTCAAGCTTATTGACTTCGGCATTGCCAACGCAATCGAAACCGACCATACCGTGAACGTGCACCGCGACTCCCACATCGGCACACCCAACTACATGTCCCCCGAAAGTCTCGAAGACAGCGCCGGCGGCGCGCAAGGCCAGCTCTCCAACGGCCACGGAAGCAAAGACATGGCGCTCGGCAAGCCCTCAGACGTCTGGTCGCTTGGCTGCATCCTATACCAAATGGTCTACGGTCGGCCGCCCTTCGCCCACATCGCCAATCAAATGGCGCGCGTCCTCGCCATCGTGAACCGGCAGTACGAGATCCAATTTCCCGATCTTGGTGTTGGCCATGTCCGTGTGCCTCCCGGCTTGAAGGCGACGCTCAAGCGCTGCCTGAACCGCGATCCGAAACGCAGGCCAACTGTTGCACAGCTTCTCGATGAGCGAGATGTTTTCTTGTATCCCGACGGCGGTGATGATCTGAGGATTCCGCAAGAGCTGCTCGGTCAGATTATCCAGAGAGTCGCAGATCGCTTTAGAGATCCGAATAAGGCTGTGCCAACAGACGATGAGATTAGGCAGTACCCGGCGAGTTTCTACGAAAAGATACGGCAGTTGTTGGAAAGCGAATAGTCTTGGAGTTGGAGATTTTCGCTTGCGGCTTTGAGGTTTTGGCATTTGGACACTGAACGCACGCTTCTTGTTGACACGCATCGCTTCGTCTAAAGGCATTTTGGGTTTCAGGTAAAAAGCGACGATCATGACTGGCGTTTTTTTTTTTGGTTACGATCTTGTTTCGGGGTGGCTCGATGGTTTGGTTCTTGGCTACTTCTTGTTTTCTATCTTGCATTCGAGCGTTGTTGCTTGGATAGCATGGTCTGCGGCGCATTTGCTTCGCCTTCGAATACCCGTCTCCTTTTTTGTATATACTGTTCCGGTCTCTGCTTGTTCATACGCAGCCGAATTGCATACAAATCTCTGCAGCCTTGGTCGTCTGTCCACGTGTCTCGGTAGTCTTGCACACATATAGCAGCGTCGTCAGTCTCTACTAGAGCATCCGCTCTACATTACATCCCGGGGAGTCTCTAGTCGACCTTGAGTTCCACACGCTCAGCAACCCCCTTCGTGCCGAGCATACGCCGCAACTCGTCCTCAGACTGCTCGCTTCCTCGATCGATACGGAGCTCTCGCGAGCCATTTACCAAACCTCCGCGGTGACGTGACAAGGCATACCCGAACTCCCCGACGTTGCAGCAGCTATCCGTATTCGAAAATCTTCAACGAGCATGTGCGCAACTTCGTCTTCTCAATGCATCGGCTGGGTGATCTAGAGCCAGCCGATATGTATATGGATGGGCAGAGTGTCTTTTACCGATCACTTCGGCAAGAAATATGCAATTGCGGAGTTATCTCAGCTCTTTGAAGCTAGTTGGCATAGAGGCGTGTGGAGTTTCTGATCTCGATGTGTTGCTAGGAAGGCTGTTGAGAAGCGGGACGTCTAATTGATATGTGACAACAGGCTGGCGTGGTAGACGATTGAATAACGGCTAGACTAACGATTTGCTCATGATACCCCAACGGAGGTTTTTCGACTGTTCGGAAAACGACTTGACTTGATTATCGTGACTACTTCTTGCGATCACTTGCTTCATATACTAGACCTTATCCTCCTTACCCTCTGCGATATAGTGCTCGGTACTAACTTCCTCGCCTTCCAGTACACCGGTGATGGTGCTGATTCCTTCGTGTTCAAAGAAGCCCTCGTTGGCGGCCATCTGTTCAAAAGCCAATGGCCGCTCGGCACCTGTAGGCAGGATCTGCATCGGCCAAATCAGACACAGGACGTAGTACACCAAACCACCCATGCAAAGTGACAGCAAGAAACCGAGCTTGTACATGTCCTTGCTGGCTGTAGCCACCGAGTCAGGATTCAAGGATCCCGCAACGCCGTGTACCGTAAAAGCAACACCAGCTATCCAAGCAGCTAGCATTCGCAAATTCCAGCCTTTGTAGTAGGTGTACGGGCTCTCGGGAGTGGCCACGTACAGCGATGGGACGTGGAAGTTACCCTTGCGAATGGACCAGTAGTCGATGATCATGCATGCGCAGATGGGCATCAGGAAAACGGTGTAGGATCCAAGGAAGGTGAGGAACGAGGTTGCGGACGCGATAATCTTCCACGGGACGAGCAGTGGCGCAAGAACGGCGCAAATGACTTGGCCTCGTACGATTGTAAGCCAGCGTGGTAAGATACCGGTAAGGTCAGCTCCAACAGGGAGAGAGTTGCTGCCAGCGTTGGTGATGAGCACGGCGAGCATCATACCAAAGGATGCGAACACCATGCCTGCGCGTGCGCCCGGTGTCCAGTACTCGTCGAGGATGGCGTCGTACAGATCCCATACGTTCCAGTAGCTCTTTCCTAGGACGTTTGTGGCAGCAGCAGTTGTAGCAGTACCCAGGAACATGACCAAGACTTTGCTGATCAAAATGCCAATGCCTTGGCTCCAGGTGACATCGTTGTAAGATTTGCCGTATCGAGCGATGTCAGGCTGATTTATCAGAACTGGGGCAAGAGCACCCATGACGGAGTTGATTGCTTGGATCATGGGCCAGATGAGGTCAGATCCTGAGAGTCGAGCTTGCTTTGTGGTGTAGCTGAAGTCGCCAATCTTTCCGCCATTGGCACTGATTGCCCAGCCAAGCACACCAAAGAGTGCAATTGTGGTGTACACTGCTTTGACCACAAACAGATGGCGAAGTACCTTGGGATGAATGAACATGACGGGCATTTGCACCTATCATAATCAGCTGTAGCGCACCAGAACGGCGCAGTGACACATACCATCCAGAAGAGGAAGAAACTCAGCAAGTCCCGTGAGGTGATGCCAGCGCTGGCAGGCAGGTGGTTTGGAATATTATTGTACCCCTTGCCAAAGATGCCTCTCATGAAGACCGACGTGATCCGGCCGCCATAGTAAGTCTGTGTTGCAAAGTAAATAATAGCAACCACAGCTCTGACAAGAATGTATAAACCCGCTCCTCGTACGCCTGCTGCAGCTCGAACGTAGACCGGAAAGCCGATGAAGTACTTGATAGCACCTCGGCTATTCAACACGACCAGAACTGTAAGGATGGCGGATCCGATGACGGCCGCGATCATGCCATGCCACCAAAGCAGCCCAATGGATACAAGGGAGGCACCGAGATTGTAGCTACTGGGACTAAAGGTCATAGTCAAGTAGTAGGCGAAGTAGTGCTGCCATTCCCAGCGTCGGTCGTCTACGATGTATTAGTTTGCAACCACCTCATGATGATATGAAGAAGACTGACTGACCTAGAGGGCTTGGAAGCAGATCAGCATTGTATCGCACCTCCGATTTTCCTTTAGACGTCTGCACAGGATGCTTGAAGGATCTCGGTGAGCTGAGACTATCCCTCACTTGCTGTAAGTAACGTGCCATGTTGATGGAGAAGGTGCGAATCTGCGCATGCAGTCAATGCGTGTGTGGAATGCATCATGCGACGGGATGAGACATGTATGCTCATATGTTGCTTGTGATGATAAGACATCTCTGTCGTCGTATGGTGGCCGAGACCTCTTCATTGTAAGAAGTAGATAGTGAGCTTGTTCGTCAGTGAGATAGACTGCCGGGAGGATTGCCAATGTTGCTGATTGGCTGTTCGGAGCTCCGAGGATCCACTTCCAAATCAGATTGAAAGGTGCGACGATAACAATACAATCATCACTCTTGCACACGTATCATCGGCTTTAGGATACATCTTTCCTGACAGTCAGGCCGAAGATAGATGGACGTATTCAACCAGGGTACAACTCGTGCTGCAATGCTCCGCGGACTACGTGCTGTCGCGTGGGGCAAAAAGTGCGCTCCATGGTTGACGTGAGTGCCCATACTTGTACATCTTGGGATTCAATTCTGCATAATGTTGCCATACATGAGACCCTCGATTCCTTCAGATTTCTCCAACATCCTCTCAACAACTCCGCTTGTACTACGCTATGAAGGAACGCCAGGAGGTAGCAGAGGCGGCCGTCTTCGACCAAACCAACATATTGCCGAAGAAACAGATGCTCACAGTTTTCGCTGCGTTAGCTGTTTCCCTGTTCATCTCATTCGTTGACCAGAATGGTATTGGGGTGGCTATGCCGACAATAGGGAAGGAGCTCCGCGCTGAAGCTACAATCAGCTGGGCAGGAACGAGTGCCTTAATTGCCAACACCATCTTCCAGGTGCTGTATGGACGTCTATCTGATTTATTCGGTCAGCCGCATACACTTAATAAAGTTAGTCTGGGCGCTAACGTAAGTTCGTAGGTAGAAAAGCGGTCTTCCTGTCAGCGCTGGCGCTACTGTCTGTCAGCGAGCTGCTCTGCGGACTTGCTCAGAATGCTACGATGCTTTACATATGCCGGGGACTCGCAGGAGTTGCCAATGGTGGTATAACTTCCTTGTCGATGATAATAGTGTCTGATGTTATTACTCTAAAAGAGAGAGGCAAATACCAGGGTATCTTGGGTTCGTGCGTTGGGGCGGGGAATATGGCAGGTCCATTCATCGCCGCTGCTTTTGTTGAGAGTTCCACGTGGAGAGGGCTGTTCTGGCTTGTCAGCCCGCTTGCCGCCTCTTGTGGCCTTCTCTGCTTCTTCATCCTGCCCATTCCAAAGAACGCACCTCGAATACATCTCAAGGCCGTCTCAAAGCAAATCGACTACCTTGGGATCACGACGGGATCTGCTGCAATAATTTTCTTGCTGATCCCGATTTCCGGAGGTGGCACCTACTTTAGCTGGGAGTCGCCTATGGTTATCTCGATGCTTGCGGTGGGTGGTGCTTGTGGGTTAGCTTTCCTCGTTGTGGAACACAGCATCGCCCTCTTGCCCATGATACCATGTAAGCTCTGCCATACTTGGTTCTATGCAAAGGCTAATGAGACCAGTCTCGCTCTTTACAACTGCACCGGTTTGCATTATGTTGATACAGAACTTCCTGTTCGGTATCGTGTACTACTCACAGCTGTATTACCTGCCTCTCTTCTTTCAGAACGCACGTCAGCTGTCACCTATCACATCTGCTGCACTTCTGCTGCCATTGACCGGCGCCCAGATGGTATCTTCTATGCTTGCAGGGCAGTACATCTCTCGGAAAGAGCGTTACGGAGTAATCATCTGGACAGGCTTCATCCTCTGGACCCTCGGCGTCGGCCTTACTTGCACCTTCAACCTCGAAAGTCGCCTGTACACGATGGCACTCGTCTTACTGGTTCAAGGCGTTGGTGTTGGGTTGGTTTTCCAGCCAACCTTGGTAGCCTTGCAGGCACATTGTACTAAAGCTCAGAGAGCTGTGGTTATTTCAAACCGGAATTTTCTACGCAGCCTTGGTGGTGCTGTAGGCCTTGCTATATCAGGCGCTGTCTTGCAGAACACGCTTAAGAAGGCCATGCCTCCAGAGTTCGCGTCTCTCGCGCTTTCATCATACAGCACTCCAGACCTGGACGCGCTAGGAGCTTCACCAGCCAAGATGCGGGGCATACTGGAAGCGTATGCACGAGCTAGCAGGACAGTTTTTATCATGAATGTGCCATTTATAGGAGCGTGTCTTTTCGGATGCTTGCTTATCAAGGACCATGGCTTGCAACGTCCGGATGAAATGGAGCAAACGAAGAGAGCCGCGCAAACAAGTGATGTGGGACTTACGCGGTACGTCGATGACAGCCTCAAGAGCTCACAGGAGGCGGTTGTTCCGAACGACCGGGTGATTGATTGGGTGGCAAGCAATGTCAAAAGTGAAAAGTAGCGTTTATAACGAAGAAACAGTCTTCATAGCAAAGCAAATGCATGATGATCATAGTCAATTCCATGTCAGCGATACTACAGTCACGAGACAATGATTGAGAGACACTGTTCGAATCAATCAATAAGTAAAAACACCCACTGAGATATACAATGGAGCGCTCGTGGTCGTCTTCGGTATCAACTGTCATAGCTTTGCATCAGTGCTGGATGAAAGCAGATTTTTGAGTTCATGACAAGTTTTGTGCATGATTTATTGCGCTTTCAGTAGTCTATTCAGACGTGCTCCTGATCTAACGTTCTCATAGTTTCATCCAATCATTATCTCTCTCCCAAGCTAAAGCCGCCTCGTAGACGGTCATTTCATCCCACCACTTGCCAATGATTTGCATGCTAACTGGCAACTTCACCTTGTCTGCCACACCAGGACCCTCAAGCACTTCCAGCATCCCAATTGGCAAGGCCAGTACTGGGTGACCACTTTGGTTGAACGGTGCAGTGTTCGACGTTAATCCGATCTGCTTTGCAATTTGCTCCAACGGAGTAGCATCAGGCGCGGCATGGCTCGTAGCTACGTATGGTAAAGTCGGAGTCAGGAGAACATCACACTTTTCTAGTGCTGCATCATAGGCATCTCGCAGCTGTCGCGATAGGTTGGTAGTTTTCGCGAGTAGAAGAGGGAATTCTTCGACCGCGTAAAGACCATTAAGGTAGATGTTTTTCGTTGATGCATATGCTTCATCCCAGTTTTCTTGACCCATTTTGGTAAAGAGGGAGTTCAAACCGAGCATTTGATGACCCCTTCGTCCGAAAGAGCCAGATGTCTTTGCGAGGAAGCCCCCGACTTTGGAAATGCCAGTCCAGATGGCTGCACCCTTGGAGTGAATTGGTATCGAGACTTCTTCGACAGTTGCACCAAGCTCGACAAATTGCCGAGCCGCCGCGTTGAAGGTCTTCACAACTCGGGGATCAGTCGCAGGTGAGGTGAGTGATTCGATGATGATAGCAACCTTCTTTCCGGCGAGCGGCTTTACAGAAGGTAAGGTGTCGATGGAACTATAAGCTGGAATCTTCGATGGACTTGGTGCTGCGAAAGAGCGATCGTCGATGTTGTCATTGCCGGCGATAGCTTCCAAGAGCAAGGCATTGTCGAGTACTGTACGTGTCATTGGTCCTAGATGGTCGTTCGTCGGCTCGTTGCTACCGGATCCCGTATATGGTATGAGACCAAAAGTAGGTTTCAGGCCGACGATACCACAGTTGGCTGCTGGGACCCTGATACTCCCGCCTTGGTCTGCCCCAATAGCTCCGTCGACCTCACCGAGTGCAACGAGCACTCCTGATCCACTCGAGCTTCCACCAGAACTGTAACCTTTGGCAAATGGGTTCTCCACCACGCCGGTGCCAGATGAGTGGCTCGTAGCCGAATGACACAAGTTCTCGCAGACGGACTTGCCGAGTATTCGCCCTCCGGCTTCCAGAATTCGCCGAGTAACAGTCGCATCGCAGTCTGGCACATAGCCCTTGATGAAGTTGGTGCCAAGAAGCATAGGCACGCTTTTGACTGCGATGTTGTCCTTAAGCGCAAATGTCTTTCCTTTCAGCTTTCCAGCATTCTGCTTTTGGTCTACGATATTGCACTTCCATGCCCACGCACCATGTGAATTCTCTGTTTTGTCAGGGAAGTGCACTGCTTCTCTCGGGAAGCGATCCTCGTCAACATATGGAATATAGTCTGAAATTTAGCATTAGCGAACAGGGTCGAATGGTCTCAAGAGTCATCTTACCATCCATGTCCATTAATTGTTCACTGGCATCGTGGAAGATCGCTAGCAAACGCCTGTATTCTTCCTTCTCCTTCTCTTCGATACATATGCCAAGCTGAGCGCATAGCTTATCCACAGTCTTGGTAGTGACAGGATTGCTATGACTCACGTCGAGAGAGAAGACTGACATGATCCAAATGGGGATGCAAGACAACAGCTCTAGGAAAGAGGGTTAACTCAAGGTCGGACTTGATGCAAGCTTCTCAAAGATTCATATGATACTGGGTCTCTGTAGAAAGCATCCGCCCTGGCAGAGAGTCAAACTTGGCTTCTCGAGCCAGAGCGCCCATATCGTTAGGGGGAATGGGTTATCGTGTAAAAGCTTGTGATGCCTACCATAGTGCCAAGATAGGCAAGCGTTGTTTGTAACGGTGTGGAGATGCGGAGGTCCGAAGGAACGATAAGGCTGTATCAGACCAAGAGTGGCGTTGTCGGTCGTCCGATAAGCATCCTCGGGTAAAAATCATCCAATCTTACACATGAGAATGACGGTCCAAATTACTTGGTAACCTATTTGTTGTGGATGTCTTATCGTTATGATAGCAAGTCATGCAGAGCGTACTCATCAGTGCAAGTTGATTCAAGAAGTTCTACGTGACCATTTAGCGTTGTTATAACCCACCTTGAAGACGTTCGTATGCTCGTATAAAGCGCTTCTTAGCAATTCTTACGCAGTCTGTCTCCGTCATTGCTGCGCATCGAGCCTGAGTTCCAGTGACCATTCGCCATGGTCCATGTCGAGGAATCCTTACAACTGCCTCGAGACTTCGAAGGTTTACAAAACCATGTCTAAAGCGCTCGAGTGAATTGCTAATACACTCAAAGGCTTCGGCGAGTTCGGTCACGATCCTCAATGGCCCGATGGCGCTCGCATTGCCGTCTCCTTCGTCCTCAACTACGAGGAAGGCGGCGAGAGGAACCCACTAGACGGTGATGGTACGAGCGAGCCGTACTTGTGGGAGAAGGGGCCATCTGGAGGTGGTAGAGAACAGCGCCATCTAAATGGCGAGCAAGACTACGAATATGGCAGCCGCTGCGGCGCTTGGCGCATCTTGAGGCTCATGAAAGAGTTTGGGTGGAAAATGACTCTTTGGGCAATTGCAGTCGCGATGGAGCGTAATCCGACTTTCGCCAAAGCTTGCGTGAGAGACGGACACGAGATCGGAGCACATGGCTACAGATGGCTCGATATCTGGGATTACTCATTAGAAGATGACAAGGCCTATATCAAGAAGACCTGCGAGGCTTTGGAGGCTGCTACTGGTATGAGAAACTTTGTCCGTGTGATCGACTCTGAGCTGACAATTCGATAGGCGAGTTTCCTGTTGGGGCATACTTCGGGAGAGGTACACCGAACACAGCCAGTCTATTGCCCATTATGTGGAAGGACATGGGACACAAGATGCTGTATACCTCTGAGGTGTACAATGAGGACTCGCCATATTGGATCGACCTGCCGTGGGAGAAGGAGCTTCCTGACGACGAAAAGGAAGGTCTGCTCATGATGCCGTACAATTACGACTGTAAGTGGTGACTGCATCTGTTGTTTAGGTTCTGGATCTAACGCGTACGAAAGGCAATGATGGAAAATTCCACATGCTTCCTGGGTTTGTCAGCTCGAACGGAGCGACATATGAGCAGTACCTAAAGGACAGCTTCGATTGTCTATATCGCGAAGGCGGCAAGATGATGACGATCCCGTTGCATTCCCGCATCGCTGGTAAGCCAGGGCGATCTGAGAGCTTGAGGAGGTTCATGCAGTACATTGCAAGTAAAGAGGGTGTCTGGGTTGCCAGCCGCAGAGACATTGCGAACCATTACCGCAAGAGTTTCCCGTATAAACCAGGTTCCAAGGCAGGAGGTCATTAGGGAGGAGTCATCATAGCTAAACTTTTGATAAGATGCTTTTAATATGTTGCCTCGTGCAATGAGTTCGTGACTGGCACTGTTGATAGGCACGGGCTGTGATGGTCGCGTCAACTTCGTGAATCCTGAAGTCGCGTCGAAAGATGGCTGGTGGCGCTAGTCACTTAGCGCAACTTTGCCCCACGACTTCTTATCGAGTGTGTTATTGTAGGAACGAAGGAACTGATAAGAATGCACCTCCAGATACAAGGCCTCGCTACACGCTTCACAGATGTCTGTCCTGACCACAATGTCGACTGTTTCCCTTTTTCGCTGCTCAGCTTCCGCTGACCCGCCATGAATGTCTCGTCCCCTCTCTCAACCGACTTGAACACAGTTGCCAACCCTAGGAAGCGTCAACGAACAGCTTGCGACAGGTGTAAATCAAGAAAACAGCGGGTAGGAGGACCACAGTATGATTGGCCAGTTCGATAGTCGCGACTGACACACCCTATTGATAGTGTGATGGCGCTTACCTGCAGTGTACCAACTGCGCACGAGCAGCCTCCACCTGTAGCAGGCCCCCAGATTCGGAAGCACCAAATCACTCGTACACACGCGCGCTTGAAAATCAGGTTGCATATCTTGAGACACGGCTTCTAGCTGTAGAGCAGCAGTATGCCCAGCTGCAATCAACAACACGCGAGACCCAGCTGTCCCCCCTTAGTGGCAGATCGACCACAGCGGTCGACGAGAGGTCTGTTAACATCTCAGACCTATCCCAAACCCAAACAGCACCCGACTTCCAGCATACCGTTGCCGACGTTGTGGGTCTGCTCTCTCTGGGCAACGGCAATGCAGCAGCACAAACGTATGTCGGTTCGTCGTCTGGCTACGCTCTTGCAACAGACCTTGGTCGAATGGTACAAGCAACCGTTTGGAACAAAGCTCTTTGGCTTCCGGCCGTTGATACAGGGTGTAATGAACAGCAATCTGACCGTGAATCGGCCAGAAGAATCACTTTGCAGGAATTGCGATCAGATACTGCAGAGCCTCCGGCAGATAACCTGGGTGAAAGACTCATCAACGCTTACTTGATTCGAATCCATCCCCGCTTTCCGTTTCTGTTTCGATCAGACGTCTGGGAAGCTCATCGCCACCGAAATAGTCTTGGCAAGGAACCAAGAGCCCAGCATGACCAGGACTTGCCACGCTTCAGCACGCCAGCGTATGAAAAGCATGGTTTCGCCCTGTTCGTGCTGAACATGGTCTACGCGATTGGTGCTTTAAACTTACGACTCACAGAAGACTACAAGGAAACCTCGCCTGAGAAGTTCTACGTCGCTGCCATGCAGCACGTTGCGGGAGTGAGAGAAGCAGATCCAGTACACAACCTCGCGGCCACTATCTTGTTGGTGTTGTATCACCTACGATCTGAGTCACGTAACGGTCTATGGCACTTGACAGGGCTTGCTATGCGGACAGTCACTGACATTGGTCTTCACCGCAAAGCATCAACCCAGCTCCTCCCTCCATTCGAGACCCAATCTCGACGCCGGTTGTTCTGGTCTGTGTATTCTCTTGAAAGCATTCTCGCGGGCACCTTGGGACGGCCAATAAGTCTGTCAGACTGCGACATCGACCAACCGCTGCCGCTCGCCATTAACGACGATGATCGTATGAGCGACGACTTGAGTGACGCCGAGTATATATCTCGGAGCCGTAGAGATGATGGAAATTTGGCAATCAACCTCAGCCAGTTTGTTTTGTTATCCCAATTGCATATATTCGAGGCTCGAATCCAGCGGAGTATCTACCGGGTGGACAGGATCGTCGACAGCTTACAACCTAAGATGCGTCGTCTTCTAGGTGAGCTCGAAGCATGGCATTACAATCTGCCCATGTCATTAAGCAAGGGCGAGCAAGATCGAGTTATGCTGCAGTATTATCGTAACATACGGATACTACTGCAGCCGTTTCTGTCGATTCTGAACCCTACATCTGAGCTCTTTCGTAAGAGCGTTCACGCAGCTGGTCAGATCTGCCAGATACACAAGCAATTGCATCGAACTCCGGAGTATGGCCATAGCTTCGTTGCAGTACACACGGTCTTCGTCTCCGGGATCACATTGTTATACGCGCTTTGGAAAGGAAAGGAACAGATCTGGTCTTTCGCAGTCAGTAACGATCTCCGCGCTGCCAGCTGCGTGCTCTCAATCATGGGCGAACGTGCACCCTGGATACGGCGCTACAGAGATACATTCGATGTTATGGTGGAGGCCACGATGGCTGTGCTGCAGGATACGAGTACCCCCAGCGAGGGTGTGCATGAGCCGGTTGCAGCCGCGCTGGAGGCGGACTTCTCAATCTTTGAAGATTTGAATGTTGACCACGGTGCGCTCGACATGGCAAGACAATTAGTGGGATGGATGCAGCATTGACGGGGTTGGCGCAAGTACGATGTAGTGGACATGCGGCACAGCACTAGTGCAACTTCGCATAGAGGTGGAGATGGAAGGCTCCGAGGAACAGCGACTTCTCTTTCGAATGGCCTATCTTCGACCGAAAGCTTGCACAACGCTAAACTGTACAGACAACTTCTATTTCCCTCTCCCTCCAAATACGCCCCACCCCCCAAGCACCTCCCTCTCCCCCCAGAACACCCACTCATCAGCTCCAGCCTTGCTCAGGCCTTCTCTCCTCTTCCACTCCCCCAGCTCACCCCATCTCATCAATAGATTACCATCCACCATCCCTCGTCCAACACCGCCAGCGTCCCATCCGCCTTCTTCAGCGTCACTGATGCGGAAAGCCTTAGGATTGAGGCCACATGCAGAGTCCAGTGAGTTCGCTAAGAAGGCACTAAGACCTGATAGACGGCGGTAGCTAGACTCCGAAAGGGGCGTGATGAGCGCTAACGTTCCTGATTGCGTTGTGTGCAGGATTTGGTATGTAGGCTGCGAGTCTGTGGGTGTTTCCATGTCGACATCGTCGTCGTAGCCGTTTGTTGCGCCGAACTCAGAAGTTGTGGGCATCTTGAGAGAGGACTGAAGTAGATTGAGGGTTGTTGGGAAGTGGCCAGTGTGGAAGGTAGATTTGTGGAGGAGGCGGGATCCTCCTGCGGATTTAGGATCTGTTGTCGCGGTTAGCATGGTGCTTATTCGGATACAGCAAATCAGGACTTGCTTTCAGGATCATATTGCAGGACTTGCAGGCTCATATCTGCGTCTGCAACAATGATATGGAGCTGTTCGTCGAAGGGCATAAACTCGGTCGCCATGCACTCGAGATAATGTTTGCTGCGGCCGAAGAGCATCATCTTGTATGGCTCTTCCTGTTCAGTGTGTCAGTACTGTCAACCGCACATATTCGAGGACCAACTTACAGTGTAGCCTGTAAACCAAACACCCTTGAATGCGTCGCCCATCAGGAGCATACCGGTATTTGGCAGGTTCTTGAGGTTGGTGACATAGCATTGCATATCCATGAAAGCGACCGGTAGCAGGGTACCATCCTCCTTAAGACCTCGGACCATGCACTTCTGGCCCTGCGCCATGATGAGGAAGCCCTGAGTGCCAAGCTCTGAGACCGCGGAGACCGCACCCTTGAGCTCATCTTTTACGATGAGTTTGAGGCGCTTGTTCGTCTCCGGTCGTTCAGGGTCCGGCACAACGTTGATCACCTCGAAGATCCGGATGTTGCCTTTCGTTGCAAGGTCTTCGCCGTGGACTATGGATGTCCCGACTGCGATAAGCTCCTTGCGTTGATGTGTGGTCTCTGACACTTCGAGATTCAGCGTCTTGATGCACAATACAACTTCCTGTGGTTCGAGAATATGGGCATCAATCTCTGTCCAGGTATGCTCGTCGATCACCTTGAGTACGCCCCGCTCTACGCGTGGCTTGAAGGCGGTGTCTTCTTTGGGTAGCGCCTCGTGATATGTATCGTCTGGGTTGATTGTGAACTCCTCAGCTTGGCCAGTACCCACTATATAAAGCCCTTTGGGATGGTAGGCGAAAGTGTGCACCTCGGAGCCAAATGGCAGTTGCCGTGTGGCCCAGCCGAGATGTCCAAAGTGCGTTTGTGTAGGGAGTTGAGAGATGCGGAGGGTGTCGGTGGTATCTAAGTATGCAAAGCCGCGTTGGCACGAAGAAGTGTGGAAGCGTGTGAGACCCTTTACAGCCTTGCCGCTCATACCAATGACGCGAGGCGCGCTGGACGACTCTTTGAAGATGAATGCTGGTGATGCTCCGCGCTGGAACACAGTGCTGTAGCCGCAAATGTTGTCAATAGCGAGGAGGGTGCTTTCGATCTTGACTTCTTCCGTGGCTTCGTCTGCTTCTTCAGAAAACCTTGGAACGTGCTGTTGGGATAATTTTACCCATCTTAGGTTCTTTGTCCACAGCTCAGTCGATGATCGCGCTGGCGAGTGGAAGGCTTTGTAGATGACGAGATCATCGTTAGATGTTCGAATCTGGCTGTGTCAGTACTCGCTCAAGAACGTTCCTTTCAGAAACTTACGATGAGATGTGGTGATCTAGTTGTAGCGTCGCCAAGGTCAGCCGCAAGAATCTCGGTGATGGTAGCCTTCGAAGCACTACGACGAGGCACGTAATCAACAGTCAGCACAGGAGGTAAGAAACCCAAGCCTTCTGCGACGTAGCTCGGCTTCTCCAGCTCCGACATGGCAAACACATGCAGGCCACCCTCTGGTGTCAACAAGAACGCAAAGACCTCGGTAAATGTCGAAGACCTGAAGAGAGACGCCGACAGCCATTTGGTCGAAGACAGCCCACTGGCCTCAACATCTTCCAACTCGCCGTCACCGCTCGCCTTGTAGATCTTGACGCTGGAGTCTTCGCGCAGAATCAATAGGTAAGGGTCGGCGAAGCTGGCGTTGATGACTCGAAGCTCGTCACCGCTTTCCTCGTCTTCCATGGGAAGGATCTGATCCATGTTAAGTTCTGGCGTCTTGTCAGTCATATTCACTAATGTCGCTGCGAAAGCCTACCAGAATCATAGGTTCGGACTTCAGTGCGCATGACCTGCACAACCTTGGTTCCTCTTGCAAGTACACCAACGCTAAGCGTTGAGCCCTCTTCACGCTCGAAGTCGCCTTTGTCGGTTGCAGTCAGCTCGTTACCGCTCACTTCATAGACTGCAGTAACCTCGTTGCCATCCTCGCCAGCGCGGCAAACAACAAGATATTGGTCGTAGTCAACATCTGAAGACATGTTCGCTTCAGTGTCTTCACCAAATGCGGCCGAGACACCCTGAGGCACTGCTTTCTTAGCATGCACAGCCCACACTCCTTTCGCTGACTCCAACTCGGTCTGCGCTAGCTTGACGGGGTGCAACTCGCGGTTCAGGGTGGTGATGGCGCCAGCAGCACCTCGACCGGTCGAAGCGACAATTTCGCCCTTGTTGAGTGAGTCTGTATCCTTGCCAGGATGTATCACAACCTCGTTGATAGGCGCTATGCTTGGCAGAGCGTCATGTGTCCTGAACGTATACGATCCAGGTGCCGAGGGCTCTGCAGCAGCAGACGTGATCTTCTTCACGGCGGGCGCCGTGTCGTTATAGAGGTCGTCATCCAGGTCGTCAACATCGTCCTCGATATCCGACATGTCATCGTCTTGATCCAGACCGGCATCTGAGTGCTTTCGTCGCAGTTGGTTCGTGGTACCCGTCCAGCCTAGCAAAGCAGATTCACCTTCTTCGCTGCCAACAAAGATGCGACCACGCCCCAGATTCGTCGTACAAGAAGCACTGACTTTGAGAATGTGGCCACCGTGGTCCTCGTCAACAGGCTGTACAGTCATGCCAGAGACGGTTCGACCGTCGAGTGTAAATGTCAAAACTAGCAATCGTCCATTGTTCAGTACGATCAACACGTCGCCAGACTCCTGAGATAGTAGCTCGACCGTGCAGCCTTCCAGACGTAGCGCAAGATCAGACTGATCGCTCAGTGGGAACGAAGAGCAGACCTTGGCGAACTCATTGACAGCCACGCCATTTGTCTTGCCGGCCTGATCAACATGGATTATCTCGTTTCCACCGACCAACAGCGCACCGCCAATGGGGTGTGGCAGAGGCACGACCCGGTTGACGTCGTAGGGCAGGCCCGTGACGGACAGCAATGTCGTGGAGGCTTTATGCTCGAGGTCGAGTGTGAAGACAGTGTACGTGAGGATGTCCTTGCGGTAAGCGAGCAGCGACGGTGTGGTGGCTTGCGAGGCGGCGATGACACCGAAGGTGGGTTCGCGGTATTCGTGCAGGAAGGCGAGGTGGACAGGATGTGTCAGGGTGGGGTCGAGGTTGGTCAGGGGCAGCACGAAAGAGCTCGAGTAGGGTGCTGCATGCTCTCCTTCGGCGTTCGCCGTGTCCTTGTTCTTCCTCTCATCGTCGGAATCGTAGTCGTCCTCGGCCAGGTCGCGCTGGCGGAAGGGCAGGATGGCGAGGTTGTGGGTGCCGAACTTGAGGGCGGCGCATCTGCTGCTGGGGTCGGCGGTGAGGAAGTTGTGCGTGTCTTTCAGCTCAGCACTCCACGGGGCAAGGCCAGGCAAGTCGGGGTTCTCATAGTAGTGTATTGATATTGTATGGAGGTTGTAGCTCTCCGGGTCCCACTCCACCAAGCTCAGCTTTGCGTCCCTGAACGCAACCAGCAGCGCCTCCGCCTTTGACTTTGTGTTGAGCGCCTTGATGCGCGCGAGCGAGATGACGGTGCCGGCTAAGGGGAACTCGCCCAGCAGCACCAGCTTCGACGTGTTCTCGGTGCGCTGCACCTGCACGTCGGCCGCCTCTGTGTCGAGGTTTGCGGCAGCATTCTCAGCGCCGTCCTCGCCGGGCTTCACTTCGGTGACAGTAGAGCGCAGCTCAAAGATCTGCAGCAGCGAGTTCTTTGCGACCACGAGGTTGGTCGCGCGCGAGGATACGAAGGGGAGCGTGACGGCATGGCTGACGGCCGTCGGCGGCGCCAGTTCAGTGTAGCATTGCATTGGAGGTATGTGTAGCCGTGTCGCTGCTCGTCATGCTACTGGAGCTGTCGCAGAGAACCCCCCAGGAATGTCGCGGTGTTGATGCTGTCGCGTCAAAGAGCTGCAGCCAAGCAATGTTCACTAGCGCCACATTGTTTGAAGCTCTGGTGGGCCCGTCGTCGCTCCTGTGGCTTGCTTGGGGTTGGCTTGCTTGGGGCTTACAGCTAAGAACGTCATGCTGCTTCTCCGCAGCAGAGCCAGGCCGCAGCATAAACACGCCCCTCACCCATCGCATCCTTCAGTCGCGCATCTGAAGTGAAGAGGGTAGGCACTCGTCTCAGACCACATCAGCCTGCAATTGACAGCGTCGCAGCACCATGGCGCTCATCCAAACCAGCCTCATCTGGGTCGCCTACGCCATTGCCATAGCCATCCTGCTTGCCATAGCCTCCGTCTTCGTCTTCATCTACCAGACGCCCCGTGACCGCGCCGCCTCGGTCACCATCGTGTGCATCTTCACCACGCTCGCACTGCTTGCGACTGTGCTCCTCATCCCCGTCGACGTCGCCCTCGTCTCGTCTACCAGCCGGTCCAGCTTAGGCCGCAAGAAGGATTGGGCCACACCCGAGAAGGTCCACGACATCACCCACACACTGCAGATCGTCTACTACCTGCTCTACTCGCTCGACGCCCTTCTCTGTCTGCTGGTCGTTCCTTTCACGTACTTCTACAACGAGGAGTATGATGAGGATGCTGCTGAGCATGGCGAGCAGACCGTAGGACAGAGGATCTTGGGCGCGCTCAAGTACACTATTGCATTCCTTCTGTTCGTGGTCATCATCTTCCTTGTTGGCTTCTTCGTTCCTTTCGCCAAGCAAGCAAAGGGCGATAAGGATCTCGACCTCGACTTCTTCAAGCACCTGCTGGCCGAGAACCGTAAGTCACCAAACCTTCCTATACATTCATACGCTGATACTGTCAGATGGCGAGCGCGCGCTGTCGTTCGCTCTTGGTCTGCTCATGACTATAGGCACCATCCTCTTCGTCCTTTACACCGGCGCTGGCATGGCCCTTCTCCCAGTCGTCATGATCAAGTCTGCGCCTTCGATCTCTGCACCCACGCTTGCCGCAAACACTGCATCGCAGCTCGAGGCCAATCGCGAACGCCAGAGACAGCTGGAAGGCCGTGCTGAGGGTCGCCAGAACGGACTTGACGCCAGGGACAGGCGTGAGCTGGAGGCTCTCAATCGCGAGGAGCGCACCTTGATCCGCCGCGAGCGTCTTGCTGCCGAGTCAAGCGGCGAGGACCGACACTGGATTGTCAAAACTTGGATCAAGATCGAGGCTGTCTTCCGCCCTCTCAAGCTTCTCGGAGGCCTCATCCTTATGGTTTTTGCACTCCTCATCTTCGCCAGCATGCTCATCACTGGTGTCGACAAGGCTAAGAACTCCATCTGCGGCGCTCACTGCGGTTACATCCTTGGCCACATCAACATCTTCCAACCCCTGAACTGGGTCCTGGTCAAGTCTTCGAAGGTCTTCCCTATCGATTATGTCCTCTTCCTCCTGCTCACCCTATTCCTCTTCTCTGCTTCCGTCGTCGGTATTGCCACAGCCGGCATTCGCTTCCTCTGGCTCACCATCTTCAAGATCCGTAAGGGTCACACCTCGCCTCAAGCTCTCCTTATGGCTACCGTACTCCTTACCCTCATCGTGTTGGCCATCAACTACTCTGTTGCCATGATCGTTGCGCCCCAGTACGCTACCTTCGGCCCGCAGACCTACTGCGACCTTCCTGTCAACCACGCCGGTGATCAGCCCGACTGTTCTGAGCACAAGGAGGCTGTCAAGCCATGCTCTGAACTCGCAGATAACCCTGTCGCCCACGATGTCTGCACGCCTTCCGTGCTCAGCACCTTCATCAACCGCGTCACCATCAACTTCCCCTTCTTCGGTGTTGTCCTCTTCTGGGCCCAGTTCGCCTTCTTGGGCGTATACATCGTTGTATTCGTCACGACGCTGTTCAAGGTTCCCAAGCTCGACCAAGAGCAACTGGATCGCGACCTTGAGGAGGATGAGGAAGAGGGCTTGCTTGCAAGCACCGGCCGCAGGTTCGGTGCCACTTGGCAGGATATCACTGGACGTTCGAAGAACAACTACGGAACTACAGAGCCAAGGAATGGCGGACGCAGTGGAGAGGGAGAAGGCTTGCTTCGATGAGCTTATCACCACTTTCTAGGTCAAGAATGCTTCTGCCATCATGGCAAGTTGTTCAAATTTGTTACTGGTACTTAAAGTTCAGTCTGGGTTTTGGCTTGGTACGAATACATGCTCATGATACCTCATGTTTTGGTGTTTTGGTTCGTTTGTTTATAGCAAAGTCAATTTGACATGTACACGCCTATGAGTTTCCCAATGTCGACACATGAATGTTTCTATCTTGAGCTATGGGTTCGACTTGTCGATGCCAATCGATTTCAGAAATCTGCGGTGCTGGACGCTCCTCAAAACGTGACAACGCATCTAAAAAGAGTCTCAGGACTCGGAGAGCTGCTCAGCAAAAGGTCTCGAGCAGGTGGTGCAAAGAAGGTGGATGAGACAACGGATGAGAAGACCTCCCCACGAGTAACACTTGTAGACTCTCGAAAAAAGGGAAGTGCAGCCGGAAGAAAAGTGATACTTGAGCGCAGTTGAGAGATCGGGAGGGAAGAGTCCTTTCGAGGACTGTTACGGGGACGCGCATCGTAGACGGTTGCAGATTCTGTTCCTTCGTCATGGACTATCAAGGTTGCTTGTAGGCCTGACGCCCTTCTGTCGAATTTCGTACGCCGTACTTGTCATCTTATTGGGATCTGTCGTACTCTGTATCGTCTTGAATGCAGTTTGTGAGATTGTCAGCAATGAGACTCGTCACTATGTCCGTTTGACGGTGTACAGAATCCAAGGCCTCGCGAGAGGCTAAGTTGCACTGCAGCTTCACGACATGAGCAAAGCCAACAAAGCCCTAGCAGGCATTTTCTTGGTGGCCAATCTGCTGTTCGCCTCTCGAACGGTGCACCCTGATGTCGGAGCCTTGACGCGATGATCGTTTAGGCAGGCGCACAAGGCGACCTCGGTTGGCAACGGTTGGGACGGTGTCGTGGTGCAGGAACGGAGGATAGTCGTCAATGGCGTTCCGCCCCCGCAAAAAGACATCTTATCTTGGCAAACAGCGGCGCTCCTCCAACCTCATACTTTCCGTTACCAAACCAGACTTTCACATTGAAGACTTCATCTTGACCTCATCTCCGCAAACCCTTACCAACCAACTCATCACTGCTTCATCTCCAGTCATTTAGTTCCGCGCACCTGGCACCGTCAACAGGCTCGCATGACGAGCTATCGAAGAAGTCTTGGTCCTGCAGCGAGTGCTTGCTCCGCGTTTATTCCTGGGCCGCCTAATCTGCGTCGTCTTGGCTTGCACCCTGATCGCTCGTGTTGAGTTCCTCCGAAGAGCACCATCCTGCGAAACGAAGGCAGCCAAGGCGCCGAGTGATAGCGTCAAATGGCGCAAGTCGTTATTACGAGGATGTTGCTGTGGCGAGTACACAGCATCTGGAAGCTAGAAATTCCACCTGCCTGAAGGGTAAAGTGTGGTAATGATCTCACCTTCTCCAATTGGTGTAGCATGCCAAGCGAACGTGTGTGCCCAGCACCGATGGTCGACTACCAAGACGGTAACCAGCAGACGAACTGAATGGACGAAGATGCAGTGCGAAGAAGTTGGACTCAAGCAGCGAGGCGATGCTGTATAAATACTGACTTGGATCGTCGTGAGATAATCTGCTCATTCTTGCTCAATCCGACTCCACTGCATCTGCCGCCAACATGAAGTTCTCTCTGGCTTCCCTCGCATTGCCCGTTGCGGTCAACGCTGCGGCGTTCTCTGCCCAAGAGTATGCTTCAGGCGCTGTTCACGCCCACTTGATGAAGCTCAAGACTGTATGACTGCCTCAAATCCTTCCATGCATCACATACTAATCCTTGCCAGGACCAATGGGCACATGATGAGGAGGCCCGCATCGGTGCTAACGACACCAAGCTGTGGCCATCATGGAAGAACTACGAGGCTGTTAAGTTTGGCAAGAAGGAGAAGGTCGAGTGCAAGAAGGGCCTTGCCATTGTCGAACAGGGAAACGCCAACCAGACTTTCCGCTGCAACAACATTGACCTCTATGACTTCGCCAACCACGCCGACATTGGTGGCCCCGAGGGTCGTGGGTCCTCTTCCTGGGGATGGACCGCCAAGAACGGACGTGAGTTCGGTATCATTGGCCAGTTCTCCGGCGCTGCCTTCATCGAGGTTACCAAGAAGGGCAAGATCGAGTACCTTGGACGCCTGCCTGCTCAGGACCCCATCGGTTCCAGGTGGCGCGAGATCCGAGTCTTGAACGACTACGTTATCATCGGCTCCGAAGCCGTTGGCCATAACGTTCAGGTCTTCGACCTCAACAAGCTCCTTACTTTGGACCCAAAGAACCCCAAGGTGTTCGACACCCAGAAGGACCTGACTGGTCTCTTCAGCGACTCTCTACCTATTGGTCGCACCCATAACATCGTCATCGACTGGGATAACGAGTACGCCATTGCCGTTGGTGCTCAGCCCCGCAACCAGACTTGCGCCGCTGGTCTGCAGTACATCGACCTCAAGGACCCTAGCAAGCCCTCCACTCCCGGCTGTGCTAGCCAGGACGGCTACGTCCACGACGCTCAGTGTGTTACCTACAACGGCCCCGACCGCCGCTACCGTGGCCGCAACATCTGCATTGGCTACAATGAGGACACCGTTACCATTTATGACTCCACTTCCAAGGATGGCAAGCCTGCCTCAGAAGTTCTCTCCAAGCTCTCCTACCCCGGTGCTTCTTACACCCACCAGGGTTGGTGGACCGAGCGTGATTGGCACCAGTACATCCTGTTCAACGACGAACTCGACGAGCAGAACAAGGCCGGCCCTGCTGCGTCTGGCCGACCCGTTACCCACATCGCTGACCTTTCGGATCTCAAGAACCCCAAGTACACCGGTAACTTCTTCGCCACCGACAAGAAGGGTATTGACCACAACCTGTACATCGTCGACGGCCTTGCTTACCAGTCTAACTACGGTAATGGTCTCTGGGTCCACGACATCCGCTCCATCAAGAAGGACCCCACCGGCAGCAAGGTCACCGTTGAGGCTTTCTTCGATATCTACCCCGAGGATGACGCTGGTGAGGGTACCGTGACCTTCGTTGGTACCTGGTCTCACTTCCTGTTCCCCTCCGGTTACATCCTTGTCAACACCATTGAACGTGGTGTCTTCATTGTGAAGATTGACAAGGGTCGCGGAGGCGGAAAAGGCCCAGGTTTCGGCGGTAAGAGCAAGGGCGGTAAGAGGTCGAACTAAGCTCGCTCAGATAGAGCTGGAGCGTAATGAAAAGTTAGGACGCTGAAAAAGCTATGACTAATGTCAAATGAAATATAATGCTGAACACAACCCATCAACTTCTTCATGTGTCACAGCCTAGCTGTAAAACTGTTCTTGAGAGCACCGTTTGATTAGATTGTGATGGATTGTTGCCCAGGCCGGAGTGAATCGCTGTGCCAGCCCTTCCGAGATGAAAAGTGACCGAGCGGCTGTGTTCTACGAAGGAGTCCGGTGTTTTTGGGCGCTAGGCTTTCGGCTTCTTTAGACATCTGCATCTGATACCTTTACAAGTAACGCAGGCAACTTTGATGTTGCAAAATGTTGTAGCCTATATATAGTGAGTTCAGATTTTGTGGATCCTTGTTCGACTTATTGAAGCTGACCACGATTCTTCTCGGGTCTAAGGTTGGATCTTGGGAAAGGCAGTACTCATAAGCAACGAGTTCCTTCGTAGTGCAGCTTCTTGTTAGTATTCAGCCAAGTAGTGCGTGTGACTATGCGCTTATGATTGCCGAAAGCTTGAGGACCCTGTTTCTCTCTGATCTCTAAGACATATATCCGTTGACAGACTTTACCTTTCTTTGGCTTTGGTCGTCTCCAATGTCTACATACCATCCGCTAAATGTCCGTGACAGTTGTTACGACAACCGCAGCTCGTAGGGACTCCGGTCCGCCTCTTACCGGATCCGCAACGATTTCCTCTTTCTTGGAAGATTGCCCAATCGTCTGGAGTCTTTCCAGTACATCCTTGCGAATGATGGGATTCATTGTGATTGCTTGAAGGTCTGGAATTATGGTTGGAAACAGAGTGCCACCCCGCCTGGGACCCTGTACGTCCCGCACAGTACCCAATGAATTGACGATTTGTTTGACTGCTTTCCTCTAAGCAGGTCTTGACTGTTTGTTCTAAAACTCGAAGAGCGTATATGGCGTGTTCACGAGTCTATAGGCTACGTGGAGTTGAAACTGTTGAGCCGGTAGGCAAGCAGAGTGGCTTCCCCGTACATCTGTCGACGGACGCGCAGCGAATGCAAGTCCACTGGTATGGCCGTCGAATTGCGGGATTGGACCCAATCCGTCGAACCCTGACCAACGATACTTCTGATGGGCAATACGGCGCTGTTAAGCGCACATGTGACCTCGGGGCTGTCAATGAGAATTAAACAACGGCCGAATGCGAGTGTATAGATATGCTTGCGAAGACTAAGAAGCGTTGGGGAGGCATTAAGGCTACGAGAAATACTACATTAATCTCTTAGCGCCATTGCTCATACAATTCAGGGGACGTACAATATATGCTGCTGTTCCTGCGAGTTGTGAGTTGTTGGGACCACACCCATCTCTGGAGACATCGCAACGCCATAAAGTCTTTGATGGTGGCTGCACTTTGACATGGTACGAAAAAGATCCGTGGGGGCGAGCTGGTTATGAAGGTGTAATGAGTGAGCCACATCGATGACGGACTGCTTGTTCGGCTGTGCCGGTGTTGCTGTTCTTTGTACAACTAGGGTAGATGGATTCTAGAATCATAATAGAGGATAGGCGCTGATGTTTAGAGGGAGAGTCCAGTCTTAAGTGCGGCAACCGCATGTACATATCACCGCAGCAGGGATAGCCCCGAGCAGTTTCCCTCCAACTCTGCAGATGTAATTGCGACCTTCATCTGTCCGTTCGAAGCAGTGAGTAATAAGACTCATCACGCGCATGCACATATGCGGTGTATTGAGAAGACCCAGACCGTCTCAGGCGATCCGGTTCTGACTGATGATGTTCTATTTGTCGTTACGTCTTTTCGTTCGTCCCTTCGTAAATCATTCCTCGGCAGCTCTAGGCTCTGCACCGCAATTTTGCGCTTGCACTGTATGTGGTGTGATCGTGCTTGATGAAATACACTCGGGTGCAGCTCCACTCGGGTGACCACCTAGACCCTGTTTTGAGCTCGTTCGAAGTCCTTGCTTTTCCTACTCTCGCTGCTGAGATCACTGTCATCATCGCTGTCACTCAGGAGACCGTTCCATGCTTCATCGTCCACACTATTGAGATCGTCCTCTCTTTCAGCAGGTTTGTTATCGACCTTTACAGTTGAAAACAGCACCCACAGACCTAAGTCGTAGATGATCCTGCATGTACCAGTGGCTAGGAAGGCAATCCAGAACATGTTGTTTCCGGACAAAAGGCCGGTAATTGATGGACCCACACTCATTGCCAAAGTCCTAACCATGCTTGTGATACCCATGGCACCTGTTCGTTCTTCGGGCTTCACGACGGCTGCAATGAATGCCGTGCGAGGAGCTTGATCCATGCTATTGAGCGCTGCTCGGAAGAGAAGGATGCCGATTGTCGGGCCAATGGTTTTGGGTAGTGGGATGAATGCACTTGCGATCGAAGAGGGCAGATGTGTGAAGACCATGGTGTTGATCAGTCCGATCTTCTTAGCGAGTGGTCCAGCAAAAATTGCGCTAATAGCGCATAGGAATTGCGATCCAGATGTAATGTCGCCTAATGTCGATTTCGAAGCATGGAACTTCTGCTCGACATAATAGTTCATTAGCGAATACGGCGTCATACCATCGGCGAGTGAGTCAATGGCCAAGAGGATCCAGAGCTTGTACATGATAGAGCGGGTCGTCTTCGATATTTGGCTGAAGTAGCTCTGCTTCTTCTGCGGTGAAACTCCGACATCTGCACGACGTCCGGGCCGGCCGTCTCCTCCATCGAAACCATCGGAAGTACTGGGTGTCATGGCTTCGAGTAAGACCTCTTCTTCTTCACCATTGGCGGTACCTCTGCCTCGCTCTTGCATTTCTGCGCGTCTTTCGCCAGCTGCTTCACAGTGCTCACTCAACCCTAAACAAAGGATGCTTCCTACGACTCCAAAGGCTGCATAAGCCCAGAACAAGGCGTGATATGCCTTAATGACATCATGCCTCTTTTCCAAAGCATGTACCACCCTTCCAGCAACTTCGGCACCCACGGCCCCTGCCATTGTGGTGAAGGTAACATACCATGCCAAAACGTCACTTCGTGTCTTGTCATCCGTCAAGCCACTCAAGATACTCTCTTCAACTGCGCGGAAGGGACCACAATCTGCACCGGTAACACTGATGATACCGAAGACAGCTGCGATCAGCAAGATCCAGAAGTTCTCTGCTAAGGCAAAGGTGACACCAGAAAGTGCCATCATGATGCTGCCACCGAACAAGATTCTCCTCCGGCCCAGTTTGTCCGCAACAAGTGTGAGCAGCAATGACAAAAGCACATCGCCAAGCAGTGTCAGGGTCATAAAGACTCCGATCCGCGAATCCGGAAACTTGAGCGAGGCAAAGAACAATGCGAGGATCAACGACGGTATGCCGGACGTGAACATGCGTAAAGAGCGCAATGTAATAATGATGTATGCATCTCGTCCAGTTGCTCGTAACGAGGTTATACCGAGAAAGCCTGCAATGCTCGATAAGATCGGTATGGCCATAACGCGATCGCGCGATGCTGGAAACGGCCTGTAGATAACCGGAGACAGAGAAACGCTCCTTCTTGTTATAGACAGAAACGTTCTCGAAATCAAAGATGAAGAGGCGAGGGAAAAGGTAAGAAAGAGAAGAGATCGAAGAATGTCGCCCAGAGACTCCAGATCACCTGCTCGCTAAGCTGCATGAGCCACGTTAAATCCGCGTGCGACGGGATTAATGCCCAGCCGCAGGACAGTTCTGAGTCACTCATGTTGCGGTCAGCACTAGCTATGGCGATTTGCTACATTTGGAAGAACATTCGTGCGCAGGAAGATGTGCCGAAGTTCGGTCGTGTGCCTTTCGTGATCTCGCGTTTCCAACCCCGCACTGCGAATGTTCGACCTGACGTCATTTTCGAGGTTATAGAAGAACGATTGGGCAGAAAAAGAGAACCACAACAGAAACCAGACTGATACGATCAAAGGAACTTCCGTACTGCATAATCTCAATTACACCACAAACGCCCACATCGCCGCATCACGCGTCCTCTTCCAAACTCAACCAGCTTAGCCTTTTCCTAAGTCGAAACCCTAGAATAAATTCATCGTTCAAGATCCCGCCTTACGCTTTCGGTTGTCACTTGCATCTCAGACTCATCAACCGCGACATGACAGGTTGGGGACTGTCAAACAAACTGTTGGGAACGAGGCGACTCGGTGTTGGTTCCGCATATCGTACAATGTTGACCATACTGGCGCCCATAAGTCACCCTGCTCCTGTCGTTGGATATGAACAGAGTATGAGTGAGCTCACCCTGGCTCAGAGCTGTACTGGGAGGCTCTCTCGATTTTTAATTCATTTAGACGTAGTGTTCAACTAAAGTGTCCGGTATGGATCACGCAACCTGGCGAAACACAAACGTGCTCGATCAACTTCAGCTTCGTTCTTTCGCCACTCGATGCGCCAGGCATATGAACGAGGGATCAATCTCGACAAGTGATGGGATCGAACTATCAGACATTACCATATGGTACGGATCAACAAGCCTTCAGTCACGATGGTTACTCTTGCAGCAGATCTGATCTTCGGCAAATCACCAGGTTGACAAGTTGATCTGCCCTTCGGGGTATGCCTATCAATATGTGCGACAGCGCAACGCGTAGCGCGATCTTTCATCACAAAGACGGACGTAAAGTGTTATTGCTGCTCTTGATCTGGCCCACTGCTCATATTACTATCGGCTAAGAATCATTTGTGGATAAGTTGCATGTTGCTGTGTACCTTCTGTGTACGCGATATATTGAGAGCTTCGACTCTGAACACTGAGATCTTATGTTATTTTGAGGCACTTGAGACCTATTGCAGTGCCAGCTATATTAGCTGACAGCCATCGGGTCCCACTGATGGTCACTGAGCGCTACCGCCGTGCAATGTAGCTGGAGAACTGCACAAACAGCAGCATCGCCTCGAAGACACAGCCCTCGAAAACGACGTCTCCTCCGGAACATCTCAGGGCCAGCCAGGTGGTTGCAGATCTGTCTCGACATAGTTACTACACGACTTAGCCTTCAACGCGCCCATCGGCATCGGACTGGAGTGTGGTTATTGGGCGACCCTAGGCGCACAAACCCCTGCAAACCATATTCAAAGCCGTCCCAGGAGTCTGGTAATCGTCAGAAGGATTGTCAAAGTTTTCCCTGTCCATGCTCGATCTTTATGCCTAGCTGTGCTGTTATGCAGCAGTTCTTCCGAAACCCCTTCAGGCCGTGCCTGCTGATTATAGCAGCCACACCAATGGTGCGTTTCTTGCTGATCACGACGAGGTGGCTTACCAGGCTTTAGAGATCCCACGATCGTGTGCATTGTGGGTGACGAAGAAAAGGGTCATCAAACAGGGAATGGTGCACAGCGAGTCCAAGAATATGCCGTGCATCCTGTACGAAGACCCTGGTCAGACCCTGTGAATCGTATGGGCCCCTAAGGTCGGGCATATACAACGTATAGCGGGAAATGCAAGTGCAGGCTTCAAGCATCTCCTCACAATGCTATGACTGCTCCACACACATCTCAGGTTTTCCAGCGCCAGAACCTTTCCAATTCTGATCGTTCGATATCAGCCTCAACAACAAAACCCAACACTATCGAATCTCCGTGTCACGGAGCGCGCATGTATTCGATGTATCCCACAGACCTATTGCGGGAAGGTGACCCGGAAATGGGTCCAGTGGTGTTTTGCAGGCAGCTGCCGCGCCAATCATAGAGCGTCCTGACAAAACCATATGCACGATTCGAATGGGTGTACCGAAGCTTAATCCAACCCGCGACCTTCCCGCTCCGCTCTCAGCTTCGTACCATCTTGGTGTTGTCGAGATCCTCTTCTGAAAGTGGTCCAGACGAAGAGGCTGCAGACGGAGCCCCGTTTGAGCCCCACACAGACTCCGGAACGTTCCTGGAGTGACGCAGCTGGCCCCATCCTAGACTCCAACACAAAGGATAGTCTATTTCAGACTTCCGCGATCGACCTCGACTACGTAGTGATTGTGCAGACATTGGCATCGCAAAGTAATCTCAGGGATGCGATTATCGCGGCAGGAAAGTCGTCAGTTGAATGCGCAATAACGAATTATCTGCAACCGGCGAACCCTTCAGGTGCCACCGCCGAAAGATGCACATGGCGTCCGACACCAGGACAATTCGACATCTTTGCCTGTGAGCACGCAATTGAAGACCCGCCCAGGCTTTCAATGTCATTGGCTGTCAATCGCGTACGCTTAGCTACCATCAGAGCCTTAACGCACCATCCCTGTCGCTCTAGCCGAGTTTCTCTGCGAACTCGAGACTTTCTGTCATCGACTCAACTCCGACCGCGGCAGATAGCATCAGTACCGCTCCCACACTTGGGGAACTGGGTGGCCGACAATGTCCACAGTATTATGTCACCTGTCAATTCCTGGCCTTGGTGTGTCTCGCTTTAAGGTGGTACGAGGAGATGTTTCTCACATTCGTCTCCCCTGCCGCTTCATCACCAGGCTTATTACGCGTCTGCATGCACCTCAGGGCTAGAAACAGCCGTACGCCAAGTGTATTGTTCTCGATCTGCGTACGCAACAAGCTTTTATCACGCAATAATCCGCCACGTTAAGCAATTTTGAGGCGTTCTGCGGGCCTTTGCTTTTCCCTTTCTAAACCGTACCGCATCGGAGGTACCTCGAATTTGCATTTCGCAATTCGATCCTACGGGCCTAGTCGCTGGTCAATCTCCCGCTATTCGTTGGACGTGGGCTTCCCGCACGGAACCTCTGCACGCCCAACCGCCTGGTCGCCCTTGATACATAAGTTCCAAGCCCTGGCATCTTCTGTGGTAGCTTGTCAAGTCTTGTCCAGTCTTGTCTTCTCGTCCCCATTCCGGTAGGGCAAGTAAGCACGTGGTATCTAGCCAGTGCGGAAACTGACCCAAGCCATCCGGCTTCTATCGTCTTTCTATCATGGCGAACAAACTTGGCAACGGCCTTGCTAAGGTCCTCGGTATCGACCTCCACTACCGCAACGAGACTGGCTCGGATCGTGTAACCCGAGGAGAGAGCGTCTTCACAGTTGGCTCTGCGCACACATACGTTGAGGACGAGCCCACTGCCTCAGAGTGGATCCGCGAGACTCTTCCTTCCGGTCGTGAGCTCGGCCAGTACCTCTACAGTCTCTTCCCGTTCACCCACTGGATCGGCCGATACAACTTGCAATGGTTAGTCGGTGATCTTATTGCCGGTAAGTTGCTTCTGGAATTATCCAGTTCAAGGCACTGACATGCGCAGGTATCACGGTCGGTGCCGTCGTCGTTCCCCAAGGCATGGCTTATGCCAAGCTTGCTCAGCTTCCTGTCGAGTTTGGACTGTATTCCTCATTCATGGGAGTACTCATCTACTGGTTTTTCGCTACGTCCAAGGATATCACCATCGGTCCCGTCGCGGTGTTGTCGACTGTCACAGGCAATGTCATTCTCAAAGCTGAGGCTACGGGGGTTAACGCTTCACGCGACGTTATTGCGTCCTCACTGGCTATCATTGCTGGCTCAATTGTGCTCTTCCTTGGTCTCGCACGTCTGGGTTGGATCGTTGAGGTCATCTCGCTTCCAGCGATCTCAGCTTTCATGACAGGTTCAGCTATCAGCATTGCTGCCGGACAGGTACCCTCCTTGATGGGATACTCGAACGTCGTGGGAAACCGCGATGCGACATACAAGGTCATCATCAACACTCTCAAGCACCTTGGCTCGACTAATCTCGACGCCTCTTTTGGACTCACAGCGCTATTCGCGCTATACTTCATTCGATGGTTGTGCGGTTTCCTTGCTAAGCGTTTCCCATCCAAGGCCAGGCTCTTCTTCTTCTTGAATACCTTGCGAACGGTGTTCATCATCCTCCTCTACGTCTTATTCAGTTACCTTGTCAACCGAAACCACAGGAAGAAGCCACGCATCAAGACCCTTGGTAACGTTCCTCGGGGCTTCCAGCACGCTCGCGTACCCCACATTACCACCGATATCATCAAGTCCTTCGCATCGGAGCTTCCATCGACGGTTATCGTCCTCCTCATCGAGCATATTTCGATTTCCAAGTCGTTTGGTCGCGTCAACAACTACACCATCAATCCTTCGCAAGAGCTGGTAGCCATCGGCGTTAGCAACTGCCTTGGTCCCTTCCTTGGCGCTTATCCTGCTACTGGTTCTTTCTCGCGTACTGCCATTAAGTCCAAGGCCGGTGTGCGAACCCCCTTTGCTGGTGTTATTACAGCCGTTGTCGTTCTGCTTGCGATCTACGCTCTCCCGGCTATGTTTTGGTATATTCCTAATTCTGCCCTGTCTGCCGTCATCATCCACGCTGTCGGTGACTTGATTCTGCCGCCCAACACTGTCTACCAGTTCTGGAGAATTTCGCCCATTGAGGTTCCCATCTTCTTTGCTGGTGTCCTTGTCACAGTCTTCTCAAGCATCGAGAACGGCATCTACACCACAGTATGCGTCTCTTTCGCGCTATGGGCTTTCCGTGCTTTCAAGGCGAGAGGTCGCTTCCTCGGTCGCGCAAAGATCCACTCCGTCATTGGAGACCACCTTCTGGATCCCACAGATGATGATAAGCAGGAGCGCAAGCAGAGCCCTACCGAAAGCGAGGACTCCGTTCGCAGCGTTTTCCTGCCTATTGATCATCATGACGGCTCAAACCCGCAGATCCAGCTCGAGGATCCATACCCAGGTATCTTTGTGTACAGGTTCAGCGAAGGCTTCAACTACCCCAACGCCAACCACTACCTTGATGATCTTGTCGAGACCATTTTCAAAAAGACGCGCCGTACAAACCCTACATCGTACGCCAGACTTGGTGACCGCCCTTGGAACGACCCTGGCCCACGCCGTGGCAAACAGACCGAGGTGACCGATGATCGCCCGACACTTAAGGCGATTGTCCTCGATTTCTCATCCGTCAATAACGTCGATCTTACATCGATCCAGAACCTCATTGATGTTCGCAATCAGCTTGACAAATATGCCGCCCCAGACACCGTGGACTGGCACTTCTGCAACATCAACAACCGCTGGACCAAGCGCGCCCTTGCCGCCGCCGGCTTCGGGTACTACACACCTGAGCCTGATGCGAGCGGTGCCCACCGCTGGAAGCCCGTCTTCTCTGTCGCCGAAATTGGTGGTTCACAGTCTGCTGCCGCCGCCGCTGAAGCTGCCGAGAACCGCCACGCACAGCGCAATCTCTCGCAGGTGCGCAGCCACGACATCGAGGCTGCAGAGAGTAGTTCGAGCGACGCTGGGTCATTGAACAAGCAGCTCGAGCTGAGCAAGGCGTATGGTGGTGCTGAGGGTGACGTCACGGGCGTGACTGCTGGCAGGATCGCGGTTGTTCAAGGTCTCAACAGGCCGCTGTTCCACGTTGACATTACTGCGGCGCTCAACAGCGCGTTGGCTAACGCGCAGAGGAAGAGCCATTAAGACTATGTTGTAATATTGGGGGCGCTTAGGTGTTGAGGCTCTTTCCGAAAGGAATGAGGTGCAGATATGCATGACTTGCGAGTACATGATTCCCATAGATGTTGTTATATATTGAATCTGTTCAGGGTCGAATTGACCCGGTGTTTACCAGAAGTCCATTCCCATATTTAAAGTGAATGCTTGGGGTTTCCCCCGTGCTTTCTCTTGTCATCTCATCTACATGCGTCCCGCGTGTTCCACCGCCAGTTCGTCTTGCGAGCTCGAGGCCAGTTTCGAAGTGCGCAGTGAACTCCAACTCTACCAAACCTAGACTCCAACACTCTTCTTTGTGACCTCCCATCTCCTGCTCGCTGCGTACTCTCTGGAGACTTGCTCTCTCTTAGCACTCACACAGTCTGCGAGGATCACCTGCTTGATATCTTTCAAAGGATCGAGGATGCTTAGAATTTGGGTCAACGCTTCCAAGTAGCCTCCAACAATCACATTTCGGATCGTGGTCCGCTTTCCCTTGCTGATCTCCTGAAGCTCGCGTGAAGATTCTTCATCGTCAAGCCAGAAGAAGTTTAACAAGGTAAGCAGTGATTCGGTCTCGGCGCGCAGCATACGGCAAGTCCACGGGAGACTGCAAACATGAAGCTGATGTACTCCGCCCATATCCTTACTGGCGACAGGCCTACTGTAGAAGAAGCGACCGTGTCGTATGGCCCGGTAACCATAGCACGACTCCGCGAAGATATTGTTACCGCTTAGTGCATACTGGTAGATGCGATTTCAAAGTTCTGCGGGCAAACCAAGAAGAGGCGACTCGATGAGATTGCACTCGGTACTGCGTACTGTCAATGGATGCATCAATGGCAAATAGCATCAGACGATAAACATATTGCTTTCGTCTCGGTACCGGGACCGTCTTGTTCAGTAGTGGCAAGGTTGTAGCTCACGATTTACACCTTCGCAGACCGCCGCCATCCAGCAGGTGAGCTTGAGCTTTAACAGGCTCACTGAGTACTGGGAGCAGCAAACGAAGCTCCCAAGGGAGGTAGATCGTGATCTTGCTCGTCCAGAGGACCTCAATGTCGATATTATGCCGTTACGCAACTTGACTGATATCGGGCGGGTGACACTGACACCCTCGGCCTTAGAATTGATACCCAAAGGTATGAAGCACTAGTTCAACGAATTGATCTCCCCGGTACATGATTTCTGACTCGAGGTAAGCGACCGCGCTGCTCCACCAACTCGCCACTGTAACCCCGGCTCTCTTCCTTGCCCACTGTGACGGAGATCTTCAGACTTCTCTTTACGAGCTTTGGGGACATCAGCATTAATTGGTTCCTCGTCCTTTTAGCCACATTCGCATCATCGAAACGAGAGGTGCACCAGATGTGCAGCGCAGAAAGGCCTCCTAGATCTTGCGCGAGCTTGAGAATACTGTACAGAGAGTGATTAGAGCCCAATCTGCTCGTGAACGTGGGAATAAAGGCTTCAATGCTGATAGTCTATGAAGAGATGTTCGTAACATTTCGAACCCGACCAGTGTTCATAAACCGAACACGTCACATACATCGCCCAGGAGGATATGAATTGATGTTGGGATGTTGAAGGTTTCAGCGTAGATTTGGCGGCAAATAAGAAGAGGTACGGGATATCTGATAACCTCACCTTCTGGATGCAGATATATGAAGCATCTGTCTACCTTTTGGACCGAGATCTACTTATGTATGGATGACCATTCGTAGGTCTAGTTACGCAATTCAGGCGGAAGTTGAAGTAATGGCAAGTGTTGCTGGTTCTGCATTGTCCTGGATCTATGCTCAGCATGACATGAGCTTGGAAAGACCGAACCACTTACGTGTGACAAGTTGAAGGCACTACCATCCTCTGGGGCAACTCGATCATGTCCACTAGATGTCCAAATATATCCAGACGTACGGCAGACCAGTTAAAACGCCTCTATTGCGTCTCTCCGCAGAGCCGCGCAACAAGATCTATGAGCATGTTTATAAATGCAGCTGTGCTGGCCAGGCGGCCAGTATTCAGAAACAGCCAGGACCCGATCCTTTCCTTCGCTATCGTCCTCTGAACGCGGTTAATGCTCCTTGGAGTGATCATCGACTACCGATGAGCCATCTGGAAAGCACTAGCCGCCAGATTCGACAGGAAACCAGGGACTTGTTCTACGCTCTATATATCTCCCGAGGCGGCTCTGACGACAATGTTGCTTTCATCAAGCGGCTCAGCCCGCAGGCACACCGCATCCGGAACGTACGCATCATCCCTGAGGGTGGTCTTGTGCATGATGAGGGTTACATGCAAGACCTTACGTTTGATGTCAGGCTCAACTACACTCTGATCAATCTGCAGGATACCTGAAAGGGTTGAGAGACGTTCACGTTCTGTGTGGCAAGCTCAATTTCGATCGCCACACTGCTCAAGAAGTCTGGGAGGTTATGAGGCACGTGTTGGATTTCGAAGGAGCGATGCAGCGTGTCGAGCCGGTACTTGAGCTCGAAGTATGCTACCGAGGCTCAGATGAACGACCAAGGATCCACGGTCAACAATGGGAGATACATCGCTACCTGAGGAGGGAATGCTGCCCTGGTACTGAGATTCCTTTCCCGTATGGATTGTCCTGGAATGGAAATATTCTCTATAGTTTTCTCGTAGAAGGTATGTCCCCTTGTAATGATAACAACCCGCTATGCAATTGGTGTGTTCTCTCAATCGGCGTGTGGATGACGTGAAGTCGTCGCGTTGTGCCACCGCGATAAGGCACGTTCCACATTCCTGCACACCCGAGATGAGTACAACAACGTACCATACCTCTGGGTTCTAGAATATCAACCTCAAGACCTCAAAGATAAGTACTTGACGTTACTGTGAACGTAATCACGGATAAGATCCCTTCAAAGGATATGTGGAATGTCGATGCGGTCGTGCACTTGAACGTTCCGAAACGACGGGGTAAAGATGCTCGAGTTTACCCCTTTACTGGCTTGAGATGGGTATCGAAAGAGAAGTCAGTGGAGTGACAGCCGATCGAAATGGTCAAGTAGTTAGGCGGTGTCGCCGCATGTTGTTGTAACCTTGTGCGCCACACCGGCGGCTTCAACATCCGCCGTCAAGTTGCCACGTAGACACTGTCAATGCGGTTAGCCTGCAAACCTCACGATACTTGGCAGCTTGGAGGAAGTCGAGGCGAGAAGAAGAAGGTCACGATGCTCTCAGTAGTGTTGCAGCGTCTAGCGCTGAGCAGACGTGTCAGATGGCCAACCTCGTGACTGTGCCATAGACCCAGACGGAGAACAAAAAGGGCCGTGGACAAGGCGAGCACATCCCGGACAACAAGCAGGCGATCCCCGAGGATCTGACCCTGATGGTTTTGGCAAGTGCGTGCGATAGGTTGGGTTTGAGCCTTACCCTTTGCAGGAGGCAAAAGTCGACTGTGTCAGGGGTCAATTGTTTTTTTGCGGGGTAGCGTAGCCCTTAGCTCAGAGACGCTGGGGATGCGCTGTTGATCTCAAAATAACCCGGCCATGATTCCATTCTGCTTCATCAAAGGGAGGTGATGTGCAGATTCGATAGCTATGAAGCGCAGGATCTGCAAAGATCAATGTCAGACTGATACCTGCCCAGCCTCTCAATCTTGTCAGCACCAGGAGCCGCCTCACAGCTGGGCTGCAGGAAAAGCCTTTGCGGTGTGCTCGGTTGGCATCCCGAGCTAAAGTAGCTCCCGAACCGTCAACGATGCATGTGGAGACTCGAGGGCCGCATGGCGGGGAAGGTTCGAAAACGTAACAGATTACCAAAGAAGCTGTTTCGAAGACGAAGTTGCTGCAGCTAAACTCGTTTCTATGCAGACGCCAGAAGACGCGTGCGCTGGCGGATTCGAAGGCATTGTGAAAACTCTGCGGTGTGTCCACCTCAGGAGATGAAGGTTTGTTGGAGGCAGGGGCCATCGTGGCTCCGGTATCGTTTCCGAGAATTCACAAGTCCTTTGATCGAAAGACCGGCAAGCCGAATGTCATCGTGGAAATCCAATGGACATGTTACAAGCGCTGAGAACTCCAATCAACGGTTACAGCCGGGAGCACCTTGCACATCTGTTGAAGATCGAGGATTGCCGCATCCCGTCAAGATGCACAGACGGATGCGTTGCGTGAGACACTATGGCGACAGTTGACGAAATCGAAGGTGTGAGACCTGATATCTATGGCGACACAGGCAGTTGCAGCCGCCAGGAGATGCGGAAATATGCAGTCGTCTTGGAGGTTGTGCAACCGGGTGCATGCAGAAAGAAGGGTCGAGCAAGCCACCTTCTCCGCACATTCCTTTCCAAGCATCGTGATGTGAGGTGCGAAGCTTCAACAACCACCGAAACGGCAGGCGGCATGCATCGGCAGCACCAGCGTCGTGCTTTGCAAACGTCCGACGCGGCAGCCCGGTCGCAGGAGGGCGCCAGCTGCAAAGCGCTGAGCAGGCACGAGGGTTGTGAACGGTGGTGGGAAGGTCTTGCCAGAGGATTTCGATGTGTCAGAAACACCAATCTGTTACCCCCTCAAAATTGCGAGATGGCCTTGTGACCTGTCGCACGTGACGGCTGAGTCGCTGGTTTTGCTTGCCCAGCCCGGGGAAACGCAGCGCTTGGCAAGCTCTTACATCACAGAAATCCAGTCATGGCAGAGGCAACCAGGCTCTCCAACGCCTCTCCGTCGCGGAAGCACGCGCGTGCTACCGTATGGCCCCCCAGCTATTGGTCAATTCATGTCATTCATTGCTTGTGTCAGAATGATCTTTCTAGCCTTGCTCCACTTTGTACCCGGTGTCCGAGCAGTTGGCGTTGCTGCATGGAGCTGGGGAAACTCTTGACTCTTGACTAACAACGTACCACGGTGCCCTTTGTTAATAAAATTCTGCAGTGCCTATGAGCGAGGGTTGTTCCGACTATAAGAGACGCTTCCCTCCTTCACTTGAAGTCCAGACCACTTGACCTGAACCAAACTATCTCAACTTACCTACGACTCATAGTCGCTGCCATTATAGAAACAATTATCCGCCACCTACTTCTTACCCTCGACAACACATAGAATATCACCTTTACCACCGTCGAAAATTCAATGCAAATCAAGGACCTACCGTACGAAATTCTTTCAAAGATCCTCGAGGAGGTTGCCGAAGCCAATATTCGAGATGGCCCAACCTACACCTTCGGACTATCCCAGGCACCGCTGCCACTCCAAAAGTCCACGCTCCAGCGCTATGTGAGAGGCCCTGTTCCGCCTGAGATGCTCAAATGGGATGCCATCTGCACCGTTCGGACCGTCTGCTGGCAATGGCACGAGTGGGCCCTGGAGTACGCCCTCAAGAATGTGTACATCCGCCGATGGAAGGGAGGAGAGGTGAGCATGACGCATTCTCTGATAAGAGAACACATTCTAACGTCCTTCAGCGATGGGCAGAGCTGTCCAACCGACGATCAAGCTACCCCTTGTATGAGCTCATTGACCGTCCCACTGGCACTGCTGTTTACCGCGATCCCTTTGCTTCCCTGAAGCAGACCGTCAGGAATTTCAACGACTTTCCGGAGCTGGCCTCTAAGATCAAGCGTATGTGGTTCCATGGCTTCTACACCGCCGAGACGAACCGTATGATCTTCGAATCCCTCAAGAATTGCACCAACCTTACATCACTGTCTGTCCCTTGGACTACGATTAGGCACCTCGATGCAGCATCATGGCGGACCCTACTGACCGGTAGTGGCAAGCCTCTTCGGTCGTTGGAGCTCCAGTGCATTGACCCAACCTCACAGCAGGCCGCCGAGAAGGAGAACCAGGTTGACCATCAGGCATTGCGATCAGTCAACTTCGGTCAGCTGAGGCGCTTGAAGATCTTCGGTGACACCACCTTCATGCCAATTACTGATGACGACCTCTTTGCGATTGCTCGTACTGCCACCCAGCTTGAGGAGTTCCACATGACTTGCATCTCCACCATCACCATCGATGGCGTCATGGCAGTAGTCAAGGCATCTCGCAACACACTCCGGGTACTTGAGCACAGTCCACGGTCACAGGATGGCTTCTGGCACCCTCACCCTGGATCTCCGAGCGACAGTGAGCACCTTTGCGAGACTTTCCGAAGCTGCCCTAAGCTTGAGACCTTGTCCATCTCTCTTCCTTCTGTATGCGCAGACTTGTTCTCTCATGAGGAGGCGAAGTTCCGGGGCGACATGCAAGTACGCGCGCTGCACTTGTGCGGCCACGAGCACGGGCGCTCGACTCAGGAAGCCACAGATGCGCTGCAGAAGCTGCTTCAACAGGCACGCGCTTTGGTGCAGCGACGCGCAAAGAGCGCCATCCCTCAAGAGCTATACGTAGAGCTTTTCTTCGCTGACTGCATCTTCGAGCCTAGCTTCAGCTCTGTCCACGGCGACTTTGCCCTGGCCCAGGCCGTTTGTGACGGACAGTGGCCCGCAAATGTCGAGTCCAGCGGCAAGGGCCCATACGGCAGCACTGGCCTGTATGAGAAAGAGGAGGAGGGACCATTCCAGCGCATCGACGAAGACGAGTTCCTGGCTGGCGTCCGCAGAAGGCTGCACTCCATCTCGACTTGATCGTGGATCGATTGACGACGGAACCTTTCACTTCTTCTTCTGTACTCCTACAACGATTTCAGCATTATGGTTTTAACGACTTTTCATGCGAACAGGCAGCGAGCCTGGATGATACCAGGCCAAAGAGCCACCAGCAAATCAAAAAGTTCTTGTAAACTTCGAAAAATTATTCGGACAGGGATTTGCATGGGCGACGGATGTCGTACCCTTCGTAGCATTCTAGCGTTCACTTAGGCATACAACAATGTACCATCTGCACTCTCACCATATCGAACGATCGTAGTGCCTGTCAATCTTGACTTGAGTTGACTGTGATCCCGACAAGCGTGCTTATTGTGTTGCAATGTCTGATCGGAAAGGGTAGCCCTGGGGTACTCAGACTACTGGCACCGCGTACGCAGACCGAATGCTGATTGTGGCCCAGCTGAAGCTGACGCTCATCCACTTCTCTTCAAGCTTAGGCTGGGCCCTGAGGTGACGAGCATGGCGAGCAACAGGAAATCTTAAGAAATTGAGGTTGTCGATGTTCGTGCCGAGTCAAATCGTTTCCTCAGTGATCGAACGACCCCGCATTGCCGAATTGCTTGCACCCAAAGCGTTAGTCCAGGTGCGATCTCGCATGCTTACACAGCACGCAGTAAGCTGCAAGCGGATCGGAAGCTCCACACTCTCGGAGACGCACTGCTTAACAATGCAATCAAATCACTTGTAAATCGCTCAAGCACTGAGCATCAAGAACGGAAAGAGTACCGCAGTCGTCGTGCTTCGAGGTAACCTGCGCGAGCAAGGCTGAAAGAGTTTGTGAGGGTTGACAACCATTACATGAGCGTTTGCTAATCACGGCCCCACACCCAACTGACGCTAACGCGGCTCAAGCTGCACCGTTCGAGCGAGCTTGACCGCGATCGGAAATCTGCTGCTGCAATCGATGGCTTCACACGCAGACCATGTACGGCGCGAACACGGCGTCGCTGTGGATAAGCTGCTGCTCTCGGCGTGATTGGACCGGTTTGGAGTGCTCTTACCTGGACTGGATTTGCGTATATATAGAGGCAGGAGCTGCCCCTCCTGAGGAAGTATCTACGCAATTGATTTCGTCCTTTCTGTTTCTTGATACCCCAGATCACTCGCAATGGCTCCCAAGATCGCTATCGTGTACTACTCTATGTACGGCCATGTCAAGACATTGGTATGTTGCTATCATCGTCCAGCCTCTCATGCTGCAGAAGAGCTTGGGTCAACCCTCGATCTCCATAACTGAAGCTCGAGACGTTCGGCGAGTCTCTGATGTTTGACTGGGACATCCAGTGAGATCGGTTGTATCAAAGTCTTCCTGTAGCATCAGATCCGGTTCGAGCTTTCAGCCTCATATAGATCACTTACACCACCCACAGGCCGAAGCCGAGCTCAAGGGCATCCGCGAGGCTGGTGGCGATGCTACCCTCTTCCAGGTCCCCGAGACACTCTCCGAAGAGGTCCTCCAGAAGATGTACGCGCCTCCCAAGCCTGCCGACATCCCCGTCCTGGACGACCCCACCGAGCTTGAGGCCTTCGACGGCGTCCTCTTCGGCATCCCCACACGTTACGGCAACTTCCCCGCCCAGTTCAAGACTTTCTGGGACAAGACCGGCAAGCAGTGGCAGCAGGGCTCCTTCTGGGGCAAGTACGCCGGCTTGTTCATCTCCACCGGCACACTCGGCGGCGGCCAGGAATCCACTGCCATCGCTGCCATGTCGACACTCACCCACCACGGCTTCATCTACGTGCCCCTCGGCTACAAGACCGCCTTCGCTCAGCTGTCCAACCTCGAGGAGATCCACGGCGGATCGCCCTGGGGTGCAGGAACTTTCTCTGGCGCTGATGGCTCGAGGCAGCCCACTGCTCTGGAGCTGAGCATTGCTACTGAGCAGGGCAAGGCTTTCTACTCTGCTGTTGCTAAGGCGCACCAATGACTCGATGGCTCCAAGAAGGGGGCTTCTGCTGCTGCTCCGGCGGCCGCGGCGACGTACACAACCACACCAAACACAACACAGAAGACAACAGAAAATGGAACGAGCAACGGAGTGAAGGAGACACCGGCGGCCGCGCCAGCAACCGCACCGACCACGCAGCGGGTGCCCGAGCAGCCTACTGGGCCTCAGGAGAAGAAGAAGGATGGTGAGGGGCCTTGCGGGTTGCCTGCTAAGTGCGATATCATGTAGTTTCTCTCTCATTACAATGTGAATACGTCAAACTCAGTGCTCGTCTCTAAAACATAATCAGTACAGAAATGGAGAGTGGTACGATTGTTTGATATTTCCAAATGCGATATATACGTGAAAATGCTCAGTATTAAAATACTCGTCAACACCAATCGCAATGCCGATGATGCTGTGGTATCTTCCAGTCCAATCCAATCCAATCCAATCCATGCCAGAATCAGGCCAGCCAACCTCTATAGACGCCAGAAAACAAAGCGAAAAGAGCCATGATGCATCAGGAATAATTGCTTCATATCCCACCTCGCATAACCGCAAACATCTACAAAGCCGCCGTCATACAACCAGCGCGCTGAAATCCACGCCCCTCCTCTGCCTCTCAAGAGCGCCAGAATGGCATCTCTCGAAGCTATGCAGATCGCGGTCGTGCGCCCAATCGATCATCAAGTCGTCGCGCTCCCAGTCAAAGGACTTCCGTCGCCCAGTCCGCTCTGCCCAACCGGTGCGTTCGAGCTCAATGATACCGCCAAATCTGCGCTCGCCGTTGGCGACGAAGAGAGACTGGCCGTCAGGCGTGAATGTCACGCCGCCAAGCGGGCCGAAGAAATCGAAGACTTGTTTCGACTCGAAGGTCTGCGCGTTGATGATGCTGATGTAGTCGTCTGCTTCTGCGGCGACGAGGACACGGGGGCCGGAGCCGATAGGCGAGAAGCGGAGGGCGCGGGGAATGCTGAGTTCGCTGGTGAGTACTTTGAGAGGGTTCCCCCAGTTGCGTGCGTCCCAGACGACGATGGTGGAATCTTGCGCTGCAGTTGCGACGTGGATGCCGTCGTCTGCCCAAGCGCACGCGAAGGCATCGTCGGTATGGGTCTTGAGGGTTTCGAAAGGTCGACCTGTTTCCGCATTCGTAATGAGTGTCTCCTGGAAATCACCAACTACTACGCGCATTCGACCATTGGGACTGGTTGCCGAACAGTTGACCGCAGCTGGGTAGTGGAAGTTGTGTATGAATGTGTTGGTGGCGCAGTCCAGTATGCGCAAACGATGGTCGTTGGAGCAGAGCACGCCCTGTGGTTGGTATGTAGTCCGTGATTCAAAAAGATGTAGGTGGTTGACAATCTTGGACTTGGTGTCCGTGGCAAAATCTGATGTGCGTCCAAACGTACAGGGAGTGCCTGTTGTGGACGACAGATCAGTGATGGCATACTCGCCTTCAAAAGCACCTGCTATTAATGTGTCGTTCAGAGTTGCAATCGTCGTGATAGAACCGTCCAGAGCCGTCTTCTTAGTCAGGTCGATGATAGCCTCAGCAGGTGAGCCCTCTGCATCGGTTCGAAGCACTTTCTGACCCGCTGCATAGAACACGTCATTCCTGGATGTGGCTGCCAGCACGTTCCGTAGCTGGAAGTGAGGAAAGTAGGCACGGTGCGAGGTCGTATTTCTCTTGAACGAGAAGAAGTTGTCGGTGTTGCGTATCGGCGGCGTCCACTGCTGGCACGATATTAGTCCACTATCAACTTCGGTAAGACTGTCGCTGCCTACCGTGCGGGTCTCCTTTGAGCTGGGCGACAACCTCTCCGCCTCACACTCCCTCCGTTTGCTTCTTACTGAAGATCTTGTGGTATTGCGTATACTCCAATCAATGCCCTGGTAATCATACTTGTCGCCCTGCAAGTCCTCCCGCGTGATGACGTCCGGTACCTGCACAAGGTCGAGTCCAGGGACTGTGGGTTTCTCTGGTGTGAGGTAGTGGAAGAACGAGGTGATGGGCACGAATTGGCTCTTGTCCTTGATGCTGAGATTGGCTTCGTAGTGGGTTGGCGGAGGTTCTAACGAGGGTTCAGAGCTCGACAGGTAGCCCAGGTGTGGCGGGGGAGGGGGGAGGTGGACGTTGCCGATGTGGAAGGAGGTCATGTCGCTGGTGGGCGGCGGTATTGTGTCGTGCGCGAAGGACTGGTAGTGGGCCATGGCGGCCTGCATGTGGATGCCTGCCGCACCTAGGGAGAGTGAAGGCAGCGCAGGCGGCGGCGGTGGTTCGGTGAAGTCTGCTAAGGATATGCCCCCGCTCCCGTCGTCGTCACTGACTGCATCTTCTCCGTAGCTGGTGGGCGGCCTGCTGTCCGACAGCGTGGCGAGTGTCGCCGTGGCAGCAAGCGCGCTGAAGGCCGTCGAGTGTGCGCTTGCGTGTGTGTCGGCCGAGTAGCTTAGGGTGACGTTGTTCGGTGGCGCGGCTGCGAGGTTGTGCTGCTCTTCGTCGTGTAGCAGCGAGTCGTGCGGGTGCGGGCCGGTCATCGCAGCCCGCTCTCGGTGTATGAGCCAGCCAGCGTTCGTCGCAGAGCCACCGGGGCAGGAGCAGTCGTGAAGGTGGGCGCACTGTGTATGCGGCGGAGGTGCACTCGAGGTGCGAACCACTGCAGTCAGTCGGCTAGCGGGCGGCGCAGCGGCTCTGTATGCGCGGGGGGGGGAAAGGCTACTGCTACTGGACGGACTGCATTCGATGTGCATTCACCAGAGACACATGTGGACGCAGGCGCTATGTAGGCAACGCCGAACGACTCGCTGACCACGCTGACCACGCTGACTACGCTGCTGCTCGCCTGCACGGCACTGTGGGGTGTCGATGTCGGGTGCACTCGTTGCGCAGCACTATTGCCTGCACAGTCTGCGGACAGGGTCAGCGCTGAGCAGCAGCGATCAGACCATGCATGCACGCAAAGGGGCGGCTCGCTCACTCCTCGCTTAAGGAATGCCAGTCTGAATGCCCATACCCATATCCTCGCACCTCGCAAATGCTACTCCATACGCTGTGGCTCGGGTCCGCGGTGCTGTGTTGAGCACCACTCTGATCTAGACCAGGCACGCCTCTCCACAGTACCAGCTCTCCACGATTCCACAATGCTGTATGGCTGCCCAAGGAACCCTTTAGCACATAGATCTCGACATCCTCACGCCGCACATCTGTCCTCGATACTGTGCAAAAGCCAGCAACTGCCTGTCGCCCTCTGTCAGGGTCAAGCGGCCGGCACAGCGTGCTTCCAGGCTTGCAGTCGCACAACGGTTTATTCAACGAGCAAAGGCGGGGGGATGGGGGTGTGCTACATACAGCTCACATGGCCTGCCAACACGACAACGTTTAACCCTCTGCGGGTCCTGCGAGCTGGCGACGTTGCACAGCTCATGCGTGGAGCGAATCACTCCTCGCAGCCTCCCCTGGACGTCGCTAGGCCTCCCTGCCCTGTGGCTCGAGTGCCGTTTTTGTCTTCCTGCACCCGTGTCAGGAAGCGAGACGAGATAATGTCAGTCCGCATTGGGACTCTGGCATTGCACGAGAGCAGGAGTGGCCTTGTTGCCGGCCACTGTCCGTTGCTGTGTGTTACCCGTCCCTCCAGCCAAGGTTCGCACGAGTATGCTGTGCACGCAGTCGCTGGCACTCCACGACAGCCGCCACACGGCGAGGAATGTCAGTGCAGAGTGGAGACGGGAGTGTCAGGTAAAGGCATGACAAGCTGCCGAAACTTCAACCATTGCACGTTAACATTCTCCACGCCTTGTGTTACCAACGACTTCATGCTGATGAATGAATTAATGCTACAATTAGTCTAAAAGGCCTCTGTACCGGCCCGTTCCAACATCTACAGTACCCATACGAGCGAGTAAAATGGCGTGAGAATACACCCGAGCATCCTAGCAATGCAGTAAGAAGAAACGTAGTACAATATGCAGTCTTTTAGTTCGCCGTACAAGCGACAGGACGGCTTTCCTTTCTAAACGACGCCACAATGCGGAAATCAGTTGTCATAGTACGGCTCATATCCTTGCTGCTGCTGCGGCCATCCCCCAGCCGATGTCGTCGTTTGTGACCACCCGCCACCGGGTGTCTTAAGTCTCCGCTCTATTAGCGCCCAATGTTAGTGACAGGCATCGTCAGGAGAGAATTGTGCACCTTACCTGCTTCAAAGTCATGCCATCTCCGCATCGTGATCTTACTGCTGTCGAATTCACCTTCGTATTCCAGACCAGCCTTCTTCGTCTTCTCGCCCGCTGTCTTCCGTGTGTCGCCCCAGCTGAAGTCATCGAACTTCCAGAAAGCGTACGTAGGAAGCACGAAATTCCAGACGGGAAGTGACAGCAGGTAGACGAACATCCAAGCAACGTAAGACCAGCGGTGAGCTGTGATAACAATGAGAATCGCTGGCAGGCCCAAGATGAGCGCAAGAAGGATAAGAGGGATGACAGGTGCTTCTGTGTGTAGGATGGCTGCTTTGATGGCAATGGCGACTAGACGGCGTCAGCACTGAAAATGATTCAGAATGTAGAGCACAATGGCTTACTGAGATAGAAAGTGAAAGCGATGGCGGCGGGCAGAACCAGTGTTCCGATCAGCTCTATGAACACAACAAACTGCATGCTGAAGCAGAAAGTGCCACACAGATCTCGCACTAGTACCAGCTCCATCAGGTTGTGGACAGTACTATTGATCCATCGCCTACGTTGTGACAGTAGGACTTTGAACTCATCCGGTACGGTGGTTTTGCAGACGGCTTGGGGTACGAAAACCTGCTTGCGCTTGGGAAACGTCTTGAGCATCAGTGTTGACAGGTACCGATCCTCACCGAGTAAGAGCAAATTCTTCTTGTGCAATGTGTCAACCACGTTCTCAGAGTAGTGCTCGACAACATCCGGGTTCGCAAGGATGGGGACCCAGTAGTTCTGACCGCCTTTAGGTGCCTTGATGCGGTACATGCAGAAACATCCGGGAAGACAAGTGACACCTCCGAATACCGATTCGAAGGATTTGGCCAGGTGATGCGAGATGAAATATCTACCAGTGTCAGTGACGCGATCATCAAACGTCAAGAATAACTTACTCAAACACCTGGATCATCGAAACCCACGAGTCGCGCTTGTTGGCAATCTTTGTTTCGCCACAGAGACCCATAATCTCAGGATCTTTGACCATAGCGGAGATCATGTGAGTCAAACTATCAGGGAAGACCTTTGTGTCGGCGTCGACCATGAGTACTATCTCGTAAAAGTCCGGTGAGATACCAGTGATCTTCCAAATACCATTGAACATCTCGAACTCAAGCTCAGTCATACGTTCGTCAAACATGACCTTCTGGAGGAATGACATGAGGATAATCTGACTGTCACGCTTTCCACGGTTACCAGCCTTTGACTTCGTTGCCTCGTCGGGGGTACCGCACTTGACGACGACCATCATTGGAACGCGTTGCTGCTTGTCAGAGGCGATGCGAGAGTCCTCGCCGTAGTCATAGAAACCAGAGTAGATCTTGGCCATGTTGTGCCGCTTCGAACCACTAGCAACTGCAACATACGAGTAGGCTTGAACCTCGTGAGGCAGGACTGCGTGATCCTTCATCATGCCCAAGCAAATCTCGGGTGTGGTTAAATCTTCGCCTTGGCCCTTGATCATACCGTCGCAAATGACCAGAATCAGCTTGTGGCTGTTCGGGTAGTCGGTAGTAGCAATCGAGTCCAACGTAGTACGTAGGCCTTCTGCACCTTCGGAGTACGCGGTGACCAGACAGATGGAGTGAGCCAGAGGATAGCCGAAAGGCTGCCATTCGGGAGGAGGTTGAGGCACGACAGCTTCGTGTATGAAACCAGAAGGGCCAGGTCCTTCCTCACCTATGACACTAGAGTAGCGGTTTTCGGTAGATCCTGAAAGAAGCAGGCTTGAGCGAGATTGGGTCTGGTTCTTGCCCTCGAAGTAGGTCGTTGGAAGTGTACCTTGACTGGCATTCAGTTGTCTGTACATGCCGTTATTGGAGGAAAGCAATCGAGATGCTGCGCTCTGGCTAGTCATTGTGGTGGGCGGTGCTCGGGTCTTGGCTGACTTCTCCATGGCGTACGGGCTGGTGAATCTGGAGGTAGATGGCAAGAAAGTACTACCACGCTTGCTCGAACGATCAGGTCCAGCAGCAGGGTCAGCAAGTCGGGGCGGGGGACGGTAGATGTCATCGCTCCACTCCTCGATCTGCTGCTTGCGTTGCTTCGAGTCTGCTTTGCCGGTGGAGGTCTTGTCGGCACCGAACTTCCTGCTGAGGAACCATTGGAAGGCCAGAGCGAGGACGAACTTAGCCATAACAACAGCCAGAATGAAGACAAGCGAGACGTAAAGAACAACCTTGGAAGCAATGCAGCCAATGCTCTCGGTATCGATAGAGCCAACCTTGATGATCTCAGTGAAGCAGCGCGCTACTTGCTTCTCGTAGCTGGAAGAGTATGCACGGGTAACGTCGACTCCTCGTACTGCGGGGTTATTCTTGATCTCGTCAAAGATGGTTGGGATGTCCACCTGGGTACGGTTGAACCAGTCGAGCAGGCTCAAATCCAAGACATCTCCGCCCCAGACCATAAGGTTGCGCGAACTGTTGCGGATGTCGTCCCATGTAAAGTACACATCGCCGGCATTCCTAAGTCCGTAGAAGGCCTTGCGAGCATTGTCAGAGGTATGACACTGGTAACCATCGTACTCGAGAAAAGTGGTGTTGGGCTTGCTGGAACCGTCCTGGTTAAAAGTGCGACAGGGGAAGTACCAGCCCAAGTTACCGTTGGTGTCGGGAATGCCAGAGTCGGCCTTAGCTGTGATGAGTCCCTTGCAAGCACCATTGACATTTTGGAAGAGAAAACTGCCATCTTGTCCGCCGTGTTTCTCAGGAAGGTCGAAGAGGACGTTGGCGCCTGCGGGAACGCCTCGAGCGAGAGGGTGCGTGGACTGAGCCAGATCGTATGCCCTGCCGTGGAAGATCATGTATCCGCCACCGACCTTGTTGGATTGCAGGCGAACATTGCCAGTGGACGGGCAGACGGTCTCAGTAAAACCGAATGTGAGGTAACCGACGAATGTACAGATCAGCAGGATGATGCTGACCAACCCAATCTTCTCTCGCCAAGCACGCTGCTGAGCCTTCTGAGGTTTGCCGAAGCACTTGAGTACTGCATCAGGACACCAAAATGTGATGATGGCGCAGTACACGTTCCACAGGCTCGGCGGCCGCATCTTGTCCTTCTCTTTCTGACGCTGCTTTTCCAGATTCTCCATTGTTTTGCTCCTTGTCAACCTGCGCGCTGCACGCGGCGACTCGTCATCTAATGGCGCCTGCTTGTCATGATAGCCTCCTCCGGAAGCATTGCGCATGTGTGGCGGCTTCAAGTCGGTGCTGTCAGAGCTGACTGTCTCAGCCTCCATGGCATCTTCCATGATAGGGTCATTGCCGGTCGTCGAGGGCTGGACGTTCATCCTCTGGGCATGTTTACGGTAGTGGTAATTGGGGTCATTGGGATCGTTTTTTCGGCGCTCTGGGCGAATCAGACTGCGCTTTCTGCCCAGTTCGTGCGCAGGTGTTGATTGCTGGCTGCGCATGATGGGGTCTCGCTCCATGGGCACCGGTGTGCCTGGAGAAGGGAGAGGCTGGGTGTGCGAGTAGGCGCCACTCTTGCTATGACTGTGAGTGCGGTCGTGCGAGCGCGTGTTTTCCGCATCTGAGGTCCTGCGGCGACGGTGTCGCTCCTCCCTCCGAGAGCCGTCCGGTCGCTGTGGCAGAGACATTGTCAAGGAATGCAATCTGGCTCGCCGTGACACAGCTCGGTCGGGTTAGGCCAGCAAGGGCCGGATTAAAGAATAGGAGCCGCGCTGCCGTATAAGGGCGCTGCTGCTACTGCTGTTGCTGTGCGTGCGAGCGAGCGGGTGGAGCTGCTGTAGTGTTGATGTGTGGGGGCGATGGGCACGGGGTTGCTGCGGGTGTCCGGGCAGGTAGGTTCAAGGAGCCCAGGTGTTTCAGCGAGGGTGGTGTTCTGGGGCAACAGCGAACGAGCAACAGAAAGAACGATCGTGGAGGTGTTCAAGCAACACAGCGCAGCGAACGACGGAGCAGCAAGGCTCAGTGCTGGAACAGCCCTGGAGAGCGGGAGGTTGAGAGGGCAACTGAACGATGGGGCAAGCTGCCCCTTGCGAGAAGCAGCGGCGCGGGCGAATAAGATCAGCCAGAATTTCAAAAATAGGCTTCCAATACCACCGCTAAGCGATTTACGGGGGCTCGGAGTCTAGCCGTGAGGGCGTTGTGATTTCGAAAAACGGCAGATCTCCTGGGCGATGGCGAATTGTCTTTGCCTTGTCGTATCGAGTGGGCTTCTTCGCCGCGTATGATACAGGGTAGTGTCCTGTGCGTCTTGTACTCGTTCTACACAGTACCATGTCTACAAAATCAGTTGCACCACCACTCCGCTGCATTAAAGAAGCGAGGATGCAGCTAGGCGTATAGCCTTCGTTATCCCTGGATCGGCGACCTGCAACATCTTTTTGATTTGGATGTCCAGCGATCTCGCCTTATCAAACCGTGTCAGTGCAATGCCGTGACTAGCAGCCATGACCATCAACGCAGATAATGTGTGCCGAGGCTTGTGGCACAACGCGAGATTGACATTGACGGTGAAGCAGACGATGATGCAAATGCAACTTCATATTGGAAGCCTGACGGATACGAAGCTGCGCCTGAATCCTTCATCCCCTTGTGCCTGCAGAAGCGTGTCAACTTTGCCTCCGCGGACAGTGTTGCTGCTTTATTGACATGCTAGAGACTGACAGCCTAACTCACCCAACCGATGAAAACTCAGGGTCCATACTTAAGAGCCACGCGCTTGGAAGGCTTGCAGGACATCCACACCCATGAATCGATGTCGGCATCTTCGGCTGAACAAGCTTACCGTGCCGCTCGATGGCATAATTTATCCGCCAGATGCGACAGACAGTGTGCCTGAGGGTAAGATCTGGGGTGGTACGGCGATGGAAGAGCCTTTGCATTCCTCAACAGTGGCTGCCAACCTCCAGCCCAGCGCTAACCATGGCGAGTGACGCCTGCATCTTACACGCACTTGCGAAAAATCTACGCTACTGAGTATTGTCTCATGCGGCGCCCAAGCCAGTCCGCGATTCAATTGACAGGGCGGCGCCATCTAGCAGTAGCTAAACAAACCTCCTGAGACCCTACGTTTTATTTTTTTGCAACTCTACCTACTGTAATAGCATCCTGCTTTATACCGTGTCTCTTCCATCCAAGCCCAGCCCTTTTTCTTCGGAACGAACCGATTCCGTAGACAGTAGCGGCTTGTCTACTTGTCTTCAATTTAGTTGGGACGGAAGCACTCGTATTATTAGTGCTTTGCCTGCTGTGCATTGACCTTTTAGTACGAACGAGAAAAGGGCTCCAGCGTGGGGCTTTACAGCCTCCAAGGATCACACTGCTTGCTCCATCGCGCTTACCCAGCTGATAGTGGGGAAGCTCTTGCAGCTTCAACTTCGGACATATTCAGCGAGACGTCCGTTTTCAGTTCTCTTCAACCCACGTTGAAAATTGCATCTAGACGATTCCAGTACCAAGTCTCCTCTGCTGTAAGTTCCACGCGCCAGGGTCCAGCTCATGCATGTCTTGCAGCTTCCGAACCCTGAACATTCCACGCCACAACTTGAACGCTCACAGGCAGCAGACAAACATACGCACTTCAAAGGAGTTTGTTGTGGTTGATCAACTACAAGGGTTCCATATTAGGGTTCGACGAACCGATACTATCGCTACGGCAGTCACCGCTGCGACTACTGCACGAAAGAGGCCGAAGGGAGGGCGGCGCAACACGTTTGACAAACAATGATCAAACCAACATCAGCAGCACCAACACGGGATCTACCACCAGTCCCTCCTCCCCACGCCGCCGACACCCACACCGAATCGAGCCCTACCCGCAGACCTCCGATTCCCTCCTTCAGCATCGACGACCATGCCGACACAGTAGCAGGAGGGCGCGACTCGAGGCAGTCAGGATCGTCTCTCACACCAAGTTCGGTTGGTCACTCGAGGACACCATCAAGAGAGACACCAGATATCGGAGGCAACAGGAACTCTGGAGCCTCAGAAGCAGTAACAAGAGATATCCCGATTCGACAGCTACACATAAGCGATGGATCATATGGCAGTCGGTATTCGCATGCTGCAGAGCTTGAGATGGCGAGCATCCAAGACGAGCCCGATTCTGTCTACACACCGCGTGAACAATATCAGGCTGGCCATCATTCGCAGCCTACGCCTCCATTATCTTCCTATCCAGCTCGCGATCCAATGCGCTCTCCAGTCCATTCGCCGGTCCACTCTCCAGGCGCTGAGTCAAACCATTCGAACGGATTCGACTTCGGTACAGGAGTGACAGACTCACCTTTACAAGTACCCCGCACCACCCATGCACGACCTAGCTCAGCTTATACTCTTGGCTCGGAACTGAACACGCGAGGTCGTACACATTCCCCACACCTTTCAGTGGGTGAGCCTCCGTCGCCCAGTGGCTCTCCAGCCAGCTACCAGCGACAAGCCTCGGCGAACCGCCGGTCCCCAGATATTAGGCCCGTCTCGTACGTGGACTTGCTTAACTTACCGTACAACCAGCAAATTGCGCCGGCCGCAAATATTGGAAACTCACAACTAAGAGGTGCTGTTGGACAAAATGCTTCCCTGGTCGATACCAAGAAGACTCTAGAGATGTACAGGGCGAACGTCAAAAAGACTCAGGATAGCCCGGTTCAGTATGAATTTGCTTTGTTCATGGTACAGGTCGCACGCGAAATCACAGCTGCAGGGCCACAAACTGACGATCTTGGCCTGACACCTGCCGAGCTCTTAAAGGATGCACGACAGATCCTGCAGCGCTTAGCCGATCGCAGCTATCCCTTTGCGCAATACTACCTTGCAGATGGCTATGCTTCAGGCTTGTTCAACAAAGACAAGCCTGATTACGATCGAGCGTTCCCGCTGTTCGTCGCTGCAAGCAAACATGGTCATGCAGAGTCCGGATACCGCGCAGCACTTTGCTACGAGTTTGGCTGGGGATGCCGAAAAGACTACGCCAAAGCAGTTCAATTCTTCCGTGCTGCAGCATCAAAGAATCACCCTGGAGCCGCCACGAGACTTGGATCTGCTTGTCTGAGGGGTGACATGGGCCTTCAGGGGAAGTACAGAGAGGGTGTGAAGTGGCTGAAGCGCGCCTCCGAGTCTGCTGACTACCAGTACAACAATGCGCCATATGAACTGGGCTTGTTGCACGAAACGGGTTACGGAGACGACATTTTCAAGGATGAAATCTATGCCGTCCAGCTCTTCACTCAGGCTGCGGAGTTGGGACACCCGTCTGCTGCCTTGAAGCTTGGAGAGGCTTATGAACACGGCTTGTTGTGCTGCCCCAAGGACGCCGCGCTCTCAGTTCACTACTACAACTGCGCCGCACAAGCCGACATCCCAGAAGCAATGATGAACCTTTGTGCATGGTACATGGTCGGTGCCGAACCAGTGTTGGAGAAGGACGAAAACGAGGCGTACGAGTGGGCTAAGAAGGCTGCAGAGCATGGTAAGCTTTGCAAGTATCTGTACATGATGTTTGGCTCACACATAATTTAGGTCTTCCCAAAGCTGAGTATGCCTGCGGGTACTTTACGGAGATGGGCATTGGATGTAGGCGTGATCCACTGGAAGCAAACGTCTGGTACGTCAAGGCCGCCGATCACGGAGACGAGAGAGCAAAGCAGCGTCTTGCCATCATTCAGGCTGCTGCATCAGGCCAAACCCACACGCCGACAGGTACTGAAAAAGGCAAGCTCAAGAAAGGTGGAAAGGAAGGCAAAGAAGGCAAAGACGAGAATTGCACAGTCATGTAAGCTGCATTACAATTATGGTCTTGATCTGGGTCTGCATGGTATGGCTGCATAAGGCGCTTCGAGCTGAGCGTCAAAATCTTCTTATGTTTTGGGCATTTGCGTTGCGTTTTATACCAAGTTTCGAAGGGAATAATGGTGGGATGTAGAAAAGTAGATTATGCCAATGGATAATGTTTATGATGGTACGGCAGGTGCTGCTTTTCGGTTCTTAACGTCTGTCGAGAATCAACGACAAGACGAATTGTTTGACCCAACATATACTCGGCCTGGAGGTATACAGGGTTGTATATGGCAGTTGAGATGTTGAGCGCGGTTGACTACGGCTTTGTCCGTCTATCGCGTCTGCGGGCGTGTATCGTCCAACGGTACCATGACCGCGTAAAACCACCGATTGGCTAACCACATCAAACATCTTACGTATTGTTAAACCCTTTATTGTCCCGTCATTGCCACGAGACCACAACTGACAGACCCCTTCATTCAAGATTTGCGGCGTACAACAAATTTTCACAATCATGCTTATCGCAAGCACGCCTTGGAGCAGTATCGGAGAGCTGCTCGGAGTACACAGGGCGTGCAGCTAGTACTGAGCATCCATTTAGCTGCGTCCCTCACTGGTTCGCTTGACATCGCTTGCTCGATCCGTAACTAGCCGCTACTAATCCGGTATGGATGATGCAGGGCCGTGGGTCTCAAACGCGTGCTCACAGGGCGTGCAGTTGGTAGCAAGATGGCTACGCCGATACGGCAGGAATGATAAAGGGTTTCGTACCCCAACAATCCCCTCTTGTACTATACACAACCCAGTCCGAACAACTTCATACTGCAATCCCTTTACTTGTCAGGGTGAACAAAACCACACTGTCACTACTGGTCAACATCACTCGACGACTACACTTTTGAGGCTGCTTCCAAATAGAGACAATGGCACCGCCTGCGGCAATCGAGGTCTCTGCCGTATCGGACACGACTGGAGTTACTCTGCCAAACCCTCTAGCCGCTCCTGTGCAAAGCAACGACATATACGGACGCCGAAAGAAGACCGACAGAACTCAATGGGGCACTGCAGCTCCAGCCAACACAGCCAACTTTAGACTACGATCACACGACCACAAGCCCAAAGCAAAGTCATGGCAGCGTATGTCCAACCGTGAATATAATCAAATATCCGAAGGCTAAATCCTTTTATCAGATTATTTTAGCCATGAAGCTCAGATACGGATAGGCAATTCTCTCAAGAACGCAGCAAAGTACCTCAGCACACCAGGCATGATATCTCTTGGTGGTGGACTGCCTTCGAGCGAGTACTTCCCATTTGAAGAGCTTTCTTTGAAAATACCCGCCATTGGGAAGTTCTCAGAAGCGGAAACGAAGGAGTCAGGCGTCGTTGTTACAGCAGGCAAACACGATCTTGCAGAGAATAAGTCCACATTTGACATTGCTACTGCATTCAATTACGGCCAGGGTGCTGGAGCAGCACAGATGCTGAGATGGGTCACTGAGCACACCGAGATGGTACACGACCCACCATACGAAGATTGGCGGTGCACAATGACTATTGGAAGCACATCTGGCCTCGACATGGCTCTTCGGATGCTAACAAGGCCCGGCGACATGATGTTGTCAGAAGAATACACATTCTCAGCGGCCGTAGAGACAGCACGACCGATGGGTGTTCGCGTATGTGGCGTTCCCGTTGACGCTGAAGGTCTTTTGCCTGAAGCCATGGACGACATTCTCTCGAATTGGGACGTTAACACACGAGGCTCACGCAAGCCTCACCTCCTCTACACAGTGCCAACCGGTCAGAATCCTACAGGTGCTACACAGGGCACGGAGCGCCGACGAGCACTGTACAAAGTCTGTCAGAAGCATGACATCTACATCATCGAAGACGAGCCATACTACTTCCTTCAGATGCAGCCGTACACCGGCCCCAACGCTCCGGACGTCCCACCTCCCAAATCGCATGCCGACTTCTTGAAGTCCCTCGTACCAAGTTTACTATCCATGGACACCGACGGGCGCGTGATGCGCCTGGACTCATTCTCCAAAGTGATCGCACCCGGTTCCCGAGTCGGCTGGCTAACCGCCTCCGCCGAAGTGGTAGAGAAGTACCAAAAGCACGCCGACGTCTCCACCCAGAACCCCTGTGGCATCTCCCAGCTTGTGCTCTTCAAACTGCTCGACGAACACTGGGGCCATGCCGGCTATCTCGACTGGCTTATCTACATCCGCATGGAGTACACCAAGCGGCGCGACGCCATTCTTGCTTCTTGTGCCAAACATCTCCCCCGCGAAGTCATGAGCTGGAACCCACCTATGGCGGGCATGTTCCATTGGATGAAGATTGAGGCTAAGAAGCATCCGGATTACCCGGCCAAGGACATTGAGACGATTGAGGAGGAGATCTTCCTCAAGGTTATTGATCATGGCACGCTGGTTATGAGGGGTAGCTGGTTCTATGCGGACAACGAGGAGGCGCATGATACGCTGTTCTTCAGGGCGACGTATGCGGCAGCGCCGGCGGAGAAGATTGACGAGGGAATTAGGAGATTGGGCGAAGCTGTAAGGGAGGAATTTAAGCTTGCGAAGAGTGCGAACGGTCACTGAACAGCCGTAGTCAATAGCACGTCAAATGCATAGCCGACACTCAACTTATAGTATAGACTATGTTCTCAAAGTACGCAGTGTACATGTACCAAAGCTGGTCGTCCCTTTTATGCCTTGGCTCCCCTCTGGAACGCAGTGCCAAAAGTGTACAGCCCGAATGTAGCCAGCAGACTGAGGCCAATGGGTAGCGGCTTGCCGGACTTGATCGCGCGGGGAATCGAGCTGCCGGCGAGGACGAGTGAGGCAAGGAGAGCGAATTCGACACCGTAAGGGTTGCGGTTCTGAATGCGCAGGCCACCGAGGATGTACAGTAGACCGACGGTGACGCCAGCTGCGATCGAGGGGATAGATCCAGTGCGGATGTAGCCTGTGATACCTCCGCCAGCTGTGAGAGCACCGAGGAGAAGAGCGGTGTTTGCGAGAGACTGCAGTGTTGTTAGTGTCGAGTGCAACTGAGCCGGTCTGATTGGGCGGGGAGCCACAGGTGAGCTCTTGGAGGTTCTCACCATGCTGAAAGTTAATTCACGGTCGCTTGGTTGCAAAAGTTGGAAGTTCGACAGTGTCTAAAGCTTCAGTCGGAGTTTGGCAACGTGTTCGAAGAGGCTGGGTGAGGAACGGAGCAAGTAACCGGATAGATGACGGTGCTCAGCTAGCTGAGGCTCTGAGGGCTGCGGGGACCTCGGACCGCCGCAACGCCGACTTGGATCCCTGTCACTCTGGAGCTTACGAATGTGGCCTTAACGTGTACGTACTCAACACCAAGCAACACAACTCGGTCCATTGTCGCCCAATCCCCGTTTCAATTCTACTGAACGTCACAATGCCGCCCAAGCAACGCACATCTGCTCCTCAGACCGTCCCCGGCACACCGTACTCGGCCGCGAAACCCAAGTCCTCGAACGACGCGCAAGACATCCTACAAGGAGTGTGGAACCGCTATGTCGAGAAGACACCACAGCGCACAAAGCTGCTGGACAGCTTCATGCTGTTTCTGGTAGTTGTTGGCGCTCTGCAATTCGCTTATGTCGTGCTTGTTGGCAACTTCGTAAGTCCCATCTGATGGAACTGCCCATATTGGCTGTGCGGTTCGGCTCTTGGAACTACACTGACCTAGCTCCAGCCCTTCAACGCTTTCCTCTCCGGCTTCAGTGCCTGCGTCGGTCAATTCGTTCTCACAGCATCTCTCCGCATCCAGACCAACCCTGAGAACAAAGCCGAATTCGAGAGCATTTCACATGAGCGGGCATTTGCCGACTTTGTCTTTGGAAGCTTGCTGTTGCACTTCTTCTGTGTCAACTTCATCAACTGAGCATTGGATTACATGATGAGCGCAAGCATAAGCGTAGCGCATGCAGGCCGTCGAGGATGGGAGGCCAATGCAGGTCGCGAACTTCAATGGTGTTATGGCGTAATGATTGCATTGAACAAGATGTTGACCTGAGAGGGCTGAAAACGGGACCCAGGAAACGTAAAGACGATATCTAGCAAAGTGGGCGGGTCGCCAGCACGTTCTGGTGGTGTGAAGTAGGCGCATGGCACCAAGTAGTGACTACGCAGCAGATACCCAACAATGCAGCACGAAATCTGCTATCGGCAATGCGTACGATGCGGTGACGTAGCGCTCTTGCTGTTTGGTAGGTAGATCTACCGAAGGCCTGCTCCTTCCCTCTTCTCACCGTACACGTGATAGCGTGCTGTAATTGACGCGTCGCGTTCGTTCACAAACGCAGCAACTTCAGTTAGGTGTAGCCTTCTTTACATCCAACATTGCCCCTTGACCACTACATCTCACCATGGTGGTCACTCCAGTAAGACGAGAAAGGCGTCCACTTCATTATCGAGTCCACCTCCCAGTCCGGCACCAAGCCTGCAGTCCAGCTCAGCTTCAAGTCGCACAGCCAGTGCTCAACCCAGCTCCCGAACGGGTTTGCCGTACGCTGATACTGGAAGAAAGGATGCTAATGTTCATGACCACGATTCGGACAACAATCATGAAGACGAGTATGTGCACGACGAAGATTGCCAGCTCCACAGCAACGAATCGGCGATATCCTGCAACGCCACTACATACGCACACACGAAGTGCACACGCAAGGCCAAAGTTTTCAACGATGGATACCTCCCTGTCTGCGGAAGTCATCGTCGTGGTGGTTCCTGGCTCAAGGCCGGCAAATGCCAGGCTATTGAGAGATGTGGCCAGCTGTGCAATCGACTTGCTTCTGATGCACCGCCATACCATCTCTGTGCCAAACACCAGAAAGGCACTGATACGCTCCCATGCCATGTTATACGACTGCCGATTGAGCTACGTCTGATGATCTTCCGGCATCTACTTCCGGACGTCGTTCGCGCCGACAAGTTCGACCGCAGTAAGGGAGCTCTGCTGCGAGTCAACCGTCAGTTCTATCAAGAAGCTTCGTCAATTATCTACGGAGACGCACGGTTCGAGGTTGTTGTCGCTTCCACACACATCAGTATGTTTGGGAAGAAATGGTGGCGTGAGCCATTATCACACAGCACAGACAGCTTCAAAGAAGTGCTCTGTCAAGCAGGCGCACAACGTATACGAACTCTCGAGGTGGAGGTCAGATTCAGCAGGTTCCGCTCCAGACCAAAATTCCTCGGCAAGAACGATGTCAGCTACGAAGATTACGACCTCTACCAACTGAGAGACAGCGTTCGTAAACTGGTGCAGCTCTTATATGCCCAGTTTCCTGAAGGCAATACGAAAGCGCTGAGGCGACTGGAGGTCAAGCCGATACTTTCTGTGCAACACCCATGGCAAGCTGATGAGTTCGCCGCTGCCACCTTCGTCGTTTTGGAGCCGTTCCTGTTCTTGTCTCCGGTCGATGAACTGAAACTTGTGCCACCTTCGCGCCCTGAAGGGGTGTATATGCATGAACGAGACACAGCGGACACCATTGGATCATTGCGCAAGAATCGGAGATTCTGCAGCTTAGCCAAAGAATGGAGGATGATCATGGAGGGCACCTCTACCGTCGCACGTGATGAACAGCCCCATCGACAAAACCAGCCGCATGGTCGCTTTGCAGCTCTATACCGTAGGATCGAGGACTTTGCACGGGTGATCAGCAAACAAGACTCGGCGCCTGAGTCTGGTTAGTACCTCTTCTCAACCAGGCATGGTCTTACCGTTTAGCTGATACTGTTGAAGGCACAGTCCAAGGGCACAAGTGGGGATCGTCAGTTTTCCAGGGAATGGAACGAGTCCTGCACCTTGCCAGATTGGCATACGAGCATGAAGATGAGAAGCGCTTGGAACAGATCAGAATTGCCATCATGATCAGATGGGTCAATGCACAACGTCAGGAACAGCGCGCACTTACTGAAGTTGCCAATTCTATCTCGGGTATGTTCATAGGATACCTCCAAGACTTGCCCCAGGACTTGTACCCCAACGAGTTCATATTTCCGTCGGACGATTTGATCGAGCAAGAGACCGATGCAACGCAGCTATGGCCAGAACTAGATGCGGAGGATACAGCACCACAAATCGGAGGGCATGGGGTGAAATTTTCGGAAGATAACCTGAGGGTCTACATTCGTAAGAGGGGCAACCTGTTCATACGTCTCAAAACACCTGCAATGGTACGCCACTTGCGAAAGATCAAAGAAGACGGAGACGACAGCGAGTAGGATGGGAACAAGATCGCACACCAGGGGCTCCCAAGGAGATTTAGCAGTGTTGCTTCGACTACAGTTCGAGAACATGAACGAGGTGCTGAGACGAAGGTATGTTCGTTAGATCATGTAAGCTACTAAGAACATATACAAGAAAGTATCTTCCAACCCTCTACAGTCAATCTTGGCACTGCACTTTACTTCTGCCTCCTGCGCATGCCAACCTCCAAAGCCAACGGTTTCCTCAAGAAGCCCTCTCGTGTCTCCATCTCACCCTGCCTCAGCTCAAACTCATAGCGCTTGAACACTGTGCTCACGATGAGCGCCAGCTCCATCTCGGCAACGTTCCTACCAACACATGCCCTGGGCCCGTAGCTGAAGGGAATGAAGGCAGCCTTCTGCTTCTCAGTGACCTTCTCCCAACGCTCTGGCCTGAAAGTGTCTGCATCAGGACCCCAGATCTCCTTCGAGTGGTGGATTGTGTACGCGGGAACAGAAAGAACGGTGCCCTGAGGGAAGTGCTTGCCGTTGATAGTCAGACCGGGGCCGGGAGGAACCTGGCGGGGCAGGCCAAGAGATGATGTGCTGTGGATGCGCATAGTCTCCTTGATGACATTGTCAAGGTATGGCAGATCCTTGACCGCAGCGAATGTAGGCACGTCGTCACTCGGCAGCGCTTCGTCAAGCTCTTGTTGCAGCTTGCGGATCACCTCGGGGTGCTGCAGGCAGTGGAAGAGCAGGGCACAGGAGGTATTCGAGGTCGTGTCTGAGCCGGCAATGAGTTGGGTGAGCGCTTCGGCGGTAAGTTCTTCGCGACCAAGCTTCTCGCCCCTCTCGTCGCGACCTTCCATGAGACGTGCAAGCAGGTCGACACGGTCTGTGTCTGGACGTGCGAGGCGCTCGTTTACACGGGCTACGGCGATGCCGGCGAGGTTCTCGATGGCCTTCATACCCTGGCTGAAGAATGGGTCGGGGAAGTACTTTGCGTAGGGCTTGAGTTGTGGGAGGACACCAATGGTACTGCAAAAGTAAGCTTCGACTTTCGAGTCACTTTGATGCATATGACTTACCCAGAAACCTCACCCCTACGATTCAGAACCTCGATAGCAGGCGCAAATGTAGGCTCAGAGTCGGGCGTCTTCCTGACCTCAGCAAAGTCCCTGCCCTTCTCGAGCATGCCAAACGGCGCGCCGAAAGCAAGATCACCAATGACATCGAAAGCTAGGTAGTTGAACCAGTGCAGAGCGTCCATCTGGTACCAACCGCCCTGCTTGGAGGCGGCGCGCTGGTCCCATTGCTTCTGGAGCTCTTCGAGGTTGTGGTGCATGTACTGTTCAAACTGACCAACTGACTTGGCGGAGAATGTGTGCGAGACGGTCTTGCGCTTGCGTGTGTGTTCGGCGCGGTCGCGGGTGTTGAAGAGGCCGCGGCGGATGGAGACGAAGGCGTCGTAGAATTCGCTATGCAACGTTAGCTTTGTTGTTATACCATTTTGAAATAGCTTTACCTTTTTAGCATTCCACTTCCGTGGCCGTAGATAATTGGGATAGCATCGGCGTCCGCGATACTGATGTGATTCGGCTGTATCCGGACCATCTGTCCATACTTCTTGTGCGCATTATCCACAGACAGGTAGCGGTGACCTCTACGAGCTTGGAGGAGAAGCCAGAAGTTTGTGAATGCTGCAGGGAAAGGCCCGGAAATATCCTTAATTTGCCAATTGCGAATCCATGGTAGGACGTAGTAGAGGACTGGGAAGAGGATGAGGGTGTACGGTGTGAGGAAGACCGTGAGAAACATCGTAGACGTGGTGAACAAAAATAAGGGAAAGGAAGGTTCAAGGGTCGCAGATACTTGAAAGAGGAGCTGTCGCGTGGACGGAAAGAGCACTTCTTTGACGTAACCAGTTCAGCTCAGTTTCTTGAATCTTGATATTCACCTAGACCTGGCGATGGGGGCGCCTTATATTTCCAGTCTTCGTTCCCTCAGCTTCTCCAGACCTAAAGTTTCAGTCTATAACCCTGTCCCAGCTTCCCAAATCCACGCTGCTGATGAGCATCCTTCCGACGACTCCCAGGACCCGCAGGAGATCCTCCAACGTCGACCGGCCGTCGTGATCGTGGGGCAGCGCCGCATTGGCCAATCACAGCGCCGTTCAATCAACATTACGATGCCGCAGACTCCATCCGGGGTTGATTTTGCTTGGCCATGGCGTACCCCGCAATCCGAGCTTCCTCCGCGATGTGCCTCGATCCTTCGGCTGGCGTCGTCTCGTGCTGCTCCCGATTAGGACGAGCGATTGTCCGAGACTCGTGCGCTGACAAGGTTAGAATCAATGTGGGGTTGACGCGACTCTGTGGGGTGAAAGAGTACCGATTTTGTGTTCCGTGAGCCTCAAAACGGGAATACAGCGGCCATTAGATGTCGTGCATGAGTAAGCGTCTTGGGTGCCGTGCGATTGGCCAAACTGTGTGATAAGCGTGAGGCTGCAGCAGAAGACGTAACAAGGCTCGTGTATTGCACATAAGGCTGTTGGAAGCGGGAAGGGATCACAAGCGCGGAACATCCGCATGGCTACCCTCGCTGAACGCCTCCAGAACACTTCGAAGGCAGTCAGGTTTGGCGATCAGCTTGTGCTACAAAGGTATTCAATAGACTGTGCAGCAGACATAATCACAGGATGCAAGTATTCAGGACTTCTATCCGCGTAAAGGGTATTGCATTAGGGAATAAGCTCATCTATAGCTAATCAAACGAAGCATCACCAGACTCACTACACCAGAACTAAGGAAGTGAGTCAACATGCAATCATCAACTCGTATACTCGGTCGTAACGCCCCGTGGTATCATGCTTTCGCTCCACTTCACCAAATCATGTATCCATCTACATATCATCGTCTTCGAAGAAGTTCAAAATCGCCTTGATCGCCAGAGGGCCCAGCCCGTGTGGCGGGTAGCAAATGTAGCTTGGGTCGTCGACAGCACCCAGCTTCTCACGGAACTCAGTCTTGTTGGTAAGCTTGAGCTCGGTTGCAATGGCGTGGTATGCACGGCTGAGCACCTTGACGCGAGTGCCCTTGACGTTGTGTCCGGGTGTGAACTTGGAACTGGCACCTCCACCAAAAGTGACGGACTCGGCACCGGACGCGGCCACTGCCTTGAGTGCGTGTGTGACAATGTACTCAATGGAGCCCGAGGGTGCGTTGGGGAAGTCGAGCGAGTACTTGACTTGCCAGCCGTGGTCGGGGGACAGCTGTGCCATCGCAACGAAAGCAGCAATTGTGCCGTCATGTGTTTGTGCGATGTGGTACTGGCGGTGCTCTTCGTCCTGCCACGGGTGGATGTTGGTCAAATGCACCTGGCGACCCTTGCGGCCCTTCAGCCAGTCCTCGACGCGAGCGTCCACCTTCTGCTTAACCTCTGGAGGTGGCGGTGTACCAATAGGGTAGTCGCTGATCTTTACACCTTCCTTCTCGGCATGACGAATCTTGCGCTGGACATCTCCATCCTTCTCAGCAGGGTTATGGGCGGGGTCCACTCTCTGCTCGCCGGTAACTGAGAACGTTCGCCAGTTGAATTTTGTGGCAAGCACCTCCTCTACGGGCGCACCAACAAGGAGCCAAAGCGGCTTGAGGTTGCGCTCTTTCTTGATGTACTTCAGGTAACCAGTCATGGTCTTCAGGTACTGAGATTCGTGGCACAGAGGATCACCGACAGTGATGGCGAAACCATCCTGAGGAACGAAACCAACTGCTGCACCAGTGTGCTGATCACGCCAGATCTCCGTGCGAGGCTCAAGCCACGATGTGTTGGTAGCATCTCCGTAGTTGGCGATGAGCTTCTCGATGGGCTGCAAGTCGATCTTGGCGAGGACGCGGTCCTGGCCTTCCCAAGGTGGGTGCATAGTGCTTGCGTCTGGGTGGCGCAGTTGCTTGACGACAGGCTTCTCAGGCAAACTCTTGGGATCGCGAGGGAACATCGATGCGTGACGAATGTTCCCAAGGTTGAGCAGCAGCATGAGAATACGCTCCAGACCGATTCCACCACCACCGTGAGGTGGCGCACCCCACTGGAAGCCCTGAATGTACTCTTCCATTGTCGAAGGATCCATCTTGAGCTTAGACATCTTGTCAAGCAACAACTTCGAGTCGTGGATACGCTGACCTCCACTGAGAATCTCCTGCCCACGGCAGAAAATATCGAAAGAGTTAGTGAGCTCAGGGTTGTTAGGATCTGCCATAGCGTAGAAAGGTCGTGCATTGGCTGGGAACTTGTCGAGCACATAGTAGTCGGTGCCGAGCTTCTCCTTGATGACACGACCCAACTGAACCTCGTCCCTGGTACCCAAATCCTCGTTCTCGTCGAGCGGGTTGCCGTTATCGTCCCTCCATCCAGACTCGTTGAGCATGCGCACACCCTCAGCAAACGGGATGACGGGAGTCTGGTCCAGCCAGACTAGATCCTCGTGAGGAAAGTGCTTTTTGACAACCTCGATTTCAGGACGGTATCGCTCATAGATACCCTTGAAGATGGTCTTGAAGGTGCGGTCAAGGACCCGGAGAACTTCATGGTAGTGCTCGTCAATCTGCATCTCAAGATCGAGACCAGTATACTCTGTCAAGTGGCGGTACGTGTTACTATTCTCGGCACGGAATACAGGACCAATCTCGTACACCTTGCCAAAGTCTGCGGAGATAGCCATCTGCTTCGCCAACTGTGGACTTTGGGCAAGGAAGGCTCCGCGGTTGAAGTACTCAACCTTGAAGACGCTAGCACCGGATTCAGTAGCACCACCTTGCAGCTTCGGTGTGTGGATCTCAATGAAACCCTGCTCGTCGAGAGCCTGGCGGAAGAGGTTGCAGATACCGGACTGGATGCGGAAAATACCCTGCGACGCCGTTGATCGAAGGTCAATGACACGGTTGTTCAAGCGTGTCCTGTCAGCAATCCTGACGCGGTTGTGTCCCTCCTTGTGGTCAGACGCGTTGACCTCAGCGTCCACATCAGCCTGTGTGACTTCGGCCTCGTATACGTTGAATGGAAGGTGGTCGGCGATTTCAGCTTCGACGTGCAGTGCGTGCACTGAGATCTCGACATCGTGGATGGTAGTGCCGGTAACCTCACCCTGCTTCGAGTTGGGCGCCTGAAGGATGCCCTTGACCAGGACTACACTCTCAACCTCAAGGTGCTCAGCCCAGTACAGCATGTACTTGGAGATGTCTGAGTGCTCCATGAGGACACCCTGAATGGTGGCAAGCTGCTGGCGGAATACAAAGAAGACGAACTTGGAGCTCATCTTGCGCAAATGATGAATACGGGCGCGGAAGACAACCTCCTTGCCAACATCGTCCACGGTGAACTCCTGGATGTTGGCGCGGTGCTGGTGCTTCCACTCGCCTGCATAGCTGTTTGGAGGAACAACACCATACTTCGCCTTTTGCTCTGGTGTCAACTCGGCGTTGGCTTGCTCCTCCATTTCCTTTCTCCTCCGCTCGATTTCGGCCTCCTTCTCCATGTTCTGCTTGTGGCGCTCCTCCTGCTGTGCATGTTTCTCGTGCTTGCGCAGCTGGTTGCGAGACATTGGCTCGCCATCACGGTTGATAGGACCACCTTCATCACTGGAGGAGTCGCCAATGTGAAGCTTCTCTTTGACAGCGCGCATTGGGCTGTGAGTACTAAGAGAGCCGCTTCGCTCATGCTTGCGGTCCTTGGAGCCAGATCGGCTAGGGCTGTGTGTGCCGCGGTGGAAGACGCCGGTCATGGATTTGCGTGGGGCAGCGCCATGATCGAGGCTCGACCGACTCTCTGTGGGGGAAGTAATCTGGTCGCGCTTTATATCACTGCTGGGCCTGTGGGCGAAGACACCGGAAGAGCGCGGCGTTGCCGCGGGGGACTGGGCTCTGCCATTAGCAGAAAAGCCTGTCGGAGACTTCACACCGCCTGGTGATTTGACGCCGCTCTCGTCTTCGGAGCCATGGCTGCTGTGGCCCGGCTTGAGCTTCTCAAGCGCTTTCTTGAGGGCGGTAGGCATTGTGGTGTCTGTGGTGTCAGAGCTGTGCCCGGATTGCGTGTGGAGAGACTACCAGTTCGCAGGGTGGGGCAAGCCGACGGAATGGAGCTTAGGGATGTAAGGAAAAGGGTTGTTGTGAAGAAACACGATCTCTGTGGGGGGAGAGAAATCAAAAGTAAGGCCTGATGTATCAATGGGAACAACCGGAGCCGCGGTGCTACCGGACTCTCCCTGATCGCGAACGCGGTGCTGGCTTTCTTGATGCACACGGTATGACGCAAGTCCTTTGGGAATCCCGGAAGGTGTGGCGCGTGCGTACCGAAAGCGCTTCGAAAGCGTGTTTAGCGCAGGAAAGCTTGTTAGTTTGTCAATGGGATTCGTGCACCACCAAAAAAAGACCGTGGATGCGTCGGTATGACGTTCGCACAATAATATTCTGAAGCCCTCTTCGAATTCGAGATACGAGGAGGACAAGGTGGAGGATTCTGTCTGTCGGCGGGGTTGAGGAAGCTTTTGTTGCTATCACTCCGGCCGTACGCATGCATGCAAGTTCCGCGCCGTGGAGCCGTTCAACGCTCAATCAATGGGCGTTATCATTGCTGACGCATCCCCTTTCTCATTGCGGCAACGAGTACCTACGCACATGCTGAAGGTCTCTGAAGCCTTTCCAAGCCGAGCTGACAACTTGAGCCACCCCACTTCGCGCAGGCTAAACCAGTCCTCAAAGTAACCACATGTGCCTGAAGGCTCCGAAATCCTCCAGCTGGCACTGTGCAACACGATTGACCATGCATAAGTGCGAGGCGGCCCACGAATCACGATAATGCACAGTAAGACAGGTCGTCGATTCCCGATTTGCCTGCCCTTGCATGATGGAGAGTGGTTGTCAGAAGCCGAAAGGCTTACTGTTAATTTCCAGGTCTGCCTTCTGCTGAAACATGGCATATTCCTGGGGTTTATCAATTTCCATGCAGCTACGGTGTGGTTTTCATGTCGATAAACAGGTCTGGACTCAAGGATCTCCAACGCCAAACAACCCCATGACCAGTAATTTACAGCTTCGTCATAAGCAATCTGCCGACCAGTAGATCCATCCTTCTACCGGGAGAATACACAAATATATTCGTCGTCATATCAAGAAGTTGCGATGTTGCGAGTGGCCTCTCGATTTGAGAGCTCACTGCCTCTCAGGGTACGCCAAATTGGCAGCATCCTCCTCAGTGCTGAAACCTCCCCAGTGCTCAAACTCGTCTGCGAACTTGACTGCCGCCTTTTCGAAATACTGCGATTCGTCGCCCCAAGTCTTTGCGGCTTCTTTCATGCATCGCAAAGCTGTATTTGATTAGCAGGGCAGATATAGAGACAAGGCTTGCGCGGCCATACCTTTGACATAGTGTGCATCTGTAGACTCAGATGAGTCGAGCGCCTTATGCACGACGAACTTCCAGTCTCTCCCCTTCAGCTCATACTCCTCGATGATACTAGGATCAATCTTTGGTCGTGTCTGCGCAATGTACACCGCCAGTGTAAACAGCCACCACTGCCTTACCAAGTTGATGTGGAATTTAGCTGGTACCAGCGGAAGCAGTACGCGAACTGCGTGGGACGAGGTGAGAATATGCACGAAGAAGAAGTCAAACTTCGTGTTTTCTGGTGCCTCCGTGCCCATCAGTATCGTGACCGCAAGCTCCTGCGACTGTTGAAACGCCGTCTGTGGATCTGAGAGCTCCCAAGCATTCCAGTATTCCAGGAACGCTTCTTCTTGCTCATCCAGAACTTTGGAGATATCGCCGCTACGGTGGGGGTAGAGACCATCAAAGCGCTTGTCCTCGCGGACTTTCTCTAAGATCTCACGAAGGTGTGTGCTTCGATAGGGGCTCGGTTTCGTGTGCGAAGGATCGTCAATGTAGTTGTGGAGGGGGTTGTAGAAGCAGGCGCCTAGCGCCAGGGCTTCGATCGCAACGGTCGTCGACCCTAGTTCGTAGGCGTATCCAAGATGGATAAGCGGATGTGCGAGTCCTGCAATGATACCGTTGATCAACGGCTTCTTTCCTCCCAGCAGATATTCTTCAAGCACATGCTGCACATCGTATCGCCTGAAGACGAGCTGATCCTCAAAGAAGTCTACGAAGGCGCGCTGGTACCTGCATACCGTCAGTACTTATCCATAACACCCTTTGAAGCACCCACTCTCTCTTTCCAAGAAAATCCCTCCAATCATCTCGAGTGATCTCTGCCGGCGCGTCATGCCATGGCTCTAAGCTCTCCACCTCTTTTTCATAGATTCCATTCAGATGTTCCGCTGTGGCCCCAAGTATATACGCCGATCCAAGGATCTACTCAGCAAGCTTAGCACCTTTAGCCTTGTGTGGCATTGGAGCAGCATACATGCGGTGTGTGGTTGTGAAATCGCAGGTCATGGTATATGATCGAATAGTTTGCGTGGTTGGCTTTGAGCAAATGCTTCAGGGTTCGCGAGCGCTTCTCGGCAGCTGTCTCGATATCGTGTACTTCGATGGAGGGTATGTCGATTGCTTGGTGGGTGCCGGTTCCTCCAGTGAGGAACGATGGCAAGGCAATTCTGGGGAGGCTGAACATTGTGAGGATTTGTAAGGATAAGTTCACCTTTGTCCGAAACTCGAAGCAAGACAATTGCGGGGAGCTTCATCATAGCTCGCTCGCACTTCGCTCGATCAGGCATGACGTGACATCCGATTCGGTTGACTCCCGTGGTCTCGCCGCAACTCGCAACCATTGCCAGGATCAGATGAGCCACGCATCGAAGCGCGTGTGCACGGCCACAACATGCAGGCTGCTGTTGAGAGCTCGCAACTGTTGCTGTTTGCTAGAATGTCTACGGCGTTCCAAATCCACAAAGTCCCGCCCAGCCATGGAGTACTTCAATAAAAAATGGAGTGAGTAGCATCAGTGGATATGTTAACATTTTGTCTACTTGGCTTTCCTATCTCAGAACAATACCATGCCGACAGCTTGACATATCGAACCCAACAAAATGTCCAAGTTTGCTTCATGACAGTGGTATAACGCTTAGTACTCGCCCTCCTCGACCTCGTCATCGAGAGAGTCGCTGGCAACCTCCTCGTAATCGCGCTCGAGAGCAGCAAGATCCTCGCGGGCCTCAGAGAATTCACCCTCCTCCATGCCTTCACCAACATACCAGTGAACGAAAGCGCGCTTGGAGTACATAAGGTCGAACTTGTGGTCGAGACGCGACCAGGCCTCAGCAATAGCGGTGGTGTTGCTAAGCATGGAAACGCTTCGGTCGACGGCGGCGAGCTCGCTTCCGGGAACGCTGATGGGCTTGGTGTAGTTGATACCGAGCTTGAAGCCAGTGGGACACCACTCAACCAAGTTGAAGGATGACTTGGCCTTGAGCGCACCAGCGGCAGCAGTGCAGTCGCGGGGAACAATGTCACCACGATACAGAAGGGCAACAGCCATGTACTTCCCGTTGCGCGGGTCGCAGACAACCATCTGGTTGTTGGGCTCGAAGCCTGGGTCAATCAGTAATTGCTACGAGTAGATGGTTCTTAGGATGTACTTACACTGGAAGGTAAGGTCGCTGACCTTGAAGCTCTCGTGGGAGCTCTTCTTGGCCGAGATGACGGGTGCGTAAGAGATAAGAGGGTAGTGGATACGGGGGTAGGGCACAAGGTTGGTCTGGAACTCGTTCAGATCAACGTTGAGCGCACCGTCGAATCGCAGAGAGGATGTGATGGAGCTGACAACCTGGGCAATCAGACGGTTGAGGTGCTCGTAGTTGGGCCTGGGGATATCCAGGCTGCGACGGCAGATGTCGTAGACCGCTTCGTTGTCGACGAGGAAGGTACAATCAGAGTTCTCGATGGTGCTGTGGGTCGAGAGGACGGCGTTGTAGGGCTCGACGACGGACGTGGAGACGCGAGGAGCAGGGTAAACGGCGAATTCAAGCTTGCACTTCTTGCCGTAGTCGGTGGAGAGACGCTCGAGGAGGAGAGCACCGAAACCGGAACCTGTTCCACCACCGAAAGAGTGGAAGATGAGGAAACCTTGGAGCGAAGAGCAGTTATCTGGCGTTCATCAGTCTGCGTTGTGATGCCTTGTGAGTATGGATTGCGTACCAGCAACACGGCGGATCTTGTCGATCACGCTGTCGACCATCTCCTTGCCGATGGTGTAGTGACCACGAGCATCTGCTTCTGTCAGCTTTGTGTATCGACACTGGGTTATCTGTCTACGCACAGTTGTTGGCAGCATCCTCCTTGCCGCTAACTAACAGCTCAGGGTGGAACAGCTGGCGGTAGGTACCAGTGCGGATCTCATCAATGGGCTACACCGATTAGTTATCATCCAGCCATGTGGTACACAGCTTGCAACATACAGAGGGGTCCAAGTCGACGAAGATGGAACGAGGAACGTATTTGCCGCTGCCAGTCTCCGTGAAGAAGGTCTCGAACGAGCCGCCCTCGTTGAGATCCTTCGCATCGGGGTCCGGACGACCGTCAGCCTTGAGGCCGTGCTCAAGAAGGTACCTGAGGAGGTATGTTAGCTGATACGCTTTTGGACAACGCGTGAATCGGCGATACGTACAGCTCCCAGGCGCTGTTACCTAGCTGGGTACCGGCCTGGCCGATGTGGAGGTGGCAGATCTGCAGAGCTCCCTGTCAGCTTGTAGTCCTTTATGTTGTATGTAGTCCGTTTCTGCGAAGATTGTGAAGCCATTGGCGTCCAATGCGACTCTCTGGTCATCGGCGAGTACACAGCCATCGCACGGCGAGCCAGCGGAGCTCTCATATCGTCCCAGGCGCGTAAAAGGAGGGGTGTTGTCGAGAGATAGGTGGGCGTGTTCGGAGCGTGCAGCGCGGGCAAACGTACCTCTCCTCGCATGGTGGATGGTCGACGCTGTGTCAAACAGACTGGAGCAATGGGTTCAAGGTCGGAGCCTAGGAGGTTAGTAGAGATTGTCTGAAGGTCGTTCGCTCCTCTCTCCTCACCGCCAGAAGCCCCACTCTGGCAGGGGCGTGTTGCCTAGCGTTGTTTACGCGACTGTAGCGCTATCCCTTTTTGTGTTAGACCACAACAATCCAGGGTGCATCCGCATCGAGACGCCCGCCCAGATCAATTTTGGCGAAGACAAGCTACATTTGACGGGACGGAAGCCATTACGGCTACGTTTCATGATATTTACGGCCGCAACGTCCCGCTGATAGCTTTGTTGAACAACAATCGCGGTAGTTGGTCTGTCAGGGTCCTCCCGCAGTCGCTACCGTGGTTCGTGGTTCGACGTTGTTACTAGTGATGCACAGGTGGACTTTCATAATGTTCGAGGATGGTGCATATGGTGTAGAAAGTATGTTGTGTTGGTTTCATGGATCTATGGTCGCTTGCGTACACGCTGCAATGCATAATTAAGGAAAGAAAATGAAATGCAAGACCATGGCGCACTGCCCTTGGCCTGCGATAGATCAGCTTCAAGCTGTCACCAAGACGCACCTTCCGCCCCACTGCCTGTTCCAACAGAATTGGTATAAATAACAGAAAATCGTCGCGAGACTAACGGAATCGCCTCATTTCAATGCCGTCGGTCTTTGACCGCTTGGGGACAGCAAAACTCCTCTCAGATGTGATCGAAGTGACCGGGTTCAAAGCACCTGAAGATGTAGGTGCACGAGACTCATCGGTGCTTATCCTGACAGCCCGAGGACTGACAAGGCCAGAACGTGGGTCCAACTTCTCGTTAGGTGGTGTGTTGTCGCCTTCAGGGATGTCGGCCATCTCTTCGTCACCGTTGCGGCTACGGCTGAAGAATCGGTTCCTATGAGTGCTCTGGCGCGCTCCCAGACTGCTGTTGGTGCCGACGCGCTGGATACCAGTCGAATGAGCGGTTTCATGAGAGGAGCGTGCTCGGTCTGATGAGCGTGACGGCGATGTCACTCTTACAACAGTGGCTCTTTGGCGAGCTGCAATGTCACGATCGTCCAACACATCGCCGCTAGGATCGTCCATCATGCCACTCATGCCCAGCGAGAAATCGACGCGCTTACCCATAGCTGCAATAGACTCTCCTCGAGGCTGGCCAGGTTGGCGAAGGATCGAGCCGTGGCGAGCAGGCCCAGTACTGCCGTCAGCAGCATCGGCGGTTCCATCGGTTGCTGGCGGCACAAAAGGTTCGTCACGAGGTTGCCCATTGTGCAAGTTGCCAGCCGGGTTGTCAGGATGCCCATTGACACCAGCACCAGGGGTAGGAGCGTTCTGCAGGTTCTGAAGATATACAGGGAACGATTCCTTCTGACCGGGGTAGCGCATACGGGGTCCTTCGATGCCACACTCCTGGATTGACATTGTGAGAGCGCAGATGAATTTGTTACGACGTTGCAGACGCAGCAACTCGTTTTGCCAGTTCGATTTGTAGAAGAAGACCACATTCATCTCGAGCCAATGAACCTCCTGGACTGCCCTGAGTTCAGTCAAGATGTTGGTTTGGTATTCGCGCTTCTCCGACGTGACGAACTCCAGGAGCATTTGTCGCAGGCGGTCAATTTGCTCAAGGGTAGTGCCAAACTTGATGATGATAGGTACGGCTTCGGCGAGGGCTCCAGAACGTCGGTGGTTGAGGATAAATAGTGTGTTCAGGTAGCTGTTAGGTGCCTGTACAACGTGGCCTTGCATCTTCTTGAACTCCGTGTAGAATAGGGCGATCTCTTTTACGAAGTAGTCGTCTCCGCGTCCTAGGTCGCCACTGTTACCGTAGATCTGGACGCGATCACCAACATCGTAGGGGTGCTTGATGAATACGAAGATGCAAGACTGAAGAAATTCTTGTGCGGTTGCGGAGAACAGCCAGGACAGGGCGAGAAGTGTGGAACCAGCGGATGTGAGCACACCAGATGCCGAAGTGGAAATCAAGGAAATGAAGACGATGATCGTGATGATGAGCACAATGAACATGAAAACATCATCGAGCTTGCCAACGACGCTATCGAGATCTTTGAGCGATGCTGTAATGGACTTGCGCTCACGACCGATCTCGACGCAGACAGCCTCGAGTTCTTCCATGCTGATGTCACCGTTCATGTCCTTGTCGAACATGGAGAAAGCAGCATCTGCTTCGTCATCGCTTTCGAAGGCGTTCTTGAGATCGTCGGCGTGTACGGTTTCGGTCTCGGGTCGTGCGAAAGTCCGGTACAGACGACGAGCGAGGACTTGGCTACCACTGTTCGAGCCGAGCAGCTGGATGACAACCTGGCTAGGGTGGCTGCTTGAGGTCACTTGACGGCCTGTAAAATCACCAGCGACCTTCCCAGCAATATCTCCGAATTTCGTGAGTCCCTCCTTAATGTTCTTTTGGGCCTCGGTGACCAGTTGGCCGGGAGTGCGAGTGCCAGATGGTCCTTGGTCGTAATGTTCGAATTCAGAATCCTCCATCGCGATCTTCTGCTTAGAGTACGAGTAAAGCTTGACCAGACTGCCGATTTGGAACTTGTTCAATTCGATCCTGTCCTGGTAGGTTCGGAGATGGAAGCTAATGGCGATGAGTTGGATGATGATCTTCTCGATGAAGTTCAGAACAAAGCCGACAAAGAACGAGACCAGAACCTTATTCATGGTCTTCTGCCAACGCTGTGTTGTACCATTCTTGGAACCATCCACGTTGTGATTTGTCATTGTGGGCAGGAAGGAGACTTCGATCGCTAACCACCAGAAGAACAATGTTGCTGGCAGTTCAAGCTGCTTTCCCATGTCTCTCCACTTCTTGCTGTTGTTCGTGAAGAGACTAGAGACGAGACCGATTGGCCATGGAAGCAGTTTGGCAAGAAGCTGGTCATGTCAGTATTTGGTTGAAATGGAATGAAATGGAAAACTCACTCTGCCAGCCCAAAGCGTTAGCCAGACAATCATAAGCCATATAGAGAACCAGAAAAGCTCTACACCACCGACGTTCGCATCCACGAAAACTCCAATAAGGAGCGGGATCAGGATGACGAGAACCAAAGGCGTGATGTATGTGAAGTACCTAACAACCCAACTGGAATTATGCACCTTCTTGAAGAACTTCGAAAACTTTGTAGTCGGGTTCTCTGGAGGTTTATAACGAGCCGCCTGTTCGTGCAAAGGGTTCGTCGCCGCATCGAAGTCGTCGACAGGCTCGTCGCGTCGAGACCGTACTTTTTGCATAGAACGAGTGACCGAATGCCCCCTTTCGAGTACTTCAGCATCGATGATGCCACGCTCGATTTGAAGCAGCGCCAGATCATCGTCCAGCCTGCTCGCCTGCTCGCGTGTCTGGGAAGGCGACTGCATCTGGTGAGGGTAGTCGTATTGCGTCTCCACTGTCAAGTGCGTGCCGGATCGCGGTCTGCCAGTCGCAACTCTGGGTGGATTTGCTGAACCTTGCGCCGACGTATTCGAGTGCTGGTGGCTCAGGTCTTCCCCAACATAGGTTCCATCGTCATCGGACGACCGCTGGTGTGTTGCTGGATGTGTGGTGCTGTCCATCTTGTAGGTCGGCTCAGGCCGCTCATTCACTGGAGTGGTCATGTTTGCTGTATTTTTGGAGGTCCAGCGACCTTGCGACAATGTTTGTCGAGCAACCGAAATTCAATGACTGGATGTATACGGGGTCTCGTAGACTTTGGGCTAGCGATGGAAGTGACGTAGCGATTCAAAATTTCGCCGGCCACGAAAGTTTCAAGATCGTCTAGCAGCGAGTGACAGCAAAGGAAACGTTGCAAGTGAACGCAAAAGGACAACAAGAAAGTTGGAAGAATCTGGAAATTCGCAGAGATGGGAGGGGAATCAGTGGAGAGCAGATCTGCGTTCCAGAAAGGGCTTTCGAGATATATCAGGAAGACACACCCAATCTGTGTTCATTTCGACAAGAGACGGCTGAGCCCTTGGATCCTTGTCGCCAACGAATTGCGAGGAAAACTGGGTCGTCGAACGCAAGCAACAAGTCACAACAGCCACTGAGATCGACCGACGTAGACGGCGCGCATCAATGTGGGCCCACCTTACTCGAGGCTGTTGGGACAACTTTGGTTGAAAACCCCGTCTCGCAGCCAGTGAGAGCGCAGTGGCGTTTGAATAATAATTCTTATCTTCTCTGGAACGAATCAACGTTCCACCAAACAACGTTGAATTCCGCCGAGCCTCCCAGGGAGTGCTGCAAGGCACGTCATTACTGCAGGTCTTTTTGCTTCCGCGTCGTCTGCGCACAAGAATTGTAAATACAATTGTAGCCCAACGGATGTGCCTATATCTTCACATGCATAAAACCCTGAGTTCCCTCCTGCCTTGTGCAACGGCACACCGTTATCGCGCCGTGCGGACGTGTTTCGCGTCGATCCCACTAATACCCCTGCATGATTGAGCCTCAAAGTCGACTGATTCGTACGATAGGGTAATTGGGGTACCTCTGACTCCAGCAAAAGGAATACAGTTCCACCACGAAGACCCGCTGGATCTCGAGCAGCTCCAATCTTCTCCGTGGACCGATCAGATCATGTTGTTGGGGGATGAGATTCCTTGTACAACATCTTGTTGTAGCGTTGTCCGTACCTCACCGTCCCAACAAGCGCGTTCAGCGCCAACACGAGCACGACTGCACCAAGACGCGGCTTCTGCGCATACAGGAGGAGATCGGCGTACGACGTGTATTCGCGTTAGGTGATGCTTCGAATAAACAGGTGGAGTCAAGCGTGTCGGTCCGCTCAAGTTACCGATTCCGAACATTTGCTGTGGGCCCAATGCTGTCATTGCTCGTATCCACACAAGATGTGACAAGGGCTTGTAATTGTCGTCAAGCTGGTTCTTGGAGTATACAGTAGCTTCGGTTCGCAAAGCAGGTGAATGTGCCTGCTTGGCGACAGTCGCATTGTTCTGTGCGCGGGCGACAAAGGGTCGTAATCTTATAGAAATGCATGAATTATGTGTGGGCGCCTTAAGCACCGTCGCTACAAAAACAGAACCTTGGAAATCGCTGCCAGTACAAGGAAGACCTTACTGATCATAGAATTGCTTCCAGTCACCCCACATGATTTCGTGTTCGTACTTCTTCATGAGTTGACCGGTGGGGTCTTCACCTTTTACATGCGCCCAGGCTCCGGCAAAGTGAATGATAAACGTGCCATGCTCCCATACTTGGTGCGAATCGTCGAAGCATGCAATTTCCTGCGGAAACGCGTTCAGCTTCCATTGAGGCACCCGATGCACAGTCTCAGCGATAGCTTTATCATCCTTGAGCAGCTGCACGGTGGCATCTTGCTCACTCATCTGCTTGTCCTTCTTCTTCGCCTCGTCGTGGATCGCGTAGGAGCCTTGAATTAAGTTGAGTGATCTCTCGTGTCCGCGGAGGAGGAAGGATCCAGCGTTGATGCCGTTGCAGTCGTGAGTAACGAAGTAGTCGATCGCATCGGGGTTTGGAACCTTCTTGAGTTCCTCCTCGATTATGTCAGTGACCTTTATGTCTGTATTCGTGACAAGCGTGTCAAAGTCCAGCCACCATATCCAGTCGTATTTGCCGGACTTGATAAGACGCTCAGCCATGTTGTACTTCCAGTAAATGACGCCGCGGTCGGTGTGCGCTTCGTAGTCCACGATGAAATCGTAGCCATGGCGTCGAGCATAGTCTGTGACCTTTGTGTCAGCTTCATTGCAGCTTTGGACGCTGTCAGTGGGCCCACTCACGGTCCTTGCTCTTGAGCGAGAGGTGGTGGTATGAGCGCTCCTCAGTCACGAATGTCATAATGGCGATACGAGTCGTCTTCTTCTCTGCAGGTGCTTCCGCGGGTATAGGCGACATATTCACGGTTCCCTCCTCGTGGGAAGGGCCCTGGCTGAGTTGCCATCCAAAGAACGCGAGGAAGACAAGGAGGAATAGGAAGGCTGGCGGGATCTTCAACGAGCGGATAAGCATCTTGGAGGTTTGGTAGCCTTGACGCTGGAAGCTGGAAACTGGGCTTGAAGACAGGACAGTGATATTGTGGCCTCAGCTGCTACATTGCGCATTGATCGCGGGTGCATGCCAACTGATGCGAGGAGAGGTCAGCTCGCCCTTGGTCGAGCCTGCGGTCCATGGGATCGAGACCTCAGCCTTGGGAGCTCAGGACGCCCCACCCTGCAAGCAGAGCTGTATGTCTTTTCGGAAGAACATGCGGGGCCAAGGTGCAGGACACATCGGAAGAAGGAGGATTCTTGAAACACGAAACGGGCCGCATGCAAAGACTGTTGCAACAGCTCCAGCTCGTTCTTGCCCTGTGCCTAGTGAACCCTGAACCAGAGAGCTCCCAGCCCCACCGCTTTGACACTTGAGATCGTAGTATCCACCAGCCACCGCGCAAGGCTGAGCAACACCAGTGCATGCGCCCATTCTCGTCACGACAACAGCATTATCGCGGTCGGAAGCCCAAAATATCACACTTATCGCGAGCATGTCCGACTCCACACGGCGCCGCGCAGGTGCTGGAGCGCCGCAAAGAGGGTTGTTCCTGGATGGCGTCTGGTACTGTGAGCGCAATGTATATAACTATGATTTCCAATGCTGAGCTGAGTACCTCCAGGTGACTGCAATCCTCGGCAACCAGCAAACCATTTTGAAGTAAAGAGACAGAGCCCTAACCATGGCAAATGGTGTAAGCTCAGGAACGTTGCGACAATTTGCAAGGACCGTTACAGTTAACACCTTGTAGTTCGCACATGTCAAAAGCAGCAGAACGACAAGACTCGGTGCAAGTTCTTCCTATGGGACAGTGATGCGCACCCACGTGAGGCAGCCGCTCTTGCAAACAATACGCGTACCGAGCCTACAGCCCCACAGACACCGTCGAAGCGTCCAGTATCTCCTCCACCACCGTACACAATCGACTCAGGGCGAGGCGAATCGAGTCGGAAGCGAGTGCGGGGCACCAGTATGGACTTAGACGACGACTATGGCTTTGCAGCCGCCGATGAAGCATTCAAGGATGAGCTAGACCATGTCATGACAGCAGTAGAAACACCAAGGAAAGCAACCAGAACAAGCGAGTTTGCAACACCTTCGACAAGACGTACCTTTCCATGGAACAAAGACGATCGAGCTACAACCGACGCCAGCGGTCTGCAAACCCCGCAGACACCTCGAACCATTAAAGCAGACGATCCTTTTACGTCGAGACTAAGAAGATCGCTCCTCACTCCATCTCGCCCCCTCAACGAAGCACACGAGATTGCAACACCGTCCTCGTCGCCTCAAGAGACGCCTACATCTAGCCGTTTCAAGAACATAAGCGAAGATGATCTTGTCCGGGAGGTTCTCAGCCTGCTTGAGGACGCTCATGTCAGAATTGGCGCAACAACAAAGAGAGACCTGAGCAGTCTGCTCTCGAAACACGCAAAAGCTGCCGAGGGCCTTCGACGCGGGCGCGATGTGACAAGAACCACGATCAAGGCCAGAGATGCAAAGATCACCGAGCTTACCTATCGAGTCAGTACGCTTGAGGCAGAGCTCGAAGCAGAGAAGGCTATAGTTAAGCACTTGCAGTGGAAGGTGCAAGCTGAAGACCAACCAAGTCCTTGAGAACAGTCCTTCATGGGCCAACCTCCATCTTCGTTTCACCTCTGAGGTCATTCAGGCTTTTTCGACAAGGCTGCAAGATTTGATTGACTGCACTTTCATCTGCTTTGTTCAAAGTCAACAAGCAACAGATCTTGGCGAAAAAGGCCCCTGAACACCTCACTCTCACGCTGCGAAGCCGATCTCGCTACTGATTCTGGAGGATTGTCGCTGTGGTACAACGGAGGAAGGCCGAAGTATCTGCTGCAGGAGAAAGTCATGGACTATTGGCATCCTACCCACGGTCTCGGTCTACTTGAAAAACTCAACCCTCCTCGAAAGCACGCAACCTGAGCCCGTAAGCACGGAACGCGAAAATCAGACGGCGCCTTCCTCCTGATGACTGACAGGCATGGCGATGGTTGAGACCACGGCGCGACTAGGGCGGCGGAAGCCAAGCTATGCCCAGGCTCGTCAAGTCGGAAACCGGCAAATTCACTTGTTGCTGATTTGCCGGAGTAAGTCCTGTATGCCACACCTGACGTGCGCCGAATCTCCGCCCGTGTTCTGCATCCACATCGCGCAGCGGGTACTTGGCATTGAAGGCGTACACCGTTTGCGAACTCTGTGCAGTAATCTTTGGGGAGCCTGGAGGTATTCGATGTTTTCAGGCAGTGTTTGCTTTACCGACCAAAAGCCGCAACGCACATCAACATCCTACTCTTACGAACGAGAGAACATCTTTGCAGCAATGCATGGTCAATCCTGCCATCATCTTCATTTCGACAAACCATCAAAGAATCTGAACATCTGAAAGTGGGACATCGGCCCTGCCGAGACCAAGGAACATCAGGGTCGCATTGCGTCCGTCTACACCCCGCCTAGTCTACCTTATCAAGAGGCACTTACTGACGTATAGTGGTGTGAACGCCAACACTATGTGGATGTGGGATGGATGCCCCCACTATCCCTGCACTCACTACTGTCCTTGGCGGTTGTGACCCGACAAACAAGGTACAAAATGCATCCTTCGCCTGCGTAGTTGATTCATTCACTCAAGATCCATCTCCCGTTACCACACCGTCTACCTCCAGGCAGGATGGATTTCCTACGTAAGGTAGGCAGCTATCTTGCCCCTCCGCCCTCCAAGTCAGACGATGGACGTGATCAATGGCCTTCACGCGCCGCCTTTCTTCTGGCTGCTATGGGTGGCTGCGCCGGACAAGGAAACCTGCTCCGATACCCCTCAGTCGTTTACAATAACTACGGACTACAATGGTTCGTACCATATTTGCTCGCCGTTTTTCTCATCGCCATTCCTGCCTTGATCCTCGAGGTCTCCATCGGTCAGGCTTACCGTGGAGGTACCGTCATAGCCTTCAACAACATGAACAGGCGGCTCAAAGGCGTCGGCATGGGTCCAGTCATCGTGTCCTTCGTAGTGGTCCAATACTTTACAGTTAACTTGGCGTGGATCATGTCTTACTTCAGGCATAGCTTCACTAGCCCATTACCATGGGAGGGCCGAATCGAGGAATTCTACTGGAACGATGTTCTCCGTGTGGGCAACATTACAGAGGGGTCACTGACTCCGAACGGCAACAGCGTGGCAGCATATACCGGCTACCCTAATGTGTCACTCATCGGTGAAACTGTTGGCTGGAGCATATTTGTCTGGTTCCTTATATGGATCTCTATCTTCCGTGGGGTTGGTATGACAGGCAGAGTTGTTTACTTCACCATGGGTTTGCCCATCGTTACCACCATCATCTTCGTCGGACGCTCGTTGTCTCTTCCGAACGCCAGTGAAGGCGTCAAACTACTGTGGACCAACTTCAGAGGCGACCAGCTCGCCTCTGGCACTGTATGGCAGACTGCGGTCGGTCAGGTATTCTTCTCCACCGGTATTGGTTTCGGCTACTTCACAAGTTACGCGAGTTACAACCAAAAGCACGCGAATGCTGTCATGGACGCCATCCTCATCTGTGGCAGTAATGTCCTTTTCGAGAACTTCGCTGCGTTCGCCATCTTCGGTATCGTTGGCTACCTCCAGCGATGGCCTGAGGACGGTGTAAGACTTGGAGCCTTCGTTGTGGGTTTCCTGACACTTCCTGAGGCTATCTTGCAAATGCCAGGTGCTAATTTCTGGGCCATACTACTCTTCTTCACGCTGATCGTATTGGGGTTCTCTTCAGCATTCGTCATGCTGGACGTAGTCGTCACCTTGATATGCGATTCTGGTCTGGTGAAGGCCTCCAGGCCAGTCATTGTCACTGCGCTCACGGTACTCTCGTTTCTTATGTGCTTGCCGTACTGCACTGAGTTTGGTTACTACTTGCTGGATGGCGTGGACAGATGGATCAACAACATTGCCCTCATCTTTGTGGTCTGGACGGAAGTCACAAGCGCTACTACGGTCTACCGCTGGCGCGATATTGTGGATCAGACCGGCATCGTGGCTTTCAGCTTGTACAATTTGGGGTTCTTTGGTGGTCAATTCTTTGGCATTGTCCTGGCACATGGCATCAACAACCCTGGAGCTGGTGCGGGTGCAGGCATTGGCTTCTATGTCATCTTCGCGATCATCTCAGCTATGATTGCACGTACACCTGACACTGCTGCACCTTCGTTCTGGAACAGCAACGTTGCCCTTCGCAAATTCTGGTTCCTCGCCTTCTACTCGGTGAGTTCAGATCCAATCTTGGAAAACTTCTACTAACTTCAATCCTAGGGCAACCAACTTCGTCGCGACCTCAATGTTATTGTCGGCCAAGGAAAGAACTGGAGAATCCCAGCTTTCCTACCATTCTTGCTACGCTACATTTCTGGACCTGTTCTGGCCATGATATTCAGCTTTGCCTATCCTGAGTTCCATACTCTGCGCTACGACCCTATGTACATCACAGGCTTCATCTTGGCGAACCTGACGATGATCGTCATCATCCTTGGTTTTACGATCCCCAGGTATTACGATGCCTTCATTCCGTACGAACGTCGCGGCGAGGGCACCGAGCCTACGGTTGCAATGGAGATCAAAGGAGACATTGCTGGTGCTCCAGTCAGCGATTTTGTGAAGGCTGAGGGAGGTCAAGCACCGACAGCATATTCATATTCGCAAGACCATGTGGACAAGGATATTGAACATGATAAAGACACAGCGTCAGCGATGCGATGAAGCAAGGCTGAAGATGCCTGAATGCATAACACGGAAATATTGGTACAACTACAACTGAACTCTCAGCACATTCGTTAGTCAACGATATATTAAAAATATTTACGGTAAGTTTTTACGATTGGAAGTTATCCTTCAACTGACTCATTGATGGCAAGTTCGCCGCACATAGTGCTATGGTCATGCTCTGTTTGTGGAGCCAGCTGAGAGGCAATTCTATTGGCCATGTATGTGGTTGCGTGATATGTGCAATCGAGACCCACAGAAACCTAGGGTGCGCAACTTGTGCGGGCGGCTATATACAGTCACACAACTATGTGTAAGTTTTACCAATTTTTCGATTCTTGTGTATTCCCTCTCTAGATCAATGTATACATGTTTATCCTCCTGCTTGTCCCTATTTTGCATTCCACCGTAGCACCTGCTTCAGTCACCTAGCGCAGTTGCATTGCAAGAAGTTTCAAGGCGACAACATCACATCCCAAACTCTGTGAGGTTTTTCAAGTACCATGTCACCGAGAATCCAGACTACCAGACCGCACGATCCATCGTGCGTGGGGGCTATTCACACCAGCTTGAGCGCACTCCAACCCCAGCCTGAAGACATCAAGGTCTCCATCATTGCACACTCCGTCGCCATCCGTCACACTCCCCTGCTGCCAGTGGAGGAGCTCGCCGGTGCGCTTGACGTTGCTGGGTTCGAGGTGCATAACGTCTTCCAGGACAACAAAGTCGTATATAAGTCACCTCGTAGCGATAATCCTGGAGATTGCAACGGAGCTTGGCCTACAAAGCTGGAGTGTCCAGCATCGCGGTGGGCTACAACTACACAAAACGAACATCACGACGACATGCGCAGGAAGACCGTGCACTTGGAGCAATGCGAACAGTGCAGGGCCGAGCAAGGAGGGATTCACCTTACCGCGTAATAGGACTTGACTTCAGAATACGAGACGAAGTTACCTGTTACTCCTTTTCCAAGGGTCAGTCTCGAAGACGACTTCTCCATTCTATCGAGCACCGATGCAACCAGCCTCGCCACCTCCGCTGCCATACACATAGCAACTCTGGCTCTGTCAGGAATGACATGTAGTTCATGTGTCAATAGCATCTCCCATGCTCTGGAGCAACCGCCTGCGGTTCAAACAGTCAATGTCAACCTGTTGACAGCCGGTGGCGTGGTGGTATTCGAGGGGAAGGATAACATCGAAGAAGTCACACGAGCCATCGAGGACTGTGGATTCGAAGTCAGTGTGGAGAAACTTGAAAATTCAAGACTAATAGCCCAGAAACCAATGCATTCATTCGGACTGTCACTGTTCACATCGATGGGATGTTTTGCGATCACTGTCCTGATACCATCTTACGAAAAACCAGGCAGACGTTCGAGGGTTCGCGAACTGTGAACATCACAGGGTCTACTCTATCACTGGCAGCGCCACTGTTGCACATTGCATACCTTCCGGAACCTCCATACTTCAGCATTCGCCAAATCTTTGATGCCATTACTATGTCGAACCCGGCATCCAGACCGTCAGTCTATCATTCACCTACGCTCGAGGAACGAGCCAGAGCTAGGCACGCGGCGGAGCGAAGGCGAACGTTGCGCCAATTGATTGTAGGGCATGCTACAAGACTCAGCTGGGCTTTGTTTGCTCTTGCCACTCCTGTCTACGTATACTCGGCCAACTCGTTCCACATCCAGGCTTTCAAGGAGCTAAGAGCGATGTGGCGGCTAGGCAGTCGCACGCCGATGTTGCATCGGTTCACACACTTTGGGAGCATGAACATGCTCATGTCACTAGGCACAACGATCGCTCTCCTTGCTTCTATCGCAGAGCTAGCCTTGGCAGCGACCGAGAGGTCCAATGGGTCAATGGACAACTCTTACTTCGATGCAGTGGTTCTCTTGACCATGTTCTTGCTCATCGGACGCTTCTTGGAGGCCCTCAGTAAGGCCAAGACTGGAGATGCAGACAATTCACTAGGCGCATTGCGACCTGACGAGACTGTTCTGGTGGACTCCTCTGTTGGCGACATCAAAGTTTTAGCAGGTCTACTCGAAGTTGGTGATGCGATTCGAGTCTATCATGGTACCTCACCTCCGTTCGACGGTGTCATACTCGACGGCAGCTCCAGCTTCGATGAGTCGAGTCTGACTGGCGAGTCTCATCTCGTCAAGAAGGCTGCTGGACGTCTACTCAGGGACGGTCAACAAGGCAGCATCGGTCAAGGTGAAGGTCACTACAATTTCGGGCACTTCGATGTTGGATGAAATCATCAACGCCGTTCGTGAAGATCAGACTCGCCGTGCGCCCGTTGAAAGGGTTGCAGACACCATCACTACACACTTTGTTCCATTTGTCGTCCTGGCAGCCATACTGACGTGGGTCATCTGGCTTGTCCTTAGTACAACGGGTGCCGTACCAGACCGCTGGGGGGACCCAGAGGCTGGTGACTGGGCACTTTGGTCCTTGAGATTTGCCATTGCGGTCTTCGTCATTGCATGTCCTTGCGGTATCGGTCTTGCGGCCCCCACTGCTCTGTTCGTGGGTGGTGGACTGGCAGCAAAGCACGGCGTTTTTGTAAGGGGAGGTGGAGAGGCTCTCCAAAAAGCCAGTTCTCTGGACTGCGTTGTCTTCGATAAAACGGGCACTCTGACGAAGGGTGGTAATCCTGCAGTGACGAAGTACAAAATCGCTGATGGACAAGATAAACCATTTGTTCTTGGAATCGTCGAGGCCTTAGAAGAGAACAGTAGTCACCCCGTCGCTCAAGCTCTGGTTGCATTCTGTAGCCAGGAGTCGGCACTGCAGATCTCAGCATCGCCCTCGGCAGCGGCTCAGACATTGCCCTTTCGTCCTCCTCCTTCATCCTAATTAACAAAAACCTCACCACCATTCTAACGCTATGCCAATTGCAGCTGGTGTGCTGTTTCCGATTACGACGGGTGGGACGGTGGATGAGCATGGAATGAGGAGTCGGGCGCAGCATGTGAGGTTGGATCCGGTGTGGGCAAGTTTGGCGATGGCATTGAGTAGCTTGAGTGTGGTTTGTAGCAATCTTGCGCTGAGGAGTCGGGTTCCGTGGGTTGGGTTCAAAGCTAGAAAAGAAGAGGAGGCTGAGGGCCATCAAAGGGTTGAAGAGGATGCTGCACAGATCGTGTGAGGTTCAGCTGCCAACGGAGAGACATTGCTTCTGTTGAGATGTATGTTACGGCTAAAACCTTTCCCAAGATTACTGCTGTAGCCCTTATCCTCATTACCAAGAACCAAGATATCTGCAAATCAGCATTGAGCATCCTCTGCATTCTTACGAGGATCCCGACCTTGGTGCTAGCTTTGCGTGTTACTCGGGAGAAGAAGTGGGTGAAGGTGATGGCTTATGTTCGTGGTTGGTGTTTGTGATGATACATTGATTCGAGCCACACTACATGGTGTGACTACGTCAAAAGGTTTCTGAAGGTTGGATCATACCTCTCCGCCTAGAGCACAGCTGCTGATCGCACTCTTTGAAATATAGTTGTGATCGATGTCGAACGCGCCTCTCCATGCCCATAAAACGCCCTGCTGCAAACTTTTCGAATCCCCAAGACCTATCCTCAATCTTCATATCCAGTCATGCCCACACGCTGAGATCCTTGTCCCACTCCTGCACTTGCATTCGCAGGTAAACGTAATCCCACGACCACCTCCACTCTATGAGAACTTCCACCTATTTCCGCAGTTCATGCACTCGCAGAACGTCGTCATCGGCTCATCAGCACTCCTCGTCTGTGCCTGACTGTACGACACCATCTTCTGCTTGCACTTTCCACATTGGAACTCCTTGGAGATACTCTTCTCGACCTGCGCAACCATGGCCTGGTTCATGTTCTCCTTCTCCAGCTTCTCGTCTTCGGCGCGGCGTTCCTTCGACTTCATCTCATCATGGGTCATGACTACAAACTTCTTAGCTGGTACGTCGCCCGAAAGTACGCGCTTTCGGAGTGCGGGGTTGGATTTGGCTTTCAGATTCTGGAAAAGGGAGCGAACTTTGTCTTTGTAGGCTTGGTTGACGCTGCCGGCGTTTGCGTAGGCGGCGGCTTCGACTTGCTTGGCGATTGGGAGGATTACATCAGGCACTGTGTCGTGTTAGCGAGTTTCATTCCTCAGGCTGTCTTTCTGCCTCGACTCACTTTCAGTGCTCATATGCGCCAGACCGTCATACATGAGGCGCACCGACATGTCTCGCGCATCATCTCCCGTAACCTCATAGTTGACCTTATCTGTTTTGTGGTTGCGCTTCGCAGGATTTACGTTATGTTTCGCCTTGCTCTGGCTGGGCGCAGGTGAAGCTGCAGCTGACGATGCGGGCGCGGGTGAGGCGCTGCCATTTGTCGCGGAAGCAACCTTTGCTGGTGTACCCTTCTTGGGCTGCTTTTTGACCTCTTCTCTCCACCTTGAAACTAGCTCTGTAGCAAGCTTCTGGACTGCGGGGTCCTTGTGTGTACGCAGGCGGTTGATGGTCACACCGATTCTGGTGGATCGCAGGAGATCCTCGGTCGCGTGAACGCCGGTTTTCAGGTCGTTCAGTAGCTTGATGACGGATGCGCTGGGCTCATTCTCTTGAATAGCCTTGCCAATCGCCTTTCCCCGCAGTTCAATTTCCTTGGCATCCATAGCCATGTCGTCTCAGCTTTTGCGTAGGACTTGGAGCTGAAGTGACAGTGTCAAAGTTTCAGGCTGAAGCTCTCGACTGGATGCACGCGATGTGCTCGATTTCGAACGTCAAAGCTCGGCGCGGGTTTGGCGGTCGATCGTACGGGTGGATGAGTCGCAGACGCGGCGGCGTGGTTTGGGCAACGATGGTCAGCGGGTTGGCAGAGTATTTAGCTGGTGGTTGGGTGAGCGAAGGCTTTCACTGCGGAAGTTGCGATGCAAAGGCCTCGGCCGCGCCAAGGAAGGCACTAGCGCGCCTGCGAGCTGGGGTTCACTGGGATCCTTGAGAACGTTTGAACTCAACGACCTTCGTATAGTAAAAGCAGCAACCACGATCGTAGCACGCCGAACACCATTCACACTCTCACATTCATATCGCATACTCAACCCAACGCCATGACCGAGAACGCACCCCCAGGGAGCGCCAATGCGGCCTCCGACGCTGCCTCGCGCGGCATGCCCTACTACGAGCGACTACGACGTGACTTGCGCGAATCACTGCAGAAGAAGCGCATACTGGACAACAGCCTGGTGGGTGCAAATAAAGGCGCGTTCTGACGCGTTGCGCTTACTTTGTGCGTAGCAACAGCTCGAAGACAACATCCTGCGAGTCGAAACACAGTACCTGGAGGAAACCAGCGCCGGAAACATCATAAAAGGCTTCGACAACTACATTAAGGGCGCAGCTACCACCACAACGACCAGTGGAGCGGGTACGGCGACACGGCGCAAGGCAGCGGTCAGCGATGCAGACAGGATATTCAGTCGAAGCTCGTCCAGCTTCCTGCGGGTACGTGGATGACACGCCAGGCTGTCGCGCCGAAGCTTCCATTGTCAGGACTTGTGTTGACTGTGCATCTCAGGAGGCATCGGCGCCGGCTTCTGCAGGAACAACTCCCTCACATGCGGCTACACCAGTTTCGTCGTTTCCCACCCGCGAGTCAAGTCAGCCCACAACGAACGGCACGAGGAATGGGAGTAAGAAGAAGAAGGCCGGCGACGACGACGATACAGATGGGCCGTCCGCGAAGAGAAACAAGATATCATACGGCAGAGAGTGAAGGAGGTGGCATGAACCCACATCATGCTATACCTACGACAATGTGATGCCATGGCACATGGCAATCAAAGGATACGATGAGGCATTTGCAAGGCTGGCGCATTGCGCGTCCTATGGATACCAGAGTGGAGAGGGTAAAGGACCTTTTAACCGAACAGGAAGGTCCAAAGAGTTGGTCAGAGAAGATTGCGCGCGTGCTCACTGGGTGGATGCTTAGATGCACTTGTATTGCGGGGTGCGGGACGGCGTCGCAGCTATCTCGATTCGAAGGTGGGCCGCTGCTGTGACTTTCACCGTTGGAAAATCATGCGTTCGCTTCTGCGTCGCTGTGGAGATTAATCCTGACGGCTACATGCTCCCATAGGTGGAGAGGAGCGGAGAAGTCCACTTCGCACCTGCCCTTCCAGTTGTGAATGGCTGGGGAGCATGGAAGTTGTTGCCGTTGTCGCCCACGCGGGTTCATGCCTCAGCAGTGCATGAGGAATCGGCGATAGCTAAGCGCGTCCTTGGGGTTATGCTCCATCGTCGATTGTCGAACTTGTGAATAATTCGAAGATGCGGTATATTCATGGTCACTAAGAAGTTGGATAAAGAGTAAATACAATTTAGGCTGCCCTCGTCATTGATTCAAGAGCCGCACTTGACAAGGGCATGTGGATATTATGCAGGTTGCTCCTTGCCGTCAGCCGCTGCAACAGGCATATTCTTCCACAAGAACCGATGCTAGGTCATCAAAAGATATTTCTGGCAGATTTCGAGAAGGTGCAAAGGGCGCCGGCAGGCAGGAGAGACCATGTTGAGTTCTCGCTTCATCAAACCTGAGACAGTAGCGTGCCGGTATTGTGCTTGAGGGTGTGTCTGTGTGTAAAGTTTTGCGGGCTTCAATCTGCGCATCCTGGCAGAACTCAGCATGTGGCTTCTGGTCGTAGCCAACCATAAACCGATCACAGACGCTTGGACGCCAGCTGGCAAATGCTTCAACTTCAAACTGCTACTTCAAGTCATGATCACCAACTTTGTAAGGCGGAGCGAACAGTGGGACGACCGCGTGGCTGATGGCTGTGTACAGCGAGGTTTCGTCTTCTCCGAAGCCTCTGTAGCGATATGAAAGGGGTGTGGTGATGTGCAAGTGTACGACTTCGACCTGACTGGCTGATACTCACCACCACCAACGAAGCGAGCATTCCCAGTGGATCCTGAAGGTCGTCCAGTGTATTCAGCGATTCAGCCTTGTGTTTCGTGTCATGCGCGTCGTCGCGTCCCTTGAAGATCTTCTTCACTCTGGGTAACAACTCTCAGGCACAACGCGATCTCATCTCACGCCTGGTCGGTCCGACCTTCGGTCTCCACAGCCAGCCGGGCAAGGCGATTGGGAGATAATGAAGGCAAGCTGCAACCGATACGACAGACTGAGAAGGACATCCGACTGAGCGTGTTGCGCCAGCGGCCACAGCATGTGAAACGGGCTCGTGTTGGGCAATCCAGCGAGTCGTCGTTGCGACCGCCTGCCGAACCATGACCAACTGCCCGGAAAACCAGCGAAGCATAGCGCTGGACAGCCGTCACCGCTGTAGCGGCCCCATTTGCCCTGCCGGAGTGAGTGATGCTGTTGTGTCTTGAAATCAGGGTCTCTGCACTAGCAGGGATACTCTGCTTGATGATGTATGCCAAGACGCTTTGAGAAGCAGGCCCCTGTCGTCAGCACCGCTCGCGGCCGCCAATGATGGCATTGTGGAGCATGTTGTCGTCGTGCCAGTCAGGAAGGGTCAAATGACAGCAGCGAACCGCGGGCGAGTAGGACGCGAGTAAGATGGCATCTATGGCGTCGCACTGTCGTCACTGTAGGAGTGAGAAGCGGTAAACAATGGGAATGTGTAGTAACGTCTTTGATTGTTCCGCATTCCGCGACGCAGAAATGCGTCATTCGCAAGCTCGTCTGAAACGAGTGCTACCGTCCTTCGAATGATACTGTACTCCCCAAGGTACTATACAGACGTCATGCAAACATGCGGACCCCTCTTGGGACACTTATGTTGCGAATGAGGTTCTAAAAAATATTAAAAAGGGTATAAGCGATAGTCGTGCTCTATGGTGATTGGGTATCTTCCCATGACCAAAGGCGGTCGGAAAAGGTGATGAAAACAAATAGCAGAACCGCAACGCCGGAAGAGCTCGTACTGATACAAGTGGGGAGGTTGACTCGCCCAAAAAAAAGGGGGTACTCGTAATCGATGCGAACGCCGGAAAAACGCCTTGATGGCCCCTCGTAATGTGAAGTGGCCAGGAGGTAATCAACACCGTAGTGTAACGAGAGATTCGTCTAATCCCATCCGGAACTCGCTGTGCTGCGAAAACGCGACAGTGGATATCTCAAACAAAGAGATCAAAAAAAGATACATAAAACGATCAAGTGAAGTCCGAGTAAAGATGTCGATCATTCAGTGATCGGCACTTCAAGCGTCCTCTGGTGATGGATGATCCTGGGCACCGTCGTTCTTGTGTACTTTGCGATGCCTCCTGAGGTTGGAAACAACTGAGAAGTGACGACCACAGCCTTCAACTTCGCATGCAAATGCTGGACCATGTTAGTGAAATTCAGTGTTCAGGTATTACGGTGGACATACGCTTCTCGCCAGTGTGACTGTACATGTGTGTCTGCAGAGAGCTGGGGCGTGTGAAGCGCTTATCGCAGATCTTGCACTTGTGCTTCTTTTGCGAGCTTGATGAAACCTTGGAACTGAACTGGCCCATCATCGACTGGGGCGCAGGAGGCATGGATGCGCCCAAAAGAGCGTTGGGACGAGGAAGAGTCCTCGAGTTGGCGAGGTCAACAGACTCGGAGGCAGAGCTGTAGTCGGTGACAGAGCCCTCGCCGCCGTAGTAGCCATTGGCACCGTAGCTGGCAGACGAGATCGACGAGTGTGCTGAGTGTGTCGAAGGAAAACCGTATGAGTCGGTCGAGCTGCGGCTGGAACCCTGAGTGCCGTAGATATTCCTTGGGGTGATATCGGACTGGCTCAAGGACACCATACCGCGGCTGGCGTCGAGCGCATCGCTGAAGCTGCTGCGAGGAGCTTGCTGGGGCGCGTTCATTCTGCTAAAGTCAACAAGTGAACTTTGGCGCTGTCGCTGGGTGTCCATGGAGTAATCATAGAGCGCGAGTGAGGGGACTGACGGGTGTGAGGAGCGACGGGAAGCATCCTGATATGTGTAGGGAACCCGGTCTTGTGCAGCATATTCCACCTGAGAATAAGGAGCCGAAGTGGGTGCATACGTTTGGTTGTTTGGAGAAGCAGATGTGGCGTATCCACCCGTATAACTCCTTGACATGAGATCTTGCGACGCATCTAGTAAGTCTTCTGTCGCGAATGGACCTTCCGGGAGGGCAATACCTTGTCCAAGAGGAGCGGCCGTAACTGGGATACCATGGTACGGGATCGCAATGCTGGTAGGGCGAGGCTGAGTCTGCTCAAGTCCGGCCGACGTGGGTGCGAGTGAAGTCGAGTACAATTGCTGTGTAGCACCAGGCGCCGACACCCACGGATTGGTGAAGTGCGGTGCTGCTGGGTAACGCAGAGTATCGTAACCCATACCGGCGAGCTGGGACTGTTGGCGGTTGTCGACGGCCATAGCCATTGCGGGAATAAGGGAGAGGTAGTAGGCGGGAGTGAAAGGGTACAGGTGAACAAAGAAGAGTGCTACACGGAGCGTACGCAACTCTTGTTAATCTAGAGGCTGAAACAGGTGGTTCGAAAGGTCGGAAAACGTGGGGATAGAGACGATCAATGGCAGGTAGTGGTGGGATCTGCGAGCCTTTTGAATTCAAGTCTGACAGTGGGGACACCCGTGGTGTGGTTCGCCGAGACGAGTAATGATAAACCCCTCGGTATGTCGATCAGTTGACCTGTCCTAGGCAGGAGCCGTAGCGGAGGGCTTGCGAGATTAGAGGTTGGGCCCTGGCGGACACAACTGACTGGTGCTCGAGCGTTTCAAGTGCTGAGTGTGGAGAAGGCAGTGTCCAGCGGGCACAGGGACGGACCGCAAGAGTGTAAGCTTGCGTGTCGCGGTGGTGAAGGTGTGGTCGGCCGCTAACGCGAGTTGGTTGACGGCAGGACACCAGCAACAAAGAAGAAAGGATGTGCTAAGCGTAAGGACGTATCAGGAATTGATTGACTCTCGTGCGTGGTGTAGTCAGAGACGATGCAAAACCAAGTGAAGCTTTGAGGTATGAAGAGTGCTGATCAGCGGGCATCAATGGGGAGTTAAATTCTGTCTCTCGCAATCCTAGTACATTCATCATAGGCTGCGAGCCAAGGACAGGACGCAGCAGGCTACGTCGGTGGGCGCAGGGGTCTGGCAGCGCGCTAGCTCAAGGCTGCTTTTAGGTGGTGGGGTTCACAGTTAGACAGTGAATAACCCCGGTCTTGCTGTCTCCCGCGCGCCTTCGAATCACTTTGGCCGAGTTGCAGCGCAAAGCCTCCCGCTGTTCAGAAAGCCACTAACCTCCCCTAACTTTCTGCCTATGGCCGGCAGCGCTGGGATCCGTCAGAGGGTCCGATGGTGCGCCGAGCTGCTAGCATTAAGGCATCATAGCTTGTGCCCGCGCGAATCAGCACAGCGCAGAGACGGGAAGGCTTTTGTGGCGGCAAAAGGGAAAAAGCCAGGGTTGTCAGGCATACCTAAAGCAGCCTTAGTCTTTCACTCGAATCCCATGCGGCCGCTTTGGTACTGCGCAGTGGGCAGCGCTAGGCCAGATGGCAACTTCCCGTTATGCTGCCAAACGGGTGGCGGTGGGAGTAAGCTGCATATCCTCAAATATTACCTCTGGGAAGATCTGATAGCTTGCTGCGTGTTGCTTTTAATGGCGTCAAAAACTGCAGCAGCAGCAGCAACAATGGTTGCGCAACAGCGACAGCAAACAGAGCAACAAAAAGGGGCAAAAACATCCGCACTCCGGCGAATGAGCGACTGACAGGGTAGGCAGTCGGACCGCGTACCGCGTACCCTTCTCCACGTCGTTGCGTAGATGTAACCTCTCAAAACTCCCCTCAGTCTCCTTAGTGCAGGCTCCGCTCTGGCTGACTACTCAAGCCTCTCACCACTGTCCGTTGAGCGCGGGGCCTCACACCGTGCCCAAGACGAAATTAGTCTCCCCTGAGGCAGAGCCTGTGCAGGCTGGTTAAGCACTGGTCAAGCGTTTGATCGCCGTCCATATTCCTTTTGCTGCAGTACAGGTCGCTTGGCTCAAGGGTGGGTCCTGGAGGTGGAGGTAGCCAACGATAATTTCGGGAGCTGTCAACCCGTCCACTCAAGGACGGCAGATGCAGGCGACCGGCTAGGGTCGCTGTACCTGCTTCGAACAGCATTCCGCTCTCGCAACAGCGCTGTCCGCCCGTAAAGGCACTCGGTCCTTTGCAGCGTGAGCTTGGCTTCAATCAAGCACAGCAACCGGTGTCAGCTCCGTGCAAGACACCATCAGTGTCGGAGGGCTGAGTCAAGTTGCAACCCGTATTCCCGCCAATGACGCTGGCTGCAGACTCCGCGACCGTTCAAACGTTTGCTGGCTCACTCGTCTTGAAGCCCGTGTTCGCTGGCCTGTCATGCTTGCGGACGGCCTGCTAGCCTGGTAATTAAAGAACGGTGATGGTGGCCAAGGCGGCGTGCAGAGTTGTGTGCTGCTGACCCTCGCGGTTAGACTCGAGTTGTGCACTTGTCGTGAGTGTCGTCATATCTGCACGGACACCCTGCAGAATGAGGTAGCCCATCCAAGAGTCGGTCAGAGGTGTGGAGAGAATTATCTCGTCGTATAGCAAGTTAATTGGACTCCACACCATCTTAAGGTGTCAAGGGCCGTCCACGCGCTGCATGCGCGACGAACATGCAGTGCTCTTTGCCGTCACAATTCACTGTGCACGAGGCGGCAGGTGGCAAACCTTTAGACTGCCTCTGACTTTGCGCCCTCACCGCTCTGCACTCCGCTCCGTCCTCCGCCCTGCCATGGTAAAACTCAACCACTCACAAGTAGCTGCTGTCAGCCATGTCGAATTCGCTTGTCCCCTCACTGTTCGCTAGGCGTCTCATCATGCAGGGCACATCTGTGGTTGGCGAACGCCATCCGCCTGCCCCACTGCCCCACCGGGCTTTTCACATTCCAACCTTGTTGCAGACTTGACCTGTGTGTGCGCACCGCTAGCATCGAGTTGACTCCGTCTTGACTATGGCGCTTTTAGCAGCACATGTCAACGGGAGTGGTGCAGCAGCGTGAAGGAAGCCAGTCGCTCTGCTAACGACAATTGGTAAAGCAATCCTCAATGTCCGTTAAGTCTATGTTTCCGGTGAAAGCAATTTATCAGATGTACCGACAGCACAGAAGCAATAAACTCAAGACTTGCAGTGACTTGAACAACTCCATAGCTACCCCTCTCAGGTCAACGGCAGTTCCCAGCTTCAATGCTCGGCAAGCCGCTTGTGGACCCTGCAGCCAACATCTCTGCCCCAGTGCCCACTGCTTTTCAAACTCTGTGCAAGTCCGCGGCGGCCTCCAAGGGCTGCCAAGTTTATTGTGGCCCGTCAAGCTCTTGGTCCTCTTTTATTTCCGCAATCCTGGATGGTTGCGGAGGGATTCAACACACCGTCGCAAAAACACTGGAGAACGCAGAATGTCACTCGTGCGACTAAATGCCATCACTTGTGTGATCGTCTTACACACATTCCTCACATGGAATCGTGTCAGATCCCATCTCACATAGCACGAACCAGACGCGTGGCTCTCTAGGACCCAAGATCACACGAGTGTCGAAGCTCTGAAAGCTCGTGGGTCGCCCTTCGTGTCCATGAAATCAACAATGGGTTTGTTGACATTGGCGATTACTGGGCGTATGAGCAAGCTTGCCTTACGGCGGCTGCAAACTGCAAAACATGCCGCGAGTGATCCCGCTCGTTTTGCGCCGCTATCTCTAAGCTTCGATTGCGCTCGATTCCGGTGCCTTACCGTCCTGCAGCAGCCCCTCTATCCGGAGGCAAGCCGGCCTTGACTAGGTACCTCCAAACTACCCACCAGCGAAAGTACTTCCCCTCGCGCCACAACGCCAAAACAACCTTGAACCAACGTCTAGCAACACCAGTCCAAATCGCGCAAGAGTAACGACTCTAGCAAGCAAGCCGAGTGTTATCGGCAAGACATGTGAATCGTGAATCGTACTGCCATCTCATGTGATGGAAAATCGAATCATCTTTCGCACCATCTCTCACATCGGCGAGGCAGAAAGTAAGAGTAGTCTGTACCCAGCGCAGCGGTATCTTGCCCTGCTAGCGTTTGGGCAGTAAAACCTTCGAGTGATGCAGTAGATGTCCAGAATGCTTTTTGCCAGCTCGGCCAATGGCATACCCGCGCCCAGCGACTTTGACCTCGTCGGTCGCACGTCGGCCATAACTCATGTTCAAAGCGCGATGTAACGCTCTGAAATGAGGCGCCGTTGCCAGATGTCAACTTGTCAGACGGTGGTGGCTTTGCACTTGCGTGTGCACAGAGTTTGCCGTTGAAACGAGGTCAAAGAACCTTGGATGTCTTCGAATTGGGGTCAAGGGTAAAGTATTGATGGCTACCAGGAAGTTGAGTCTCCAGGTTGTCACCCACGTGCCGTGCGACGATCTTGTCTATCTCCCTTTACCTTTGTGAGCAAGATCATCATCAGTAACACCCAACGCTCTGGTTCGAGTCCCCATTTGAGATTCTACGTCCCCATTCGAGATGCACATAAGCTCGAAACAGCGAAGTGCACATGGCGACATGGTCGATCGTTATCAATTCCCCTTTTCCAGCACCCACAGCTACCTCCAGGATGCAGCATGCCGGTCGTGCGTTCCAATCAACCATCTCGCCATATTTTGGAATCTGGTCACGAGGGATTCGAACTACCCATCGATGGTGTGAGAAGTGGAAAGCTGAGAGTGGAGACAAGTTCTAAGTCTAATTCGATGTCGCGACAAGATCCTGTGATGGTTCCTGAGGATCTTAGGGGCCAAGCCTCGTATGAAGAGACCCGTTGCGCACTATCTAGGCAGATGCCGTCAATGCGCTCCCGCATCTCTTGTTTCCCTCTTCCTATAAACTTCACTCTGCATGCGGAGAGAGCACTGCGCAGTTGTTGACAATGTCTAAACGGGCAAGTGCGCTAGGCCGCGCAATATCCCCGTGCCAATAAAGTGAGGCTCTGGTCGCCGAAGTACCAACCAACAATTGACCTCGTGACACCCTCCCCGGTCATCGATGAGCCGCAAATTTACAATGACCAAATGATCGTGATTGACACTGTTCTCTGATCCATAGGGGTCGCTGGCTACAGTGCTAGCCAAGGTGAAGTGCATCATGGCGTTGCGAATCGCGCTGGTTTCCATATCATCATGGTCCTGTGCCTACTCCGGCTTTCGGAGTGCAGCGGGCATCGGTAGAATACATAGACATGCATCCATCCGGATGTGGCAGGAACACTCATCTTTTCTTGTCGTGCTACACTTGAAAATCCCCTCAACATGACTCTGAAGTCTTTTTAGAGCTCTTGGTCGCTCGACCAGCCTTCAAGGTGTACTGACGAGACGTTGTTGACGACGTTCTCATATGCTACTCATGCCAAACTACAGCAGAGCATGATCACTTCGGCGACATGGCTTGAGGAGTAATCGTTTGCTGACTTTCACGAAGACGGGATTCCGAAAGTGAGGGTCGTGGCATAAGCTGCTCGACTCTGCTCTGTGACCGACTGTGCGGCTGGTTGACAACATCTGATCCGGCTTCTGGCGAATCTGTCGGCCTGCGTGGGATAGCATCGCCATCTTGGGCATGGGTGAACCGCTCAATGTTTTCTTCTGTAAGCGGCATGGTGGGTTCATTCTCACGCCCCTGAGCAGTGCCATGGCGGTGAAGTTGCGGTCCCGTGAGTGATAGCAATTTGTCGTCGCGCAGCTTCGTATCTCTCTCCTCAGCATGGATTCGCCGTAAAGCCCTGTCCGCTTCATTCTCTGACGTCCTTGCAAACGCTGCATCGTTTTGATAATGCAACCGGTCTAGTTGAGCGGTCAATGCTGAAGCCGTTGTTTCAGGTCGGTCAGGTTGGCTTGCGATTTGCGAACGATCTTTTGCGCTAACGCTATCCATGGACGAGGGGGCCGAAGTGGATAGAATCCCATGTCGATCATGTGCGTTTATGGTTGGCCTCGCATTGGCCGTTTTTCGCCGTCCCTCGATCGTCCACTTGACAAGCATCTGGCACGAGTCAGTCTGACATCCACCCTGGGGTTAGAGAACCTTACCTTTTCAAGGAGTTTACCTTTGACTGGCTTGGCCAAGTAGTCCTGTACAGCGTTAGTCACCAGTTCTTCGATATAGGGCAATGTCCCATGAAGACTCACATCCATTCCAGCCAGTGTGCACTTCTCCTTGTCTCCTTGAATTGCACTGGCTGTCATAGCGACAATGGGTACACCTCGAACGTCTGGTTTGTCTCTCCATGGTGCTTCTGTTCTGATAGCATGCGTGGCAGAGTAGCCGTCTCGGATAGGCATCTGCAAAATGTTGATCAGTAACATGTACAGCTTAAGCTTGCACGGCACATACCTGAACATCCATCAAGATGATATCGGGGCGTGGATGAGATGGGGTGAACTCCTGCGCCAGGTAGTCCAAGACTTCCTGACCATTCCAGACGGCGTTCACTGAGAAGTTCAGCTTCTTGATCGTCTTCAAGGCGATCTGCTGGTTAATGTGGCTAGATGACACGGTCAACTTCATCCTCGAGTGCACACCGTTCGGGACAGCAAACTTACTTGTCTTCGACGACCAGAACATGGGTGTTCTTCCTCTCGGATTCCGGTATACTGGTAAGATGATCCGGCAGCTTCCCTCCGATCGGGAACGATTGCATTCTAGAATGCCCATTGATCGAGTGCCTGGGCGTGAGCGGCGGTGTGTGATCTTCAGAGCTTCCAACAGACACTGACACGTCACTCTGAAGCCTATCGGGGATCGACGCAAGATCAACCAACGGTGAGCCGTCGTCAGAGTAGGATGCTCTGGCGAACGGGATCCAGAACGTGGCAGTTGTACCCTGGCCCAGCTTCGAGTCCAGCCAGATTTGACCCTTCATAAGTTCCACGAGGTTTTTGCTGATCGTCAAGCCCAGACCTGTCCCACCGAATCGACGCGCTGTCGATGAATCCGCCTGGCTGAAAGGCTGGAACAGATGCTTGCGTACCTCCTCTTCAATACCGATACCCGTGTCCCGTACGACGAAGTTGACTGTAGCCGTGTCTTTCGACTTTTGGCTGATTGCGACGTTCAGCGTCACGGACCCGTCCGATGTGAACTTGATACTATTTGTTAGAACATTGGTCAAGATTTGACGAAGACGTCCAGGATCTCCAATGACTCTCAAATCTTGTTCCACCTCTGGTTCGATGAAGCTGTGATAAGCCAAGCCTTTGCGCTGAGCCGCGAAAGACATCATCTTGTTGACATCGCGAAGAACCACGCTGAGACTGAATTGTACTTCTTCCACATCAAGCCGTCCACTTTCCACCTTCGAGAAATCGAGAATGTCGTTGATCACAGTTAAGAGACTGTTTGCCGACCGATGGATATTCTCCGCACATTCCTTCTGCTCCTCATTCAGGTTCATGTCGAAGAGTAGCTCGCTCATGCCTATCACTCCCGCGATTGGCGTACGGATTTCGTGCGACATGTTGGCCAAGAATTGACTCTTCATTCTGCTCGCCTCCCTGGCAGCAGCAGCATTGGCCAGGAGTCTAGAGTTCTCCTTCTCCTGCTCTTTGAGCTGATCTTCTCTTTCCCGCAATTCCGTAATGTCCATCGAAACACCAATGACCCCGTCAATGTATGCTTCGCCTTCAACACCTCCTGTCCTTGTCGAGTTCCATCGTGGCACAAGTCGGGTTCGGTAGTAGCGGTCTGAGGATATGTATCGTTCCACCATCTCGTCCTGAGCCTTTCCATTCAAAATCTCTTGTATGGGCTGTCTCCAACGTTCTCGATCTGGAGCATTCATGCCAAACTGGTCAAACATGTCTTTACCAAGAATGTCCTTCCTGTCCTTGTCTGGCCCTCTATCGCCCTCCATCAAGACTACTCTATTCTGTCTGTCGACGGCCCACAGCATAATCTTAGCGTGTTCAATGACCTTCTGGAGCTGTTCGCGCGTTTGTCTTGCTTCCTGGCGGGCCATGACCAGGTCATGAATGTCAGTACACGTACCAAACCACTTGATGATCTTCCCAGAATCGTCAAGGAAAGGAATTGCGCGCCCAAGCATCCAGCGCCACTCTCCGTCGTATCTTTGACATCGGTATTCCGTGTTGTACTCATCACCAGTAGCGAGGCAATTGAACCATGTTTCCTTGGTCGTGATCATGTCGTCCGGATGGAAAGGCAACCTCCATCCTTCGCCTAAACTTTGCTCTTCGGTGAGACCTGTGTAGTCGTACCAACGTTGCGAAAACCAATCGTGTAGACCATCAGGAGTCGTTGTCCAGACCATGACTGGCATGAAGTTGGCGATGTATTCGAATTGCTTTTCGTTCTCTTCCACCTGCGCTGCTATCACCTTGGTGTACTCTGTGACATCCTTGAATATCACAATACCACCCAAGAAATCGCCGGTATCCGGGTGAACAACTGGTTCTCCAATAACCTCGAATACAATGCCCCTGCCAGTACCTGGTTGTCGCATACCAAGTCGCACCTTATCCACACGCTGTTGCGTCCTGCATACTTGGACAATAGGGAACTCATCGATATCGAGTGGCCGCTGGAAATCTTCCGTCCAGACCTTGAATTGCGCCAGGAACATTCGTTGATCACCTGGAACGTAGGTCGCATCCTTAGGCAGAAGTCGTAGAAGCGCATTGTTCGGAATACCGAACCCCTCATCCTTCCACATAGCGTATGCTGGCATGTTGATCGAGTTGAGGATCGCATCCTTCAGCTGTGTAGCCTTTTGGAAGATCGAAGTCTGAGACGTGTCCAGCCCACCCAGGAGCGGTGGACCTCGAGGTGGGAAGATTGGCTGCTGCATTGTGGGAGTGGCGACTTTTGATACGCTGTTTGAGCTACTTCCTGAACGGCGACCAGAAGAGGAGCTTGACCCTGAGCTACGCGATTTGTTCAGATGAGGGCCAGTATGCGTGCGATTGACGACCCGGCTCGAGGGACGTTGTGTGGGTGCCGACTGTGTAGCTGTGGCGCTGGTGAAGGTTAGTGTGAAATACTGAGTGTCCTCTATCCTCCATATCGAGATGATACAGGTGGCTTGGAAAGCACCATGGTGTGAATGTTTCTTGTCCTTTTTTGTAACGGCGCCGCCAGGACCCCGCGAAAGTGGCGACACGATTACCTCCACCGAGACATCATGTACAGTAGTCCGCGCTAGATTCGTCGTACTCAAAGGAGGCAATGGTGAATTCGATGGTGAGGCAGTCCGGTCGTTCGCCGAGTGCGCTGTGGGAGTCGTGTTACCACTCTCCAACTGCTCGTCCTCTGCATCCGAACTGTTCATCTGAGCGTCTTCGATCACACAGTCGAGAAAGTCCTTTTAGCGTGTTAACAATCGCACGTTCACCTCATTGTATATTTTGACTCACCTCCCATGACACCAACAACGGTGACCCGTTCTGCAGAATGTCAATCCCCAGCTCTCCCATAGTTTTGTCCTGAAGGACCTCTGATATCGAGAAGTCGTGGTAAGCAGTACTCTCGAAGTCAATCCCAAGCAGCCGCCCCATGGCCTCGTTCGCGATCACGACAGTCTTGTTCGAAGACAACACCAGGAGGGGTACCGGCAGATATTGCAGTGCGGTCAAAGACGCCACCATGGCGGACGGCTGGGACGAATGTATCGATATGGAGTCGCTGCTGTGTACCGAACTTGGGGATTTGGGCCGGTCGCTGATCGGAAAGTACCCGCTTTCAGCGTCCTCCATTTCTTCAGTCATTATTATTAAGGCTTGTAGTGCGCAGGCCGTGAACTTCGTATACTATGAAATGTACTCTGAACGAAGAATGACCCAAAGTCCGGAGCCCTGATTGCCCGATGATCGTCGGTCACAGCTGGGACAGACCAGGACTCCTTCAGACCAACCGAGAGTACTCAAGAAGGTGACACAATACAAACATAGAGGGTATCGGACGCGGCGAAGGTCGCTGGAAGTGCAGAAGAGAAAGAGGGGGTTCTGGAGGGGCGGAAATTCGACCGTAAAGCGTCTGTTGATGCGCGACACGGCGGGGAGATGCGGCTGTTCTAGATCCGGATGCCTGTGGGAGATCAGTGGCCCAGCGCTGTTCTAGGCCACCCGAGAGGTTGTGTACGATGGGTATGCGGTGCTTGTGAGATCTTCTGCTGTCGCTGCGCCGGACGGCCGTGAGGTGAAATTGGCAGGAACAACTCACACGGAAGGCACGACACGGATGTCAAAGTTCGGGTATTGTTGTAGTCTTCTCTAAAGCCGCCCAAAGTGGTTCTAGAACGTCACGTTTTCGGGTCTGCAAGACAGAGATGACGTTTTCGCACTGGCAAAGACATGTTGAAAGGCGCACCGGAAAGACATCCGTCAGTAACGATTCGAATGCAGAGGCACTTGCTTAAGGGTGAAACTGGGGACGCTCCATTTAAACGTGCGCAAGGCCCATCGATCCGCGCCGATCATCTTGATGCTTTTCAAGATTTGTGGCCTTCATGCTGCAGAGAAGCACAGAAAGTGCGCTCAACAGGCATCAATCTGCTCGCTCATGTCGGGAGAATTTGATCGTGCGGTTTTTGCGCTTCTGGGGATCCTCTGAGAGTCCCAACTGCGCGAAATGACATGCTTGGCCGTGATGGGTGAATCCTTGCTCGCTTGTGAACCACACGATCCAGCGGCCTTGTCCGCCCTCGCATGACAGCCTTGCACAAGTTATGACTGTCTGCGAGACTGCATTCAGGTCACAAGCATGCATCACTTGCGGCGCATTTGACGCAGTCATTTCAAGGATGGGAAGAACCATGAGGAGATGCAGAACGACCCTGCATCCAACCCATGGGGTCCCTCCAGTTTGACATCTGGCACGTGACCTAAGAACCCTGAGTCTTGGCATTAACAAGCGGTTCGACTCGAACAACAGCTGGTCTTTCTAGATAGGCAACACCATTGAGACCAACCTGACTGTACGAGACCCCAGTACAATTACTCTCTCTCCCTTTATTAGGCCTCAGAGTATCCTGACAACTCACAATGTTTACTTTCGGCCTCGGTGGCCTCTTCTATGGCAAGTTTCCGACACCAAGTGCTGACGAAAGTTACTACTAACACCATATACAGTTGCCGTCCTCCTTATCAATGCTATAGCCATCCTTTCTGAAGACCGATTTCTTGCACGCAGTACGTCGAATACCTAGCGCAGCTCGTCACGAACTCCCACTACCCCTCCCACTACGTTAGACACTGCGGATACTCCTGGCAACTGCAAGCTCCAGACCATCACCATTCGATGCCGACTTTGAGGAAGATGGCGCTGACAACATAACAGTCGGTTGGACCGCCGGCGCAGCAGAACCTGGCTTCGGACAGCGAGACGATGCAAGCGTGAAGGCACGGTTGATCAATCTGGTTTCTTCAGTACGGACACTGATGAGAAGTACGTCGAACACTCCACTTCGACTCAAGAGCCCTATCAGAACTGCGCTGACAGGCCTCCAGTACCGCTCATGTTCATCAACACTCTTATGATAGTCTACCTATTGGTTCTCGGTTGAGCAGCGCGCGCATACATTCCAAATATCTAAGCACGGCGTTTTGAACGGAGCATCGGCATGGCGTACATCTCGAGCAAGGCGACTCAAAGCGTGAACGATTTGCATAGGCCGATTTGGCTTCATGGGCGATCAAAGGGATAACAGTGGGACAACGAACAGCATACCGCCATAAGGGCGGCGACCTCCTGCAGGTCGACTGTCATCGAGCTGGTGTTGCCCCAGCTCGGTGGGCCTTCTGAAAATGTCGGCCAACATGTGAACAACGTGGTATAGTGCTGTGTATTGGATCGTCTCACACGGTCTATTGGTGGCAGACGACAGGTACAGTGTACTGCAATGACCCAAATGCCGGCCAAACGGAGCTCCAAACGTGCATCCAATGGCGAACATGTGTCTGCAGAGTTAGTTACAAGAAGCAATGTAATCCCAGGCTGCATTGCTGACTACCGTTCCTGGTCTCGAGACCTAAATTCGACCCGTGGAAGTGGCACATAATAGCCGAGCAGTCTGGCGGTTCTCCTTGTCAGATCTGGTGACAGCAACGCTCCCGCACCTGTGTTCGTTCTGTGCTCTGCTGTCCTAGCTCTGACATTGTTAACGTTTCTCATCACAATACGTAGTTTCATAGTCACACCTGAACAGTCTACAACAGGTCTATGACTCGCCACCTTGATATCTTACCATCCGTCTCGAGTTATCACTTTCATCGCTTCAACATTTCAATACCATTGCCATGGCTGTTTGCTATTGAACCCACTTGCTGCCAGGTGCCGTTCAAGCTCAGCCATATCCAGTGGCAATTCTGCCAAAACATGGTATTTCGGAAGCCTGACCTCGATGGCTCATGGTAGTGCATTGTGACAACATCATCCATGACTTTGGGCGTAGATGAGTGTGTTGTCGTGATCTGACAATTTTGGAGTTATGTTGGTGCATCCTCAGTTCAGCCAAACATGACCACTACTCCCGAAACAGGACGGCCCCCTTAGGACCAGCTCAATGTACTAACATGCGTCAATACAGCACAGGGCGACTGTACAGGCGTATTCAAAGGGTTGCCTGCCTTAATCTCTGTCCGAGCTCATATGCCCGCAGTCACGACACTGAGGTGAAGTTCACGGACACGTCGTGCCGTACACCAAGAGAGCGCCTTTCACGTCTGAAGACCTCCCTGCGCAAGACATTGAACGTGTTACCTACTAATCGAACATGTCTCCATTTATGTGCCCGTACAGCACCTAGAACACAGTTCACTTGCAACTACTGGCATTTTCATGTAGACACTTCTTCACAAGAACAGACTCTACTATTGTAACAACAACAGGGCTCCATTTTCCAGAGTCAAGCTCTTCTCTGATATGCACAAGTATCTTGCTGGGAGATATAACCCTATCAGCATCCTCTATCAACCTTCCCAAGCTGAACCTAAATGCGCAACTCTACATGCTTAAAACTTGAACACGCTCTTCTTCCTACCCAAGCCGTGTCCCTTTGGCTCATCCCCATTGCCATTTCCCTCCTCACCATTACCCTCCTTGTCTTTGCCTCCCCAGAACTTGGGCTTGCCCTTCAAACTCATACTGCTATGTCTGAAGCGGCTCAAACCAGATGCTTTGCTAAAACTGCCGACGCCATTGGCATCCTTTGGTGTGCCAGGCGCAGCAGGATCCTCCCCAACACCGCGCTTCTTGTTCTCCTCAGCCGCAGTCTCTTTACTGGCTGCGAGCGCAGCTTGTAGCTCTTCCTCTTGCCTCTTGTAGTTGTTACGCCGTTGTTGTTCCATTTCTTTCCGCTTCTGCTTGGCTTGTGCTTCCAGTTCTTTCTCGGCGGCTTTGCGCTCCTTTTCTTCGGCTTTGTTCTTCTTGCCGAAGAGACCGAGTCCTGCGTTGCTCTTCTTCGCGCCGAGGACGGGAATGTTGGTGTTGATGTGCTCTACAGGATGTTCGTGTGCGTTGGGGTTGAGCGCTGGGGCGGTGGCAGCGTGATTAAGGCTTGCAAACTGGTCCTCTTCTTCGATCGTTGGTGTCTGTGCTATGGAGAGGTGGTGAGCATGGCCAAAGCCATTTGGTGTACCATTTGTCTTCGGGGTTGTTGCGCTGACGGCGACAGCTTCGGGGTTGAGCTCTGATGCTTGCTTAGCAGCGGCTTCGCGGGCATCAGCCTCTTGCTCTTTCATCATGGCTTCCTCGGTTGTCTCTTGGTAGAAGAGGACGTAGGCGCAGGCAAGGACGTTTTCGCCACCAAAGAAGTTGCGGACGTAGGCCTTGTCGACAGGCTCAACCATTTCGTCGTCGAAAAGTAGCCATCCACGATCTTGTGTCTTGATGATCGACACATAGTGACCATGGTAGGGACCGCCACCAATGTGAACGACGACGGCATACAACTCGTATAACCTGTCTGGATCTTCTGCGTCGTCTGTGGTGTTGAATAGTCGGAGATAGTACGGGTATACGACGCGGTGGAAGAGCTTCTGTAGCCGTTGCAGATCCTCCGTATACTTGAAACGTTTTAAGTGCAACGCTAAGATCTTCGGTAACCGTTTGATCTTCATCCTCTTTTCCGCTTCTTGCAAGCCTCCGCAGTTATCGCAGTGGAATTTGTTGCGCTCGCACAACATCTCTTCTTCAGAAAACTTTCGCAAACAACTGGTTACTGATGAGTGCTGCTCGAGATCGACGGACAAATCCAAGAAGGCCTCATCTCGCTGTGAGGTGTTCTCGCACGTCAGACATCGAGTCTCAGACGTCAGAGTGCCCTCAAAGAGTTCGTGCACCCAGCCTGTGTTCGTGTTGTTGTTCATTGCTGGTGCAATGACGCCGTTCTGCTCTGTCTCGCCGACTTCCGTTATCCGCGACCTAGAGAACGTCTCTACGTTCTCCACAACTTCGTTCAGGAGCAGATTCAGAAACTCGTGTGCGTCCTGGTGCATCGGCGTACGGAACATCTCATTGTCTCGTCGCAGAATCTCAAGGAATTTGTGTGGACTGACTACACCCATACGTGACCTGTGTGCTATTACTGCCTCGAAAATATCCTTCAATGATGTAAACAGCGATTCTGACATGCCGTAGGTCTTCGAGTTTTCATAGTCCATAGTCAGTACAGGGCCTGCCGCCAGCGCCTGCTTCTTCTTGTACTCAGGCGAGTCCTTGTTGTCTTCTGGCTTAGGAGGTTGCCCCGGGGCGCCCGGCGTTGTTGCTGGCTTCCCCGGTGCTTTCGCAGTCGGACTGGACAACGAGTTCCGCCCTGCTGGCGAGAGCGCTGACTGTGGGCCATTCTGGAGGTTCGTGTTGATACGTGGGAGGGATTGCGGGCGTTCGAGGCTTTCGGGAGCGGAGCGGGCGGGGAAGTTGATGACCTGTTCTCGAAAGGGCACCGAGTAGTAGAGACACTGTACGACTGAGTTGCAGTAGCTGGTGAAGAGGGTCAGTGGTGGCGTTGGCAGGGGCTGACGTATAGCGATGCATACCATGTACTTCCAAACTGCAGGCACGGCCAAGTTAGCATGCATCATCCCAACATGTCCGCCCGGTAGGCGCACTTACATTCTCGAAGCCGAAGAACTTGTCGCTGCCGTCGCCGCGCAGAGGTCCGGCGTTCGCCAGCAGCTTCTCCAGCGGCGTCGGCTCAGGCGCGTTGGGGTCCTTCTTTGCAACCGGGTGGCCAGTTGCTGGGCTGGCCGGGGCCTGCAGCGGCGTCAGTACGTGCCATTGTCGGTACTACTCCCTTCAGAAACACTCACAGCGCCCGACTTGAGGCGGCCGAAGAACGAGCTCATGGTGGCAGCTCGCAGCGACGGGCGCGCAGAACAGTGGGGGGCGGACGAGGTGGTGGTCGTCAGGCGGCGCAGGGCATATGCGGCGCGGGCTTATGCCGTCGTAGCGCGAACGAATACCGGGGTAAAGAGGCCCGGGTGTTGTAAACGTGCGGAGGGCAGCATGGGGGGAGGAGTGAAGCAGCAGCGGAGAAGGAGTTGCAGAGCTGCACACACGCGGCACAGTTCAGCAGCCCAGCATACACGAGACGAACAGCGGCCGGTGGTCTTGAATCAACCCGAGAGCGACGAGGCTTGGAGGAGCTAGAGACGGCCTGCTTCCTAGTTCACGCGAACTCCGAGAGCCCGGTCTCTCCCCACAATGGACCCCACCCCAGGCCATGCACCAACCCTGCAGCCCGCAGAGAATGTCGAGCGATCGTCAGTGTTACCGTGATACAACGGCTGCAGGGCTGATAGCAAAAGCAAGCTGTGTCTGAGCACCACATGGCTTGTGGACCTCAGGCGTTCGAACCCCAGGCGTTCAAGCTCTGCAAGCTGGCGGTTGGCATGCTGCTTGGCCCTCGTGTGCTAGCTTGTTCCGTGCCCACGGTCACGTCAGTTGACTGCAAACCATATCTCTTAGCCGTCCGGCGGCTAATGCTGCGAACACACGCTGATCCTTCTAGAAGGCACACCATAAGCAGAACACGTCCAGGGTAAGTGGCCACACGTCTGATGATATTACTGTATTACTTGCAAGCACTTCCAGCCAGTTATGTCCTTGCTCACCGGACGGGCATTGTTCTTCCGCTCTGCCCACCTGTTGGACGCCACAAAACTCGAAATGGCGCAGAATGCACTAGCCCTCCTACGAGCTATCCGACTATTTAGCCGTCTGGCTTCGATCCCCAGATCCTCAGACGAGCTTGCCTGAGGTCTGGAGCTTCCATAAACGCCGTTGAAATGCTAGTGCCGTGCAATCGAATGCAAATACGTGTACATGTTTGATACAACAGATGATAAAATAGGAACATCCTGCTGCTTCACAGCCGCCGAAGTCGCTTGCCGGCTCCTAGTTCGATGGCTGTGCGACTATTGAGTATCAAGTCTTCGTTGCCGCCAGGCGGAGGGTTCTTCTGAATGTACTCTTGTCGTATGCGCGCAGCCTCACTATCCCAGTGCGCTACACGCTCTTTGAAGCTCGCTGCATTAGAGGTCGCGTTCTCTCGTGCGTTGTCAGCCTGGTCTTGGTATGGCTTCTTGATGTCCTCGCCCGCCGTTCGCCATTTGAGACCGATAGCAATTCGAACCTCCTGCTTGGAAGCCTTCGCTTCTGCATTCCCAGTGGCAGCTACACGGACTTTATCACATTCTTTTTTGACAATGTACCAGTAATCTTTTGTGAACAACAGGAATGGGTTCACTCCAGAGCGACCTGGCTTAATTGGTCGTTCGCCGATCTCCTCAAGGATGGCGCCGATGATAGCAGCTTCGTAGTCCTCATCTCGTTGAGCTCGTGCTGTCTTGTTCGTCTGAGGTGGCATTACTGCAGGGGCAAACCCCGGCTTGAAGTCCGCCGTAGTGGGTGTCGCAGAATGCTCGAGCTTGATCTTCTTCTCTACCAACGGTATGGGAACCTCGATAGGTCCAGTCATTGTTTCGTATACTTCAGCGGCAGCCCGAAGACCTGATAGGTATGCGCCATGTACCGTAGCCGGATGCGTCCCACAGGTTGCCTCTCCTGCAAAGTGCAGTGGACCAAGAGGTCGAGCCATGACATCGTAATCGCCTGTTTGTGTCTTTGCACCAACGTACGAGTAGCTACCGCGGGCAAACGGGTCTTTGCTCCATCTCGTGATAATTGTTTCGGTGGGTAGTGGGACGGGGTTCGGCGCGAACATGGAGTCGAGTCGATCTGTGACTTCACTAACTAGCTGGTCGTTGGAAGTTGCTTCGGCGTAGTGGGCAGCGTCGCCAGCCATGAGTGCAACAAGCGTTGGCTTGCCACTCGTCTTAATGCAGTTCCAGAATAGATAGAACCGCCCTCTACGTGCGCTGTAGTCTTCGGGTCGCAGGCTAGCCTCATGTTCAGCTTCATTTAGCAGGCCGAACATGTCGCGGTCGGGTTCCCAGAAGGCCTTTTCGTATACTAGAATGACCTTTCTAATCGTTAGTTGCAGCTGACAAGAAGTGCCTGTGTGTTTACCTTATTGAGTAGCCCGAAGCCCATGCGCTCAATCACACCCTGCTTCCAGTCTGGCAGTGGCGGATGAAATGCTATGGACCCCGACTTCAACACTCCCAGAGGCGTTGTTAGGACGACCCGGTCAGCCTCGAATAACTGCCCGTCACTGCATTCGATGGTGACAGCCTTGCCATTCTGTTGGTCGTCGAGATTGTAGCGGACTGCTTTGATTGGCGTGTTGAAGCGAACATCCAGTTGGCTAGGACATTTCCAAAGCCCTCGTGGGACCTGTTGGTAACCTCCGATGACTTCCGAGTGCTCGCCTTCAAATTCGTTGCCCATGTCCTGATCCCAACCACTCAAACTGAGTTTGTTCACACTGACTGCGTTGGCATATTCGAGGTTGGCGTGGTGCCAGCTCAGCAAACGCATGTCCCTGGGTTGCATATCGACGATTGCCTGGTATTGCCTGATAGCATCGTCCATAGTCTGACCCAAAGTGGGAAACTCAGACCTCTTCGCAGGTGCATTCAGATCTACAGTCTGGGACAACGATGCTCCTTCTTTGAGCTTCCATCCCAGGTTCTGTATCGCCTCTGCCGCTGTGATGTTGGGGTTGAATCCAGCGCTCAGCTGGTAGGCTCTGCCTGCTAACTTCTCCACTCCTGTTGTGGGTTTCTCTTCCGTTGTCGACGCGGTGCTCTTCGCATTCACCGACAAAGGCGCATCCGAGTTTTCCAGCTCTGCTATCGTTGGTCCGCCGTTATCGTTGGCGTCGCGCCCGAAGAGTATGAGATTTCGATCGCCTTCTACGATTCGTTGCGTGGGTGCTTTGTTTCGAAAGACGCTCGCTCGCTCCAGAACATCATTGTATAGCTTTTCAACTATCATATCCTGACCCCTATCAACAACTGTGCCGTCATAATCGTAGAGTATTGTGTTATCGCGTAGACCGTGGTAGGGTATGCCGAGCTGCCCGCGGATGATGGCGTTTAATGGGTTACCGTGTTCGAAACCTGTGACGATCTGTGCGCCCATTTCAGCTGTGCAACGGTGTCCAGCGGGCAGTGTAGAGTTAGTCTGATTTATGAAGGGGTGAGAGTACACTCTGCCGCCAACGCGTGGCCGAGCTTCGAGGACGATGATCTTTGGTGGTCGTTCGCCACTGTTGTTCGGCTGGTCCGCCAGCTGTGCGAATAACGCTTGCAATTGCCGGGCGCAACCAAGACCTGACATACCAGCACCAGCAACAACGATAGTACGTTGTGGACTATCTTTCGCTTTCTTCCGCGACATCGCCGGCACAGTATCAGGTACTTCGACGCAGCCAAAGTTGATGTATCCATTTCTGAGAAGCCACAGGTATGCCACTTTTGCCAGCCCGAAGAATCGCCTGTCTCGAGTGCAGCCTGCAGCTTCCTCGAACGAAACGTAGACCAAGGGGTTGCGGTGCCATAATCTTAATATTGCGTTTCGAATGTTCAGGTAGATGGTGACCTGTGCGTGGTTGATGTGATTACGTATTAATCTATACTCTGCTGGGTGCAGAGCAAACGGATTGAGTCTGCTGCTCTCTGCTGCCAGAATGCATTGTCTGCCGAATTCCGGCCACGAAAGCTCAGCGGGTATGCTTGAATTCGCCTTCAGTTCGGCGTTCTTGCCCTTTGGGGTGCTAGCTAGGCGTTGTTTCGCAGGGTGTTCACGAGACTGTAGAAGCTCAGGTGTCGATGATGGTTGCGAGTCGCGGCTTAAGCTTTGTGGAGTTCTTGTCATGAAGTTGTGTTGGACGGAGACTTCTTTTAGTTTCGACAAGCCATTTCGCTGATGAGAGACATTGCCATCAACAGGCTTGAAGATTGCGTTGCCGCTCCGATCTGATCTGGTTCCGTTGATACTGTGTGATCCGTTCTCCACCGTCGAGTGTGGAGTATTTGGATATGGCAGTGGCGAAGGCGTGAGATTGAGACCGTATGTGCTCGTAAAAGCACCTGGCGTTGAGTCTTCAGCTTCATCCCTGCTACTTTGATGATTCGTCTCCGATATATCGTTGGAATCGCCATAGTGCACGGACGATGTTGCGGACACTCTGCCATAGTCGATGTGACTAAGCCCAGACATGGGAGCGATGCCACCCTTCAGATGTATGCTTTCATGCGACATTGGTAGCGACAAAAAGTCATTGTGAGACTGATCGAACATATCGGAGTCGTCATCGAGTGGATTCGTATCGGTGGTTGCGAAAGCAGAGAACATATTTGGGCGCCTCCACCTTCGGCGAGGAAGGAAACCGACACCTGATATCGCCGAACGTCGGTTACAGCTCGGATTGGTCCATGCAGTTGAAAGTAAAGATGGTTCAAAGCAGACAACGAATGTGTTTGGGTCTTGCAAGCATGGAGAATTCGATTGTTGTAAAGATGCTGGAAGGGTGGATGAATGCAAGCGTCAAGTGAAGAGTTGCGCACGGAAAGCTAGCTAGCCGCGTTTAGACGCATCCCTGCGCAACTCGAACGCCCCTCTTCCTCACCTCGCCTCTGCACCACTCATCCAAGAGCGTCGACCCACACTCCCGGAAGCGAGACGTATTGCAACACAGCACCTCAAGGCTCATACAGAAGGGTGCGCTCGGACGATACAAAAAGTGCATTAGGCAAGGAGGAAAGGTGCTTGCCACGTCTTGAATCTGTTCGACCGGGGCCTCCACAAGTATCTTGAGGTAGGTGGCAACGTACACGCAGTATCCATCCATACCAGGCCGAGGCCGAGGTGGTCAGCGACAAAGGCGTCGATAAAGATATCCAGATATTTGGGTTGCTGTACACTGCAGGCGAATATGCACCGTCGTACACATACTCGCTGCGATGTTTCGCTGGTAAGCTCAATTGTAAGCCCTTCCTTATGAGCAAGGTCTGTAGCTGGGAGCGATTATCCAGTCATAATACGTGAGAGAATTTGTGGTGGTGTATGTTCAAGGTTTGTATGATTTCAACAAGTGAGTACAGCTTCAAGGTCATTCATCTCGAACAAGATCAAGGCTGACGTGCATAACAGATCCAGACTTGTTCACATCAGGATCCGCAAGCTGCCTACGACGATATGTATAGTCATCCACCTCGGTCGAGATCAATATTGATGGTAGATGCAGCGCATCAGCAAGCCGGCGTAGACGAATACGCAGCAACAAGCGGCAAACAAGGCGAGGATCGACATTGATTGTCTTACGATTTGTGAGGCCCTGGTTCGTCTGTCATAGCCTCTTGACGAGCTGCAGGTCAAGTCCGTATGGCGGAAGGCACACGAGGCATGCAGTGCAACAGTGTCTGCGAAAGAACGTCTACAAAGGCGCCGAGGCAGTTTATAATCTTGCAGGAAAGGCTAGCTACAAACCAGATGAAGTAATGTAATCTCTAGGTCGTCTAAGTACTTGCAAATTGGCTTGAAATGAGTGCTGAAGGCCTCCCTTGTTCTATTCTAGTCTTCAAACCATGCATGATATAGCAAAAAGATATCCCAACTGCTTTCGTCGAACTCCTTTTTTTCTTTACCCGCCCAAAGCTCATTATCGACTACTAGTCCGCCCGTGGGCGCATGAACTGAAAATCATCATCACGTGGCCTCGGGGGCAAGCGCACGGGCGGATTGACGTAAGTTGCGGATCTCTTAAGCAACGATGTGTTTACTAGCCATCAACAACACTTCTCGCAGCACGAACGATGCCATGGCCTTGGTCAGGCGAAAAAGACGAGAAGCAGAAAACCGGCTTTGCAGCATGGACTGAACCATACAGTTTGGATGAGTGGACGACATCGCTGCTCGAGCCAAGGACCCTGATCCCATCTATTGCGCTCACAGTGACCACAGTCGCTGGAGTTCGCCTTTACAAGTCCTACTTACGGCGAATCCCCACTGTGAACCATATCAAGCCCGACTATTTTCGACGTAGAAGTCTGTTCGGTCAGGTCACGAGCGTTGGAGATGCAGACAACTTTAGATTGTATCACACGCCTGGTGGACGAATAGCAGGCTGGGGCTGGTTGCCATGGAAGACCGTACCAACAAAACGGGATCAGCTCACGAAGCAGACAGTAAGCACGCACCCTCGCAGTTACTGAACACGTCTGCTTGCGTTACGATTCCTCGGGGCTGACATTGTGTGAAGCTGCACATACGAATTGCGGGAGTCGATGCGCCAGAGCTCGCGCACTGGGGTCGAGAGGCTCAGCCATACTCGAAAGAAGCCCTTGATATGCTCACCGATCTCATCCTCAATCGTCGAGTTCGTGCGCAGATATACCGACGAGATCAATACGACAGAGTTGTAGCACAGGTCTACGTGCGCAAGTGGTTCTTCAAGAAAGATGTAGGATTGGAGATGCTGAAAGCAGGCTTGGCAACCGTCTACGAAGCTAAGACAGGCTCTGAGTTTGGAACCTCTGAAGAACAGTATCGCGCTGCTGAGGAGCAGGCCAAAGAACGCAAGGTTGGGATGTGGGCAAAGCCAGGGCTGTTGCAGAGGCTAGCAGGCGCGAAGACGCACGCCCCAGAGAGTCCACGAGAGTACAAGACTAGACACGCAGCAGCAGATAAGCAGAAGAAGACATAACCGAACGACTCTACCCGTGATGCAATCTCTGGGATGATTTGGTTTTCGTGCCAGACTTTGTGATAGCGTGGATATATAACATGCCGCCAATATTTGTGTGGATCTCCCCAAGGTCACTCGCCGTATAAAACCTACATCTCTTGCTGTGTACTTGTCAGGGCGGTACCTTTGATGCAGGACAGTCATACACGGGCCGGGAGAGCTCTGACTGTTCGATCTGAGGAGATTGTTCAGAACCTATGCAATCGCTCAGACCGCCAATCAATCCATGGATGATCAACGCACTAGCGCCGCAAAGTCCCGGCCAGGGTGACGAAGTAGGAAATCTTGTTCTACTCTGACATGGCCGCAGGCACGGTTAGAGACGCATTATACATCTAAATGACTCCCATCACCTGGTCCGTGAGCATTGCGGGTGACGGCAGCCCGCAAAACCGCTTCAAAATTTCTTCCCGCCAATGCGTGCTGCCAGTGTTTAGTGCTCCGCGCCGAGATCGGCCATGATCCGGAAGGTCTTTGTGCGAAGTCTGATTCTGAAGCAGCAGGATGAGCGGCACGACGACACAGAAACAAGGCATATAGACTAGGAATACAAATGCAAATTCAGTGTATGCCCAATTGATCGTGTTTTGCAATACTCCAGCATAACCCTTGGGTGCGTTGACTCAAGTGGGCGACGCGCACTGGACCACGGGCCTTATCGCTATCGGGAGCTAACTCGCCGATAGTTTTTGGCAAGCTTCACGACTTCCCCACGATTCAATAATTCTTATAGTCACATTCCCTCTGCTCTGTTGAGCTCGAGCTCCAGCACCCTTCAATTGCCCTCATCAGCCCTCGAGCGACGTACTTCCGCGCGTTCGTCGCCCTTTCCCTGCGTCATTGGGTGTTCTTAGAGCTCGGTAGCTCAGCAGCTGCTTGACCGCCTGCAATATGGCTCTCTGCGGACGTCTGGCACGTCGTGTACCTACCACGGCAAGCCAATTCCGCAGCATTGCGCCTTCCATCTCTGCGCGAAGCTTCACAACTCGCACAGCTCGTCCTCTAACCTCCCTCCGTGCGAAGGGCGAGTCAACAGCGACCTGCCGCCAGCTGCGCGCTTTCACAAAGATCTCTGCCACCTTCAATCAGACACAAGAGGCACCAAATGCGCAGGCCTACCTCAACAGTGGCGCCATTGCCGGCGCTCGCGACCTTGTCGACGTGAAGAAGGTCCTGGTCATTGGTTCTGGTGGTCTCAGCATTGGTCAGGCCGGAGAATTCGACTACTCAGGTATGAAAGAGAAAATCTTGGCGCACAGCCAAAAGTAACCCCACACTAAGACGCAATGCAGGTTCTCAGGCGTTGAAGGCCCTCAAGGAGGCTGGTGTCCAGTCGGTCCTCATCAACCCTAACATTGCGACCATCCAAACATCGCACGTGCTCGCCGATGAAATTTACTACCTGCCTGTCACTCCCGAATACGTCGAATATGTTATTCAGAAGGAGAAGCCTGATGGCATTTTCCTGTCTTTCGGTGGACAGACTGCGCTGAACTTGGGTGTGCAAATGAACAGGAAGGGTCTCTTCGAGAAGTACGGTGTCAAGGTCCTTGGTACCAGCGTCAAGACACTCGAGACTTCTGAGGATCGTGACCTGTTCGCCAGGGCTCTTGACGAGATTGACATTCCCATCGCCAAGTCGATTGCTGTCGAAACTGTCGAGGAGGCTCTTGATGCCGCCGAGAAGGTTGGATACCCCATTATCGTCCGTGCTGCGTACGCGCTTGGTGGTCTTGGATCTGGTTTCGCCAACAACCCTGAGGAGCTCAGGAACTTGTCTGCTCGATCGCTCACCCTCTCTCCCCAGATCTTGGTTGAGAAGTCGCTCAAAGGCTGGAAGGAGGCTGAGTACGAGGTCGTTCGTGATGCAGCTGATAACTGCATCACAGTCTGCAACATGGAGAACTTCGACCCTCTCGGTGTGCACACCGGTGACAGTATCGTTGTCTCGCCCAGTCAGACATTCAGCGACGAGGAGTACCATATGCTCCGTTCTGCGTCGATCAAGATTGTACGACACTTGGGTGTTGTTGGTGAGTGCAATGTCCAGTACTGCCTCCAGCCCGATGGTCTCGACTACAGGGTTATCGAAGTCAACGCCCGTCTGTCTCGTTCCTCCGCTCTGGCCTCCAAGGCTACCGGTTACCCCTTGGCCTACACTGCCGCAAAGATCGGTCTCGGACACACTCTGCCCGAGCTCCCCAACGCTGTTACCAAGACTACCACCGCCAACTTCGAGCCCTCCCTCGACTACGTCGTCACAAAGATGCCCCGTTGGGATCTGAGCAAGTTCCAGAACGTTAAGCGCGACATCGGCAGTTCCATGAAATCCGTCGGTGAGGTCATGGCTATTGGTCGTACATTCGAGGAGTCCTTCCAGAAGGCCTGTCGACAGGTCGACCCCAAATTCCTCGGTTTCCAGGCTGAGAAGTACGGCGAAGACCTCGACTACGAGCTCGCAAACCCCACCGATCGCCGATGGCTCGCCGTTGGTCAGGCCATGTACCATGAGGGCTACAGCGTCGACAGGCTCCACGACCTCACCAAGATCGACAAATGGTTTTTGCACAAGCTCCAGAACATTGTTGACTGCACAAAGGAGCTTGAGGAGATTGGCAGCCTGTTCGGCCTCAAGAAGGAGATCATCCTCAAGTCGAAGAAGCTCGGTTTCTCTGACAAGCAGATCGCCAAGGCGGTCAACAGCACTGAAGACGAGGTTCGCGCTCGCAGGAAGAGCTTCGGTATCAGGCCCTGGGTCAAGAAGATTGACACCCTGGCTGCTGAGTTCCCTGCCGATACGAATTATCTTTATGTGAGTTTCTGAGTTTCTTTTGTTGTTGTCGTACCCTCGTTTTTTTATCTTGTTCGTGTCGCACTCTCAAGATGGTCCTTCCTTCCTTCCTGGCCGACAGGAGGTCTTCAGCATCATCTGCTGGCTCTACAGCGACTGGATTCCCAACTTTTCGGAGGGCCTCACAGTGCTACTGGACTTCGATCAACGACGTCGACTCTTGGACAGCAGCATCCTTATCAACGCATCGCTCGACTGGCACACTTCTCGCAACATAATTTAAACGCCAATGTTTGTCTCCTGTTGGAGCATCTCCGGGTTGGACGCTGTGCAGCATGACTATAACGCCCCCCCCCCCCTTTGGAGCAGAGCGGAAGAGCCACCTAATGTTTCATTGAAGACCTCCACGCCACCGTACCAGGATTTCCTTACCACAGAATCTCATTGCTATACAGTCACCCCTTCGCATCTACTAACCTTTACCGTTAGACTACCTACAACGCCTCCTCCCACGACGTCACATTCGACGACCACGGCACACTCGTCCTTGGTAGCGGTGTCTACCGTATCGGTAGCTCTGTCGAGTTCGATTGGTGCGCTGTCAACGCTACCATGTCGCTGAACAAGCTCGGCAAGAAGACTGTCATGATCAACTACGTAAGTCATTGCATCCAACCAAAATATGTATCAAGAAACTAACAGACCCCAAGAATCCCGAGACTTACTCCACTGATTTCGATGTTGCTGACAGGCTTTACTTCGAAGAGCTGAGCTACGAACGTGTCATGGATATTTACGAGTTGGAGACCGCTCAGGGTGTTGTTGTCTCCGTTGGTGGCCAGCTTCCTCAGAACATTGCTTTGAAACTCCAGGAGTCTGGCAAGGCCAAGGTTCTCGGAACCGACCCTCATGACATTGACAAGGCCGAGGACCGTCACAAGTTCTCTTCCATCCTCGACTCCATTGGTGTTGACCAGCCCGCTTGGAAGGAGCTGACCTCGTATGAGGAGGCGAAGAAGTTCGCTGACACCGTCCAATACCCTGTCCTCGTCCGCCCATCTTACGTTCTCTCTGGTGCTGCCATGACGGTCATCCGCAGCGAGAACGAGCTCGAGGAGAAGCTGCTCGCCGCCTCCTCTGTCTCCCCTGACCACCCCGTCGTCATCACCAAGTTCATCGACGGCGCTCAGGAGATTGACTGCGACGCTGTCGCCTCCAACGGCAAGGTCCTCGTCCACGCTGTCAGTGAGCATATTGAGAATGCTGGTGTCCACTCTGGTGACGCCACACTTGTCCTTCCCCCTGTCAACCTTGACGCCAGGATCCAGGAGCGTGTCAAGGAGATCGCCGACAAGGTCGCCAAGGCATGGAACATTACCGGTCCGTTCAACATGCAGATCATCAAGGAGGAGGTCGAGGGTGCTGAGCCCAACCTCAAGGTCATCGAGTGCAACCTTCGTGCATCTCGTTCGTTCCCCTTCGTCAGCAAGGTTCTCGGTACCAACTTTATTGATGTTGCCACCAGGGCTCTTGTCGGCCGCGAGGTTCCCGAGCCCGTTGACCTCATGAAGGTCGACCGTGACTACGTTGCCACGAAGGTTCCTCAGTTCTCCTGGACTAGGTTGGCTGGTGCCGACCCCTACCTTGGTGTCGAAATGTCCTCCACTGGCGAGATGGCTTGCTTTGGTAAAGACCTCGTCGAGGCCTACTGGGCATCCGCTCAGTCGCAGATGAACTTCCGTCTGCCCCAGCCTGGTGAGGGTCTTCTCTTCGGTGGTGATGTCACCGCTGGATCTCTCCACTCCAACTCTCTGATCCAGATCGCCAAGTACATCCAGACCCTTGGCTACAAGTTCCTTGCCGCCAACGAGGACGTCAAGACTCTGCTCGAGAAGAATGTTGAGGGCGTCAAGGTCGAGGTCATCGCTTTCCCTAAGGAGGACAAGCGTGCCCTCCGTGAGGTCTTCGAGAAGAACGACATTCGCGGTTGCTTTAACCTGGCCAAGTACAGGGCTAACGGCCTGCTTGACGAGGATTACGTCATGCGCAGGAACGCCGTTGACTTCGGTGTTCCTCTGTTCATGGAGCCCAAGACCGCTGTCCTCTTCGCTCAGTGCATGAGCGAGAAGTTGCCCAAGAAGGAGGGCATTCCCACGGAGGTCCGTACGTGGAGCGAGTTTGTTGGTGGACGACCGTTGTAAATGATATGAACCCATCTTCCTGCCATGCGGGCCGACCCCAACATGGAAGGGATGGGAGCCATATACCCAACTGGGGTTGGATCCTCGATAGAGGATTTATGGTCTGTTTATACAGCGTTCTCGGCCCAACTGCGAAAGCAGTACTAGAGGAGTTGAGGAACGCTTTGGCATTTTTGTGTTATAAGAGGCTCTTCTCTCCTGTTTTGTAAGCTAGTAATCCATTTGGAATAAACACGAATTATTTTCGAGAGCACGAGAACTCATGTGTGAATGATCTACCATTGAAGTGACTTGGGCTACTTAAATCCAGGAGCTGGAGCTGGATCTGCTTTACACCCGAGTGCCTTGGTACCCACCGTAGGGTAACAGTACCCAGTCTGAAGCCTCTCCTGGAACTGTTGCCCAGCCGTGTTCTGAAATATGGGCTTGCTCTCTGCGTTGGAGGACTCAGGTTGGCAAGACCCGCTGCAGGTGCTCTTTCCTGATTGGTTTCTACACTCAGGAACACATCTCTTCCGTGTTATAGATCTGCGCTCGCTGGAGCAATACACGTATGTGTCTCTGCAAACCGAACCAGCATCATAGCATCCCAAACCACCGCTTGTCTGTATGCAGTCTGGGAAGGGGTTGGTGCCGCGTGTGCCTTGGGTCAACACTTTCGCGTGGAGACTGTCGCTATCGTCGTCATCCCACTTAGCTTGCTTGACAGCCGTAGTGTTCAAGCTAAGGATCAGCTGCTGTGCAGCAGGCTTTGGTGGTGCAGTAGGCTTGGTGTTGTTGGTCTGCGAAAATCCTGTCGAGCCTTCTACGCACAGCGAGGAGTCTACGAAAGCCGCAGCAGAAACGTCGTACCACAGACGCGTCATGTTGTAGATGTTTGCCAATGTGTAGTAGATACGGCAATCAGCGGCTTCATATTTGAACTGTAGCGGGGTGGTATCGCTCTTGCGGATTTGATCGCGAAGATTGAACTGGGCGTATTTGACGTATATGGCAGAGTCGCGAATCTCGGGTACCGTTGAGTTTACATTCGTCTCGAGGGTCTCGTCGATGCTTCGTGCGAAAGCCATGTCGTTGTCTAAGGTGTAAGTGTCATAGGATCTGGCGCCACGCGTGCCACTGGCAGCTTGCATGGGTCCGTTCGCCGGACGACCTCCTGCTACGACAGTCTTAACTCCAGCTTGTGTCATCATCTCGACGAACAGTGAACAGGCAGATGCGCAAAGACCGTCAGTGAGCACAACGATTTGGTCAGGTTGAAATTGGCGATCAGCAGCAGTATAAACGGGTGCATCTGCGAAGTAGCCCACCGGAGCCCATTCATCGAATGCAGCCTAAGAAACTCATTAGCATGGACTCTGAAAGCCATCTGCATTAGCTGAGAAGCACTTACAGAATCGAATGTTGGATTTGACAGATCGTATCGTTCGACAAGAGAGAACTCATCACCTTTGTCAGTAATGGGACCTTGGTATTCTGACCAGCTGCTAAAGTTCTTCTCAGTAGCAGCACTCAGCCGGTCAGTGATGACCCATTCGTTCGCCGCGTTGTCGTACTTTGTGTAGACTTGCGTATCGTTATTCTCGTCCAACGAAGCCCACCATTCGGTCGTTGCTGCGCCCAACACATTAGCCAGTTCGAAGCTGCGTCTCCTGCTTCCAGCAAATGGTGTCAGATCCGGAAAGAAAGCCTTGAAAGTGGTGAATGCAAGCAATGGAGTACCGCCGGAGTTACGCTGAAGATCAATCACCACCTTCGTAACACCAGTCTTTGAAGCATTGCCGATGAATTCACCAACAGTTGTGGTGAAGTTCCCTATTGTCTCTGGAATAGGTTGGAAGCTTGGAAGGCTAAGAACACCTGTGGAGATGTCTTCGAAATAGTATCCGGTTACGAGGCCGCTGTAGTAGACGCCGATATCGTACTGCGCAATGTTCGGATCTTCGGGGAAAGCACCGAAACTCGCTTCAGACCAGTTACCCGGGGCAGTTTGGACGGTATCTGATGCTACTGAATCTTCAGGCGGCGACGCTGTAGGCTCATAAGATGCTGGCAACAGACCAAGTACAAAGTAGTTGTAGAAATCTCCACCCGTGGTCAACGGTCCTGTTGCGTTGGCAGGCTCGTTGTAGATCGCCACCCAGATTGTGTCAAGAGGATCTGTGCCGTTTTCGAATGTAAACGTGAGATTGTCGCCAGGATAAAAGGACCCTCCACCAGAGAATGTCGTAAGCCCGCCTTGAATGTCCAGCGTAGGGTTTGACATCAAGTCGTTCCATTCTGCGTGTGGCTCGACATATCCCCAGGAGTTTAGTGCGGCGTAGGTTATTAGAAACTCGTTCACTTCGGTCCCATTAATGGTAGCAATCGGCGAAGCAGTCCAGCCATCCCTCGCGGCCCTCAAGACAGCCTCTGGGAGAAGATCGTCTGTAATGTAAACTTTGGGTGCCTGCTTACCATCAATGGAGACAGATGTAACCTCATATGGGCTCGCAAACGAAAATGCAGAGAGTATACCAGCATTCAGCGTGACGTGACCATCTTTCAGAGCATGGACGAGAAGCTGTACGTCAACTTCGAAGTCATACTGATTGAGGTATGCGCCTGCATCAACGCGCTGTTGTATCCTTGTAAGCTCTGCCTCGAAATCGACGGCTGGCTGCTGGTAGCCTTCGGGTGGGCTTTTCAGGTATGCAAGAGTTGTTTGGAATTGAAGCGTTTCGTTCCAGTAGGCAATGAACCGCGAGGCAACAGCGCTGTTGAGCGGCACGCTCGTGAGACACTGGTAAGCATAACTGGCTGTGAACAGCTCGTATCCTGTATATAATTAGGTATGGGTAAGATCAACGGATGTCCCAGTGATTCGTGTAACTCTGGAGATGTCCTGTAGCCAGCATTTCCGCTACATGAGAGCCAGTGACTAGTGCACGCTTAAATGGACCCCTCTCTAGCTCTCTTGATTAACTAGAAGGAATTCGACAACACGTACCTGTGTTCACATCATTGATGAGATCTCCGCAAGTCGTTGATTGGGCAGCCGGTGCGCCGGCGGTAGTGGGCGGGTCCTGCCGCGCGATTCTCTGTGGCACCGAACGGGCGAGGCAGAAGGCTGCAGAGCCGATTATCAGCAAGCTTTGGAGCAGCATACTTTTAACAGATCGTGACCGCAGTCGCGAAGCTACATAAGGGGATATCCGCTCAAAGAATGGACATCTTGATGCATTTAACCCAAATTTTCGTGGCTGCAGCTGGGCGTGCACACGATGTCTAAATCGGTACGTCTTTAGATTTGGGGGCCATTTGAGCCGTTCAGGCACCCGCGGCGAAGCTTTGCGCCCCCATCTGCACCTTGTGATAAAAGCTCAAGGTCTAAGCCCCCTCCACGCCGGCTCTAAATGCTGACCGCTAGCATGTCAGCTCCACTCGTCGGCCGCGATTCATGCACACTTAATCCTGTGCTGTTCAGCTTTGATACACCTCGAAGGACTGACAATACTAACCGCCATTCAAAGCTTAAACACACCTCTCGAGGATGGAACTTCCAGCTTTGCAGTCCTTCAAGGACGACATCTCTCCAGACATCTATCCCGGCCTTTTGGAGTGGGTGTTCGACTGTGATACCTTCCAAAGATGGCGCCGCGATACAGGTGCCTGGCAAATGCACTGTATTGGAGGGCCCGGATCTGGAAAGGTAAGCATAGTCTTTGTATTGCGCCGCAGCCTTCAGCAATTGAGGTTATGGCTGGTCTTCATTTGCCCCTGCAGCCCGCAGATGAGATGAGCTCATCAAACCCCGGAATTCATCTGGTCGAATGGCAGGTTGGACAGCTACGGTCAGCTGTGAACGTGCGTATTCTTTAGACACACTGAAGATACTCAAAGAACGCGAGGACCAATCCTACGCATGTTAAAGGCAAAGTTGCTGATCAACTGGCAGACGACGTTAGCGAAATTGGTGTCACAGCACCTGAAACGACACCCTCAACATCAAGGGCATACCATCATCTCGGCGTACATCGAAGAGGATGTGTTGAACGATCAGATCGATCTTGTAGAAGCCTTCCTTGTGACAGTATATCGCGGGCTGGTAGCACGAAAGGCATCACAATGCGATGAATCTGCGCGCTCATACCAAGAGTACGAGCATTGGTACAAGCGTTGCGGAGATCATTCGCTAGGTGTACGTAGATGGGAGCGTCTCCAGTGCCTGCGTAAGGCTGTCCATGCACGACTTGGAGCGACCAAAGACGACAAAAAGTTCCTGATTCTTGATGGTATCGATAGATGCGGTCCTACCGTACGCTACATGCTAGAAACAGAGCTCGCATGCCTGCAACACGAAGGAGTAAAACTGTTGTTGACCTCTCGTTCGGCGACCTTCGAGCAGAAGCAGGTCTTGTGCGACCACGAGTGTCATGACGAAACTAACAATAACCCACTGGATATGTACTTGCAGTGCCAGACCGCAGAATGTGGTGGATACACACTGTGTTATGTCTGCCACGATGCGGGACGAATCTGTCATGATTGGTAGGTCATCTGTTGCCCCCGTATGGCTGATTACTAAAGCCGATTACAGTCATGTTGACGGAAGCCTCTTCGTGCCATATGATCATGTAAATATGAGGCTCTGGGTGCCTACTGAAACGATGGAGAAATTCGTTGCATGGGATCTGGAGCGTGAGCATGGTGATCTAGGCCTCAAGAGCTCAGCAAGCAAGCCACCTCTTTCTGACCTCGGAAAGAGTCTACTCCTCAATCGAGACTCGTATCCAGTTGAAACACTTGTAAGCGATATTGCCACGCGATCTTATCAGAATATCGGCATGGCCAGAGCGAGACTGGATCTTGTGCACGAAATGGAGTCCGTCGATGGTCTCTTAGCGAGGAAAGAGCAACTCCCAGCGACCATCGTTGCTCTATTCGATTGTGGGCTCAAGGCTATCGAAGCTCAGCCCGCGGATTGCCGCGAGATAGCTCTTAAAGCACTAGCTTCTGCCGCGCGGTACGGCGACGGAGAATCCGTCAATGATCTAATAGAGCAGCTTCAAGGGCTTCAAATACCCGGTATCCGGAGTGGTGAAGAAATTGTAGAAGCATCCAGAGGCTGGCTTGTTGACATCATGGTGGAAGGCCCACAAAGACTGAAAGTCTACAACACGAACTTTGTGTATTATGTGGAACAGAAGTACCACCGGGGTATCCACCGCTCTTCAGTACAGCTCGAAGCCTATAGTCGAGGCTCTTCCTTCGCAAACGTAAGCGCACACCAACCAGCAACCACAGCTCGCTTTGAGCCACAGAACATCTTCGAAGAACCACAAGACATCAATCCGTTCAAATTAGCCAGGACTGTCACGACCATGCCGGCGATCGAAGAAGCACCTATTCAACCTTTCGTTGTTCGCAAAGGGACGGTCGCATGGTCTTGAAAAGCTTTGGAACAAATTTTGTATCCTTGAAGCATTCAATCTAATCTGGAGCTGAGAACTCCCTGGATCGAGGTAAACATAGGTTCTACACGAAATAGATTTAATTGTATTATGAAGGAGCTCGTCTCTTCTGAACACTACCACTCGGGCACGTACCACAATGACCCTGGAAATACTGCTGGCTTCAGCGTGGTTTGGAAGATGGCTGAGAACTCAAAAAGAGCGTATGGAAGCTACGGTGTTTCTATCGAGTCTTGAAGACTTGTCTGCTTGTCTGCGTTGCAACAGCCGCATCTTCGCTCTAGCTTCCTGACCATAACCGGTGGCCCAACGCTTGAAAGAAACAAGCCCCCCCTCTTACCGCCTCTTGAAGATCAAAAGAGACCCAAAAGCAGTTTTATACCAGCCAAAACTTTCTACCAAGCTTAGGGTCGAACTCATTACTAGAGAGCCCCTCCCAACCGTCAGTCACCAACAACCGGTCGAAAGTCTGTGCACTCGCACCACGAAACTCAAAAGCACCGACCCTTCGAAAGTGGTCTTTAGCTTTGTCAATGACAGGCTCTAGAAGGATGCCACGCCCTTCAAGTTCGATATCCCCGCTGCTGCCTGCCGGAATCCATTCCTTCCTTGACTTGACCACTTTCTTCGTTGACAACACCACGAACTTGGTGGTATGCTCCAGTCGTGTCCTGTCCGGAACAGTGTCGGGGTAAGCGTCCATGTCGAAAGTCTCTTTGCCGTTTAGTCGAAGAATCCACGAATTCTTGGCTTGATCAAGCTCAAGTATCCCAGAGTTTATGTGACCTTGTATTGCAATCGAAGAATGATGAAGAGTAGGCTCAGCGTCTTCATCTACTTTCGCAGCATTGCTGCTTGTTTGTGGATGCGTCCCATCGTAGTGCGCAGACTGGTCATTGTGAGCCTTAGTTGTGGAGTGCTTTACCTCCAGCACACTGTCACTCTGGACTCGCTGTTTTAGCATGGGGCCTGGGCCGCTGGGCCGCCTAGGGAGCAGCGAAGAACGTGCATATCTCTTGACGCCCTTCAGATCGAGTTCAAGATCGTGACCATTGTGGTCGCAAATCGTCCGGTGCTCCTTGTCAGAAAGTCTGTCAGCAATTATGATCTCGCCGTCCATTGATGCCCATGACCAGGAAGGAATATGTCGATCCTCAGTGACAGGACGCTCTTCATGTTTGCACTCTGCAACGCGCCATGTCAGCTGATCTTCAAGATGGTCTTCCCAGAGACCTTCGCCGTACTCCACGCCCATAACATCTTTGATCAGTTTCGCGATACCCCATAAGGCGATCAGCTTGTCCTTGCGTTTTGTTAATTCACAGCTTGTATAATTGCGGACAGCGGTTTGCCAGAATGTCGAAAGTGGTTGGTCGTTCGAACCGGCAATGTCCTGGCTTCCTTCAGATTCTTGCAATCGACCCCTCCAGTGTCTGTCAGGTGCTGCAGTACTGTCCATTGGCCGCGGCAAGCCAGCTGGTAGCGCCTCGCATGCACTAAGAGATGGGCAATCCCAGAATATCTGGTTTTTAGCAAAATGAAGTATACGTGGTGAGAGCATTCGTTCTGGCAGGAATTCAGCATTTGACTTATCACCTGGGGCATTCGACATACCTTGAAAGACCCATCCACGAGTATACAGCCTTGAATGGAGTAACTCCCGAGTCCAGAGGTCTTCAGGTACAATCCTCCACTTCTTGCCATGAAACATTGGGGAGTCCTTCTTGGACTTGTACTGTACTGGTAGGACACTTTCAGGCTCACGGCCACGGAAGGCACCGCCATACTGATCGATTGCGTCTGCAAGTGCTATGTTGCAATAGCTGTTCCTGTACACCAGATGCATTCGGCTTGCTTCGTGCTCCCAATCCTGTGCATCCATCTGAATGATACACAAGCTGTCGATCCAGATATATCCTATGTCTAGGGTCCGAGCAATCTCCACCGCCTCCTTGAAATTCTTGGTAAACAGACTCCAAGGCACACCCTCCGTCGTAAACAAGTTGATGTTATTCCTGAGCAACCGGACAAAGTTGGGCTTTGGACCCCAGGAGTGCGAAAGAGAACAGTACGGGCCTTGGACTGAGGTCTTTGCTGTTTCGACGACCTTGATATGTGCACCTGGCTTCCCGCTGATGTCTAATAGTCGAGTAGGAACGAAACTTCTCGCCTTTGGCATAGCTTTCTTTCGTCTCATGCAGTCTGTATGCGTTCTGTCACAATTCACCACCCAAGAACGAATCTGATGGCCACCATTGTCGGCTGGGTTTGTTGTGTTCCCGAGATATTCCGCATTTGGTAGAGGCTGAAGGTCTGGCGTCTATCAGTATTGGAATTCAGCACCAGTATGAAGCACCTCGGAGTCTTTCACTGCGCGGAGTTTAAAGCCCCTCTCTTGTAGCCGAAAGATAGCACTTAGCCCTTAGCTCTGAGGTCCGTGACCAAACAAGGATGCATCCAGTATCAACAACAGGGTTACCTTCAATATAACCGAATATCTGGAGAATATAACATTCTGGATGTTTATATATCTTTTACAATGAGATAAGAGGGAACATACCATTTTCTGGGAACAGGAAGAATGTTCTCTTCTGCAGCTCAATGTCGTCTTTCTTGCTTGAATCCCCGTCCGGGCCCTTCTCTGGTGGCACATAGCGGAATGTCACTACTACCGTCTCTGGACTTTCTCGGATCTTCACCAAACTCCGGATACTCCAGCGATAGATCGGCCATGTTCCCGTGTAGTCAGACTCTTTCAACCAAGGCGCGACTCGCTTGATATCTTCCCGTAATGTTGAACAGAAGAGGCACTGAAACTTCGATTCCACTTCAAGAGCCCTGTAGGAGTGGCTGTGGTAGTCCCACGAGACCTTGCTCTCAAGGACATTAGTGACGCAGTACTCGCAAAGTTTCATGGTGGGGGTCTGTCACACGGCACGCTGATTTAGACAGGTCGCGGGAGAGCCGTCTGAGCATCACAAGAGACTGCAAGCTTCAAGCGAAGCACTTTATCCTGTGCAGGAACGGCTCGAAGGCTGCAGCGCCGGGGGCTGTCATCGCGGGGGCCAAAACCAGCAGCTTACGGCCGCCATCTCGCCCATCTTAACAGTTGCAACTCGTAAACACTTCCACAAACAGGAACTAGCGAGAGTCATTGCAAACCCGTAGATTGAGATGCTACCAAGATCGAGGTATCGCAAGAAGATGATGGTATTTCGACACAGCAGCGACACCCTTCGGCGGCATCCGCCCGTGCGGAACCATTTCCGCTCGCGCCTGCCAGAGTTCGACACCCTCGTGCATCGCTGAAGGACAAAGGAAGCAGCCAACAGCAGACGCCAAACTGTCCACAACCGCCGCAAACGGGCATGTCGCCCCGCACCTGCAGTCACATTTCTCATGAAAGATACTACATGGGGCAAGTTGTTGGCTTTGCGTCGAAAGCAGGCGTCGAGCCTGTAACAGTGCAAAGTTCCCTAATGCGGCAACCATCAATTACAGGCGTTGAGCTTCCTTGCAACTCTAACCTTAACCTTATACCTCAGCCAATCATTATCTGGTGCAAACATACGAAGATGGCGATGGTGCCAGTGACACTTTGATTGTTCAATGAGTCCTATGCTCTGGCATCGTCTTCGATGGTGGATGGCCGACTGCAGCCTTCGCTGTGCAACTGCCACTATTGCTAGTGAGGTCTTACGTGCACCTTTCCAGCTCCATCTCCAGCACCAGTAGGCGACGCATTGACAGTACGAACGCTTGTCCTGAGACAAATAGACAGAAGATCCCATTCTTGGGCTCCCACGAACATACTCAAAGCAGCAACTGTAGAAACTAGGCGTTGGGCTTGGTTTGCCCAAACCAGCAACAACTGAACACAGGCGTTGAGCTTAACGCATACAAGACTTCCTAATGCGACTCACACATGCAACATGAAGAGCAGATCACACGTCATACACCATCTTCATAATTCTTGCAGATCCCCTTCGCTGCCAACACTCCGCCAACCTCTCAAGTTACTACAACGGGTAACATCGAAAACAGGCGCTATGCTTGGAAGACCCTCATCCTTCCCAATGCAGCAACTGTAGATTTCTGGCCCTGAGCTTAACAAAAGTCTTGTTTGTGTGAGAGCGAATGGGAGGAGGTGAGCATGTTGATACGGGAATAAAAAGTCTGCAAAGAGGCGCTGACGATTTGTGACGGCGTGAACGACGGCGAAAAGCTTCGTGTTGGATTCGGCCGAGGAGTGAGCGCGAGAGCGCGAGCTTTGACATTGCGCCGGTGACGTATGAGGATGCAACACGATAACGAAGCCTGTGGGGACAATTGAGGTGCGGTGGAATTCATTGTGAATGTTGTTAATGTTGCAAGCACATATAAGGGGATGTCGTTAGGTGTAATCTTTGAGCTGAAGTGCTCGTTGTAATTTAAAACATAATACGATGCCTATGCTCCCAGATCAAACGCCGTTGCTATGCCAAACCAAACTGCCGAAGTGTGCCAATCAATAGTACTCTACATAAATAGTAAATGCCTTAGATCTCATCACGTCTGGGGATGCGGATTTCCCAACTTCTCTCGCTAGGTACAAAGCCTGACCACCAGTCGTAAAGGCGCTTTGCCTCAAGGACAGCAATTCTGCCACTGCTTAAGTGTTAGTACCATTCGTAGAGATCAGTTTCAGTGCAAAAGACTCACAGCTTCTTGGGCATGTGATACCACTGAGACAGTACGTATCGAAATACACGTATGACCAGCTTGTACTCTGCCACCGCCTCCTCCCACGCCGTCATCTGGCTTGCGTCCCAGTCGCGGGTGAAGTCAGGAAGACCATCGTCTCTGTACCTGATCTCATCGTCCTTCTCTTCGAGCGCAAGTTTCGTTTTGAGCGCAGCCTGAGATGGCTCAACCGGCGCAGGAACAACGGCTTTGGGTACACCTTCGCGCTCGTCGACCATACGGCGGAACTCTTTGATGGCGGATAGAGAGTGAGAGAGACGGTCCATGGTGTTGATCAGAGCAACGAGCTCAGTGCGGCGTAGCGGCGGGTCCTTTGAGGAGTCGTTCTCGTCAAACTCGAACAGCACCTTGAGTGCTGTACCATAGCCGTTCGTCTGCAGCTTGCCCCAGAGACGGCACTTGTCGCAGCCAACGCAATCCATAATTCTGCTGACGTTCCTGAAGCGGTTGCGGAAGTCTTCTTTCAACACCACGGTATCTGGGTCCTGGAACATGACGGTCTCATCAAAGATCTCGGGGCCGGAAGGAAGCGCAGATGCCAGGCGCAAGACGGAGTTCTTTGTGCGGAGATCCTGCTCGGGATCTTCAGAGCAGAACGAGTAATCCTGGATGTGCTGCTTGATCTTTCCGACAGCGCGCATGACAAGCGCATAGTTGAAGTAGATGTTAGAGATGCGCTCGGGATACTTGTGAAGTCGCTGTTCGTAGCAGGCGAGATTGGGTCCCCATTGGCCTGTCGTCTGGTTCAGGTAGTCCCAGCACAAGTGCGTGGAGATGGATGCATGCATGCCGGAGATGACGCGGTGGAAAACACGTTTCTCCAAGCAGGTATCGTCTAATTCAACAGGGTCGAGACGGGCCACAGCCGTTCCGTGAGCGATGGCAGACTGGACCTTTTGCTGGACACCTCCCTCTTTCATGACGTTTCGTAACTGATTAGCTGCCATCATCTGCTGCTGGTTTCCGAAGCCACCAAGCGGCGAAGACTGACCACCAGATTGCCCGGGAGTCTCCTTCGGCGGCTTACTGAAGCAGTTCTCGCGGTAGATAGCTTCCCAGACCTGCTGTGCGCCAACGCCAGCGTATCCTGTGAATCGCTCTGGGTTGTCTACAAGCGACACATAGTCTCCCTTCGCTGGGGCGAACGCATCGTCCGGTACGCAGTAGTCGCGCTCGTCGCATTCATCATCGTATTCGACTACGCAGCTCTCGTCAACGTCCTCGCCCAGACTTCCACGTAACGGCCTCTTCCGGTCTTCTTTCTGCTCCTTCTTGCCAGGGTGGTGTGCTGTGGGTCCTTCTAACCTTCCCAATTCTTTTGCGCGCCAGACCAACGGTATGTCCTCCTCGTTGTCCAAGGTGTTAACCGCACATGCCACGTTCCCGCATATCCCGTTCTCGTCGTCCCAGAATGGGCACTTCTTGCTGTACAAGCTCAGGCGGTAGTGTGAGAAGAAGTCGGTGTCTTGCGTGATCGAGTGAAGGTAGGGATGTACGGCTTCGTTCAGGTGCTCGAGCGTGCTGTAGCTTGCGCAGGCGTCTGATACGATCGCGCCGGGCTCCAACTGGAAGGTCGTCTTAGTATCTTCCTTGTAGGTGTGTGTAGAGGGCGATGACGCTTTCTTGCTTACATTGCAGACGTTTGGCGACGGTGATTTGGACTTTGTAGGCGTAACAGCGTGCGAGCTACCCAGCAGCGAAAAGACTGCCAAGTAGAACACCTGCGATGCTGTGCGCATCTTGTCTATAGTCTGAAAGTGCTACTACAGTCCTTCGGTCAGCAAACGTCTGCGATGCAAGTCTGAAGCGGCGGAGGCTTTGCGACTCGCGAGGCAGGTTACACTCACAATTAAAGAGTCGCCGGAAGATTAGCAGCCGGATATTGGTGTGGGGTATGACAAGAGGCCAGAGTGCATTGAAACGCAGTCGACACAAATGGCAGGAGCACTGGCCGAGGCGCTGGTGGTCGGAATAGGAAATCTAAGTCGAAACAGATGATCTGCGTAAATGAAGGACACGGCGTGGATATATGAAGCACAGCAACAAAGCGGCAGGCAACAAGCTGCGGAAAGGACAGACTGCAGATTGGAACTAATAACACTGCCAGACCGGCGATGTAATCACACGTTCATCGGACCATCTGCGGAACTCGCAACGGTGGCCATTCGCTGTGGCGGTGTTAGGGGAAAAGACAGCCGGGCCCTGACAGGTGTAAAGTGGCGCTAGAAGCCGGTAGGGCTGAATCAGAGCCTCAACCTCAACAATTGACGGGGCGAAACGGGCGGACCGACATCCTTGGTCCTCCTGATTGCACAATCTGCGGATATTGAGCATTGACACCGAGTGAAGGACCTTTTCGCAACACTGGGTCGCAATGACAGACGCCGCAAAGCCTCAATGGCATGACGCCTTCCCCGCGCCTCGGTCTACAGCGCCCACCATTACACGTGAGGAGGTCCTCCCAGTCCTGACTTTTGGCGATCTGCTCATCGTGGATGTGCGCCGGACTGATTATGAGGGTGGCACCATTAAGGGCAGCCTGAACCTGCCTGCGCATAGCTTCTACTTGAACAGAGCACCATTGTTCGATCTGTGCAAGAGGGCAGGCGTGAAGAAGGTTGCGTTCTACTGTGGTAAGCAATGCATTCCTATACGTTATTCCTCATGTTTCTGATGTCGTGGCGTGATGGTGTGAGCTCAGCATCACGTTACTACCAGGCGGTTTGCTCGGCTGAATGCACAGTGGCTGAAACACGACAGGTTCATCAAACGGCAGAGGTCCGCGTTGCTCAGGCTGGTTTGCAGACTATATCGCCGACAAGGGCGATGACCAGATACAGTCGTTGACACTCGGTGGCGGCATCAAAGGATGGGTGAAAGCTGGAGATTTGTACACACAGCAAATGGAGGGCTTCGACCCTGAGTACTGGAAGCAATTCGAATGAAGAAGATATGCATCCACAGACCTTCAAATCATCTCAAAGAATACATTAATATAGAGCTAGCAGCATTATCTAGATATATCTCGGTCTATATGTGTGCGCCTCATTCGTCATCTTCGTCATCGTCAATGACCCTGCGCACCCGCTTTCTTTGCAAGATAGGCGAAGACGCCTCTGAAGTAGAGTCAACAACGACAGTCTGCTTCTTGCTTGCACCTCTGCCTGGCTTGACCAACGGCGCATCATCATCACTGTCACTGTCACTGTCACTGTCACTATCACTATCACTATCGACAACCGCATCGTTCTCCGTGATGTCGCTGGTGAAGAGCTTCTCCATCCTCGCAGGTTTCTTGGCTTTTGTGGCAGATCTGATCATCGCTTGAGTAGCCTTCCCCAGACCGTTGAAATCTAGGCCAGGAAGGCTCGATGCTGGAACTTCTTCTTCCTCTTCTTCCAATGTGGTACCGTCAACGATGAAGCTTGCAAGCTCAGAGTCCTGCTTCCAGAGCGATGGGTCCTCCACCTCTCCGTCAGCGAGTGTATCCTGGGAGCCTATCGTATCTGCCTGCGATCCAATGCGGAAACGAGGATCAGTAGGTGGAGGAGACGACTCTTCGCCCTCTCCTGCTAAGGCCGAGAGTCTCCAATCCGGTGTCTTCGTCTTTGGCATCTGAGGGCTTTCAATAGGAGCAGCAGCAACCTCCTTGCGCGGACGACCGCGAGCAGCTGGAGTCTTTGGCGGTGCCATCGTCTGCGGTTCAACTGCGGACTTGGCTTTTGCCTCGGGGGCTGCTTTTGGCTCAGCTGCCGGCTTAGCTTTGGGCTTTGGTGCCGCCTTCGGTTTGACCTTGGGCTTTGCTTTGGGTTTGATAACTTCTTGAGAAGCATCGTCGGCCCACATATCCTCACTAATTACTGGCCGCGACTCTGTATTCGCTATAAGGAGCTCGTCTCCAACCCCGTCTGACTCGTAATCAGAGTGATGTAGGTTCTTCTTGAACGACTCTACACAGTCATTGTCCATGGCGTGTATCCGCTGCATAGCCGTAACAAAGTCTCGCGTCTTTCGGCCGGGATTTGACAGTAGCTGCGGCGTAGTTAACGTTCGCTGATGGTTGGCGTGTTGGCTGAAGTCGAGAGCGCTGATCATGGGGGCATCGTCGTGATCGTATACAGTCTGGAAACGCCTTTCTAGGTCGTTTGTTGCTGTTTCACCTAGAAGGACTGATTCAAACGATGGGATATCGAACAATTCCTCGCTGGGGTACGTGATCGTTGGTGTCTTCTTACCGCGCCCTTTTGGCACGATTTGTTCGTCCATCCGCCCAGCAGTGACGAAACCAGTCAGCACGCCATCAGGCATGTGGAACTTCTTTGGTGGCTTCTTCGTTCGGCCGTTCTTCTTTGGCTCAGGAAGCCAGTCTTGCTGCGAATTTTCCGGAGGTATGTCGACTGTTCGCCGATCAACAACAGGCTTCACATCGGCCGGCACGATCCGTCGTGAGATCTCGTCATGGAAGGTGAAGTGCGAGCCGTTAGCGATAAGCTCTTGCATCTTTTCATAACTGTCTTTCGCTTTGTTGGCATCATTTTCCTCCTTACCCTGCATCTGGAGCATGATAATCTTTCCTTCGCGCTTGCGACCAGTACGTCCCATCCTCTGCAACATGCGGATTGGCGATGCTTTGGAGTCGTAACAAATGATGAGATCGACTTCGCCGATGTCGAGACCTTCTTCACCGATAGAGGTGGCGATAAGCGTGTTGAATTTACCCGTCTTGAACTGATCAATGACTTCCAACTGCTTCTTCTGGTCCATCCCTTCCGAGTTCTTTGCAGTGGATTGTCCGACGAACACACGAGGCCGAATCATAGGCTCATGTTTCTTGAGTATGCGAACAATCTCCTCAGCACTATCACGAAAATGTGCGAATACCATGATTCTGGTCTGAGAAGCATTTGGCCCTTCACCCGCATTGACGAAATGCTCCAAGATGCACTCCTGCACGTACTCGAGTTTGGGATGTCCGGCGAAGTTCTCATCTTTCACCCAACCATCCAATCGTGTCATGAGTTTCTTGAAAGCGTCGCTGTCGAGGACTTGCTTCTTGTACTTGGACTTCGTCTTCACGCTGTCGTCTCTGAAATCCTTCAGCTTGGTATAGAATGGAGCCATGCCATGAAATTTCAGAAGATCCATGCCGTGTGCAATGGATGCGAGGAGGGTCAAGATCGTGCGCACCATGTTTTTGACACCTGCATTTGCGTGCTGCCCAGCTTCACGGACCCACTTCTGCGCTGCTTGTGTGCAGCCGAAAGGGGTCAGAGTTCGAGGGTCATTGCTCCAATATGCGCCCATTCCAGCAACCTGGTTGACCAAGGGTTGCAGAGCTTGGCTGTACAGGTCCATGCACATCTCCATCTCATCACTGTTCTGAAAAACTCGTTTCTCGATCCTGCGCTGATGTACGTAACTGCAAATATCCATGGACTTCTCTGTCCGGATCTCAACTCTCGAGATATCGAGACCGTCGATAACCTTCTGAACTGCCTCAACATCCGCACCCGGGGTAGCTGTGAGAGCCAGGACGCGGAAGCTCTGGTTGAAGCGTCGCAGGAAGCTCACTACCTCGACATAGGCGTACGAGCCGGTCGCTCGATGCGCTTCGTCGACTACGAGAAGGACAATCTTCTTTGGATCTGCGTACCCATTCTTCAAGTCGTTCAGTAGCGTCTGGGGCGTCATGAAGAACACGCGTTTGCTCTTCCACTCCTCTGATCTCAAGCCCGGTGAAACACCCCCTGTAAGCATGGTAGTAGCTGACCGAGGTATGCCAGCTATACCAAAACAAGCTCCCACTTGCTGGGATACGAGCGGCTTTGTCGGTGCGACAAACACAATCTGCGATTCTGTCGTCCAGCGGTACCAGTTCAGCATGACAGTTGCAGCAATGAAGGTCTTTCCAAGGCCAGTCGGCAGGGCAACCAAGAGGTTGTGGAAAAGTCCTCTCTGAACAATGTTGAACTGGTAGTCTCGAATCGTCCCCAGATTCGTTGGGTAGACCCAGGTCTTGAGAGCTTCATGATTAAGCTTGTGATGAGTGGGAGGTTCTGCCTTTTGATCGACGACGAAGTTGTAACGTTTATTGACTTGTGACGGAGTGATTTGACCACCGGCACTCTGTCGTCCAAACAGAGTCGTCTGGCGTAAACCCGTCTGAGGTGCTGCGACTCTTTTGCGGGTCGCTGATAGCATGGTAACATCGTCCTCAGCGTCTAACTTCTGCGGTGAAGCGTTTGATGACGAGAACGCATCAGAAGGCAGATCAGCTAGGTCTTGCTCATAGTCGTAACCTGCTGTTGCGCCAACGATCATGGGCGACTGTAGAGACTTATCATCCGCGACATCTGAACCAAATTCGTCTTCATCAACGGCAACGGCAACTGGAGTTGGTGCCTTCGGTCGTGACGAGATAGACTGTCTCCCAGGTAAGGCCATGGTCTTGATTGCGTCCAGTCCAGTCCACTTCATTGGCGCTGCCGAAGGTTGATGCACACCGATGCTTGTTGGCTTCGCCCATATGGCGCCTCTGGGCTTCCATGGCGGAGAGTGCTCGCGTGGCGGCTGGGTAAAGAAGACATCAGTCATATCGATTTCTGCTGTTGGAATGTGTATGCGCTCTTTCCTCTTCTGAGCAGCTGTTGCTCTTGCAGGTGACTCATGATCATCTCCATCAGTGTCGTCATGCTGTCCCGATGTGGCCCTCTTCTTGCGACTTGATAGTCGCTTCTCAGGTGGCTCTTCACTTGTTGCAGGCGTTTTGTCTTTGCGTCCAGTGCCAAAAGAGATGTCATCGTCCTCCTCGGCTGCAAGACCTGAAACTTCCTCATCAGAAGACCCTACGAAAGGCTGTCGACGTCGATTTGGTATCTTCTTAGGTGGAATGGACTTGGCCTTTTCACGTGCTTGGCTGATCCTCCGGCGCTTGTTTGGTCGTGGCGACGGTTGGAATGCAGGCGTGTTTTCTTTCTCCGCCTGTGTGGCCGCATTGAAAAACTCTGTGTCGTCGTAGCCGTCGCCATAGTCGTCGCTGTCCGACATGGTGTCGCACAGCGTTGGCAATGGCTGTTTCAACAGTGGCGAGGCAGCCTGGAGTTCACGCGTTGTGTTTCGATTAGCGCGTTGTTTTGCCGATCAAGCGGCAGGGTTGCTCTCCGCTTCGCTCCCGAACCTGCATGAGATGAGGAGCCTTAGGACGCCGAGCCGCTGGCAGCCAAGCCTCTAGCGGAATGGTGCAGTAACAAATAGATCCTTGTCTGTGTTGATTCGCCCGCCGGACCATCGCCCCTTTGCAACGGTCAATAATAAAGCTGGCACTGTGCCCCAGGTTTTTGGATGGACCAACACTCTTCTGTACACTCGTTCTTTGCACAGATTCCCTTCTTCAACTGCATTACACTCACTCGCTCTAATATTCAATACCCATACTAATTCAACCTTACCTTCAACCTTACATATACATTTCATCGTATCACGCGACCCAATTGCCAAAATGAAGTACACCACTGCCCTCATCGCCTTCGCTGCCGGCGCTCTTGCCCAGTCTTCCGCCATCACCAGCGCTCCTGCGACCACCTCCGCTGCGGCGATATCTGTTTCTCCTCAGATTAGCTGTGTCTCCGCTTGCAACGCCGGCGATGTGTAAGGGTCCAATGCACTTCACGTCTTTGCGCCTGCTAACAGTACCACAGCACCTGCCAGGCTTCCTGCTTGGGCGCTGCGCGCCCCAACTCCTCCCAGGTCGTAGCGACCAACGAGTGCGCCGCCAAGTGCGACCAGGGTGACGGCTCTTCCGAAGCCACCCAGAAGTTCTCCGACTGCGTTCAGAGCTGCATTGCTAGCCTCTTCCCCTCGTCCCAGACCGGTTCTTTGATTCCCGGTGCAGCTGCTTCCTCTGGCGCTGCCGCCTCTGGCACTGGTGCATCTGGCTCTGCCAACCCTACCGCTTCGACTGGTATGTTGAACATGCTTTGATCTGTTGTGCTGAGACTAAACTCTATGCAGGCGCCTCCGGCTCTGGTTCCACCGTCAGCCAGACTGGCTCTGCTGCTGCTGCCGCCACTGGTGCTGCCAATGCCATCTCTGGTCGCATCGGTGGTGCTGGTCTCGCCGGTCTTCTGGCCGTCTTCGCCTTGTAAATGTGGTCTTTGAAGACAGGCAGTCATCTATAGCGCTGCTGGCTACAACAACAAAAACACGGGCTCCGGGGAGGTTGGTGAGTTTGCACGTTCGGGTCGTCGCATGTGGTGGTACAGCTGAGGGGTAATAGACAGCGTGCGTTGTGTTCCAGAAGTTTCAACGTAGTGAACCAATAGCACAACGTTTGTGCATCGTGTCTGATCGAGTTTTTCGCAGTTCCCTTGCTCTTGCTGAAGTGATGTCTACAACTGCGACAGGGCGTGTGGATTGCCAGCCGTTGGTGAGATCGGCACAGAGGCGACCAGCTAATGAGATAGCGCGCATTTTAGCTGATGTTGCAGGGTCAGATGACGCATGAAGAAGCAAGGACAGCCGTGAAGGCCCCCACATCGAATTCGGAGGTTGTCGACAAGACTGTGCTGTCATGCCGCGAGAATTTGCCGAAGAAATTGCTCTGGTTCCTTGTTGTACGAATGAGCTGCCCCCTTTTTGCTTAATGATAGCACCCGGTCAGGGCTCTTACAGAATAGCTGTTCCTGTTCTTTGTGCCGATGAAGAGCACTGCAACTGTAACAGTCACGGATCTACTGCTACCTCTGAATCCGTCCTACAATTCTCGCATTGGCCGTCCGCGTAGCTCATCGGAATGTTCCATCAAGGCAACAGTGTCCAAAGTTGCTGTACAGCACCGATGACACGGCTGCTGTCTTCTTTCGCATGGGTGCAGAAATTGAGCGTTCAAATTGCACTGATCGGTGAGTCTCACGGTTTGTAGCCTCGCGTTGAGACGGCGCTGAGCTGGCGAATGACTTGCACATTCTGGGTGAATCTCATGCTGCAAGAAAGCAGATCGACAGCCATAATGTGCATACCTCACATGGTCAAATACTATCCGCAAGAAACGTTTGCTTTGTTTCCTGGCCCCCAATGCTCTTTTGAGGCAGCAACTTCTACAAACGATCTGTGCTTTATCCAGTGAAGGCTGACAAGTCTACTCATGTTTTTGGGTGGTGTTCCAAATTTAATGCGACAGCCCACTTGGAACTGGCAACTGCCATCATTCGAGCCTCCAGGTCCAAGGTGGTTCTCCTGCGCGCCGAAGTGTTCATCTCAGAGAAAAGCAAGCGCCCTGTTGGCATGAGAGAAAACCTGAGCAGGACATTCTCAATACACCAACTATGAGCAACGGAGGCAAAGACAGGCACAATTTGCGGATGTAGACAACTTGCCAAAAGATTTGCGTGTGTCAACTATGGGCAGATGTTATCATCTCGTCACAGCTCAGGTGCAGTCAAGTGAGATGGACCGTGTCATTCGATGCTGGCGATAGAATTCATAGATAGATATTTCATTAGTTCAGTTAGACACAAGGCTCAGGATAATCCTTCAGTACGACGCAAGGCCGCCCAAAGTCGACGAATTGTCGAAGAACTGTAGCGCAGTTTGCCGAGATCGAGCTGTGGCCTTCGAGACCCAAGCCCATGGCAACGTCGCCAACAACGGTCAGGTGACTATGATTTCGCCATTTGTGTCGCGCCATAAAGTGTTCTTCGCGGTCGCAGACAGACAACTTCAGCATGCAACCAACCGTCTGCTTACAGGAGAAGGAGCTGATAGACGCCAACAGCGAACGTGGCCGAAGAGATGAGGTCCAGGGCCGTCCAATCAGATCATTTTGTGTCTAGCGAGTGGTGGCTGATGGTTGCATGGCGACCGGCAAAAATGGTTAGTGCACGGCTGAACCTTTTCGACACTGGCCTCAGTGGTAATGGATCCGCCCCCGCTGGATGACGGCGCAGACCTTGTTGCATGCATCATTATTGAACCAACTGCCACGCAAGAAGACTGCCCAGGTGGGAGGACGATTGTCGATGGGCGATTTTGTCGCTCGTGTTGATCCTGGTCGGGCCGTAAGAGGATGCGACCGGAACGTGGTAAGGTTCAGATGCTGCGAACTCTTCGCAGATACAATCACTCGAACAAGTAAGTAGGTGACACCCGCCCTGTTGGGCTGGTGATAGCTGCTCCAGGCTGTCATTTCGACGTGTGACAAAACTGGATGAAAGTGCTGGTGGGCGTGTTCCTGTTCGTTCTTTGTCGCCCCAAATGAACCCTTCAGGGCTGCTACCCCTGCCGCCGCCGAGGCCGCACTAAGACATCGACACTTCTGGGTTCTGGAGGTCGGTCGCCAACGGTGCTCGTGGATTCACTAGCGAAACCACAAGGCAGTCCAACGGCAACCCGTGGCCAAACCATCTCGGGCTCGCAGCGATCACACAAGGTTCCGGATTATTGTTTTGATTTGAGTGAGAAGTGCGTCCTCTTAACACCACGAATGATCGTGTGCAGCTTCATCTCTGAGAACCCTTGATGAGACCGTGGTTCGACCAACATCACAACTTCCACCAAGGGGGACTTGCCTCTCTTGGATGCTCTGACCATCGAGCTCTCCCAAGTTGATAATTGAGGCAAAGTCGACCTTGTGCATGCGACGGTGTTGTGTGAAGTTTAAAAGCAGATGCCTTGACGAGACCGTTGAACATGAAATTTAGCAGTCATACAGTATCCGATCGATGCGCTCGGGGCGTAGACGAGCACAGATGCGGTACTTTCCAATAGGAGCGGCAGACTGATGGGCCTGCGTCAGAGGATTGATAGCCTTATAAAGGTCGTGTGGCCCGTGCCCGGACTACGTGAATGGCTCCGCGGTCTTCTCCCATGCTTCTTCCTCGACACTTCTTCACTCTCCCATCTTTCGTATCTGTCCCAACGCGCCTTTGCGCTTCGATCTGGGTCAGAACCGATTCTCACTGAACTGCAGAATTGTTCTGCTAATCAGTTCACCCCTAACATTGCCACTTTTGGTATCTCAAGTTGGAGTTTGCGTTCTACGCCATTGGTCCTTCCATGCGACCTCGACAGTCGCTCTTCGAGGGCAACTTCTAAACAATCTCACCCATCTGGGTTTGCCACATCAACCATCTGACACATCTCGCAAGCAGATTGCCTTGCACGGCAGTAGGTTGTCGGAATGGGTTCAAAGAAAGAGGATGGCGATGCTCAAATGTCCAGAAGCGGGAGCCCGGCCAATGCAGATTCAGTGCAAAGCAAAGGCGACGCGCACAACGATGAAGTGAACGACAACAACGCAACAGAAGGTACCACGCCTTCGAAAGCTCCTAGCAAGGCTTCATCTACGAGGCATTCAACACCTGCAGCTTCCAATTCAGAAAATCAGCCTCCGCCACAAGCCTCTGCTGACGCGACAGCTGCCTTGGATGTGGACCAACAACCTCAGGACAGCAAAAGCACCGATTCTGATTCAGTGCAGCCTTCCAGGAAAACCTCAGAGGAGGCTGCCGCTGCGCCGTATGGAACGCGATCGCGTAACCGTCCCGGCAGGTCGCGCATCAATTACGCCGAAGACACTGAAATGGATTTTGAGATGACAGCACCTGCATCGACGAACGGGAACGCGTCAGATCCACCGTCGCGTAGTTCTGTGGCGGCCGAGAGTGTTCAACCCTTAGGTGTGAGTGGGAAGAAGGGTGCAGGTGCTGGACAGGGTAGTGCGCCGTGGGGTAATTCCGGCCCCAATCCAAAGGACACCCAAGCAAACCTCAGTATTTCCGGTTCATCGGCAACCACACCAGCAGCTCAAACCAACACGGCGCAACCTGCTACGAAACGACGAAAGAACGCCGCCAAAGATGTCGCAAACGGTACTCAAGCAAGCGCAGCCGCGCCAAGCCAGGCCACGAAGCGTGGTGCTCAGGCTCAAGTCCAGGCCCCAGCAGCCGTCCCCTACACTCGCGAGTCTAATATGATGACCTTCGAGTTCAGCGGTGCACTAATGAAGGACGGCCATCTGCAAGCAGATGATGGGCAAATTGTGTCCGTCAATGGTAAGTCCTGATTTTCCTCCTGCCGCGGCTGACAGCAGTGTTGTTGCGCCAGCCACGTCTTGCGGCTTAGCTTGCGATTTCTAATGCGGCATCTAGACCAAGTGTACCTCGTGTGTGAGCCGCCCGGCGAGCCATACTATCTATGTCGCATTATGGAGTTCATCCACAAGGAGAACGATCCAAAATTGCGCGTAGAATCACTCAGAGTAAATTGGTTCTATCGACCACGTGATGTTGGTCGCTACAACAATGACACTCGCCTGGTCTATGCAACGATGCATTCTGACATATGCCCTGTAGCGTCTTTGCGAGGGAAGTGCAACATCTCGCACAGAAGCGAAATCGGTGACCTTGACGAATATCGCAAGGGAAAAGATAGTTTCTGGTTCAATCAGGTCTTCGATCGTTTCATCCATCGATGGTACGATGTCATCCCCACCTCTCAGGTCATCAACGTTCCGGTCAAGGTAAAGAGGGCTCTGGACGAGCGTTGGAAATACATCTGCCTGGAGACCAGCAGGGTGAAGGAGTTGACTAGCGCAGTCAAGTCCTGTAAGCGCTGTGTTGGCTACTGCGCATCGTGAGTACCTGTTATCTTTCTTTTTGATATCTGCTAAACAGTACAGCAACGATTCTGTGGAATGCGCGGTATGCCACAACACGTATCATATGAACTGCGTTCGTCCACCGTTGCTCAAGAAGCCTTCACGTGGTTTTGCTTGGGCTTGCGGTCCATGCAGTAGGGCACAAGAAAAGAAGCTTGAGGCTCGCCGAACTCCACTCATCGGCACTACCAATGAAGATGGAGAAGAAGAAGAGATCATCGATGAAGAGGAGGAGGAAGTTGGTAGCGACAACTCTGCCACTCCTGACCCAGACAGCCAGGTCGACCTTCATCCGGGCACCCAGGCCGAGATCGCGCTTGCAAAAATGTGGCCCATGCGATACCTGGGTATCCACTGTCGAGTGGAAGACGCTTTGCAATACGACGATAGGGCTATCTATCCTCGTGCCAGTTCTCGCCTAGGACCACGACATCAAGCAAATGTCAACGTATGGCATGGCCAGCCAGTGGAGTTTGTCAAGCCTGCGGAGATCAAGAAACGCTACGTCAAGTCGACGAACAACAAGGTGCAGGGGAAGCTGACGAAAGAGACCGTTGCAGCTATCGAGGCCGACAAGGCTGAGAAGGCTAAGCGCCCAAAGTGGGTGATGGATGAACCAGTGGGCTACGTTCGTCGTGGCGAGGATTTACCAAACAAGGACTCGAAATGCACTGCGGAATTGATCTTTAAGATGCCGCCATTAGGCGTGCACTCAACGCGCGGCGAAGATAACGCACCGACCGTTACTGAGGAGCAAGTCAAAGCCTACATGGAGCGCGCGAAGAAACTTGCAAGCCACGTCGGGGTCGAATCGTATAACACAAACTTTCTCACAAAGGCGCTGGCGCTTTTCACAAAGCACCAGTACGATGCTGACGCCGCCTTGAAGCAGGTTAAGAAGCTGGACAAGCGCAAGGATCTGAAGGAGCCAGAGTTGACCAAAGAGGAAGAGAAGAAGTGGAACGAAGGGGTTGCCAAGTATGGTTCAGAGATCAGAAACGTTCGTCTGCATACCAGCAAAACCATGTTCTACGGAGACGCCGTACGATACTACTACATGTGGAAAAAGACCCCCAAAGGCAAGGAGATCTGGGGCTCCTACAGCAACCGAAAGGGCCGCAGCAAGAAGGTCGAACCAGACGCGCAAAGTCGACTACTGGATGATGTTGCTGACGAGAAAGACGACTCTGCGTTTGACAACGAGAAGGCTGTGCAGCGCAAGCGCAACTTTCAATGCAAGTTCTGTACTGTCCGACACTCCCGGCAGTGGAGACGTGCGCCCGGCGTTTCTCCGGGTCAGATGATACCCGCAGATGGCCGCTCAAAGGATAAGTCTGGTTTTGTCGTGGCACTTTGCTTGCGCTGTGCGAATTTGTGGCGCAAATATGCAGTCAAGTGGGAGAACGTGGATGAGATTGCTAAGAAAGTAGCCCAAGGTGGTGGCAAAGCTTGGAAAAGGAGGATCGATGAGGAGTTGCTCAGGGAGGTTTACGCTGCACAAGCTGACCCTACTCCGGCCGTCGCCGCACCGGAATATCTGGATCTGCCTGCTGCGGCAGCCCAAGCTGTTGGAGAACCCGCGAAGAAGAAGCAGAAAACAGGTGCGGTTGGTAACGGAGACAGCGGGACTTCAACCCCCAACAACGAGCCCGCTGCTGCAAAGAAGAAGGAGAAGGAGAAGCCTGCACCACCTCCTAAAGCCCCGACCCCTCCGCCAGTCCCTGCGCAGCCACGACTTAGGGCGCTGCCTTGCGCGGTCTGTCGAACATCAGATGGCACGCGGCTGGAATGTGCCGCGTGTCGTTTGACTGTACATAAGGCTTGTTACGGTGTTGAGGACGTTCGCCAAGCAAACAAGTGGTACTGCGATACTTGCAGGAACGACAAGAAGGAGAGCGTGTCCTATGTAAGTTTTCTGCGAGGACAATCGATACTTGAACTAACAATAACCAGACTTACGAGTGCGTCTTGTGTCCGCACAAAGTCACAGAACAGGATTTCTATGAGCAGCCCAAAGTCACACACAAGAAGAAGAGCGACAGAGACCGAGAGAAGGAGCGCTTGGAGAAAGAACTCATTGACATTGCCAAAGAAGATTACCGCATCCGACAGCAAGAGAAAGGCCGCCCCCTCGTTCCTCGCGAGCCACTTAAGCGTACCGCAGACAACAACTGGGTACATGTGTATTGTGCGCTCTGGCACCCGGAGGTCAAGTTCAGCAACGCCAACCGCCTCGATATGGTTGAGGGCGTTGGCGCAAGCACCCTTCGATACGACCAGGTCTGCAAGCTTTGCAAGACCAGCAATGGTGCTTGTGTGTCGTGCTTGCAGTGCCACGCGAACTTCCACGTTGGCTGTGCGCATGATCGAGGCTATACTTTCGGATTCGACATTACGCCTGTCAAGGCCACCCGAAGAGATGCAGTACCTACAGTCACTCTCAACGGAGACACAGGCACGATGGCTGCAGCCATCTGGTGCAAGGAGCATACACCCAAGACACCCGTCCACCCCATCACCGAAGAGGTGGAAGGCTCGGACATCGTAGCCCTGCAGCTCTTCGCTCGCGAGTTCAAGCAGGCGGATCTGACGCTTACGGGCACAGCTCGCAAAGCCAATCTGGTCGACCAGTCGACACGGTCAATCACACAGCCCGTCCCGACGACTGTCAATCGTCGTGCCTCTGCTGTCACAGCTCAAACACCTACTTCAGCTCGGGGTCGTCACTCGAACGCTGGCTTGCCAATCAAGGAGGAGTCGACTGAGCCTACAGCTCCCAGGCCGGAGCGTAACTGTGTCCGATGCAAGATTGACTCTAGTCCACGATGGTGGAAAGTTGAGGATGCTCCTTCACAGGCCTCCGCTGCTGAAGGTCCACTCAAACCAAACGGTGTAGAGATAAACGGTCAAGCAGCTGTAGAGCAGAAGCCAACCATTGAGAACGGACAGATAGTCAACGGTGCTGCTGATCATACAATGGTAGATGCGCCGCCTGCTACGGCACCGGCCGTCCCTGGCCGTCTACATCTGAACACGGATGTCGCGACTGCCTCCTCTACTGCTTATCTCTGTCAAAAGTGTCACTGGAAAAAGGAGCAGGGTATTAGTGAGGAGGAAGACCGAGAGCGGTCAAAATCCGTTCTTCCCGAGCCGACACAACTGCCTCTCCGCTCTCCTGTTCAAGCGTTTGTCGCGCCTCCGCCTGCTCCGGTCACACCTTGGGGTATTCCTGGTGGTCCTCCATCTCTACCACCAAACCCTAACCAGCCTCCTCCACTGCCAGCATGGCACAATCCTCCAGCAACATCGCATCCTCCTCTACACCATGTCCCAAATGGACTAGGATACCCTCCGCCACCACACGTCCCTGGTGGCCACCACGGGCCGTACCAGCACCCATATCCTCCCCCTAATGGATACCCCCCACACACAGGCGCGCCGATACACCCCCAGATGCCTCCCACGCCTATGCGTCCTTCATATGGCCCACCATCAACTGGTCCGCCTCCGCCGTTAGCCCTCAATAATGGCGCGATCTTGGCAAATGGCGTGCACTCACCACATAGCATGCCATACTCACCAACACATCCTCACGCCCACCATTCTTCTCGATCCACAGAGAGTCCTTTCCCGGGTCCTCCGCCTTCAATTCCACAATACACTCTCCATCATGGCAGTCCCGCGCCAGGTCGGCCGGAAACGCCACGAGACACAGTGATGCGAGACGCTCCCTTGGTCACTTCTGCGCCAACAGAACGCGTCAACACGGGAGCTAGCGCCAGTCCTTCGCTTCGTAATTTGTTGCATTAGGCATTTTCCTTTATTTCTTTTACGTTTTGTGCTTCTATGATACCTTGGGCTCATTGAACAGGAGTTGTCACTGCCCGTTTAGCATCAGCATGGAGTGGAGTGCAGCCATCTGTGGCGCGGCTGGAACACAGAGAGGTTGAGTGTATTGCATTGATCTCTATTGGGTACTGCAAGGGAGTCGGTGGCACGATACCACACGTTTTTTCATTTCGTTCACCAGTGTTCTGCTTGGCAGGCACTGGATGTGAGCCTGCCAGGAATCGCGGAGGATGTGTCGCGCGACACTCGTACGTCGTTACGAGCATGCATCGTGCTCTCATATCGCTATAGAATAAGTCAGCAATATACAGGCATCATACCAAAGACTTGGATCTGCTTGGCTGATGCTCTACTGCTGTCCCAGAGACCATTAGGTGCGTTTTCTCGTCCATTCAGCGCCACACTTGACCTTCCAACGCTTGGGAAGGCTGGGCTGATGTTGACCAGGTTCCCCTTTGTGGCGCGCTAGTGACGCGCAAGCGTTGCAGATCGACAGGCCCCAACCACTCTCCCGGCTTCATGTTCAACCTCAGGCTCTCCAGCCACACGTCAACGTCCGTGTCTCAAGTGTGGATTGCTTTCCTTGCAGCCTTTCCATTGCTTTCTTTCCTGCACATCTACCACTAGACAGTCTCAAACAATCTTCTATTCTTATCACGTATCTTGTTCGCGGTCATTACGGTGCTGCTGACCCTCCCCCCCAACCCCCCTGCATCTCCGACTTGAAACTCGCTCAACACGACCGAAACGAACAGCGTGGGAAACCGCTGGGCTGCGACACACCTCACATCCGGACTGAGGGATCGCCGAACGACAGCCATTGGCACAGCCACGCCACCTGCGTGGTTCATCGACTTTTGAGATCCATATCCCTTTGCTCGCCCTAGCTTGCGCTTGTGCGACTCAGCCAGCTCTCCTCTGTTCCGCTGAACGTTGAGCATATTACTATCGGATTTGGTCGCTCTTTCTGCAGTCTATCGGCTGCATAATTCTGTAGGTATCATGGTCTTCTTGGCAAAGAGATATTGTGTGGAGTATGTAGATGGGACGATTGAGTGTTTCCGCGATGGAGGGTTTTGGTATACAGAGGTATATTGTTCCCCCTATTGCTTGCACAGTAGAACGAGACTGACCTGACGACAGAAAGGCTTGATAGTCAAATGGGCCATCCTCGGCTCTCTATTCGCCTTCTTCATGCTCTGGTTCATCGGCGGCTACATCCACGCGAAGCGGCGACTCAAGGCTGGCAAACCACTGCTCGCATACCACCGGGTACGTCCTCGTCTATTCGCTGCTTATCTTGCCTTTTTTTTTTTTTTTTTTTTTTTTTTTTTTTTTTACTTTATTTTAGTGTACAGCATTGCTGACAGTTATTTGGCAGTTCCTCGTCTCCTGGCAAGAGCGCAAACGCTACGGCCAAACCCCCCAAAATCACTTCACCTTCTACGCGACGCAGAACCCGTACGGCGCCCGCCCGCCCTACCAACAACGCGCAGACGGCAGCTGGCCCGAGCCACCGCCCATGTACAACGGCGGTGATGCGCCGCCGCAGTACTTTGCTCCGCCCGGCGCGACCAAGGCGAATCCGAATCAGAGCGCTCAGGGGATGGAGATGCCGCAGTACGGGGCCCCGATGGGCGGACCGCAAGGGCCGCAGCAGAGTGGTGTTGTAGGGGGAAATGGAGATGTTGAACAAGGGGGGAGTCAAGCATTGCCGCCACGGCCGCCGCAGAAGGCGAAGGCGGTGTTGAAGGGGTTTACGGATCGGTTCAGGAAGTAGGGGAAGTGTGGCTGGATCATGCTTTGTTGTACAAGTACGCTAAGGTTATGATATATATTTAATTGACATGATGAGTGCATGCGTTTGCAAAGAGACAGGATGGTTGGATGTAGCGGGATCTCGAACTCGCAACTTCTCTTGCTTTCGTCCCCGTTGTTTAGGGGATAGTAAACAAAATCATCATGGATTACTGGTTGCTCACTACTGAAGCCAGCTCGTGACAGGCTTGTCTTTCTGTAACTGGGTATACGTGGTAGTGCGGCCTTCTGTCATGTCTCAGTCCAGATCCATAGCATCTGCGTCCTCTTCTCCTTCGCCTGCAACCACTGCCGCACTACCAGGCGCAGAGCCCTCAATCGGCCTCTCAGGCTCCGTGACGCCACTGACCTGCTTCTCCCTAATCCTCTGCCTCGCCTCCACAATCGCCTTCCTCACATTGTCCTGCTCCTCTGGCACACTCAAGCTCGCAGGCACGTTGTACAGCACCACCTGGTTGTGCTCTGTTGGCTTGGGCGGCGGTCCCAGCAACACATGCCGTGGTATCTTGGAGAGATGCTTCTCGATGTCGGACAGGAAGATGGGGTTCTCGGAATCCGAGTCTGTGTCGGAGAGCTCGGCGGCTAGGTCGTGGATGTAGACGCGGTGCGGTGTGTCTTCGACTTGCATGCCATCGTCGCTGGTGGAGGGACGTGTCGCTCGACGCTTCGGCTTGGGAGCGTTGGGGGCGAGCGGGTGCGGGACTGTTGCGGGTGGTGTTGCTGCTGCTGCTGCTGCTGCTGCGTCTGCAGAGCTGGGTACGGGGATGTATAGACGGGCGCCATTGTTGGTGTGGTCTGGGATGTTAGCATGTGATACTGTGGCGTAGTAGAGGAGTCGTTGCATACCCAGGTTCAGCAGGTCGAAGCGCTTGCTCAGACGCTGCTCGCCGTCGAGAGGGCCCTCAGCCGCCCGCTTCTTCCCGTGGGGTGCGCTCATGGCTTGCGGCGCATTGTGGTGGAGTTGGTCTATGCGGTCGGGAGCGATGACTGCCGCCATCCATCACAGCCTGACTTCCTGTTGCACAATATACTCTTATGCGTTCTTCCGTCTCCGGCCAGTGGTAGACAGGCGTCACATGTAGGCGATTCGTGTACTGAACACCCTCCTGGGAGCTGCTGGGCTCGGTGTTTATGTGGACAGGCGCATTTCTGGGCGATTCTAGAACTAGCGTTGTCGCGCTTCCATTCATCGCGGGGCACCTGCAGCGGCGTCCCGCAGTTCGGTAGCTCCACATGCACACAACTTTGAGAGCCGTGAATCTGAGTCACGTTCAAGCTGCCCTGCGACGCGGACGACTCCAGACCCGCCCCTGCAGCTCCGCGAACAGTCTGCCCCGACTCCCACACACACGCACGGCGAGCTTCACCACTTCGACACGCCTCTTTGCACGCGCGCAGGCCGCAACCATGGCGAACGAACAGCCGCAGTGGGCTGCCGCCAAAGTGCGCCAGACCTTCTTGGACTACTTCAAGGAGAGAGGCCACACGTTTGGTAGGCTTCCGCTGTTCACACAGTATAGCATCGGCTCAATTGACATGCGCAGTGCCCTCGTCCTCGGTCGTCCCGCTCTCCGATCCCACCCTCCTCTTCACCAATGCGGGCATGAACCAGTACAAGACCATCTTCCAGGGCACCGTTGATCCCTCCTCCGACTTTGCACAGCTCAAGCGCGCCGCCAACTCGCAGAAGTGCATCCGCGCCGGCGGCAAGCACAACGACCTCGACGATGTCGGCAAGGACAGCTACCACCATACCTTCTTCGAGATGCTGGGCAACTGGTCCTTCGGCGACTACTTCAAGAAGGAGGCCATTGGCTTCACATGGGAGCTGCTCACCAAGGTCTACGGCATCGACCCCAAGAGGCTGTACGTCACATACTTTGAGGGCGACAAGGCCGGAGGACTCGAGCCAGATCTGGAGGCTCTCGAGCTGTGGAAGACTGTCGGTGTGCCAGAGGACCACATTCTGCCAGGAAACATGAAGGACAACTTCTGGGAAATGGGCGACCAGGGCCCATGCGGACCTTGCTCAGAGGTCCACTACGATTTGAGGGAGCCTGTCAACGGCGAATACAGAAACGCTGCGGACCTGGTCAACGCAGACGATCCCGAGGTCATTGAGATCTGGAACAACGTCTTCATGCAGTACAACCGCGAGTCCGACAGGTCGCTGCGGCCGCTGCCAAACAAGCACATCGATACCGGTATGGGTTTCGAGCGACTGGTCTGCTTGTTGCAGAAGAAGATGTCAAACTACGACACAGACGTTTTCACACCGCTGTTCAAGAGGATACAGCATGTCACAGGCGCACGACCATACAACGCCAAGTTTGGCAAGGACGACCCAGACGGTATCGATACCGCATACCGAGTCGTTGCCGACCACGTCCGCATGATGTCCTTTGCCATCGCCGACGGCGGTGTCCCCAACAACGTCGGTCGCGGATACGTTGTGCGACGAGTCCTGCGACGAGGTGCCCGCTATGCCCGCAAATACTTCGAGACGGACATTGGTGACTTTTTCTCAAAGATCGTTCCTACCCTGGTCGAGCAGATGGGCGATATGTTCCCGGAGATTAAGAAGAAGCAGCAGGACATCATTGAGATACTCGACGAGGAAGAAAAGGCATTTGCCAAGTCCCTGGATCGTGGTGAGGTAATCTTCGAGAAGTACGCACAGAAGGCCAAGGCCAAGGGTTCGAATGACCTGCCCGGAGACGATGTCTGGCGGTTGTACGACACTTACGGTTTCCCCGTTGACCTTACAAAACTCATGGCTGAGGAGCGTGGACTCAACATCAACGACAAGGAGGTGGAGGAGGCGCAAGAGAAAGCACGTGAGGCTAGTAAGGGCGACAAAAAGGCTGCTGGTGTTGTTGTCAAGCTCGACGTTCACGATCTCGGTGCCCTGGAGAACATGCCTGAAGTTCCCAAGACTGACGACAGCGCCAAGTACGGCCGTGAGAACATCACTGCCACCATCAAGGCCATCTACCACAACAAGCAGTTCTTGAAGAGCACGAAGGAGGTTCCTCAGGGAGAGCGCTTTGGTATTCTGCTCGACAAGACCAACTTCTATGCCGAGCAGGGTGGTCAAGAGGCTGACTACGGAAAGCTTGTCATTGACGGCGAGGCAGATTTCACAGTAGACGATGTCCAGGTATATGCTGGCTACGTCCTGCACACTGGGTACCTCGGCGAGGGTGAGCTGAGTGTCGGCAGCGAAGTCATTGCTGAGTTCGACGAGCTGCGAAGAAACCCCATCCGCAACAACCACACCGGAACCCACGTTCTCAACTACGCCCTCCGCGAAGTCCTAGGCAACGAAGTCGACCAGAAGGGCTCCCTCGTCGCCCCGGAGAAGCTCCGTTTCGATTTCTCACACAAGGCTGGCCTGTCCGATGCCGAACTCGAGAAGGTCGAGAAGATCTCCTCCGACTACATCAAGCAAGACTCCCAAGTCTACGCCAAAGAGGTCCCTCTTGCAACAGCCCGCGAGATCAACGGTCTCCGTGCGGTCTTCGGCGAAACCTACCCCGACCCCGTCCGCGTTGTCTCTGTCGGCACACCCGTAGAAGATCTCATCGCCGACCCAAAGAGGGAAGAATGGAGCAAGCTCTCCATCGAGTTCTGCGGTGGCACACACGTCCTCAAGACGGGCGAGATCAAGGAACTCGTCATCCTCGAGGAGTCGGGTATCGCAAAGGGCATCCGGCGCGTCATCGCCGTCACAGGCCAAGAAGCCTACGACGTGCAGCGCATCGCAAACGACTTCTCCGAGCGCCTCGACGCCCTTGACAAACTCAAGTTTGGCCCCCAGAAGGAAAACGATGCGAAGCGCACACAGGTTGATCTCAACAACCTCACCATCTCGGCGCTCACCAAGAACCGCTTCCGCGACCGCATGGCCAAGATTTCAAAGTCCATCTTGGATGAGCAAAAGGCTGCTGCCAAGGCTGAGCAGAAGAAGGTCCTGGATCAAGTGACAGAGTACTTCAAGGACGAGAGCAAGAAGTACCTGGTCCAAAAAGTCGAGTATAGCAGCAACGTCAGCAAGACGATCAGCGACGTTGTCAAGACCATCTCCGGCCCCAAGAGCGCGCTCAAGGACCGCAGTTTGTACCTGTTCGCTGCCAGCCCCGAGGAGGGCAAGGTTGTCCACGGGTGTTATGTCTCGGAGGTAAGCAAACCAAGTCAAGCTGGTTGTGGAAGAACACATTGCTAATGTCAACCAGCCATTCAAGGCCAAGGGCGGCGATGGCCCCAAGTGGGCTGGTGCCGTGACTCCCATTATCGGCGGCAAGGCGGGCGGCAAGCCTGGCGCGCCCACGGCTATCGGCCAGGGCACCAATGCAGACAAGGTCGACCAGGGTGTTGAGGAGGCGACGAAGTGGATTGAGAACCTGTCGTTGTAGACATCTCATCTCTTCAAGTTGGGCAGGGAGTCGATATGTACGGAATAGCTGGTTAGACAAATCGTCACGGAGAGACGAAAGCATAAGAAAAACATCTCACTGCGATTGTATGCGTCGAGCATGGTCTCTGTGATTGTGATACTGTTCGATTCAGAAGCTGACTGTACACAAGGTATCCTACTACACACACACACACACACACACACACACACACACGCACACACACACCAAACGCCTAGCTGATGCTGTAACCCTCTAATTATCCACGCCATGTCAGCCAGAAGTACCAACTCAACCCACACACCATGACCGTTCCCAGAGTACTCCTCAGCTCCTGTCTGAACAACGCAAAGCCCTTTAGTCTGGGTTTATTCTTGGTGCTCACGCTGCCATACGTCTTGACGTCCTTCTTCGAATCGTTGTCGTCTCCGTAGTACCCGGCGTGTTGGACGAGAGGATACGAGTAGGTAGTGTTTTGCTGATGCGGCATCGGCATAGGCAAACCATACCCGTTGGCTGGCGAGGCGGTGCGTGGTCGAGCGGCGGCGTTGCGGACTTGTAGATTGCCGTTTGCATTCGACGACGTCGAGGAATTAGACGAGTGCGTGTAGTCGTCTGCAAAGCGCTGCTGTGCGTTGAGTTTCTCGTTGTCCGCCTCCTTGCGTGTCGTCGGTAAGATGGGATCGTCTGGCGTCAGAGGAGCGGAAGGTAGGACGTTGAACGCGACCAGCGCAGCCCTTGCGCCCAGCAGCACAAGAGTGAGGGCGAAGAGCCCTGCGTACCGGAAGAAAATGCCCAGCTGGTCCGGCAGAAGACACAGGTGTGTCTGCACCGTCTTGCTCATGTCTCCACTGACTGGCTTCCCATGCGCATCCACTGGGTTCCATAGACTCGCCAGCACGAACCCTGGACGCCTTACTCCCATCGCCCAGCTTATACTCTTCACGGTAATCTCCTTGATCCCGCCGCCGCCGCTGGCGTACCCGCGGTGCGTGATCTCGCAGTAATCGTGGTCGTCGCCCGAGAAGGCATAACGGATATCGCCAATCTTGGACGCGATGTCAGAGCTAATTTCCTTGTTCATGACGTTCTGGTACTGGTATCCGCCGCTGACGGATATCGCGTTTCGCTCGTCGTGCTCGAGGGGTGGGTCGCCGGCGGGAGGAGGCGTAGGGGGCCAGTGTTCGCGGAGGGGGCCGCAGGGGGTGCCGGGGGCGCGGTAGAGGGGAACGTGGGTCAGGAGGATGGTGGGGAAGTCTGCGGCTTCGTTATCGGCGTGGGGGAGGGTGGCTTTGGAAAAGTCTTTGGCTTCGATTTCGCGGTGGGGCATGCCGGGGTAGGGTCTGAGGCCTTGTTGGACGCGCAGCTCGCGTTGGATTGCTTTGTGTTTCTGCTCTTTGGCGCCGGAGAGGAAGTCGACCGTAGGACGCCAGAGGTCTTTGAGTTCTTGGGATGAGGGCACGCCGAGTGCGCTGAGAGAGACGCTGTCGATGGAGACAAAGGTGTGGTTTCCAAGCACATCGATCCTATTCCCGTCCCCAAAATATGCGTGGAACCTATCTCGCACGCCAATCTGCACGCCCTTTGCGAAGCCCAGATCGTGATTGCCTGGCAAGCTGCTTATGAACTTCCGCCCTGGTTGTCCGGGCCGTGGCTGCAGGCCTCCGTCCCCCCAGTGCTCAAAGAATATGTTGCCGAAGCGACGGTATTCGCCCATCCAGTAGTTGTCGCCATAGCCCTGGTACTGCTTCTCCGGCGATTTCGTCGTGCGCGTAGACCACTCGCGGCCGCCGTCGAACAAGTCGCCCAGGAAGAACACGGTATCGGGGTAGAGTTCGGTCTGTATACGAGAGTAGGCGCGACGCATGTACTGGTCAGTGTACTTCATGGTGAGCGGGTTGAGAGGCCATGGTCGGCCGGGATATGTGTGCGGGTCGACGAGTTGGGGGTCGGCGACGAAGACGAGTCTATGGGGATTTGCTCCCTCTTCCTGGCCTGACGTTAGCCTTGATAGTGTACCGTCACGAAGTTCCACGTACCCAGTTCTCCCATGCGTCCCAATTGCAATTCCCTACCGCGCCATTGAAAGCACCTCTCTCACCCCAGTACACCACCACCCACCAAATCGCCACCAGCGCATTCGCCAAATTGAACAGCCTCTTCCATCGTCCCTGCGTCACTCTTCTCTCTACGAGCGGCTTGACTCTGTATACGAAGAAGGCTCGTGCTGTGCGGTACGTCTGGCCCGTGAAGCTGTCCGGCTCCTGATATGCGCCAACAGGGACACCATAGTCGTCGTACTCGGTCATGATCGAAGTGAAGAATGGAGGCAATGCCCGCGCAGCATTTTCGCAGTTGTTGGGGTCGACGCAATGCAGTGGAGTGCGTTGCGTGGGAAATTGTGAGCTTGCGTGGCCGTCGAAGCTCCGAGACCTGGGGAAGAGCCGTCAGGGTCTCGTTCCAGAGATCGACGGCTAGCCACTTCTGCAAGCATCTTCACATGCACATACATCCGGCTCTGCTCTAGCTAAGATTTCGTTGCCCATTATTCCCATTGCTGTCACGGTTTCATTTCTGACTTGCTTGAACATGCAAAGGATATCATTCAGGAACATGCTAGAAGTACATTACACACAACATCATCCCCTCTAGTACTCGAGTGTCACCTCCTGGCCCTTGACCTTGCCAATGACGATCTCAGGTGCGTACTTGGGGATGACCTCGTCGTCGTGGAGCATCTCAAACTCCTCCGACGCGTCCTTGCCCATGTGGCTGAAGAGCGCCTGGGGTCCTCCGGGGTGCTCGTCTGTCCAGTTGGTGACGTCCATGACGATGCCCTTCACTGCGATCCATAGGTCGTCCTTCTTGTTGTGCTTCGCAATCTCCTCGAGTGTGAACTCCTTGTCGGGGATAGAGAACTTGGAGGGCTGGTTGGGCTTGGAGACCTTGCCAGGATCGCTCGAGTCGGCGCCACTCTTCATGACGGGTGCTGCTGACTGCTGCGACTGCTGTGCTACCTTGTCACCACCAGGGACCTGTGCCTGAGCACCACCCTGGACACCGCTGCCCCACTCAACTGAGATCTTTCCTGGTGTGCTGGGGTCGATATGAAGGGAAATCTGGCCAAGACGGGACACTGCTGACCCACCAGCATTGTTGAGTGCCTGCTGGAACAGGTACTTCGATGCCGAGTCACCAGCAACACGACCGTAGACAACACATCCAAGCAGCGACGAACCACCAAGACGGTTGGCACCGTGGACACCACCAGCAAGCTCACCACAGACGAACAGGCCGTCGAAGGGCTTGCCATCGGCGTTCAAGCACTGTGCCTGGTCGTTGATCTCGATACCACCCATGGTGAAGTGGAGAACGGGCTCCATCAACGCAACGTGGAATGTGTCGTTAATGTCGAAGGGCAGGTTGTGGAAGTACTTCTTGCCCCATGTATCCTTCTTCTCGCCCTTGGCGATGGCGTTGTAGCTTGTGAACTCCTCCTGGAGCTGCTCGGGCTTGATGCCAATCTCCTTGGCAAGCTCCTGGCCGGAAATCTTCTTCATCAGACCACGGCCAGAGTAGTGCCTTGTGTGGAAGTCGAGGACGTTCGAGGCCTTGGAGTTGAGGACGAGACGGATGGGCCACTGACCCTTCTCCTTCTCCTCCCACATCTTACCAGAGACGTAATCACGGTGACCGAGATCATCGCAGAAACGCTTACCCTGGCTGTTCAGAAGGATACCACCCTCGCCACGGAGCGCCTCAGCAGCTAGGAACTTGGTCTTAGCAGTAGGGTCCTTAGGGTCGACGAGACCTGTAGGGTGAACCTGGACCTTGTCCATATCAATACCCTGGGCACCAATCTTCATCAACATCTTGTGTCCATCACCAGTGGCGTGAGCACCGTTGGTGGTAGACAGGTCGAATGTGTCCGGCCTCCACTTCTTCAGCAGAGAGTCATCTGTGAAGTCGGCAGCGTAACCACCGGTTGCAAGAATGACAGGACCCTCGAGTGTTGTCTCCTCGCCGTTGAATGTGTAAGTGACACCGGTGGTACGGTTGCCCTCGGTGTTGACTTTGGTGACCTTGGCCTTCTTGACGAGCTGAACACGCTCGGGCTCAGCCTCGGCCAACTCCTCGAATCGCTGCATCAGAGCGTATGTGATGGCCATACCAGGGAACTTGGCATCGTGACCACGATGGGTACGGGGGAACGAGTGACCACTGGATTTTGTCAGTGAAAGCCCAAGATCCCAGTTTCGGTTGGAACTCACCCGAGACGAGAGACGAGAGTCAAGTCCAGGTTGAAGACATCCATCAGCCACTCGACGGCTGCGGCGGACTTGTAAGTCAGGACCTTGATCAGGTCTGGTCGCGCCTTGTCTCGCGCAGACTTCAATGTGTCCTCGTAGAACTGCTTGACGCTGTCGCCGATCTGGTGGTCAACTTGTGTCCTTGTCAGGGCACCGTTGATACCAGATGTGGCCTTGGTGGAGTTGCCTCCCATGAAGTCTGATGTCGAGTCAGCATTCACGATCTCGGTATCTGCGTTGCTCTAGACTTACTGTTCTTGTCGAGCAGCACGACATTGCCGCCAGCCAGGTAGATTGTGTGAGCAGCGCTCAAGCCGGACACTGTCAGGAACGTTAGCTGTGTGCATGATGGTGCGTTATTCGGAGCAGATGCTTACAGCCAGCGCCAACAACAATAACCTTCGCAGCCATCTTGATAGATACAAATGCAGGGAAGGGAAAGGGTAGTGGAAAATCAGCGAACGCAAATGCGGGTAGAAAAGTGCGGAGATCGTAGCCTTTGTATGGGCGGTGGCAGTTCCCTGCACCCTCTCGGTGCCGAGGCTATGTGGAGAAGGTCTGGGAATGCGCTAGTGTCAGCGCAAGCGGGTCTCCCCAGTGCAAGCGTCGCCACCAGCCAGTGAAATGTGAGCTGTTTGTAGGCTGGGGCCCGGCAAGCCGACTGTTGTCTCCAGATCCCCGTGATGCGCTCGTGGGTTTCAGAGACGCAGCGCTGCTATCATCGCATGTGAAGATGCAAGACTCGGTCGTCGACCACATGACGCCCAACTTGCGACTCTGTGGTTGGTCCGAGACAATTCATACGGACGCTGACATCTGATTCCATGGGGGCGCCGAGAATCCGGGGTCAAGTCACGCGTGGTTCTTGCTGGCGGCTCTTGACATGTGAACCCGAATTTGGCAACCATGTATTAGACATCATCAATTCTTGACAAACTCGACCGCATATGCTTCATCAACTCTTGTCTGTTCTCTCACATAGCTGTAGAACTTCGCAGTAATCGCCGACTTTGGCAAGTCTGCCCGCAAAACAACGTCGCTGGCAATTCAACAGCCGACCGGCGTTTGCTCCACCAAAACCTGGCACGCGCCCAGTGTCGTGCGGGCTGCATTGCCTCCTTTGGAACTTGAGTCAATTGTGGTCATTGTAACTCGGAGCACAGAACTTCTCAACACGAATCCAATACGCGTTTTCGCAGACAAATCTTCTCCGAATTTCAAGTTGACCAGTACTTTTGCACTGGTGGTTATCGAGGGCCTGGGGAAACTCGGTGTAGCTCATACCGACGCGCCAATGCTCCTGCGACTGCTCGGGTCCACTTGACGCGGCTCAGATTGCGGCGACTCACTCACTTTGGGTCGAGAACACTGCAAATAGATCGTTCTTCACCCATGTTGGTTGCGAGCTGACTGAAAACTAATCGCTGTATTCACTAGGTATCTCAACGCCAGAACGTTACGCCAGACTGCCGATCGCACGTTTCTCACACCACTGTGCGCCGGATACTGAAGGAAATAGAAGCTGTCGGTGAGAACACCGGACATGCACTGTCTGGACCCTGTTCTACACAAAACACACCAAGATCTTTCCAAGATGCTTGCAGTATGGAGCGAGTTCGACGCTGCAGGACTAGTGGCAAGCAGCCGTCTTGGTCGGGCTGGAATTAGCAAACAGCAAGTAACCGACGAACGCTCCAACAGCAACAGCAAGCATAATCCAGCCATTGTATGTCATGAACAGCAGCCTGTCAACATCAGCAACCCTTCATGCCTATCAGGATGCAACAAGCGCAGACTTACATAATGAAGAACGAATAGAACACCTGCACAGCATACAGCGCAGCCTTGACCAGCTTCGCCTGCTGCTCAGCATTGCCCCCCGCGTGTCTCCCTGCGTGAAGCAATGAGCTCGATTCATCGGTGGTGTGCACATCTTTCGCGCGCAGGACTCAGCGAAGGCTCTCCGAATGTGAAGTCAAGTTGTAAGGAAACCGCTCTTCCAGCCAACTGCTTCCACACTGCACCAACGCATCCATCTCTGCAATGGCACACTCAAACTGAAACGCAGAGACTCACCTCTTAGGTCATCACCGCCCCTCCTGCCCTCAAGCACTTTGTTCGAATGCGCTTCGTATCGCCTCGATGCCTCGCGCACAGCCTCGTAACCAGCGGTGAGCAGGATGATGCCGACGAGCGCGACAATCAGCGAGAATGTGCCGCTGACGTGCCAGCTGCGGAAGACGATGCAGAGGTCGGTCGTGTCCCAGGTGAACAGCATCTGCGATGGTGTGAGCTATCTAACTTTACAACCTAAGTATAGCTGAAGCGGATTGATGCGTACGTTCATGTTGCACTTGTGACCGTGGTCCATGCCGGGCATGTCGTGGTCCATGTGGCCGTGATCCATATGCGAGTGATCCATCGTGTCGTTGTGCTGAGTATTGAGGCTGTTGAGGAGAGGAGTTGCGGTGGACTGCGCTGCTCGAAGGGGAGCACGTAACGCGCGTGGTCGCACCATCCCTGCACGGCGCACCCCGCGTTGAGCACGTTTCGTGGGTGCCGCAGGGTCCAGTAGCTCTCGATGACGGATTTGCGATCTGCTTACAATTCCATGGCACGCGCCACACGACCATAACCCTTGCTGTAGCTCTGGGATATTGTGAGATCAATTTTGTTTGCTACAGTCACAACAGCCATGCAATCTCTACGTCCTGCTGCGCGTTTCCTGCGAAGCTCAGCCCCACGCTCACTGCTGCGGGCTTCCGGAGCTGTCAACTCACAGCGTCAATTTTCCCGTACAGCACCAGCGCGCCTTCTTGCGCCACCACTGAACGTGCCAAAATGGTACCTTACACTCCCTCAATCTATACACACTGCTAACATACCCAGGGTTTCTGAAAACTCACACATGCTCCAACCCCCCATCAACAACTACTGCGTCTACAATGACGCTGTTACCGTCATGATCGTCGGCGGCCCGAACGAGCGCACTGACTACCACATCAACGAGACTGCTGAATGGTTCTACCAGCACAAAGGCTCCATGCTGCTCAAAGTCGTCGACAACAATGAATTCCGCGACATCCACATCCATGAGGGCGATATGTTCCTCCTACCCCCGAACACACCGCACAACCCCGTCAGATTCAAGGATACAGTGGGTATAGTGCTGGAGCAGCACAGGCCGCAGGGGAGCGTGG